>CM024516.1:10367533-10967533 GCA_014182375.1 Eucalyptus virginea
GGTCATTTTTCTCTAGCCGATCACTCATGAGTTAACTAACTTATGGGTAAAGCCGTTAAGGGATGTATTTGTAAAATCCCTAAAAGCTACCTAATTTGTTGGATTTGGCTAAAATCACGTCTGATCGATTTTTAACCACGAAATTGAACTCGATTTCGGGAATCGAATTTTAAGCACATCATAATTCTTATTTTTAGGATCCTGTCTCATCGCTCGTCAATTTATTGACGAGTCCGAAATTTCAATAAAGAAATTATCGGAAGAAAATTTGAAGCCCGAAAAGAAATAGAAAGGAAAAGGAAAAATTGAATTATTTAATCATGTATTTCCTTTTTCCTTTTTCCTCTCTCTCCCTCTCTTTTCTTTTCTTTCTTTTTTTTTCTCTTTTCTTTCTCTCTCCTCTCTCCTCTCTCCTCTCCCTCCCCTCGTGCGATTCCCCCACCGCTCACTTTCCCTCTCTCTTTTATTGACTGGTCAACCCTTATCCCTTCTCTCTCTCTCTCTCTCTCTCTCTTTCTTCTTCTTCTTCCTTCCTCCGCATGTCCAGCAAGCAAACCAGAAGCCCGAACAGAACCAGCTCGCCACCGTCCCGCCGCCGACGGCCCGCACCCGCGACGCCGCCCGATCGCCCGCCGCGCACCGCCGCCGTCCCGCCGTCCGCGCACGCCAGCCGCGAGATCCGGCGCGATCCGCCGCTATTCACCCGCCGGCCCCGTCCAAGCCACCTCGCCACCGCCGAGCCCCGCGGACCTTCCCCGCGTCCCCCTCTTCCTCCGTCGGCCTCCCCTCGCCGTTTGGCCGCCGGATCGGCTCCGGACAACCTAGGGCAGAAACCCACGAATGGGTTTCCAGCCGGCCCGTTTTGGGCCGGTTCCGAGCCCCGAACCCGAGCGGTGCTTTGGAGTTTGTTGTTCCTCGCGTCGCCGCCGTCTGATTGATCCGATTTGCGCGCGATTTGGTGAGTAATCTCACTAATCCAGGATTAGTGGCTAATTATGCTTTAGGTTGGTTTAGTTTTAATTAATTATGTTTAGGTTGTTAGATTAGAATTAATTAGCAATTATTAGTCAATTGTGATGCGATTTAGATAAATTGATTACGCAATTAACAAGTAGACGTGGTATACTATTTATTGGAAGTGTCTGGATTTTTCCCGACCCTTAGTGGGCTCCAATTAGGTTTTTCGGGCTAAGTGGAATTTTTAGTATTTAAATATTAATTTTTGGAATTAAATTAAATAATTAATTATTTCCGAAAAGTCAATTGAGATGGTCTGGAACCGGAAAATTATGCTGATGATTGTGGTGAAGTTCGTTTATTTAATCGGGCTTTATTTTGAGCTAAATTGAATTTTTTAATATTAATTATTTAATTTTCGAAATTAATAAATTAATTAATTATTTTTCGGAAATTAAGATTTTGATGGCCGACGACCGAAATCTCGTGCTGATCGTCGTGGCGCAGTCCGTTTATTTATTTGAGCTCCACGTTGTATGGAATTAAATAAATTGTGATATTTTAGAGATTTACTCTAAATTGATTGGAATTGATAGAGACTGAATTATGGATTGGTAAATGGTGTGATTAATTTCTGCAATTGAGTGTTAAATTATGCAAATTGAGTGCTGATTGGATTTTGGTATTTAATTCCAAAAATTGTGAATTTCAATATTTATTCAAAAATCAAGGTGTTGGGTTTTAACACCGAAAATAGTTTTTAGTACTATATGAAATAGTGGGATTTCAAAAAGGATGAATATCAATTTTTCTGGATCAAGTTGACCGTGTACCCACACACGAGTAATTTCATGTGAATTTCTAATACGAAGAAAAAGGCCAGGCTCACCATTTTAATTGAAGCATTTGAGTGCAATGCACGGTGCCTTGGGCCATATTTGAGTGATCGTGTGATGGTTATGAGAAATCGTCCCGGGCTGTTGAGTTGGACGTTATCCCTATGTGGATACCCTCGACAACGGGAAGCCGGTGCGATTGATTCCCGGACCCTATGCTCCTTCTGGAATGCCGTCGACGTAGTGACGGCCGTGCCCAAGGGGAGACGATGCTCCTTCGGGAATACCGTCGACGTAATGACGAAGCCGCGCTCCATGGGGAGGCGATGCCTGGCAATGCCAGAAGACCGCCGAACTGAGAGTAGGCCGTGCTATATGCCGAGATCAAATCTAAGAATGCATGATTAATTGAGTGTGAGAATCGGGAGTATACTATATCGGCCTACGGGCGATATATCGTTTAGAGTGAGACGATCTGGACTATGGTCGGACTTATAAATAGTATTGAATGTGCCGACCAAGCATGGGTCGTGACGACTTGTAATCGACTAGGTCGATTGATCATTGCTTTAATATGAGGTTATGAATTGATTGATTGAATGGAAATGACCATGGGTGGTCTCGTTGTCATGTAATCGACTAGGTCGATTTGATCGATGCTTCGATCAGTGATGTGATTGCTTGGGTGTCTATTTGAATTGTGCTAATATGCAGGTGGAATCTGAGGCCAAGGTACGTCTTCTGCCCTATGCGTGTATAGGCAGCCTATAGTATAATGGTTTACTAATCGGGCTTAGTGGGGTAGAACTCGCTGAGACGTAGTCTCATCCCAGTTTGGGGAAAACATTTCAGGACCCCGATGAGGAGCTGAGGAGAAGGAATCTGGGAAGGAGAACTCGGAAGTGAGATCTGAGGAGAATGATTGTTGGAGGAAGAAGATGATACCGAGAGGGGCCTTGAGTATGGCCTGGATGAATTTGAGATCCTATCTTCTTTTGAGGTCTCCATTTCGATGTGAATAGTTATGAAGTGCTCTAGTTTGTGTTTTGTATAAAAGTTTGGTTATAAGTTTCAATATGAAAAATATGGCCCTGCTTTTCTATCCCATTGTTTTATTGTCTGGGGATTATAACTACTTCCGCATGTGCTTAATAAATGAAAGGGTCGGCGATATATAGTCCTGGGATATCGCATTATAAAATCGACCAAGTGAGACGGATGTGTGCGTGCCCGAGGATCGGGGCGTGACAAAAGGTCTCTACTTTCTCAACACTGATTTTTGGCATGCGAGGAAAGGACAAAGATCGTCTTGGGGGTGGCACCGTTTGTTGACTGGAAGATATGCATTAGCTGGGTCGGTTCAATGGTCAGTAAGGAATGGAAAATTGATTAGAATTCGTGAAGATAGGTGGATAAGATTGGGCACAATTGCAGGTCCAACAAACCAAGATGATCCCCAGTTAGTGTCTGAGCTAATTGCTAAAGACCAGGCCAAATGGAATGAACAAAGCCTTTATAGCTTGTTTGCAGGCAGTATTGTGAACGAAATCTTGGCCATCCCCATCCCATCTACGGAAGAGAAAGATAGACTAATATGGACAGCTACCAAATCAGGAAATTACTCGGTAAAAAGCGGGTATAATCACCTCAGAAAAGAAGCAAACAGCCCATCCAATCAACAAGCCTCAACGTCACACCAAATACCACGAGCCCTATGGTCTAAAGTGTGGAACATGAACACCTTACCCAAAATCAAACTATTTCTCTGGTAACTTTGTCGAAATGCCTTACCTACAAAGGAAAACTTGTTCAAGCGAAAAAACTTATCCGAACCACTGTGCTCACTGTGTGAGACGTGCCCGGAAACGTCAGAACATCTCTTTCTCCTCTCTCCCCAGACAACCAAAAGTATGGCAGACCACAATTTGCAAATTCGAATTGAAGCTCAAGGCCTCACAAGCATAGATCAGTGGCTATTAAGCTACAAGAGCGGCTTACCAGCCCTGGACGCAGCCTTCGTTTTTGGCTCTACTAAGTGTGCAATCGCCGGTGCGTGCCGAGACGCCTCAGGGAAGCTCACGGGAGGATTCACTTGTCTAATTCGGGCTCAATCACCTCTTCACGCGGAAGCCCTTGCGCTGCTTTAAGGCGTGCGCTTTATGAAAGATTGGAGCAGAGAGAACATTGGGCAGAGAAGTCTCTGTGGAACTGACGATTTTTCTTTAGTTCAGTCAGTCACGTGTGAAGACCAACCTCCTTGGATGTTGGAAGTATTTGCCAAAGATTGTCGCTTTCTTGTATGACTTTTTTTATGTTTAGCCCACTGCTCTAGGTCCCAAAATAAAGCAGCGGATTAGATCGCTAAAGCCTAATATCACGGAGCTCTTCCTCAATGCTGGGCTTGCAGCCCCCCTCAGCCCCTTTTGGATGTTTTGTGTGTTGAAGCCCATTTGGATTGTTCCTTCACTTTATCTACTTAAATGAAATGGAAAATGCATTTTCGCCCCGAAAAAACCACCTTTGCCATCGCCTGACCTGCCATAGCGCCAACATCACCAGCGACTCGCCACCAATTCGTTGGAAAGGCGAGGACGCCAAACTGTGTTCTCCCTGCAACATTGCGGTGGGATGTAATTTTTCATTTTTTTATAATTTGGTTCCGAAAATGAAGAGGAATGTCAACTGGGGCTATTACGCTAGTGCGCGTATGAAAACAAGCTGACCGTCTCTCCCTCCGGCGACAACATCACGTAGACTTCTAAGGAGAACGTAGAATGCAGACGCGAAGATAATACAATATAGATTTGACCTACGAATGACGTGGTAGATATAATCAACGAAATGTTGAAAACAGTGAAATGAAAGTTAATATTAACCTTCACCCAAAAAAAAAAAAAAAGTTAATATTAACCTAGAGATGCAAAGAAGTTCACAGATTAAGATTGAAGACCAGAGAAGGCCACCGAAGCGCTTCCTAGAGCGGCGTGTTCCCAATGGGAATTCAGCTCCTCACTCAGATCCTCCTGCAATCTGAAACTTCTACCGTCTTATTGAAATGTCAGGATACGGGGAGCAACCTGAAAGAATCTTCACGACTCCCAATCCAAGAAGAAGATGAAAAGGATGAACACATCAGTTCAGCGTCTACAGCTTGAGGCTGTCAATGAAAGGAACCGCATCATCAAGCTTGCGGCTTAAGAAGCGCTGCAGGAATTCTTCAGAGTTCGAGAGGGTTTGGAAGATAGGGGGGAGCCCGGTGGCTGCGAGGAGCTGTGGAGAAGGTCCGACTGGAAGAGACGGGCTGGGATAGCAAAAGGTTGCTATGGACACCTTCTCCTTCTCTTTGTTCACCACCGCTCTGTGATCGGGTGCTCTATACGTGCCATTGCTGTAAATCTCCATGATTTGGCCTAAATTCACGACTATGCTGCCGGGAACAGGCAGAACTGTGACCCAGCGGATGTCCTTTCTAAGGACCTGAAGGCCAGCGATGTTGCCGCACTCCATCAACAGGGTGATCCCCGTGGTGTCAGCATGCGGCGACAGGCCTACTGCTCTCTCAGGTTCCGGGCACGCTGGGTAGTAATTCATCCTGACCTCGCACGACCCTTCTCCAAAACTTTTCGCCAACAGGTCCAGCTCCTCTTCATGAATTCCCAACGCCATTCCAATATACTTCGCTACCGCCTCTGCCAGTTTCCTCATATCTTCGCCGTATTTCTCCAGTGCCATCCTGATCGATCGATTAAGCATTCGCAATCAACATCTGCTTAATTCAGCTAACTAGAAATGCATAGACATAACGTAATCGAAAATGATGGAAGCCGAATGACCTGAATTCGGGTGGATTTCGTGGCCATAGATCGAGATTTCTCGCATGCGGAGGATGGCATTTGAGGAAGATCATGTCGTTCCAGTCCAGCTTCTGGTCGTGGAAGGTCACGAAAGCCTGCCCGTAACCTTCGAGACTTCCGGGCCTCTGGGCTGACTTCTGCTTCTCATGGTGGGGCAATTCGAAGAAACCTCGCACGTTCTCCTTCATCATCCTCATCCCTTCATCCGACACTCCATGGTTCACCAACTGCACATACAACCCCATTCACATGAAGATACTATCATGATCCTTCTATTTTAAATAAGGGCCCAACCTTGCCGACTCACCAGCCGGCTAAATAATCCAACTAATCAAGGACATTTTCATCCAAAGATGAATATAAAAGAGAACAATATGAGCAAAAAGTTTTAGAAATCAAATGGAAGCTCTAAATAAAGGAACCGATCCGATGTCACATTCAATAAAGGTTTATGGAATGGCCCTTACGTAAGGATTACATTGCCCTTAATTTTTATGAAATAAAATATGCTCAGAAACAAACATGAGAGTTTCTTCTCATCCAGCTCATCGCAAATATAAGGTTTTCATAAGGCTAATCTTGAGCGATGAATGCCAACGGCATGCTTAACACATGCAAGTCGGTTGGAAAGTGGTGTTTTCAGTGGTGCTACTAGGTGAACAATGCCCCTTCTTTGCATTTATTACGTTTACGCTTGATCGAGATATCTTCTATTTTGCCCAAAAAAGATTTTAAATCAAAAAACGGAGCGCTACCCTTTTGATATCTATTGTTCAAAGCTGAAAAAGTGACTAACCCTTTCTTTTATTTAAGACGCAAAAAAAAATGATTTCTTCTATTTCTTTAATCACTAACTATATAACCTATATTTTAATAAAATTAGATTAAAAATTTAGAAAGATGAAATTTAAAGGAACAAAAAAGCAAACCTTCCACCTGTGGCCACCGCTCCATCATTGCTGGGGTGGCCGTGATGGCCAGCAAGGTTGCTGGCACTTGCCAGAACAGAGAGAAGGCGGTGACCCTCTCCCAAATCTGGGCAAGGGTCGCTATGGCCATTGCCACCACCCCACCGGCGATGGGGCGGTGACTACAAGCGGAGGACCTATGATCGGGTATTTTACTGTCCCACTAGTAAAATAAGTCCTTTAGTTTGAGAGAGATTATGCAGGAAAAAGAGCAGGTATTGCAACATCAATAGACAGAAGACTACATGTATTTAAGCTTATGATCAAGTAGAAACCGCACCAGGAAAAGACCCCATTCACGACAGGCAGAGTCAAGGTTGCGGAGCTCGGTGGATCGGGAAGCAAGGTCCATCAGCTTCCCCAGGTCGATGCAAGGCAAGTCCTGCAACGACTCGCGATGGTGATCAGCCACCACCATGTCATCACGGAGGTACCTCGGGGGCACAGTGTCCGACTGCTGCTGCCTCACCAGCTCCTGCACGCTCGGCACCGGCAGCGTCCAGTTCAAGTTCACCCCCTTCTCCTGCATCTTTGTAATGCCGATCGCGCACCATACGAAAGGATAGTCAAATTTTTTATGAGTATTCTACCGCGACTAGTCACAATTCGATGGGAAGAAATGGCGCAAAGTACTGTTTTATAGAAGAAATGTCAGCAGCATCTTCTCTTAGCTCTCTACGTAAGCATTTCGATTTCGGCTAAGCACAGCAATGTTGATTTTTTTTTTCTTTTTTTTGGTCGGTCAACAATGTTGATTTTGCGCGCCAGCCTAGGAAACAAAGGATTGAATGTGGACTGCAGTATGCAAATTGACTACAGACGTTGTTTATTTTTATTTTTTTATGGGAAGAGATGGCGCAAAGTACTGTTTTATAGAAGAAATGTCAGCAGCACGTCCTCTTAGCTGTCGACTTCAAGCACGGCAAGGTTGACTTTGAGCGCCAGCCTAGGAAGCAAAGCGTTGAAAGTCTTTGCAAATGTGTCCAGCTCACTTTCTCTCCACGAACCAAAAGGCATTTCACCGTGCAGCATAAAATAGATCAAGACTCCCGAAGCCCACCTGCATGCATAACAACCTATATTCAGGATGCTGCAAAGGCAACTTCAAAGCAACATGGAACGAAAAAGTCGGTCTAGTCTGCACCTGCATTACTAAAGTAGACCTCAACTACATAAGAAACCTTGACCTCCGTCACCCACGCAATAAAATAAGGCATGAGCACTTCCAGAATTATCTTCTAAAGACATGTCTAATTAGCCATAAAATTTATAGTCCTTGATCATTGTTGGAAATGGTGATCCATTTTCTAGAATTTCCTAGAGTTGCTAAACTTCTAGAATTCCCTAGATGAATTTTCTAGAAGAAAGAATAAAACATTTTCTAGAAGAAAGAAGAAAAGTCCAGCATGTAAGAGAAGCCTGGAGAAGTCTAGCATTCAAGAGAAGACTAGAATCTTCTAAGGCGGTGACTCACGCCTATAAATAGGCATGTAAGTTCATCATTTGAGGCGTGTGAGGGGAAAACCTCCACCTTGTGTGTGGTGGGAAAACCCTCCACCGTGAGAGGTCTTAGACCTCCACCAATCTTCACCAACACCTCCTTCAACTATTGTAAAATTATTTTCATAAACTGGTGAAACTATCTTTGTCCCATAAAAATCTTGAACTATCCTATTTCGTCCATTGTCCATCCTCTACAAACTGTATCATACACTTGCACACAACATCACTAACCAAAAATTATAACTAATACCAAAACCATGCTTCCGCACGCACACATCCAAATTTTTTTTTTAACATGGTATCAAAGCCAAGTGCGCCGGGTTAAATCGAGCCGGGCGTAAGGGACCATGAAGCGAGCCAGGCATATCGAATGGTTATGGACGTTTTCCGTAGCATTCTCAACTAAAAGGCCAGAGCCCAAGCGAGAGCCAACGAGAGCGAGCGGAGCCGAGCGAGCCTACGAGCCGGAGCGAGCCCGAGCTAACAACTACAACTAAGAGCATTTTGATGCCCGAGACATATGGGACATCGTTGAAGAAAAGACATGCACATTCAAAGGCAAGTGCAAGTGTTTCGACAAGAGAATGCAAGGGATCATGGAACAAAGACGGAATAAAAGACATGGGACAAACTACAATATCCGAAGTATCCCGAAAATGGATCAAGGGGGAGTGTTGGAAATGGTGATCCATTTTCTAGAATTTCCTAGAGTTGCTAAACTTCTAGAATTCCCTAGATTTTTTGGAAGAAAGAGAAAAATGTAGAAGCACATGTGTAGATCTCTCTAGAAGAAGAGAGGATAAACTACAATCTAGAACTCTCTAGATTAAGCCAAAGTGGACAACATTCTACACAAATCTAGAATGTTGGTAGAGCACCCTATAAATAGGAAAGATGGAAGAGCATAGTAGAACAACAAATGTAAAAGAGTGAGAGGAGCATGAGAATGCTCCTCCACCAACACTTCCGACACTTCTTTGTAAAATTATTTTATCCAACTAATGAAACTATTTCCCATATCCATGTTCTTTGTCCTTCAATTATCTTATCTTGTCCCTTGTCCATTCTCTACAAAATATACCATACACTTGCACATAACATCACTAATAAAAAACTATCATCAATACCAAAACCATGCAGCGCACACATCCAAAAATTTTTATCAATCATATTACTGGAAACTGCATCAGCTGATTAAATTCCTTCAGCAACCCATTACTTGACATGAATGTTTTCATGACTATTGCCATCATCTTATTCAAGGGTTGCAGCCAATATGAAATAGACTTCTGAACTTCGATGAATGTCTTCAAGAGGGAAAGTATAACAAAATCCAGTCTCTTAAACCTAACTAAGAAAAACTTTCTTTGCTTAGTGAGCAGTATCAAATGTGTATCACATGAAAGGGTAATGTAGGTAGTGACATTACCTTTGAAAGATCTTTATTTTGACCACCCATTTACTCTCATGCTATTTAGAGGAAGGGTGAAGGATGAAAGAAGGAGAAAGTCATTTTCATATATCCCACTGAGATATTGCAAACGCGGTGCAATGCCAGAACAAACCACACCAGCAGCTTGAGACAAGTGTCAAACAAATTTGGCTTCTTTTTTTTTTTCAGCACAATCCATTGACCATGCTTTGTTTGCAAAATGCTATTGTGCTTGAGGTTTGACAATCTTGTATATTAAACAAAGACAGCAATAGAACTGTGCAAATTGTATATTTCCCACCTTAACTACAGATCAGGAGAAATCTCTTCCTCATTCGAGTTCTGCAGTCACCATCATAACTTAATTCATTGCCAATAGAACTAAATTTGCCAAAACATTTGCCTATAGCTTCATTAGATCAAGGTATCATTCTGCTATAAATTTTATCAGATGAAGTATGTAGTATTCAGATTTGAATTATCCTGCTCAATTTGGTAGCTTGGAGACATCTTCCATTGTGCAATCACCATGCCACTGTGACCATTATGAACTTTGGAACAAATAAAACGACCTGGGACAAGCATACCAAATCCAAGACTAGGCAGCACAGAGAGTCCCAGTGTCACATCAGGCACGAACACTGCGAGGTTCAGTTGAGTAACAGCAAGAGTAGAGTGCTATTGTTCGCAACAAGCATCAATAGTATTCAAATAAAACCAAATCAAAAGAGGCTTCTTCACAAGATTCCGATTATCAGGCCAGATTGAGCATCTATTGAAGACCTAATATAAGTTAAGTATGTACCAATCGGCAGGGAAACCATGGCCTCTTCCCTGGACAACTTCTGGTGCTAAATAGTCCGTCATTCCACATATGGTAAATGCTCTCTCACCAGACAACTTCTTCCCAAATCTGAAGTCTACCACCTATGCGAAAATGCAATAAAATTCCAAAACCACTCCTTTAATGAAAGAACATGAGATTATCTTCAGCTGGTAATTTAAGAGCAAAATTTCCCCAGAAAAACTTACTGACAACACTAACCTGTATATATCCTGATTGGTCCAGCATTAGAACCTCAGGAGACACAGCTCTGTAGAGAACACCGTTCTGAAATTAGACAGAAAGTACAGTGAAAATGATATTTGACAACTTCAATAAACAAATTAGGATATGAAAGAAGTAAATAAAAATATAGAAGCTGGTGTTTTTAAAGAAACGGCCAACCTTGTGGAGCACTTCCAAGGCATTTTACAATGGAGGCAGCGCAGAACCTTGCAGATGGATCATCTAGTGGTGTGTGTAGTATCGAAGCCAAAGGACAGGCAAGACAGGTATTTAGCAGTATGCCAGCTTCTCTTCTATCAGCAAAAGTGCATAAAACTTGTGGCACACAAGCTGAAGGGCTTATATTCTTCATCAAATTCTTTTCCTTTAACACTTGTTCTTCCTTTGCAAGTTGTTTGACCTTCTGCTTCGAAAATCTTTTTAAACTAAGCAAACTTTCTGAAACAAGATAAAATTATCAGTTACTTTTAAGTTTATACAATGTCATTAATGAAAATTTTCAAGATCTCATATATTGGTCAATCTGGACAAAGTGGAAACCAACACTAAAGACATGGGCCATCTAGAGCCAAAGAGTGAAGTCATGACATAATGTAGACAAACACACTAACCTGATTCATTTAGAAGTACAAGCCCAATCTCACTGCAGTCAGTAGAGTACAAGCACTTCTTCCACTCCTACATAGATAAAAAGAATAATCTAAGAAACAATTTCTTTCAATATCTTAACTTTTTTTTTTTTTTTAGGAGAGGAGCAATTTCCATACCAAGCTAGAGAGGTCAACTTTATCTAAGGCAGAAACATGGGTATTTTTAGTAGTGTCATTGATGAAGTCTGGATCACGATCCCTTTCCCTGAATCATTGAATATCAACTGTCAGAAAAAGGAGTGAATTTTATCAGACACATAAAGATAAATAAATGTGTATATATATATATATATATATATATATATATATATATATATAAATATAAATTCAAATTGACAGTTTCTATCTTGTAGAAGTTATGCCCCCTTCATTTAATATGAATCAGTGAACTTCCAAAACAAGATATGACAACCGAATATAATTTCACAACTCACTTCTGATCATCCTGAGATAGTTTTGCAAGAGGACCCACCACAGAGTCAAACTTTTCCTTCGTCAAAATGGCACATTTGACATCACCAACGGCAACTGCACTAACTGAACCAACTTCTTCACCAAGAAGCACCCATTCACCAAAATAACTTGCTTCATTCTTCTCCAATGATATCTCTGGACTGCTCTCTCGATTATCCTCATCCTCTACATAATCACATTTGAGACTGCAGATATTAGGACCTTTAATCATCTCAGGGTTGAGAGTGATCTTCACTAGTCCCTTCTGGACGATATATAGCCCAGATGGACCTTCATTCTGCAAAAGAAGTATAGCAGAGACATAAGAAGAGAGCAGACACAGCCATGATGAATATAAGTCTGCAACAAAAGCAATCTTTACCATATCAAATATTGTCTCCCCATCAGAGAAGGAGACTTCAGAAAGAGAATCTGCAACATGACTAAGCTGCAATATGGTTAACCTCGACAGAAGATCCACAGACCTAAGCAACTTCAATGATGACAGATTGGTAAATTCTGACATAAGAAACCCTCGAAAATCTTCTCTCTTCAGAGCCCACAGAGTTCCACTAGTGACGGCTCGAACAGATGCCTGGAGTGGCTTGTTATACCTGTGATGACAGAATTTTGTTAAGGACTTTTTGGACTAATTATCATTCATGACTGATAGTTGACTTTGAACGGTATGAGAACTTCAAGAAATCAAGTTAATATAATAAAAATATTATAAATCTAAAAGAAACAACAAAATTATATAATTTTACCAAACGCAGTTCTTTCCGGGAGTAGAAATTTTGTGTAGTTACCAAGTGCGTTTTTATACTCAGAAATTGTTCCCGGGAACAGAAACACAAAATACTGTTTTTGTTCAAAAATTGTTCCCCGGAACAGAAACGTTACCAAACGCGGACGCAGCCTTCGTTTTTGGCTCCACTAAGCGTGCAATCGCCTTTGACCAAAAAAAAAAAAAAAAAAAGTATGCAATCGCCGGTGTGTGCCGAGACGCCTCAGGGAAGCTCACGGGAGGATTCGCTTGTCTAATTCGGGCTCAATCGCCTCTTCACGCGGAAGCCCTTGAGCTGCTTGAAGGCATGCGCTTTATGAAAGATTGGAGCAGAGAGAACATGGGCAGAGAAGTCTCTGTGGAACTGGAGTCTGACAATTTTTCTTTAGTTCAGTCAGTCACGTGTGAAGACCAACCTCCTTGGGATGTTGGAAGTACTTGCCAAAGATTGTCGGGCCGCGCTTTCTTGTATGACTTTTTTATGTTTAGCCCACTGCTCTAGCTCCCAAAATAAAGCAGTGGATTAGATCGCTAAAGCCAAATATCACGAAGCTCTTCATCAATGCTGGGTTTGCAGCCCCCTTCAGCCCCTTTTGGATGTTTTTTGTGTTGAAGCCCATTTGGGTTGTTCCTTCACTTTATCTACTTAAATGAAATGGAAAATGCATTTTCGCCCCGAAAAAACCACCTTTGCCATAGCCTGACCTACCATAGCGCCAACATCACCAACGACTCGCCACCAATTCGTTGGAAAGGCGAGGACGGCAACTGTGTTTTCCCGGCAACATTGCGGTGGGATGTAATTTTTCATTTTTTATAATTTGGTTCCGAAAATGAAGAGGAATGTCAATTGGGGCTATTATGCTAATGCACGTATGAAATCAAGCTGACCGTCTCTCCCTCCGGCGACAACATCACGTAGACTTCTAAGGAGAACGTAGAATGCAGACGCGAAGATAATACAATATAGATTTGACCTACGGATGACGTGGTAGATATAATCAACGAAATGTTGAAAACAGTGAAATGAAAGTTAATATTAACCTAGAGATGCAAAGAAGTTCACAGATTAAGATTGAAGACCAGAGAAGGCCACCGAAGCGCTTCCTAGAGCGGCGTGTTCCTAATGGGAATTCAGCTCCTCACTCAGATCCTCCTGCAATCTGAAACTTCTACTGTCTTATTGAAATGTCAGGATAGGGGGAGCAACCTGAAAGCATCTTCACGACTGACAATCCAAGAAGAAGATGAAAAGGATGAACACATCGGTTCACCGTCTACAGCTTGAGGCTGTCAATGAAAGGAACCGCATCATCAAGCTTGCGGCTTAAGAAGCGTTGCAGGAATTCTTCAGAGTTCGAGAGGGTTTGGAAGATAGGGGGGAGCCCGGTGGCTGCAAGGAGCTGTGGAGAAGGTCCGACCGGAAGAGACGGACTGGGTTAGCAAAAGGTTGCTATGGACACCCTCTCCTTCTCTTTGTTCACCACCGCTCTGTGATCGGGTGCTCTATACGTGCCATTGCTGTAAACCTCCATGATTTGGCCTAAATTCACGACGATGCTGCCGGGAACAGGCGGAACTGTGACCCAGCGGTTGTCCTTTCTAAGGACCTGAAGGCCAGCGATGTTGCCGCACTCCGTCAATAGGATCAACAAGTGCAGGTCAAATTCCAACAAGCAGGAGAGCAAATCCAATGAAATTACTCATACTTGTTGAACATATATGTATATATAATGTCTAGTAAAGTATCATTCAAATAGTCTCATTGGCATGCATAAAAGAGTTTTGGAAAAAAATACATAGATTTCCTAAGGTCACATCAGAGTGAAGGGAAATTGTGAACACTGAACCGGTCGAGATATCTGATTTGGGGCTTCTTTTGCACTTCGCCATCGAATCGTTTGTGGCCAGATCGATCTTCGAGGGCTTCGACTTCCCCAACTTCTCGCTCGCGAACGAGTCGTTGTCCATCGAGGAGCGTACTCCCCAAGCCTTCTTTGACCAGTTCAAGAAGCTCAAGTCCGTCAGCCCCCCGAGCTTCATCACGCGGAACCCGGGCTCGCCGTTGGCTAGGTTCTCCAAGGCCAAGTACCTGCAATTCGTGCACGTGAAGCATAAGATTCTCACGCTACCTTTAGGAGGCCTTGCAAAAGAAACAGCTTGACAATCAACTATTCAACCCAATGGAACCAATAAACCCCAATAGAACCGAGTAACAGTGCATCTTTCTGCAATCTTCATTTTTTCCAAATTTTGAAATGAAGGTTAAGCAACTGTCAGTGTTGCTCATCTTAGTTAGGCAAAGGAGCAATCTATCACTTGAGCAAAAATGCAGAGGAAAAGCTATTCTAAAAACTGAAAAGAGCAAAAATGCGGAGGAAAACCTACCGTCTCGTCGTCAATCAGCTGGTAGGCCCCTGCCGGAGTCTCCAAGGGTGTCTCGCATCGCCCCCGACTGGATAGACGAAAGGAGAGAGAGAGTGGGGGTGCGACTAAGCTGGAGCTGGAGGTGGAGGTGGAGGCGAAGGGGAAGGGAAGGGGTGTGGAGTTAAGGCTGATTGGGGTGCTAGGTGAGCGGCGAGCTGCATCGGGGCGGCTGGGCGAGCGAGCAGCCTCCATCGAGGGGACGAGCGGCGTCCAACGGCGGCGTCGACGGCAAGCGGCTGAGCGGTGAGGCGAGCACGAGTCTCATAGCACCAACAGTGGCACGGACGGCGCGGCGAAGATGGCGGCAGTCGCGGCTCAACCCATGGCCAAGGGGGGAAGAGCTCGGTTCTAGCAAAGGCGGTGGTAGTTCGAAGCAATGACAACTGGGACGGTGAGCGAGCGGTGGCAAGAGGTGGTGACGGTGGCTTGGGGACGGCGGCGGTGGCTCACGGTGGCGAGGGGCGGCACGACAGCTTGTCGGGCTCAATGGCGAGACAGCTCATCGGACGAGCGGTGGGTGGGGGTGGTTCGGTGGCCAAGAGGTGGTGGTGAGTAGGGCGTGGGGCGATGGTGTGGTGGTGGGTGAAGCAGCAACCAGCAAGGAAGGAAGGAAGGAAGAAGAAGAAGAAGAAGAAGAAGGGGTGGGGTTTTGGCCGAGAGAGGGGGAAAGAGAAGAGAGAGAGAGAGAGAAGAAAAGAAAAAAGTTGGGGGGCAAGAAGTGACGCGAGGAGGGAAAATGGGAGAAAAGAAAGAGAGAGAGAGAGAGAAAAAAAAAAAAAAAGAAAGGGGAAGGGGGGAAGAATCGGCAGAGGGGGAAATCATGTGGGGGAAGCTAGGGTTTTTTTTTTTTGAATTATGACCGGTTCCCGGTTCTTCCCGAGAACCATGCTCACCCCTACCTACCAAGCCTATCAACAAAGCTACTTCAACGACTTTCTGACTTGGCCAAATTTCCAACTTTTGGAGCTATTGAGTGTGCGGATTTTGCTGCGATTTTCATGTGCTTCCAGCTACTTATCCCTAGCTAATTTTTCAAGAAAGTCCCTCAAAGTTGACCATTTTCTTACCCGAAATTGCCCAATTCAACGCAAATTTGGTGCTTTTGGCCCAATTTGATTGATTCAACCTAGCCAAGTTCAATTTTCAACTTAATTGGAGGCCAAGATGATGATCTAAGTGTTTGGGTGAAATTTTACAAAATTTGCGAATTGGTCCCTCAACTTTTGAAAATTGCATTTTAGCCCTAACTTGCCATTTTAATTACAATTTGATCTCCTAGGCTTGGCTAGTCACATTCAGATCATCAGCTCCAACCTTTTTTCTTCTTCTTTTTTTTTTAATTTTTTTATTTTTTTTATCTTTTTTCATCTTTTTTTTTTTTTTAATTTTTTTATTTTGATTTTGATTTTTTTATATGAAGAAAATAAATGCATTTAAAAAATATACTAAATGCCTAGGTAATATTTATGCAATAATTTGACAAGAAATATTTTTGAGGAAAACTAAGCTCCCATTTTTTCGAAAAAATGATTTTTGGACAAAAATTTAGTTGTTAACAAACATGTTTTTCACAAATCTTTTATAAGTCTTAGCATTAAACATTTTCAAATATCTTGAAGAAATAAATTCTCAATTAAGGCACAACTTAGTGTTATTGGTTATGGTTATTTCACTCTTTTTTCTCATTTCTCAAACTTCTATTTGTTGTTGAGCCTACAGATTTATCAAAACGCCCAATCGGAAGTTTTGAACATGGTCGCTACTTGATCATGTATTCCCTCACCATAAATATTTCATCATAGTTATTGTGATGTGAGTTTAGTCATGCGTCTAGACTGGCCTTGGTAGTGAACTTCGTCAATCCCAATTTTGATCCTTGGCTGGGGGTGCATCCTATATGCCTTGGTTCTAATCGTTATCTATCATGCATTCATATTAATCCATTGACATCTCTTCCCATACATTCACACATTAGTCATAGCCACTCCAAACAACTCTTGCCTGTCACACAACCACATCAAAATCCTGTCATATTATGGCTCTCTCCTATCATTTTCATCTATAAATTATGATCTTCAAGAGTTTGGCATTTTGGTAAGCTATATCCTAGCTACGAGCAAAGTTTGATATTTTTGGAATAAATCCCTTTATATGCTATATTCAATGACAAAAACCAAAGGGATAAAAGATCATGTTTTCCTCCAATTAGTGATGGAGAAATAAATGAAGCAAAAAGATATTAAAAGAGAAATGATTGGACTACAATCTTTTAATCTACTATAAGAATAATAGTTGTCGCGACCTCCCCAAAGCAGGTTGGACCACCTAAGGATTCGGCTAATGGATTGCTAAGCCTAGACTTAGCTCGAGCTCTCCCAAGTCCATACCAATTCACAACTTAGGGTTTAAGTTTTTAATATGCAAATGATTTTTATCATGGAGTCGCCACTAATCTATTTTTGATGGGTTGATTAGAAACCCAGATAAAGTAATGGGAGAATTACTTCACTCCTATGAACCAGAGATTAAATGAGTTCGGGAACTTGATTACGCTAGATTTTTCTAACGCCCTTTTGGTACCTTTTTTTTTTTTTTTTATTTCAAAAAAAAAAAAATGTTTTTCAGATAGCTTGAATTGATTTTAGCTTAAAACACTAAAGTGATCATACGCGTGCACAAACATTAAAGATAACATTCGAAGGGAAAAAGCATTGCAGAATTAAACACAATAAGGCAAGCAATTATTTTTTTGGGGTTTTCTTTTGTTTTAAAATGAAAACTTACATAGATAATATGCATTTGATATTTTTTTTGGTGTTTTTGTATTAAAATTCGAAATAATTACTGAAAATTGACTACAAAACCCGACAAGTTATCCTACTCAAGTTAGGAAATAATTTAAATTAAATTCCATTTTAATTCGGAAACTCATCTTAATTAAGTAAGCCGTAACATGCAATCTAATATTAAAACATCTAACTAGATAAATCCTAAGCATGCGGTCCTAACCTATTTAAGAAATTATCCTAATATGTCACACAATCTGATTTTTTTTTTATGTTTTCCAAAACAAGCATTTATCAAATATAAACATTATATCCAATCACTCCAGATATTTATCAAATGAAGGATTAAAATAATGGAAAAATAATCCGTTGTCTCACAAATTAAATTAATGATTATTTTATCCCTAAACATCACAAGAATCGAGAAAAATCAAAATAATTAAAAAAATTGATCCAAAGTCTCTCGGATCAAATTAATAATTATAATGATTTCAAAGCCAAAATATCATCAAAATCAACATAATTAAAAAATGATCCGAAGTCTTACGGATCAAATTAGTAATTATAGTGATTTTTACCCATAATATCCTATTAGATAATGCCTAAAGCCTCGATGGAATTATTATTAACATCAAACATTCCATTTTATGCAATAATATCGAGGAAAATTTTGGTTCAAGAAAACTACATTATTTGGACCGGCGCCAAAGATTCGCGAACGTAGGTTCGCGCAGTGGACTCACCGGCACGGCAGGAGCAACAAGTGTGCCGCGATGAAGGGATGCGACTTGGCTCGGTCTGGAAAACGAAATCAGCAGCTCATCGTCCTCAACCCAAGGAGCAGCAACTGGATGGGTAGAAATCAGCAAAGGCACAGAGACTCAGGGCAGCAGCAACGTCGTCACCGGGACAGGGAAATCAGCCGAGTTGGTCGCAGCTCGCTTGCTGCCCAGGGAGTGGAGCGACGACTTTATGGTGCAGCGACGGGCGAGCGGAGACGTTGCGACGGGCGAGTCGGAGACGTGGGTCGCTGCAGGAGGACCAGCAGCAGGTCGAATGGAGGCGTGGCTCTTCGTGGTCCCGGGAGTGGCGGTGGGTTGTCGGCGTCGGGCTGAGACGCGGGTTGCTGCGACGAGCGCTACAGGTTGCTGGCGTCAACGGGCGTGAAGAGGAGCAGCAGTGGTTGGTTGCGGAGACGGGCGGAGATGCGCTGCGACCGGCGGGCGAAGGTGGTGCGGGTTGCTGGCGTCGGGCTCGGGCGAAGGGCAGCACACGGCGACGGCGCTCGGAGCTTCGAGCTGCAGGGGCGGATGAAGGTGCTGCGGTGGTGGGGCGACGAGCAGGCTGAGGGCTGCAACGGCGACGGCGTTCGGAGCTCCGGCGACCGCGAAATCAGTAGCTGCGGTGGCGGAGTTGCAGGCGTCGCTCAAAGCTTCGAGCTGCAGGGGGCGGGCGAGCGGAGGCGGCGCTTGGAGGAGGGTGCTCGCGGCATCGGACGGAGGTGCAGGCGTGGGCTGCGGGTGCAGGCGTCGGGGACGGTGGTGCAGGCGTGGCGGCGGGCTCGGAGCTCACCGAAAGGAGGAAGGCGGCGGGCGGGCAGCTGCAGTGCCGGGCGACCAGAAGCAGCAAGGAACTCCCGAAGAAGATGATCCTTCTTCTTCTTCTTCTTCTTCTTCTTTTTCTGTTTTTTGTCTTTTTCTTTACCTCTCACGTCCTTTCTCTCTCTGTGTACTTTTCAGTGGACCCTTCTTTTTCTGTTTGTGTTCAGCTCCCCTCTCTGACAGACTCTCTATCTCTCTTCATCTCTTTTTTTAATCTCCTCCCCCTGACTTCATTTTTTCTTGTTTCTCTCTGACGAGAGTCTCTTCTTTTTTTTAATCTCCTCCTTTCTCTCAACTCGTGTGTCTCTCTACGGGCTCTTTTTTTAAATAGCTTTTTTTTTCCTCACAAACCTCTCAAGTGAATTTTTTCGTTCTCCTCTCCTCCCCCCCTCCGTGTGGCCTCCTGTGGTCTTATTTATAGGCGTTCCACCGCCTCTTGAAGATAGCCGACTTTAGTGTGAAAAGATCCAGCCGCAACTTTTCCAAAATCCAAGTTGAACTTTGCTTTCTTTCTTCTCCAGACCTTTCTTTCGATCTCCTCTCCAGCAAGGAAAATATTATAAAAATGTTAGCCCATCTTCTTGCAGGCGTCTGTAGAATTTTCACGTCCCCCATTTCGTGCGTGCATGTGCATGCATTAATGAGGGGGAGAAAATGGACGTTCATGGATTCTTCTTTCTTCTTCATGCTTGGGGTTTCTTATGCGGCTACTTGTCCCTCCCTTCTATAGGATTGCCGCAACTTTTGACTTTTCTTGCTTGTTACTTGCTTCTTTCTTCAGCAAATTTCTCGTTGCTTCACCAAAACTGACAACCCACACTTGATGGAGCATATTTTATAATATATTATGAGTTACTTTTGCTTCTTTGAGGCTTTCTCTTGAGTCCTCATGTTTGCCGAATTTGTGCATGCATGTGCATGCATTAACGAGGTAGAGACAATGGACGTGCAAGAACTTCTTTCCTCATTTTTTGACTTTCTCTCTAATGCGTGTTCAGACCAACAAAAGAGAGACCATCCTTTTGTCCATGTAATCGACTGCGAGCCCCTGCTTCTTGTTGTCCTTTGGTACCGATGCAAATGCGACTACATGAAATGCAATTTTACTATATTTTTTTTTAGGGTTAAAGATTAATCCCTAAATTTTTATGCAATTAATTACTAAATGATTAGTCAAAATTTAGGTGTCAATAGACCCATCTTTGAAAGTGAGCTCAAGAGGTTGCATTCAAAGACAATATGTTACCTAAATTTTGACCATGAACATGCAATGGATGATATTTTGGCGGGACTATGGATCCCTTTTTTTTTTTTTTTTTTTTTATGCGATGTCATGAAAATGGTAATGCAAATGTGAGATATTGAAGAGGAGAGCATACCTATAATTACTTACTAGTCAGAGCATCATGAAGTACAGCATGAATTTTCATTTGCTCGGCAAGTGTCCAGGTTTCATTACAGGTTCCCTGAAGAGTCTACATGAATTTATCCAACAGACGCTCAATGTTAGGTGAGATGCCTTGTTGGATTAAGATGACTCAATATACCTAGATCCATACTAAGGTATAGCAGCTAAGATCGAAAAACATTCATATCCAAAATGAAATGTTTAACGACAAGAGATGTCAAGAAATTGGGGACTTAACCAATAGACACACAATGTTAAGTGAGATGAATATTGGATTAAGAGGATTCGGAATACCTAGATCCAGACTAAGGTATAACGAAAAAGCTCGGAAAGCATTCATATCCATAATGAAATGCTTAACAAAGGGTTTGAGACATCCAAATCCAGAGCATTCATATCCGAGATGTCAAGAAATTGGGAACTTGACCAATAGACACTCAATGTTAGGTGAGATGAATATTGGATTAAGAGGATTGGGAACTTCACCAATAGACACTCAATGTTAGGTGAGATGAATATTGGATTAAGAGGATTCTAAATACCTATATAAAAGGTATAATGAAAAAGCTTGAAAGCATTCATATCCGAAATGAAATGCTTAACAAAGGGTTTGAAGCATCTAGATCAATGTTAGGTGAGATGAGATGTCAAGAAATTGGGAACTTAACCAATAGACACTCAATGTTAGGTGAGATGAATATTGGATTAAGAGGATTCGAAATACCTAGATCCAGACTAAGGTATAACGAAAAAGCTCGGAAAGCATTCATATCCAGAATGACATGCTTAACAAAGGGTTTGAGACATCCAGATCCAGACTGAGATGTCAAGAAATTGGGAACTTAACCAATAGACACTCAATGTTAGGTGAGATGAATATTGGATTAAGAGGATTCGAAATACCTAGATCCAGACTAAGGTATAACGAAAAAGCTCGGAAAGCATTCATATCCAAAATGACATGCTTAACAAAGGGTTTGAGACATCCAATAGACACTCATTGAGATGAATATTGGATTAAGAGGATTCGAGATGTCAAGAAATTGGGAACTTAACCAATAGACACTCAATGTTAGGTGAGATGAATATTGGATTAAGAGGATTGGGAACTTAACCAATAGACACTCTATGTTAGGTGAGATGAATATTGGATTAAGAGGATTCAAAATACCTAGATCCAGACTAAGGTATAACAAAAAAGCTCGGAAAGCATTCATATCTAGAATGAAATGCTTAACAAAAGGGTTTGAAACATCCAGATCCAGACTGAGATGTCAAGAAATTGGGAACTTAACCAATAGACACTCAATGTTAAGTGAGATGAATATTGGATTAAGAGGATTGGGAACTTACCCAATAGACATTCAATGTTAAGTGAGATGAATATTGGATTAAGAGGATTCGAAATACCTAGATCCAGACTAAGGTATAACGAAAAAGCTCGGAAAGGATTCATATCCAGAATGACATGCTTAATAAAGGGTTTGAGACATCCAGATTCAGACTGAGATGTCAAGAAATTGGGAACTTAACCAATAGACACTCAATGTTAGGTGAGATGAATATTGGATTAAGAGGATTCGAAATTCCTAGATCCAGACTAAGGTTTAACGAGAAAGATCGAAAAGCATTCATATCCAGAATGAAATGCTTAACAAAGGGTTTGAGACATCTAGATCCATATTAAGATGTCAAGAAATTAGGAACTTAACCAATAGACACTCAATGTTAGGTGAGATGAATATTAGATTAAGAGGATTGGGAACTTAACCAATAGACACTCAATGTTAGATGAGATGAATATTTGATTAAGAGGATTCGAAATACCTAGATCCAGACTAAAGTATAACGAAAAAGCTCGGAAAATATTCATATCCAGAATGACATGCTTAACAAAGGGTTTGAGACATCCAAATCCAGACTGAGATGTCAAGAAATTGGGAACTTAACCAATAGACACTCAATGTTAGGTGAGATGAATATTGGATTAAGAGGATTCGAAATTCCTAGATCTAGACTAAGGTATAACGAGAAAGATTGGAAAGCATTCATATCCAGAATGAAATGCTTAAAAAAGGGTTTGAGACATCCAGATCCAATTTAAGATGTCAAGAAATTGGGAACTTAACCAACAGACACTCAATGTTAGGTGAGATGAATATTGGATTGAGAGGATTGGGAACTTAACCAATAGACACTCAATGTTAGGTGAGATGAATACTAGATTAAGAGGATTCGAAATACCTAGATCCAGGCTAAGGTATAACGAGAAAGATCAGAAAGCATTCATGTCCAGAATGAAATTCTTAACGAAGAGTTTTGAGGCATTCAGATCGAGACTGAAATGTCAACAATGGATTGAAAGATTTCAGACTCTCAATTTCTAAAAAGGAACTCGGGCTATAGAAGCACACCGAGTCGATGAAAGGGATTATGAGTTCGAAGCATGCTAGAAATGGGACTGAAAGCACACAGGCCGTATAAAGGGCTACGGAAGCACGCCAAATCAATGAAAAGGGACTCTAGGCTATGAAAGCACGCCAATATAAAGGGACCGGGCTATAAAGTGGAATCACGATGGACATTGGGCTACGGAAGCACGTCGAATCAATGAAAGGGACTCTAGGCTACGAAGCAGCATGCCGTATAAAGGGGCTAATATAAAGGGACATCGGGCTACAAAAGCATGCCAAGCCAATATAAAAGGACATCAGGCTACGGAAGCACACCGTGTCAATCATGAGGGACATCGGGCTATAAAGCACGCCGAGTCGATAAAAGGAACTCTAGGCTACGGAAGCACGCTAGGTCGATATAAAGGGAGACTCTGGGCTACGAAAGCACGCCAAGTCGATGAAAAGGACACCGGGCTACAGGAGCACGCCGGGTTGGTAAAGAGGGACATCGGGCTATGGTAGCACGCCGAGTTGATGAAAGGAACTCTGGGTTATGGAAGCACGCCAGGTAATGAAAAGGGCACCGGGCTACGGAAGCACGTCGGGTCAATGAAAAGGGCTTCGGGCTACGAAAGCACGCCGAATCTCAAGGCTTCAAGGAGCAACTTGAACGTCAAGTATTACTCGATCTTCAAGGAAGTATTATCTGTCAGACATGATTAGAGCAAAACTTTATGCATTCATCAAAGAGGTAGACAATCTGGGCTACTTTAAAATGCACATTTCAAAATTCAGTGAGGTTTTCATCAATTCAATCAAGGTTTATGCATAATGACTTTACCGTAGTTGCATCACCCAAAATTCCACAAGAGAGAATTGTCGTTCAAGACAATGACATGGTTTTCTTAAGATACTAAATGAGAGACTTTCGGTTGGAAAGGACTTTCACTCACTCTCATTCAGAAGAGTTATTTTAGGAGAATCACTCCATCTCACTATCATCATACCAACAAGGGTCTGAGTATTCTCGCAAGCAGTACGACCTTACCAATCTTAGAGGTCTTTAATAGGGACCGTAATGTGGGCTTGGTCAATGGCTTAACAAATGGACTCTTTGAGTCAAGGCTATTGAAAGAACAACTCCGCAATCATCTTCGGGTTTACAAGTCAAGAACCCTGCAAAATGAGAAAGAAATAATCTTGCCCGCACTTCTTCAATCAATGCTTAAGACATGTGAACTCCTATGTTAATTCAAGTGCCCTAATCAGAAGAGACTTTGCAAGGGACGTAACATAGGCTAGGTTTATGGGTTGAGAAACGAAAGGCCAGTTAGGCTCAAAATGTGTTTAGAGGGATCAAAGTTGGTGATCATCTTGACATTCCCACCAATCTTCTTCTTTCCCGTTGAAGATTTTCTTCGTACCAAAACTCCATTGATTGTAACATCTCGGCATTTAAGTTCTTTATGTACCGCCTCATAAGGGATACAATTTTCTACAACCAATGTTTGATTTTTCTCTTGGGGCATTGATCTTGCTTTTATCAGGCACATTGCTTTTTTATGCCCCTAGTTCTCATTCATTTTTTCTTCACTTCTTTTTTCATGGGCATTGGCCTTGCTTTTACCAGGAACACTGCTTTTTCATGCCCTTTAGTTCTATTTTGATTTCAATTCTTGCGCACAATGCATGCATCAAGCAATTACACTTTGAATGACACTCGAACTTTCAAGGATCTTCATCTGCCTTTTGCCTTACCCCAGGGTGGGGGATAATCACCAACTGGGTTTAAAGAAATGAAATTGTCAGCTAAAGTGGGCTATGCAAAGGATATAAGTATATAGGATAGAGAAAGAAATGCTCTTCGCCATCCTAAGGCACTTAAATTACCACATGAATTCAATGTAAAAGCACGACTTGAAAATTGATGCAAGCGAGAGCAAGAAAATTTCTTTTCATTTTCCTCACCTCATGATGCTATCTTACCTCCAATTTGCCCAGATGTGGGGTGGTTCTTGACAGGGGTAATTTGAAAAGAATCTCCATAAGTGTATGGGACTCAAAGGGGTTAAGCAATGGATCACCTGTAGTGTTTGGAATAGAGAAATGAATTGCCCCTCATCACTTTGGTCATCGTACTTTTTACAAGAGAACTCTTTACCTTATAGATATGGAACTTTCTACACTCCTCTCACAAATGTATAAGTAGGGGACTGTATATAGGATAAGGCTTGCATTTCATCATCCTGACACATCTCATTCAGCATTCTTAAGCATTGATGTCATTCCATTGAATTGTCTACCTTGACAAATCTCCACACGAAATTGGTGAGTTAAATAGGCAAAACCACTATTTTTTTTTCAAAAGAGTTCAGCAACTTTAAACATGAAAGGCTTTTGTGATAGACAAGTTACCACACTCAAAACATGGTTTCAAGTATTCATTCAGGGAATTGCCCCACAAAGGGACTGTCTCAGCAATGGGTGTTCTTGGATTGTCCCTATCAATCAAGACTGAAAATCCACTTTTGCCCCTACACAAGAGAACGTGCATGAATAGGATACTGTGCAACATCAAAGTAAATTCAAATTGCACATCCATGTTGGCTTGGATCAAGATTTTGTCTCATTCACGTCACTACTAGAATCTATAGTGCCCCCAATTCGTCATCTGTAGGGAAAAAAAAGTGTCATTTCCCAAAATTAATTATGCTCAAGGACGAGATGTACCTCTTTCACCAAAGATGGATGGTCCTCTTTTTACTTGCCCCTCATTTTGTTAAGTCTTTAGAAATGTGTTCTCAAACTTGTTGAGTAACAATTGGGCCAATTGATCTATCATTGCAACCCGATGTGCCTTTTTCAGATGCTCTCTCATCAGACCAAGAAAATAATGCTCATAAATCATGTGTGCTTGAGTTCTTCACCCTCCTTGGTCTTGTGATACGAACCCTCCAAGTCAAATATTCTTCCTTCTAGATATGTCACTAGTCTTTTATGGTGGCATCAAATTCCGCTACCTCAGGAAAATGAGATGGTTCAAAAGTCTCTTGGCTTTCTTCTTCAGGTCGCAATTTCTCACCGCCCTTTTAGCTCTCGACCGTGTACGGATGGGTGAACGTGGAGAATCCGTTATCACCTTGTTAAAAAAATAACAGAGGTAATGTAAAAACCAAGGATAGGAAAACGGTCCATGACAATGGTCTATTCGCCTTATTTTATTCAAAACTCTTTAACATTTGAAATTAAGAACTGAAACCAAATTCCAAAAAAAAAAAAAAGGTTGAAATTAACATCCCCTAAACATTGGACTAAGAATTGAAAGCAAATCCCCTAAACTAAAAATTGAAATCAAACTTCCTAAACATTGAAACTAAGGAAACATCTCATTTTATATGCTTTCAGGAGCCCAATGCCTTATGAAGCTTTTTATTTTCAGCTTCAGCCATTTCCACTTTCCATTTAAGATGTTAAATCCATGCTTGTTGAGTGGGCTTCTCAGTCACATCAAGGATTATTGGATGTAAGGTAGCAGGAATTTGGTGCTGTTGGATGTAGAATGTCAACGCATGGTGAATCTCCTCTTGGGCACCAAAATCTTCTCTGGATGGCATTCATTCCATGCAGCAATGATCATTTGGATCTCGTTGAAGTAGTCATAGTCCGTACGAATAAAACGAACTTGGAACAATTCCTTCTTGAGGGGCGGAGGAACTTCTTGAAGAGTTCTGTATTGACGGGCCACCTTATATGGGTAATAAGAAGTAGTACCAGAGCGACCCAGCAGCGGGATTGGCTTATCATACTTATGAGAGAAATGAGCTTCCTCAACATGGAACCATTTAGCGTGCCATAGGAATGCTTCAGGATTAGGATTTTTCAGAAAATTGATCCAACATGAGTACTGTTTATTCGGGGAAAAACGCTCCAAGACCTCAAATTTTTGTATGGGATGTCTAAAATCATCTATTTTAAATTGTTTCATAAGGTGCCCAAACCCTTTTATGTGGGAGAAAAACCATATTTGCAAAAGTTTAAGGAGGGCATGCATGGTCCTTTCTTCGTTTTGTTTGAAATGGTTTAATGACAAAAATGTTTCAGCTAGAATCATATTGACATAATTTAATCCGTCACAAACTTGGCTAACCACCCATGAAATTGAAGGATTAATAGCATTTTTTCGATAAGGAAAAACAATTAGTCCAAAAATGCTAAAATAAAAATTCTAGCCTTTGAAATCATTGGCTGATTTGGAAAACACTCTGCCAAAAATGAAAATGGGCATGCATAACAATTGGCTTTGACAACCTTCCTTACCTTTTCAGCCTTGATTGTTAAAAACTATGATAATTCAGAAATAGAATCTATACCGATAGGTGGCCTAACAAGTTCCTTTTCAAGAGGCATTCCAATGCCAATACTATATTCCTCCAATGTTGGGGTTAGTTCGTACTCACCAAATATGAAGGTGGAAGTCTACGGACACCAAAAGTGTGGTAGCGCCTACATAACACCAGAGTGGATGTTGATTTCTAGCAATGGGAGAAGTCAGGTGATTCTTGCTTTCACATATCTTTGGCCCTCTTGATCTAATTGGTCCCACCACGTTTTGAGCTCTTTTTTGGGAGTAGAAATGAACTGTACATCAGTTTTCCCCATTGCATATAAAACAAGATTGGCAATGAAACCTAGTGTCATGGACCAACAAAATGGCAGTAAAGTAAGTAAATTGTATAGTCAGAATTTAGACAACTTACTTTCACCTAGAATGGATGACAATGACATAGACACATGCATGAAATGTGAGGCTCGATTTCTACCTAGACGACTTAATAAAGTGGAGCTAAGAGGATGATCTGACCGTCGCAGTCTCGCGTTCAACGTGTCAAGTCTTCTTAACTCCGGCTCAATCGACTGGAATGTCCTATAATCACGCAGTTTCGTGGATATGGACAAACACAGTCGACACCATGAAGAACTTTCGGAGAAGAGAAGCTCATCCTCTACACATTAGTCTCGCTTTCGAAGAAGTATCCTTCTCAACACCATCCTAAAAATCCTATCGCAGCCCAGGTCTAGCAACGGGTTGTGTGTGCAATAGTGTAGTGCTAAAAGCAATAAAACATGCACAACAGTTTAAATGCAAACAACACTTCTAATCAGGAAAAATAATTAATCCCAACACCTCCTTGCAAGACAAGGATTAGCAAAGACTACACCCCTTATACCTCCCATCTGCAAGAACATTTAACACCTTAAACGTTAGGGACGTACTTGGGATCCTCGCTGCCAAACAAAAATATTTTTGTTTTGAAAAGAGAAAATTGGCCTAAGTCCACTAAAAGTCTTAAATCAAGTCCCCATTGGAGTCGCCAAGCTATCGCGACCTCCCCGAAGCGGGTTGGACCACCTAAGGGTTCAGCTAATGGATTGCTAAGCCTAGACTTAACTCGAGCTTTCCCAAGTCCATGGCAATTCGCAACTTAGGGTTTAAGTTCTTAATATGTAAATGATTTTTATCATGGAGTCGCCACTAATCTATTTTTGGTAGATCGATTAGAAACCCAAGTAAAGTAATGGGAGAATTACTTCATTCCTATGAACCAAAGATTAAATGAGTTTGGGGACTTGATTATGCTAGATTTTTCTAACGCCCTTTCGGTACATTTTCTTTTTATTTGAAGGAAAAAAAAAAAAAAAAAATGTTTTGCATGCAGCTTGAATTGATTTTAGCTTAAACCACTAAAGTGATCATACGGGTGCACAAACATTTAAGATAACATTCGAAGGGAAAAAGCATTGCAGAATTAAACACAATAAGGCAAGCAAATTTGACTATTTTTTTTAGGGATTAAAGATTAATCCCTAAATTTTTATGCAATTAATTACTAAATGATTAGTCAAAATTTAGATGTCAACAACAGTCTTTTTATAACCACGAGAAACTAAATAACAAATTATTATATATTTCTGTGGGTCCACTCCTTTAAGTATTTGTGACTTATAACAAGATGTTATTCTCACAGTAGTCCAAAGATTATTATGCTAAAAAAGCCTATATTAAAACTTGTTCAAGGCCATACCAATATTACAATGGAGAGTTCATATCATACCCAGAGCATCAAAAGCATTAACCATGAGTACATGAGATTGATTTATTAAACATTGCATCAGACTTAAATAGACCTTAAGCAAGTAAAGGGTCTTTCATGACCAATGGCAGTTTGAGACACATCACTAAGTAGATCGATTAGAATCTGCTGCAAATTGGCCCTAGTGCACGATGTGCTTCATCAAGTGGAGATGAGCTTCACAAGGACCTTGAAATCAGCAATTATATTTTTTTTGGAGAAATTCATTTGAAAGAGCCTAGAAATCTGTACATTAAATTATTTACCTGAATTCTTCTCTTCAACAGAAACAATTATTAAAAATTCTGTTATAAAATTAACGCGGAAAAATATCAGTTCTTTCAATCTAAATCAATGCGATGTCTAAAAAATTTGAATGAGGAACAATCCGTTATAATTGCAGGATTAGAGTTACAATCGCTCACACGTTCGCTTGAGTGCTAAATCACATCTAGATTAGGCCTAAATTTAAAGTGTTTATAAAAAATTAACTCAATTCTATATAAAATTCCTGGTATAAGATTCATCATGTTTAGAACTCCTCCGCATGCAATTAAAGAGAGCGCCATTGCATCGTCCTCTTTCTTTCTTTGCGTTCACCCTATATTGTGCAGCGCTTTTCACTGCGCAACGCTTGGCTAAACAAACCTATGTGTAGGAGAAAATATTGAGTGCCTCTTATGTTGTCAGCACAATAAAAAAGAAGGGATCTCAAATAATGACACATGTCTAAAGTAGGCTCAAACGTCACTCCCCTACACGCTCTCTCCTCTCTCTCTCTCTTGCCCAAATGCTTTGAGCATCAAATGACTATTCAGCCATCTCTGCATACATTTACAGCCTCGCTGGCAAAGAGGAAGAAGGGAAAGCAGGAGGCGAGGCAGGAAGAGGAAGCAGGTTTGTCGTTTCAAATATTTCATGTGTTTATACTGGGATCTAGAGACGCGTTCGAATTATGACTAAAAAATTTGATTGTTAATTGACTAAAAGCAATTCTTGTGGTCCCTACTGCCCTTAACAACCACCCCCATTATAAAAAAAAAATGAAAGAAAAGAACATAATAGCTATATTGCCACTATAATCATATTACCGTGATCACAAGAAGTAATTATGCAAGAAATATACTTTATCTTCATTAGAATAAGAGATTATCACAATATTGAAATTAATTATACGCCCCTTGAATTAAAGCCAAAAAATATTTAGTTCAATTAAAGTGGAAAAGTAAAATGAAAATTGTTCAAAAACGAGTTAAGATAGACATCCTTCATGGAGAGTATCGCCTCAGAATTATCCATTGAAAGTATTCTGGAGAACCACTTTTACATTTTTCTATAGGATAGATCCACCGTATCTATTTTAGATCAATATATGAAACATATTTCATTTTATAAGCTTAAATCATATCTCTAAGAAATTATGCTCTCTTTTTTCTTTTTCTTTTTTGGCAAGCACATCAACAAATTTGCTTTTGATTAACTTATGAACTTCGGCAAATGACAAAAAATGATAGACATAACTATCGAACGCTCATGTTCTTACTTACTTTTCTTTGATTTTTGGCCCAAATGACATTAGCACTATTGATTTTTAGACGACAACCACCTGACATTACTAGAAAGCGTTCAGCAATTATTTTTCTCAACCGGCCCTGCCAATCTTCTTTTTGTCTTAAAGGCCGTCATGACCCTCTTCTTTTTCATTGTCCATGTGTAATGCACGGGCTACTAGTCCAAAAGAAAAAGGAAAGAACTTTAAGGCACCGTCGCAATCAGTATGTTCCCAAGAACGTTCGTGTGAAGTTTCGTTCTCGGAGCCTTATTTCCTCTTGATCGAACTTCCATGTAGCAGGGGCATCATTGGATCGACAAATCAACATCTATTGTACGTCTAACGGTAAGGAACTATTCGCATGTGAAGCAAAAGCTAAGGTTCTTAAAGTCAAGGATTTTGTGTTTCGATATTGTCGGCTTCAATGAATTTTTTGTTCAGGAAATTTTGGCTGCACATTTCCCTCATGGAGCATATTTCCCCGGGAGAAGTACACTATCAGTGCCATAAGTTGTGTACAGTGCTCACTTTGGTGCCAGAAGTTTACGTCGAATCACTTAAGTGCCAAAAATTTTGAATGACGATCATTTTAGTGCCAACGCCAATCTGGTTGGCTGGAAATCCGACGTGGCAGTTTTTTATTAATTTTTAATGCTGATGTGGCTCGCCAGAGAGTACAGTCAGCATGTAAACCACAAAACGACGTCGTTTGGCGTCTTTCCCCCAAGTCGAAACCCTAAATCCCCAAATCGAGAGAGAGAGAGAGAGAGAGAGAGAGAGAGAGGAAGAGAGAGAGAGAAGGCATGGCAGCGTCGTCTTCTTCCCCGAAGAACAACACCAGCACCAGCCACTCTCTGAGCAAAGCCCAATCCACCATCTCCATTTGCGCCCTCCTTGTTTCCCTCGCACTCCTCGTCTTCTCTCTCTCTCTACACCTTCGACCCCCCTTTTTCCTCCTCCTCCTCCGCCCTCGCCTCCTATTTTCCCATCGCTTCTTGCCTGAGAAACAACCTCAGCCTCTCCTTGTTCACCTAGTTGAGCAACTACGACGGAGGACGAGAGATGGTGGCCAAGCACGGTGGCCAAGCGACGGTGGCTAAGCACGGTGGCCAAGCAACGGTGGCCGAGCAAGCTAGGTCGACGAGGATTGAACAAAAAAAAACCCTAATTTCAATCCCAAATGAGTTGTGCGGCATCGTTTTTCCTAGGCCATCCACATATGACGGCAAAACGACGTCATTTTCTTAAGGAGGATGGAAAACGACATCGTTTAAAAGGCTTGTCGATTTTTTTTTAAAAAATATAATAGCCACGTAGTCATTTTGGCCGGAATTTCTCGCCTGTGGCACCAAAGTGATCGTTTTTTCTCCAATTTGGCACTTAAGTGATCCGACAGAAACTTTTGGCACCAAAGTGAGCGCCATACACAACTTATGACACTGATAGTGTACTTCTCCCGTATGGAGCTATAAGTGGAGCAGTGACAGTCTCCGAGCAGTAGATTAACTATCACTGAACATGAGAAAACATTATCATCGAAAATGATATGTTGTTTGCATCACTAAGATATGGCATGTAGTGCAGTCTTCTATCCAGGATCGAGATAGTGCAAAGGCCTCGATGTTTGCCACATGAAGCGCGACACCCCCCTTTCTTCTTCCTTTTCCTTTAATTTTTTTCGTTAAATATTCTTTTCTTTCCTACCAAAAGAACCTCCTATTCCTTGAGTGAGAGAGAGAGAGAGAGAGAGAGAGAGAGACTAATAGTATATTTTTCTCATGTTTGGGTGCGAAAGAACTACGGCAAGAAGAAAATTGAGAAAATTGAAAAAAAGAAAAAGTGAGGAAAATAAGAAAGAATGGAAGGATATGGAGATGAGGTGTGAATGGGAAGGACACGTTTAACTTTACGTGGGGAAGGAGATGCATCGTGGGGACAAACACATATTACAAGTCAAAAGTGGTGCCCTATCTCAACTAGATTTGAATGAAGAACGACTAAAATTCCTTCATTCACAGTCACTAAGCAATGCATTGCGACACGTAATTACACCCTACACTGCATCAATCGGGCGGCTTTTTCTATCATTTGTATTTCACAAATGAAAAAATCGATCTTTCTATCTCATGAATCGAAGACCTTTGTCACTTTCCTCATCCGTACCCGCCGCTCTTCTTTCTGACTTTGCAAAGCCACGGATCTCTTCTTTTCAGCGTCAACGTGAAACACGCTAGTTGCCTCCAGCTATTCAAAAGGGAAAAAGAAGAAGGAAAAGAGGCTTAAATAACCCCCATCAATCGGTACACTCCCCAGTTGGTACATTCCATTTTTTCACTCTTATTCAAGTTTTGTGCAGCAAACACAGAAATTGACAAGGGATGCCGTGATTCTTGTCTTCGACGAAAGCAATTATAAAAAATCAACGTTTACTTGTCGAGGCTACTATGTAGAAAATAGTGAGGGTTAATAGTGACGAACTATTTAGGAGATGTCCAATAGATAGATGCTTTCGCAAGAACATAAAGACGAGGAGCTATCGCAGTCATCCATGAAAACTAAGGTTCTTTCGAAGTTTGTGGGCTCCAAACTGAGGAGAAAAAGAAAGAGTTGGCTCATCTGTGGGGGAAAGAACTATAAGACTTCGCACTAAGTGTTTTTGCATGTCGTATGAGAAAAACAATTTTCATAGTAAGTGTAAGCTCTCACTAATCATAAATTATGTGTGCAATAATTGTGTTACAATTTTATTTTTTTTTCGTATTATTCATACTATATCTTCTGTTAAGCATGTCTGGACCAAAGTTACCATTACAATTTTCTTATGTTGCCACTATTGTGCTTCCATACCCAACAATGAACGACAAATGATTTCTAGGTTCAGAACAAATTCCCTTCCAAGGTTACCTCCAGATTTTTCAGCCAACCGGCTGATGATCTCTTTTATTTTTTTCCAATTAAAAATTTGAGCCATGGCATAATTTTTGCAATGCTCATGGCTCAAAGATAGGTAGGTGGGAACAAGACACGTATGGGTAGGCACGATCACATGCATCATACCAAATGCCATGGATGTAATACTCGTGAATGTTTTTCATATTTTAAACCAATTACTAAAAATCATCCAATTAATCTTAAATTTATTATATAAATATCAATTTAATTTTAAATTTAACATTTTCGTTGATTTAATTCTAAATCTTTATACGATAATCTAATGTAGTCATTGCGAGTCTTGTGACCAATTTTTGACGGAAACCACTAGCTTAACAATATGCCATGTAAGACAACCCAAGACAACTAGACCATCCCGTTAATAATTCTCGACAGAAATTAATTGCAAATGCTACATTAATGTTTCGTACAAAAAAATTAAGATTAAATTAATAAATTATTATATTTTATTAAGATTGTTTTCAGAAGTGATCCATGAGGCAATAATACGATACGGCACTAAATGCTGAAATTATTGAAATCTTCGTTAGATTTGCTCTTTGGAGTCATCGTGAAAGCTCGGTTCGTGCCTGGGGGAATTATTGGGGAATTATTGGGGAGAGTGACAGGTTGGAAAAGCAACGTAAGTGGAGAATTATTGGGGAGAGTGAAAGCTCGGTTCGTGCCTGGGGGAATTACTGGGGAATTATTGGGGAGAGTGACAAGTTGAAAAGCAACGTAAGTGGAGAATTATTGGGGAGAGTGACAAGGAGAATGGGGGATACACTTTAATTTGTCTACATCATGGCTTGACCATCATACGCCTTTTGTGCCGAGATCTTCCCCCGATTGGGATCGAGGCATGTGAACCTTCAGAAAACCTATCTACACAGCGATCGTAGCAAATAGTAAGTCTCCCGGTGGGGAACTATTTGGGGAACATACAATAAATGATTTCACAAGAAAATGAAGGATGAGGAGCTATTCACGTGTACGTGAAGCTAAGGTTCATAAAATTTAGGATTTTGTCATTCTAAAGCAGTAGAGATGCCTATGTCACGGGTCGGTTGATTCCGAACGATCACACACCCGTGTAGCCTTAGAAATTCAATCCCAAGTCAGCCTTACGCACACGCGCTCAAATACAAGGGTCGTATGAACAAAGGAGCGAGTGTATTGCTCATGAACGAACTGACTACAATGAGGAGGAGAGTCCCCTATTTATACAAGTTCGTCATCTCAGCCGTTGATCATCCCTCCAATCCAATGGTGGTATATAAACATGTATCATCATTACAAGTATGTACATTAGGCCACTCAATGGCTCTAGGCCTTGAGAAAGCCCATGGGGCGTGTGTCAGAAGCAAGGGCAGGGCGCCTGATATAAGCAGGTGGGCAGTCACGGATTTTGTCCGGATTGTGCATGGGCTGATCGTGGCATTGATAGTGGATCATTCATGGATCGGTCGTGGGCTACTCGTGGGCAAGCCTTTGTGCGTAACACGGCCGCATCACGGACGGTCTTGGATCATGCTTCGTTGGTGGGCCGTGTCACCTACATCTAGGGCATTTGAAAGCTTCAGAATGCGAAGCTTCACAAGTAGAAAGAAAAAGAGAATTGACTCGTCCGTCCGTGAGGGAAAGAAATGTTCTTCCTTCTTTGCTTTAGCCTTTTGGCCCGACTATTCCAAGTAATATTGATTTTTGCGATTTTTTTTATGATAACAATAATAAATTTTGGGACCTCATGTTCCGATTGTTTATAATTTTTCTTGTGACAATTTGCAATTTTTGAAAGGAAGCACGTAACACAAAATATGACATGATCTTAAATTGAAGAAAAAAAGAGAAAACAAAAAGCAAAGTGAGTTGGGTGGCCACATGTCTACACCTGAGAGGCTCCCTCCCCATGCACCAACTATATGCAATCTCCTATGATTGATGAGTTATAAATATAGACATCATTCATATCTTATTTTAATTAAGTTTGCATGGACATTATTCAAATTTAATTTTAGTTAAGTTTGCACATTGGTGTTTCTATAAATTGAACACCAATCAAGATATAATTAGAGGTAATTTTTTCCAACTAGGTACAGATGAAAAGGTGATCACTTAATATCGTACCAAAAAAAAAAAAAGGTGATCACTTAATAATGAACAAAATCACTTCAAATTAGATACATCATAACGACATCGTTTCTTTCGTCGTGTATAGCACGATACAGCATATCTTGCTATTTCGAACGTCCATAATGAGCATCAATGGAACAAGTCCACCTTGCACTGTGTAAAAATTCTAATGCTTGAATGATTATAACATAAAATCAGAAGGTTTTTCCAGATGGGATGAATTTGATTGATAGTCTGCCCTTGGTCAAATCTGACACATAAATCTGATCAATGAATACAATATGGTCAGGGAATCTGGTGAAGAAAATATAGCAGTGTATCAGAACATGCTAATTATTTACCGCGAAAAAGAATGGTTAAGGGACTGAGATAACTAGAGTTAAGAGATTTCCTGAAGAGTACATATGGCTTATTTGGAGCAATTGATCTTCCAATTGAGCATCCTCATGGAAAATATGAAATCGAAAGTATCTGCAAAAAGTATCTGCACAAGCGAACAAACATAACCAAATAGATTTCAAGGGAGAAGCCAATCATTCTTCAAAAGTAGTACATTGAGAAAATCATTCTTCAAAGTATTTGCAGTAGTTAAAAATATTTTCATATCAGGAAAAATAAATCCTTATTTAAATAGAATCCACATTACTCTAGTTCCAAAAATTCCTAACCTAGAAACTCTTGATCAATTCCACCCCATTAATTTCTACAATTTGCCTATAAAATCATATCCAAGGTAATGGTGAATAGACTCAAAACTTGGTCATAGAAATTGATAGCTCGAGAGCAAAGTGCATTCATGAGTGGGAGACTTATCCAAGACAATATCATGATAGTGTAGGAAGTGTTGCATCAACTAAGAGCAAAGAATAGGAGGAATAAAATTCCTAGCGGTTTTGAAACTTGATACAAAAAAGGCGTATGACAGAGTAGAATGGGACTTGTTGGAGGCATGCTTAAGAAAACTAGGCTTTGATGAAAGTGGATTACATGGGTTATGAAATGTGCATCTTCAGTCTCATTCAGTGTTAAATATAATGGGAATCCTCTCCCTTACTTCCAACCTTCCAGATTGTTGGAGAAAACTTCCGTATTTGTTTTGAAACTGACAAAATGTTTCCATCAGTCTAGTCTGAAGACTTGCAGACTCTTTCGTCAAAGTCTGAAGAGTGCCGAATCACCAGACTCAAGATTCAAAGTTTACCCTCATTGACAATTTCTAGACCGTCGAAGAAGACTTATCCAAGAATTGAGTATTTCTTTAAGGATTTGATTCTATCGATTAAAGAAGATCTCTTGGCTTGATATAGCATCTCAGAATCTATTATTCATCTTGAAATTAATTCGAGTATTTTAGATCTGTTAATTGGCGAAGCATACTTGGAAGGTTCTACTTATGGAAACCTAGATCCTGATTGTATGGGCGAGCAAGATTGGTGGGCTATCGTCATATTCCTTAAATAACTTGAAATCTCCCTAATTGATTCTGTCCAACGGGTAGATTGGAAGAGCTCCTTTGGAAAGTGCCAACGGTTATGAAGGCATGGAGGAGTATATAAGGAAGATGTTCTAGTTATTCGAGTGTGTGCGCGATAGATAAATTCCAAAGTCTGAAGCTTCTTGTTCTTTGCCAATTCAATTGTTGAGCATAAACTTGTACTCAAAAGAGAGTTTATACATTTGCGAGACCTTGAGTAAGTGTAGCAGAGTCTCTACACTGTGGAATCAATGATGTGATACTGTAACGACTCTTTTGATTCATAGTGAAATCCAGCCGGTGGGCTGTCAGTGCGGGAGAGTGGACGTAGGCTTGGACTAAGCTGAACCACTATAAACCTTGTGTTCTTATTCTCTTCCCTAAACTCTTTTACTTTACTCGTCACTTTATTTAATTGTTAGAGTCTCGTTTCTATTTTAAAGTCTACTGTTAAATAGACTCAAGTTAAAAGTAAAGTTTTACACTATACTTCTCAAAAGTTTGTTTTCGCACTTATTCACCTCCGCTAGGTGCTCGTACTAGCATTCACAATTGGTATCAAAGCCTGTGTACTCATTTAAATTGAAGTGTTTTTACTTCAAAGTTAACGATCCATGGCTAGTATGTTGGCTCCAGGCTTGGTTGAAGGGCAAAGCAACACCAGACCGCCTTACTTTGATGGGAAGAAATACAATATATGGAAAAACAAAATGAAGGCATTCCTAAGATCGAAAGACCCTTTTGAATGGGATGTGGTAGACAAAGGAATTATTCCTAAAACTACAACAGTCTCAGAAAGGGGAAAAGAAGCTGTTGAGTCCAATGAGATGACTCAAGAAGAGATAACCAAGAGACAAGCTTTTGATGCAAAAGCAATTTATTCTTTATATTGTGCATTATCTCCTACTGAATATAACAGAATATCTTCTTGTGAAACAGCTAAAGAAGTCTGGGATAGATTGTACATCACCTATGAAGGAACCGATCGAGTGAAAGAAACCATAATCAATATTCTGCTCGGTTAATATGAAGCATTCAGGATGAAACCAGGAGAATCTATCACTGACATGTTTAGTCGTTTTACAGAAATCGTGAATGGTCTTGAGTATCAAGGTCAATCAATCTCTAGACCTATGAAGGTTAACAAGTTACTACGTGGACTTTCCAAAGATTGGAATCACGTAAAAACCTCAATAAGGGAGACACAAAGGATCATGCCACTCTCTGTTGACGAATTGGTTGGCACTCTTCAGTCTTATGAAGTGGAGCAAATCAATGAAGATGAGGATCCCAAAGGTAAAAAATCTATTGCATTAAAATCTAATAATAATTTTGATGTTACAGATTCAGAAGACGATTTGGACGATGAAGAGCTTGCTCTCATGATAAAAAGGTTCAGAAAACTGAACAAAAAGGGAAGAAACAAAGTTCTCAAAAGTTTCAAAATAAATCAGCTGAGGATGATGAATCCAATAAAGATGTGATTTGTTTTGAATGCAAGAAAAAGGGATACATCAGACCCAACTATCCCTTACTGAAGAAAAAGAAAGGAAAAGCTAAGAAATACAGAAAAACTCTCAAAGTAGAAACTTGGAGTGATACCGAGGGTGAAGAGAGTGATGATGATTATGCTAATATTTGTCTAATGGCACAATCAGAATGAAATTCAGACTCTGAGACAGACTCAGACTCAGACAGTGAAATCAAGGTAAGTAATTTAAAAATTCCTACTAAAGTCTCTAAATATATTGATGAATTGTGTCTTATTCTCAAAACCTCTCTCAAGAGGATTTCCGAACTAAAAAGAGAAAATTCTGCACTGAAGCAACAAGAGATTGTTTGGAAAGAAAAAGTCGAAAATTTGGATAAAAGTGTTATTACTTTGAAAGAAAATACATACTCACTTTCAAAAGAAAATGCACTTTTGAAAAATGATATTTCAAGTATTTAAAAAATGTTTTCAATAGGTTCTGAGAAATTAGAAAAGATTGTTTCAGCATAAAGACCTTACTTTAACAAATCAAGCTTGGGAATGACTGCTGAAACCATTCCTCTAATTGATTTTCCAAAAGTAAAGGAAAGAATTAAATAAAGACCTACAAAAGATTTTTATAGAAATCATTTCCAAAAAGTCTTTGTAAAACCTGTAGGCCGCAGTGCTCTCAAATGTTCTAAGTGCAATAGCTCAGAACATTTTGAGAAAGAATGTCCTATGGTTTGGAAACCCGTTAAGAAGGTTTGGGCAAAGACTGTATATTGCACTAACTCCATTGGACCCAAGAAAGTATGGGTACCAAAGAAAGCTTGAGTTTCTTTTTTAAATGCAGGTCACTATCAAGAAAAAGGTTAAATAGTACTTGGATAGTGGATGCTCAAGACATATGACAGGAGACTCAAGTTGTTTCATAAAACTTATGCAAGTTAATAGTGGAAAAGTTTCTTTTGGAGGAAATAGCAAAGGCAGAATTGTGGGATACGGAATTGTAAAGATTGGAAGTCTCACAATCAATAACGTTTCCTTAGTGGAAGAACTCAACTACAACTTGCTGTATCAGCCAACTGTGCGACACAAGTTACAAAATCAACTTTCAAGAAGGAATATGTTCAGGAATCAGTAGAGACTCCTCTCAGACATTTACGGGATGAAGACATGGGAATATATATCTCTTGGATATCAAACCAGAAAAATCCCAATGTCTAATTTTAATTCAAGAGGAAGCTAATCTCTAGCATAAGAAACTTAGCCACATCAATATGAAGCAAATAGCCAAGATCTCTGCAAAGAAGCTTGTTCGTGGACTACCCAACCTAACATATCAAAAATCTGATCTATGCACACCGTGTGTATTGGGAAAATAGGTTAGAAACTCTTTCAAACCAATAAATCAAGTTTCCACTAATCGTGTGCTGCAACTCTTGCATATGGATCTCTTTGGACCAACCAGAACCCATAGCATTGGAGGTAAGAAATATTGCCTAGTAATAGTGGATGATTATTCACGATTCATTTGGGTATATTTCTTGGCAAGTAAGTCTGAAACATTTTCTTATTTTATAAAATTTGCTAAGAAAGTTCAAAATGAGAAAGGGTATGTTATTTCAAGTATACGGACAGACCATAGAGGTGAGTTTGAAAATCAAGACTTTGTTAAATTCTGTGATAAATCTGGTTTTCAACATGTGTTCTCCTCACCATACACTCCAGAACATAATGGAGTTGTGGAAAGTAAGAATAGATCGTTGCAAGAAATGGCTAGAACATTATTAATTGAAAGTAACATTTCCTCTCGTTTTTGGGCTGAAGCAGTTTCTACAGCGTGTTATATTATTAATAAAGTCTTCTTAAGGCATATTCTGGAGAAAACTCTCTATGAGTTGTTCAAAGGAAAGAAGCTAATTGTTTCATATTTTCATGTGTTTGGATGCAAATGTTTTATATTGAAAAATGCAAATGATCGAATTGGTAAGTTTGAAGAAAAATCAGACGAAGGCATTTTCCTTGGATATTCAACCACCAGCAAAGCTTACAGAGTATACAACAAAAAGACTCAATCTGTGGAGGAATTAATAAATGTCAAATTTCAAGACTTTACACAAAATCAATCGATTCAGACTCAACCTGAAGAATCTGAACCTACTCCAGACTTTCCAAAGTCTAAATCTCCAGAAGCAGCTCAGACTTCAGAAGACTAGCAACGAATGATCGTTGAAGATCAAATGAAGAAAAAGATCACAGTCTGACAAACCAACTAGCAACTGGAAGCACAAGTCTAGTCATCCCAAAGAACTCATTATTGGTGACATTAATGAAGGAATTTGTAGAAGATCCAAAAGGCGTGAAGAGTCTAGTGCTATGGCTCTTATTTCTGAAATAGAACCCAAGAGCATAAAAGAAGCTTTAACTGATGAAAGTTGGATTGAAGCTATGCAAGAAGAGCTCAGGCAATTCAGTATCAATGATGTCTGGGAATTGACTCTTAAACCAAAAGGTAAATCTATCATTGGAGTTAAATGGGTTTTCAGAAACAAGATGAACAAGAAAGAAAAAGTCATAAGGAACAAAGCAAGACTCGTGGTCAAAGGATATACGCAAGAAGAAGGGATAGACTATGATGAGACTTACGCACCAGTAGCAAGGTTAGAAGCAATTAGATTATTACTTGCTTTTGCTTGTTATAAGAATTTCAGGTTATTCCAAATGGATGTCAAAAGTGTTTTCCTAAATGGATTTATCCAAAAGGAAGTCTATGTGGAACAACCTCCTGGTTTTGAAGACCCAAGGAAACCAAACTCTGTATTCAGACTGAAAAAGACGCTATACGGTTTAAAGCAAGCACCTCGAGCTTAGTACGATAGGTTAAGTAAGATTTTAATTCAAAATGTCTTTGTTAAATGTAAAGTAGACACTACCTTGTTTATCAAAAGAGAAAGCAAAAAATTTTTACTTGTTCAAATCTATGTTGATGACATTATTTTTGGATCACCTAACGAAAATCTGTGCAAGAAATTCTCTAATACTATGTAGGATGAGTTTGAAATGAGCATGATGGGTGAACTATCATTCTTTCTCGGACTTCAAGTAAAACAATTGAAGGAAGGAACTTTCATTCATCAAGAAAAATATGCTAAAGAACTTGTTAAAAAGTTCGGCTTGGAGAATTGCAAAAAGACTGATATACCAATGTCAAGTTCCTCGAAGCTGGACAAAGATGAAGGAGGAAAGAAAGTTGACCAGAAGCTATACAGGAGTATCATTGATTCACTTCTTTATCTTACTGCTTCTAGACCTGACATTTTGTTTAGTGTTTGTATTTGTGCCAGATTTCAATCATATCCCAAAGAATCTCATTTAAGTGCTGCAAAACGCATCATCAAATACGTTGCATCAACCTCTAATTTGGGTCTATGGTATCCTAAAGAAGGAGACTTTACTCTCCTTGGATATTCAGACGTAAACCTAGCAAGATGCAGAGTTAATAGAAAGAGCACCTCGGGCACTTGTCAATTACTTGTGAACAGGACAGTATCTTGGTTTTCAAGAAAGCAAAGTACTTTAACTCTTTCAACAGCAGAAGCAGAGTATGTGGCTCTTGGAAGTTGTTGTTCACAAATTTTGTGGATAAAGCAACAGCTAAGAGACTTTGGAATCAAAAACTCATGCACTGAGATCAAATGTGACAACACCGGCGCGATTAATCTCACCAAGAATCCAATTCTTCATTCAAGAGCAAAGCATATAGAGATTCGACATCATTTTATTAGAGACCATGTTCAAAATGGAGAAGTCTTGATTCAATTCATTGACTCAAAGAATCAACTAGCGGATATTTTCACAAAGCCACTAGAGAAAAGTCAATTCGAGCTTATTCGTTCCAGACTCAATATCTTAAAGTCTGAAGAAGTTCAGACTCAGGGATAAAAGTCTAAAGATACTCAGACTTAGAAGATCAAGATTCACGACTGTAAGTTATTTCTATTTTAGAAATTTATCTCACGGATAAAATCTCGAAAAGGTACGTTCATCTATTAATCTGTAATTGATTGATGTTATTTTCCCCAGTTTTCGTGATTATTGCAATCATTCATTTTCGAAAAAGAAGTTATCTTTTGAAATGACGGTTATCTATTTTTTCAAAAAGGTAGTTATTTTTTGAAAAGGAATTTTCTATTTTTCCTTTTACGCCGTTCCGTATACCTCTTTTTGACTGCCTTATATACCGATCGTCTTCCTCACAGACCCTAAAAGCACAGAACATCACTTTCTTACTTTTACTCTCTAGTTTAATCTTCAAAGCTCTAATCTTTCTCGCAAATCGAGTTTGGAATCTCTCAAAGACTGTTAAAATGGCTTCCCAAAGAAAGTCTTCAAGGATCGCGAATAGGGGACCACAACACATGCGTGAGGGTCCTACGCATTTTGACCTCACCGAGAAAGAAGAATCTCCAAGACAGCAGCAGAGCCCACAACATTCTCAACCGCGTCAATCTCCTCAAGCTAGACCTCAGAGTATTGATCATAGAGCGGAGGAAGAAATCATTGAAGGCGCATAACCTGTAAGAACTCAAAAGCCCGCTTTTATCTTTAAACTTTACTCTGCCTTGAAGAAGGGAGGCACTCCCTTGAACTATATTGATGAATTTTTGAAAGAGAAAGGGTATCAAAATGAAACCTACTTTTTGCGAATAATGGAACAATTGGGAGTTGCTCCTGCGGGGTCGGCAGAATGAGCATTTGAGAATATTCCAAGCGATCCACGTGTTGGAGATCTTAGTCAGCCTGATGAGAATGATGATGACAAAATGTACACTCATATTAAGCCTAGAATGGGTGTTGCGGTGAATATTCGAAGCAAAAGGACAAATTTGTTTCGCTCGGAAGAACACAAGCGACTTTACTCTAAGTTGCTAAAGAGAGGGTGATCAATCCAAGAAGTGTGGACTTTGATTTTCTTGATTCTTTGAATGTGAAGCTGCGAGAGAAATTCACTCTACTTCAACTTGAACAATTTTGCTCTGAATCAATGGTGGCTCATCCAGAACTTACGGTGTACTTCTATTCTAATCTAAGTTTCTTGGATGCGAATAGATTTTCTTTTAGTGTTCGAGACTAGGACTATATCGTTGATATGGACACATTGGTGGATGTGATTGGAGTAGAGCGAGGGGCATTCCAATCAATTAATGTGTCTGTTGGTCGTGCGACGGTAGAGCTTGTTCGAGATGGAATGGCAGAAGGACGAATTTCGTACTTGAGGATGAATGCCTCAAATATTTTACTTCACAAGATAGTGATCAATTGCCTTAGACCCAAATCGACTTCGAAGACTGACGTCTCCAACTCAAAAGCAAAGCTGATGTATGCTATTAACGCTGGCAAAAAGTTCTCTCTGCCTCACACAATCATGTTTCACATGTATAGAACGATGGTAAAAAACAAGGGACAACTTCCTTACTCAACGCTTGTTACAAAGTTATTCAGACATTTGAATATTCAGCCTCCCAAGATTCTATGTGTTCATTCCAGTGATCAAATGGTGGTGGGACTGAAAATGGTTTCCAAAATGTGTCTGAAGGAGCTGAACAAAGCATTAGAGCGATTTAAGGAGAAAACCCCTGTCAAGACTCACCAAGTTTCTTCGGCTACAAAACGGAAAGGGAAAGAGCCATTGACTGCTCCGTCCAAGAAAAGAAGAGCACTCATCTTGGAGGATGAAGAAGATGAGGACGATATCAGCATTTCCGCTCTTGCATTGACAAACCTACAATGTTCTGTTCCAGAGACAGAGGAGAGAGAGGATCAAGATAGAGAAGAGTTCGAGCAAAGGAGTGGAGAGAGAGAATTGACGAGAAAAGAAGCATAGGAAGAAAGGACTGCAGAAGAAGAAGAGGGCAGAGGTGAACAAGAAGAAATAGAGCATGAAGAGCACTTCTCACCGCCTGAAGGCAATGAAACAGGGGAAGTTGCAAAGAAAAGAGGTACATCTTCAATTGCTTTTACTAGTGAAGATGTTAGCCGTTCAACTACAAATCCAGAAGACATCTATGCCTCTCAATTTCCTGAGGAAGGTCATGAGGTTTCATCGCCAAATATGAGTGCTCATGCTGACTTGCCATCATCTGCCAATACTCCTACTGATCATGCAGAAGCAAGCACTCAGACTGATAATTCGGCAGACTTTCGAAGACTTCTTGATATTCTTATGGAGATGCGATGCCAGATTTATGCCCTGGATGCGAAGTTCAGAACTTGCAGAATGCAGGTCAAGCCTCTTCAGTTTCCTTGCATGATCAAACTCATGCCCTTGCTCGTCAAGTTCAAGCAAATGCCAAGAGTAAAGAAGTGGCTCAACTAAAGGAGGATTTGAAAAAGCTAGAAGGAATTGTCCAGTCGATAGGAGATTTCCAGCTTATTCGCGTTCCAAAACAATCCTAATTTCATTATCTTTTCGTCTCTACCTTTTTAATGCTGACAAAAAGGGGGAGATGGTACAGATTTGAGATTTGACTCTTGTTTGACTTGACTTTTGATTGACTTGACTTTTGTTTGGATGTTTGGTTGTGACTAGATTTGGATTTGGATTTCGATTGTTTGATCGTTTAAATGTTTGCTGCAGTATCTTAAGCACTGTTGGTATTTCATGGCAAAGATAGTTGTTTATTTACAGGACTAACTTACTTATTTCCTGTGGATGAGATTTAATGCTATCTTTACTAAGCCAATTATCTTTTGTGAGATATCTATGTTTGCTTGAATATTGTCTTTCAGGTCAAAAATATCAAAATCTGCAGAAAAGTTTTGTCACCATAAAAAAGGGGGAGATTGTTGGAGAAAACTTCCGTATTTGTTTTGAAGCTGACAAAACATTTCCATCAGTCTAGTCTGAAGACTTGCAGACTCTTTTGTCAAAGTCTGAAGACCACCGAACCACCAAGATTCAAAGTCTACCCTCATTGACAGTTTCTAGACCGTCGAAGAAGACTTATCCAAGAATTGAGTATTTCTTTAAGGATTTGATTCTATCGACTAGAAAATCTATCGGCTGGATATAGCATCTCGGAATCTATTATTCATCTTGAAATTAATTTGAGTATTTTAGATCCGTTGATTGGCGAAGCATACTTGGAAGGTTCTATTTATGGAAACCTAGATCCTGATTGTATGGATGAGCAGGATTGGTGGGCTATCGTCATATTCCTTAAATAACTTGAAATCTCCCTAATTGATTCTGTCCAACGGGTAGATCGGAAGAGCTCCTTTGGAAAGTGCCAACGGTTATGAAGGCATGGAGGAGTATATAAGGAAGATGTTCTAGTCATTCGAGTGTGTGCGCGAAAGATAAATTCCAAAGTCTGAAACTCCTTGTTCTTTGCCAATTCAATTGTTGAGCGTAAACTTGTACTCAAAAGAGAGTTTATACATTTGTGAGACCTTGAGGAAGTGTAGCAGAGTCTCTATACTGTGGAATCAAGGACGTGATACTGTAACGACTCTTTTGATTCATAGTGAAATCCAGCCGGTGGGCTGTCAGTGCGGGAGAGTGAACGTAGGCTTGGATTAAGCCGAACCACTATAAACCGTATGTTCTTATTCTCTTCCCTAAACTCTTTGACTTTACTCGTAACTTTATTTAATTGTTAGAGTCTCGTTTCTATTTTAAAGTCTACTGTTAAACAGACTCAGGTTAAAAGTAAAGGTTTACACTTATACTTCTCAAAAGTTTGTTTTCGCACCTATTCACCCCCTCTCGGTGCTCGTACTAGCATTCACACAGAGGACTTCGGCACAGTGATCTTTTATCCTCTCATCTCTATATTTTTGTAGCAAACATTTTATCTCTTAAGATGAAGAAAACAACAAAGGATGGCAGTATAAAGGGTATTAAGCTCAACTCTTCTTCCCCTACCATATCACATCTCCTATTTGTGGATGATTCCATCTTTTTAGATGGGAGAATTCAAAAATGCCAATCTATATCAGATTTAACATTAGTATGGTTTTGCTATTGGACAGGAGATAAACCTAAACAAATTAGGAATACTCTTTAGCTCAGGGCGTCCACAGACCATAAGAGCCAATATGGCTTATGAATGGTGTGTCCTAGAACTGGATAAAATAAGAAAATACCTTGGAATTTCTTTGGATTGGGGAGAGTCTAAGAAAAATATGTTTAGCCTGTACTTGGAAGAGTTAACAAAAAATCGGAAGGTTGGAAGGAATCTTTAAATTCTAAAGTAGGAAATGAGATATTACTATAAAACAGTAGCACAGGCTCTTCCTCAATATGCAATGTCACTTTTCAATATTCCTGTTTCCATATGTAAAGCGATTGAACATAGAATGGCAGCATTTTCGTGGAAAAGAAAAGTATCTCACTTTGGTATTCATTGGAGGAGTTAGGATTTCTTGAAGCAAAGGAAAGACAGAGGCATGGGATTCAAAGATTTACTTTCTCTTAACAAAGCTTTCTTAGGAAAGTGAGCCTAGAGATTAATGCAACAATCTCGCTCTTTACGGGGCCAAATTTTTTAAGGGATTTACTTCCCAAAAAGGAGTTTCTAGCATGCTGGGAAAGGGCAGACCCTCTTGGGGCTGGCAAAGGTTACTAGAGTCTAGAGGGAAGAGACTCAATCCTAGAACCTTCAATGTGGACAATGGAAACAGGAGAAGCAATCAGTATCATAGAGGATAGATGGTTGAAGAGAGGTGTAATTGGAGAGCCAGCAAATGAAAATGACCCATAGCAAGTAGTAGAGCTTATAAACCACAAAGAAAATTCCTAGAATGAACCTTTTCTTCAAAATATTTTCAAAGAGGACATCGTGAAAAAAATTCTGGCTATTCCTCCAACAACCCACTCTATTCAAGACAAACTGGTGTGGACATATTCATCAACAGGAAATTACTCAAGAGTGGCTACAACTACATAAGACTTACCTAGAATATCCTAAAAGCTCCAATGGCCTCCTCATCTTTCTTGGCTCCTCAGGCTTTATGGAATAGGACCTGGAAAATGCAAATAAACCCTAAGATTAAGCTCTACCAATGGAATGCATGTCAGAATAATCCCTAAAATGGATCTTACACAAGCGAAAAATAGTACCGGATCCTTGCCGCTTATTGTGCAAAGACCGGGCGGAATCCACAGAGCATCTCCTTCTCTCTTGTCCTTGGCCGCGAGACATATGGGCTCAACCCTCCCTAAACATACAGGTTTCTTCCCAGGGGTGAAGCAGAATAGAGATATGGCTAACGCAATTCCTTAAAAGCACAGAAAACCCACCTTCTCTGGCACTTGTAGCAACCATCTTTTGGCTTATTTGGACTTCCTGTAACGACTTCATCTTTCGAACGAAACCCCCCAGACCCAGTTCAAGCACTACAAGGGAGCTCTATCTTCTCTTGGCAATTGCAGGAGATGGAATTCAAAGCAAAAAATCGGACCTTGACTTTCCCACCTCTTCTGAGAACTGTAAACCCCCCAAAGGTCGGATCTTTAGAGGTCAACGTTGATGGATCCCTTCATCAAAAGCGCCATCGAAGGAGCAATAGCCTGCATCATTCGAAACTCATAAGGGACGCTTGTGGATGCGCACGCAATTATCTCCCAATGCCTTGATCTGTCATCAAGCTTCTCACAGCTGCGTATCACCCCCATTGCCATCGTGAAACCAACTCCATTGCGAAGGGACTGGATTTCTTCCCCTCCCGAAATCTTGTTGGATTTACCTTGTAAGGATGCCCAGTTCATGGGCCCTGCGATTTCAAATTGAATAAAAGTTAATCAATCAAACACCCAGCAAAAAATAAAAAGAAGTAGGAAATGTTGATGAAAATGGCGATACATCTCGACAATGAATAGTGTGACCTGCTTTATTTACCTTCGAAAGGACATGTGAATCGTTTCGACATTGTGGCCAAAGCGCTCTGACTGGTCGGAGTTGTTTCTCTGCTGCAGTAGTGTGGTGAACGATATTCCGAACGGCTTTTAGAATTTAGACGCCTTGATTCCTGGAGCTCTGTGATTTCCAAAAGTTCATCCGAAATTGGCCCCCTTCATTCCGTAAAACCTCGAAATTCGACAGGTGTGGACAATTTGTTGAGGTCTTGCAGTTGATCCCTCAGTTTAGCTTCTCCACACTTCTTTGACTTTCTCCAGGCCCTTAACCTCACCAAGCTTTGGACACTGATGAAGGCTCACGAAGTGGAGGTTATGGAAGAGCAAGAGGTGCGGTAATGTTTCAATGGAATCGCACCCCCGGATAACCAAATTTCCCAAATTTTTCAACCTCCCAAGGCATTTAATGTCGACTAAATTTTTGCAGCCATGGACCCTTAATGCCATAAGATGTGTTAATTGCGAAATGCCGAGTCCTTCAAGGGACTAACAGGAATCAATACGCAGCATATCCAAATTTTTCAATCTGCCAAGACATTCAACTTGAAATGTATCATCATTCATGAATGGAGCATCTAACTCTGTTACGTCCAAATTTCTCAAGGACTCTAGATGTTTAAGGCCGTTGAGGTTGGACAACTTATTGTATCCATATACAGATAGGTTTCCTTAAGATTTTAATCCTTCTAGACCCTTGATTTCTATTAGCTCCCTACACCCTTGGATACTCAATTTCGACAAGAGTTTCGAACTCGACAAACTTGGCAACTCTTTCAACTTGCAACACAAGGAGACACCAAGTTCAAGATTCCTAAAGGAAGCACTGGGAAGGATCAAGCGATTCGCAAAACTGAATACTGAGCTCTTTTAGATGGATTAAGTGAGAAAGTTGAGGTAATGTGCGATTCCGACAAGTGACTTCCAAAACTGAAAAGCTGGCAGGAAGATCACAATTAGTTAGATCAAGGTGTTGCCGAGAAGACGGGCTAATGACGCTATCCAGGCATGATTTTCACATATGTGGAGAGATACTGGCCTTGCTGGACATCGGCGAATCCTGCAAAAGAGAATAAGAGCAAAACCACGAGGGCTGATTGGATGATCGCCAGTGTTGTTGGAACAATTTAAAAAACACTTCAAGACACCGTTGGGCTAGATGGAACTCCACAGAAGTCTCGCTGGCTATAAAATATGATGACGGTGATTCAGACGATCCTGAGTTGTGCTGGTCATGGCTTAGTAGGGCGAAGCAAAGATAGATTACAGCTGCTGAACGCGTGGGTTGGAGTATATGTCGTGGGGAGCTTCTCAATCAGCGATGGCACAGCAGCTTTATTGGTTGTGTGGGTGCAGCGATCTACAAAGCCACAGAAATAGAGGAGCTTGGCCACGGGGAGGTCTCGGCAAGGAAGCGGAGTCGCGGCAGTGGAGGGATTCGACGGCGCCCTCTCTTCGCTCTATTGTGGTCGTGTATTCAACGTGTGGCCCCACCTTTTTGCCAGCAGTGAAATAGCTTTTACAGGTGAGAGGACTAAGGTTGTCAAAGGAAAGGAAACAAATTTTATTTCCTCACCTGGACACTTTGAATATTTTTTCCTTTCCTTTTCCCTTCTGTACGCATATCCCCTTTTTACGAAAATATTTCTTGCTTTGTGCTAGTGTGCCACTCATATCGCCCAAGTATGTGCTAATATTGATCAAATCTATGCTCTGCGTGCACCATTATCTCTTATTTCCAAATCTTTTCCTTGCGCTCTTTTATTTTCTTTGTCCGCGCTCTTTTATTTTCTTTGTCCGCACACGCTGAATATTTCCTATCAACTTCATTTCCAAATATTAGCTTATAAGTTGGTCGAATAGACACTTTTATTGCTAAAAATTCAAGATTGTAGAAATACGATTTACGGAAATTTCCCGAATTTCAAATCTTGCAAAGATAAGCGCGCAATATCTCCTTTGTCTACTTGCCTTCACCAAGAGCATATGAATATATTCTTTTCATGTCCTTTTATGGCTGATTACTCTTTAAATTTCATAAATTTTCCATTCTTAATAACCCACATGCGGCACATTCAATTTTGGCCACGTGAGATACTTATTGGGCTTGAATTTAATGATTCTAAGGGTTTAGTCCAAATCAATTAAGTTCAGAACTTCAAAGCATTGCCGATTCAATGCAATAATTATAATAAAAAAATGCTCCTAAAACTATATGTTATGCAATTTAATTCTAATATTTTTATTTAGGGGTTAAAAATTAATTCTTAATTTTATGCAATAAATGAATGACCAGATTGTCAAAATTTAGATATCAACAGCTACCTCTCTATAAATGTGAACTCGAAAATGTTTCATTAAATGACAAATTGAAATCTAAATTTTGACCATGCGAATGCAATAAATGTTATTTTTGTTGGGATTATAAGTCTCACTTTAATAAAATATGATGCATACAAAAGCTAATGCAAATGTATGATGCAAAAGAAGAGAGTGTACATATAGTTACTTACCAATTAGTGTGGTAAGCATCTTGAGGTGCAGGATGAATCTTCATTTACTCCACAAGTACCTTGTTTTCATTTCAAATTTCTTGAAGAGTCTAATGTTTATCGAAATACCTATATCCAGACTAAAGTATAACGAAAAGATCGAAAAACATTCATATCTACAATGAAATGTTTAACGAAAATATTTTATACCATTCAAATCTAGAGTGAGATGTCAAGATTTTGGGAACCTAACCAATAGACACTCAATGTTAGGTGAGATGAATATTGAATTAAGACAACTTAGCCAATAGATGCTCAATGTTGGGTAAGTCAAATATTGGATTGAGATAACTTGAAATACCTAGATCCAAACTAAGGTATAACAAGAAAGATAAAAAAAAGCATTCATATCCAAAATGAAATGTTTAACGAAAAAGATTTTGTGATATTCAGATCCAGACTGAGATGTCAAGAATTGGGGAACTCAACCAATAAACACTCAATGTTAGGTGAGATGAATATTGGATTAAGATGATTGGAAACACCTAGATCCAGACTAAGGTATAACGAAAAAGATTGAAAAAATTCATATCCAGAATAAAATGTTTAATAAAAAGATTTGAGACATTCAAATCTAGACTAAAATGTCAATAATTAAAGAAACTTAACCAATAGACACTTAATGTTAGGTGAGATGAATATTGGATTAAGAAAGCTTAACCAATAGGTGCTCAATGTTAGGTGAGACAAAAATTGGATTAAAGTAATTCGAAATACCTAGATCCAGATCAAGGTATAACGAATAAGATCAAAAAACATTCATATCCAAAATAAAATATTTAACAAGAAGATTTTGTGACATTTAGATCCAAATTGAGATGTCAACAACTGATTGAAAGATGAGATTCACACACTCTCGATTTCTGATGGAGGAGATGCTCAAATTTTACCTTGAGCTCTTTAATTTAGGGGATGAGTTACCCAAGTTTTGTTTCGAGCACTCAAAGAGATTTGATGCTTATCTAGGGTTTCTTACTCGAAGGCTTTATTGGGCTGTCCGAAAGTTGTTTGATAATAGTGCTTTGGGAATCTATGAGTATTTGGACATATCCTAATGTTACTCGATTTTCTTGAGAACTTTGTCAAACATGGTCAGCAACACGGGTATATGGATTCATCACGGGCAATCAATTATACATATTTCAATCCATTTGTGGTGCATGCATCGTTATTATGCATTGCCAAATCTCCACTAGGAGAATTTTAGGCAAATAATCCATTTCTAGCACATAGGTGTCTTGGATGTCTCAAATAAGGGATCTTTTTATCTAGAAGGCCACTTACCTCCTAGAAGAAATATCTAGGACATACCTTAAATATTCGTAAAGGCCTCTCACTTCTGGTAGAAAGAAAAGGGAATATTGAGGATGCATCTCAGATATTCGTGAATGTCTCTTACCTTTTAGTAAAAGGAAATTTTTGGAATATCAAGAGCGTACCTCGGACATCCTTGAAGGTCTGCCATCTCCTTAGCTATCTCATGAAGATCTCTCACCTCCTTAGATTACCATGAAGGTCTCTCACCTCCTAGTATTTTGGATGCATCATGAGACTTCTGAAAGCAACCTAAATGTCAAAAGCTCTTGGGTCTTTGAGGAACCATTACTTGTCAGACATGATTAGAGCAAAAATATATGCATTCACCAAAGAAAAAAGCAATTAAGGCTATTTTAGAGCACACACTCCACAGTCCACCAAAGTTTTTATCAATTCAAGCAACGCTTATGCATAGTGATTTTACCATATTTGCATCACCCAAATTTCCACCGGAGAGAATTGTTGCTCAAGACAATTTTTACTCGTTGAGAAACTAAAGGATTGTTAGGCTCAAAATGTGCATAGATGAGTGAGAGTTGATGATCATCTTGACATCACCACTAGTCTTCTTCTTTACCGCCAGAGATTGCCTCATAATGTGCTCCAATGACTGTAAAAATTCAACATTTGAGTTCTTTGAGTACTGCTTCATTGAGGATACAACTTTTTACAACTAATAATTATCTTTCTTGACCTTCTTCTTCTTCTTCTTCTTCTTCTTCTTCTTCTTTTCATTTTCTCCTATAGATATTTGCCTTGCTTTTACTAGGCACATTGTTTTTTCGAGCCCCTTAATTTTCATTTTCTTTTTTTTTTACTCTTATGTCTCTGGGCACCGACCTTGCTTTTATTACGCAAACTGTTTTTTTATGCCCTTTAATTCTATTTTTTTTAAACTTTTGACATACTATCTATAATGCATACATTTAGGAATGCTTTCGTTTATTTTTTAGGAATGATTCAACATTTGGACTCTTGGAGGTCTTCATCTTCTGTCGGTGCACTAGGCCGTGCTGCTTGAATGATTGTCTTTGCCTTGGCCCAATGTGGGGGATGATCATCAACTGAGTTTAAAGAAATGAAATTTGCAGGCGCAAGTGGGCTACGCAATGAATATAAGCATGTAGGATAAAGAAAGAAATACTCTTCATCATCCCAAGGTACTTAAATTTCATGTGAGCTCAACTACAATAACAACACTCAAAAATTGATGCAAGTGAAAGCAAGAAAATTGTTAACCATTTTATTCACCCACTGATGTCAACTTTCCTTCGGTATTGCCCTAATATAGGGTGGTTCTTAACAAGGGTAATTTGAAAGAAATCTTCACAATTATATGGGGCTTAAAAGGGGTTAAACAATGGATCCCTTGTCATGGTTAGGGTAGAGAAATGAACTACCCCTCACCATTTCGATCTTTGTACCTTTCGCGAGGGAATTCTTTACCTTGCGGATATGGAACTTTCTACACTCATCTTACAAGTGTATAAACGGGGGACTGTGTATAGGATAGGATTTGCCTTTTAGCATTCTAGCATGTCTCATTTAGCATGCTCAATCCCTTCCATATCATTCATTAAATTGGTCCATTTTGACATTCCTTAGTGGAATTGATGGACTAAACATATAAAAGTCACCATACAAAATTATTTTCAAGAAATTTGATCTTTTATGAGTTTATTGGCCTTAAGCATGAAAAAATGTGTGAATTCAAATTAGCTAGTTTATTCTGCTCAAAAAATTTAATCAAAAGCATGGCAAACATAATTTTGAGCATTCACTTGAAGAGTCATCCCTACAAGAAGTGTAAGGAATGTCAAACACAAAGGACAGTTTTTAGAAAGGGAGGTCCTTGGATTGCCCATATTTAAAAGGAAGGGAAATATGATCGATTAATCGCGATTGGAAATCTTATGCTTGATTTGATACATGCTCAACTTTTGCTCTTGCCCCTACAAAAGAGAATATGCATGAATAGGATACTATGCAACGCAAGAACAAAATGCAAATTGAACATTCATTTTGGATAGGATCTCAGTCAAGTTTATATCAGAATCTCAGTCAGGTTTATATCTTACTGAGTAACAATCGAGCCAATGGGTGTATCATTGCAACTTGAAATGCCTTTTTTAGATGCTTTATCATCAAATCAAGAAAATTATGCTCTGAGACATGAAATAAATGAGTTAGAAAATTAAACAGGGCTAACCTAATACATGCTTTTGGAAATGGCTTCAAAAATGATTTTTTTTTTTTGTTCTTTTTTTGGGTGAGGAAGCAAAAAGAAGCTCAACCCTCAAAATTTCTCCATGAATGATTTTTTTTTTCCGTTGTTGGATATCATCACTAGGCTGGTTTGGCATGCCTCATTATGCCCTCAAAATAAAACTTGAAATTTCATTGAAATTGTGCAATCAACTACATGTATTGAATGGAAAATGTGATATTCAAGTCCTAAAAAGAAAGTGGAAAAGGAGAAATCAAAAACAATTCCTAAAAAGCAATAAAAGATTCCTACACAGGGAATGTGCAAGAACAATAAATGAGTTATTCTTGTGGGCTAATGTCCATTTCCTCTTACAATCCTTCGCTAATGACACCTATAAAGAGGTCATTGAATAGGCTTGTAATTCCTTACAATACATTACCGGGGTTCTCCACCTTTGGAGGTGCCAGATCATCTATGCCACTCTATATTTCTATGATAATGTCACGAGGGTCAATGTAAAAAGTTGGGAGAGCCAAATACCTCACATAGTAATCAAATTTGCTACTCGGCTTTCCTCGAGTATCTATCACCTCTTTTCCTTCATCCATCACTTCCACAAGACTAGAACCATCTCGTAGATATCAAGAGGTAATAAATTATGGCCTCCGCGTTCACGTCCTTCGTCTAGCATAGGGACTTTAATAGATAATTCCACATCTTCCAATAGAGGCATGTCCCCAAGCAAGGGATTCATCTCATTGCTATTAGCATTCAATGCAGCCTATTCTTCCCAATTGATGACAACTTGGGATATAATAGAGACTATGTAAATGTGGTTAGCATATAAAATCATTTCGGCATCCACCAATTCAGTGACTCTTTCCTTCATTAGGGACATGGGGACTGCCTCATGATCCGAATAGTACCTAGCTCTCACGAGTCCATCATAAACATCTGCAACATGCACTCTCAAGTTCTTGAATTGACCAACGTTAAACCCAAATATGGCATTCTTTTTTACATTCAATTGAGCAGTATGTAAGGCAAACGCCTTAGTATCGAATAAGTTTTGGACTTATGCTTCAAGGTCATACATTCATCAGTCAAATGTCTCAGTTCCCTTTATGGTATTCACATTTCTAGGAGGGGTCGTAGCTAGAAAAATTTTCAACATTAGGCCACTTTGGTTGACGGGATAGCAACCCCTTCTTTCGAAGGATGTTAGTATTTGGGATAGGGATCTAGAGAGAGGAGTGAACTATCTTCTAGCACTTCAATGTCGACCCGAGGATTGGCATCTCAAGAGGTCCTTTTGGTGCAATTATGCTTTGGTTTGTTGGGGGCGCGATATTGGAACAGGTATACTGAATTTGCTTTGTTCATGCTTTATGAACTTTGAGCTTAAGGCATTCAATTCCATAAGATTGGGGGATTGGGGGATATTGCTATTAATGACAACTTTGCCCTTTGGGTTGGCATTGAAGGGCTCTATCTAAGTCCAACCCCTGGACTTGAAGAGAGTGAAGTCATGACGAGTTGGTCAAAGCGATTTGACATATGGTTCACTTGCTTCGAAAGTTATTGAAGAACATTGAAAACTTGCTTATGTTTGTTCTCCATATTAGCAACACGGCTCATAAATTCACTTTGATCGGGTATTTTTGCTTTTCAGTGTGTACGAATGGGTAAGCAAGATTGCTCCATGATCACCTAGTTTAAATGACTAAGCATATGTAAGCATGAGGTGTAAATAGTCGTCTATGACAACAATCTAATCTATTTTTTCTTTTTTTATTTATTCACGAAAAGTCCAAACTTGAAAAATGAAGACATATGACACCCTAGCATGGACTAGAAAATAAAGATAACAAATTTCCTAAACATGAACTGGGAATAGCTAAAATCTGAAATTCCCTAATAAGAACAATAAAGATGTGAATTGAAATTAAATTCTCCATTTTTTTTTTGTTATTTTTCAAATGACTCATTCCATGGCAATTTCATCATTTCATTTCTAACTGACAAATGAATTAAATCAATGATTGACCTAGATTGTCATGGACCGACCAAAAGCACGACAAAGTAAGTAAATTGCATAGTGTAGGGATAGAAAAACTTATTTCACCAAAAAAAAAAAAATTCGATGGCAACCACATAGACATGCACATAAAACGTGAGACTCGATTTCCATCTAGATGGAAAACATTTTGCTTAACAAGGTAGACCTAAAAGGAAGATTTGACCACCACAATCTCGCATTCAAAGTGTCAAGTCCTCCTAACTCTGGCTTAATCGAAAGGAATGTTCTATAGTCACACGGTTTCGCGGACAAGGACAAACACAGATGACACCATGAAGAACTTTTGGGGAAAAGAAGGTCAACCTGTACATAGTAATCTCGCTTTCAAGGAAGTTTCCTTTTCAATACCATCCTAAAATATCCTGCCATGGCTTAGGTCTGGTGGCATGGTTGTATTTGCAATCGTGTAGTGCTAAAACAATAAAACATGCATAACAATTTAAATGGAAGCAACACTTCCAAACAGAGAATATAGATAATTTATTCCAACACCTTCCTACAAAACAATGGTTAGCAAAGAATACTCCCCTTCTACTTCCCTTTTGCAAGGACATGATGTTAGGGACATACCCAGTATCCTCACCATAAAAAAATAATAATAAAATCTTGAAAAGAGAAAATTGGCCTAAGTCTATTAAGAGTTTTAACTCACGTCCCTAATGGAGTTGCCAAGCTATCGTAACCTAATCTCGGATGGACCACCTAGGGTTTGGCTAATAGATTACTGAGCCTAAACTTAGCTCAGGCTCTTCCAAGCACTACCAATTTGTGACATAGGTTCAAGTTATTTAACATGCAAATGATTTTAAATTTGGGGTTGCCACTGACCTATTTTCGATAAGTTAATTAGTAACTCAAATATAATAATAGAAGAATTACTTCACTCCTACGAACTAGAGATTTAATAAGCTTGGGGACTTGAATATGCTAGATTACTTTAATGTCCTAGGTAAATATTCAGATTAAATGATTAGGCTCTCTAATTTTCCAGCGGAGAATATTCAGTGACTCTTTTCTTTGTCCATCCTTAATTTTCCGAATTTTTGTAGTAATTTCTTTACCGTAAACTATTTTTCGTTCACCTACGTATTTGGCCGAAAGAAGGTCGACCCGAGAGGTTCCCCGGAGTCAACCGTGACTCGTCCGTGGTAGACTTCTTGTGCTCACTCGGGTTCCCATCAAGACTTCTCCCGGAGATTTCCAAGGGTGGACATCACCGTCATTGCGCCTGATTCTAGAAGTCTTCTTTCATTAATGTCGATAGCTGGTAGTTAAACATTTATGTCGGTAGTTGAGGCGGTACGATTTCGTCCGCCGATAGAATTCTAGATCAATGGTTGTAATCTGAGGCCTCGACTATAAGAAGGGGTGTCCTCCTTCATTTGTAAGCATCCACTACTTCCGCAATACAAAGCATACTTCTTTCCAGAGCTCTTCTCTCTAGATTCTTTCTCTCTCTACGATCCGGGTAAGGCGAGCAAGTGAGCGTTCGATTGAGCAAGGCTTGGCTTAGGTGCTTCGGCGATCCAATCCGATCCTAAAGTGCCCGAGTCACCGTGCGGTCACGATCCCAATCGATCGGCCCGTGACAAGTGGTATCAGAGCTAAAGAGAGATCCATTTCCAAGAGATTGAAGAGCACCAACTGTTTGAGAGAATGTCAAGCCAAGAAGCGGCTATAGTTGGAGAGGCCGGGCAAGTCAAAGAGACCCGCGGCTGATCAAAGAAGAGGGAGACCTCGATGGATGCTGCGGCTACGTTCGATGAGAAGATCGGGAAGGTCCGGAGTGCCGTGCTCGAACACATGGAAAGTCTTGACGATGTGCGAGACCGGATCATGAAGGTTGAGGGGTCACTCCGTGAAGATTTCATGACCGGCATCAACCAAGCTACGGCTCCGTTGTTCGACAAGGATGAAGCTCTCAAAGCATCAATCGATGGTTTGAACGAGCGCGTCCAAGTGATCGAAGAGGTAAGCCCGTGTAGGGAAGAGGTCGAAGCCATGAAGGTGGAGATCCAAGAGCTCAAGACCGAGCTCACCCTATGCAAGCTAAGCATCACGAACGGTGCGATGCCTACTCAAGTGGTGCCCAAAATTGAGGTGCCGAAACCCAAGGAGTTCAAAGGCAACCGATCCGCCCAAGAGGTGGACAACTTCGTGTGGAGCATGGAGCAATACTTTGGCACCGTCAACATCCGAGATGAGTTGATCAAGGTACGAACCGCTTCCATGTCCCTTACTGATACGGCAATGCTGTGGTGGCGCAATAGGTGCGATGAGATTAGACACGACGCCGATCCCGTGAGCACGTGGGACGACTTCGTGAGGGAGTTCCACGACTACTTTTTCCCCGAGTTCGCTAAACAAGAAGCTTGTAGCATGCTCCATCGCCTCGAACAAAGAGGTGCGATCCGAGAGTACATGAAAGAGTTCACAGAGCTCAAACTCCAAATTCGCAACCTAAGCGAAGAGGAGGCTTTCGGAGCGTTCATGGATGGACTCAAGCCATGGGCACAACTTGAGCTAAAGCGACGGGACGTGAGTAGTCTTGCGCAAGCACTAAGCATGGCCGAGTCTCTCGTTGATCTCACCAAGGTTGAGCCGAGGAACAACCGAGCAAGAGATTGGAGGTCGGATCAACCCGAAGACGAAGCAAGAAGCACTCCCCGAGGCGCGCATGATCAAGGCGGCCGAGCCAAAACATGGGGAGAAGGAACTTCTAAGCCATCCTTCCAAAGGGGTCGACCGCAAACGGACTACGCAAGTAAGTTCGATCAACCTCCGCCCTCTCCTTGCTTTATTTGCAAAGGTCCGCACTGGACCCAAAAGTGCCCGAAGAGGGGTCGAATCAACGCTCTCCTAGCCATCGAAGAGATGGAGGAGGAGCCCAAAGAAGAAAGGCGGCAAATTCGACTCGGAGGCGTGAAGACAATCAACTCCGTCCGAGCTCGATCACCGCCCCAAAAAGGAATCACACCGAACACAGACATGTTCTTCGTGGAAGTCGAAGTGTGTGGCCGAACGTTTTATGCTTTGGTCGACACCGGCGCGTCAAACATGTTCATGTCAACCGAGGTTGCAAAGGCCTTGAAACTTCGCGTGGAGCCAACTGGGAAGACGTTCAAGCCGATCAACTCGGAAGGCGTCCATGGCATAGGGTCGACTTCGAATGTAGATGTCAAGATTGGCGGATGGAAGGGCAAGATGGATTTCGAGGTAATCCCTCTCGATGATTATGATCTCATCCTTGGTATTCAATTCTTCCATAGTGTGAGATCCATGATCAACATGAGGACCAAGTGCCTCGTGATCCTCAAACCCGAAATACCTGACGACGATCCCCATGATCAAAGGGTGGTCGACACCAAGACCATCGCCACGATCCGACGCCTCGACAAGAACTTGAAGTCCGTGAAGCAACTAAACAAGCTGGCCGAGGTGAAGCCGAAGGTAGAGTTGGATCCAACTCCAACACACGCCATGCCAATCCAAGTGCTCTTCCCCGAGGTTGAGTGCGCGCCACATGCTCCGTCCAAGCCAAAGATGGAGCAGTGTGCCAAGTCCGAGTTCATCATAGAAGGTTGCGGTCCATCGTACGTGAGCGTCCGCACCAAACGAAACCAAAACAAGAGAACTCGTGCCAAAGCCCGTGCTCGTGCCAAGAAGGCAGACTGTCGAGCTGTGAGCGACAAGGACGTCACTCGATTGAGTGAGGGAGAATGTCACGGGCTAAAAGAAGGTCAACCCGAGAGGTTCCCCGGAGTCAACCGTGACTCGTCCGTGGTAGACTTCTTGTGCTCGCTCGGGTTCCCATCAAGACTTCTCCCGGAGATTTCCAAGGGCGGACATCACCGTCATTGCGCCTGATTCTAGAAGTCTTCTTTCATTAATGTCGGTAGCTGGTAGTTAAACATTTATGTCGATAGTTGAGGCAATGCGATCTCGTCCGCCGATAGAATTCTAGATCAATGGTTGTAATCTGAGGCCTCGACTATAAGAAGGGGTGTCCTCCCTCATTTGTAAGCATCCACTACTTCCGCAATACAAAGCATACTTCTTTCCAGAGCTCTTCTCTCTGGATTCTTTCTCTCTCTATGATCCGGGTAAGGCGAGCGAGTGAGCGTTCGATCGAGCAAGGCTTGGCTTAGGTGCTTCGGCAATCCAATCCGATCCTAAAGTGCCCGAGTCGCTGCGCGGTCACAATCCCCATCGATCGGCCCGTGACACTTGCCTCTCCCCTTCTCTGCCTCTCCATGACGCCGATGGGGGCAGCCGAGCTCGTCATGGCCTGGCCTGGCCTGACCTAGCTGCAACGAGCAACGCTAGTCATCATGGGACTAGCAGACGTGACAGCGAGGTGGCGAGAAGCAGTAGAGGCGACGGCGAGCTCGATGGCATGAGGCTTGGCTGAGATCAGAGAGCGACGGGGTCATCCCAAGTCAGAACGGCGATGTACATAGGTCTAGGCCATAGCAGAAACGACGCAAGCAGGCGGCGTCATCGGTGGTTGAGCAGCGGTCGCGTCTGGCTAAGGAACCGAGGTGGAATAGCGGCAGGCGTTGCGTGAGGCAACTAGGCGTGCCGTGGCGGTAATCAGAGTAGCAAGCTCGGTCTTCGTCGGCTCAGGCTGTGGTTCGCGGACGGTAGTGACTTGGGCTTGCGGTGGCGGCTGCGGCAGCGGCGGTGGCTGAACAGCGGCGGCAGCGGCAGCGGTGGCTGAACAGCGACGGCGTCGGGCCAGGCGTTGCGTGCGGTGACAGGGCTTGATCCCGCGGATCTCTCTCCCTCAGATCTGGTTCTCACCGACTCCCGCTCTCCCTAGATCTCGCTCACTCTTTCTCTGCCTTCCAAATCTACCCCTCTCTTGACCCTCCACGTGATCTCGCCTCAGATCTCACTTTCTTCCTCCCTTCTTGGATTCGCTCACTCGGAGGTCTCCACGGATGTTTCTCCTAGGAAGTCCTCTACGCTCGCTACCCTTCTCGTGTGTGTATTGTTTTGGCTCTCGGACGCCTTATTTATAGGTCAAGGAGGCCGGTCGACAGAGGCTTCGGCCGCCGATCCTTGGCAAACTGACCGGGCCTCTTCTCGGCTGAACTAGCATGCCCTCAGCCATCCACTCCGCAGTAGGCTTAGCTCTGCTCTGCTCCGTAGCTCGACGGGATTCATGGCACCTGCAAGATGTCCCATCTGTCACCGACCTACTCCTCTTTCTCCGCGTTCTCGGCGTCGCCATGCGTGAGTTGCCAAGGCGGAGGGGAAAGGAGGAAGGAAGAAGAAGAAAGAAGGAGAGGGGCTAGGCCAACGAACAACATAAGGGGAATGGGCCTCGGGCCTGCGTGGGGGAGAAAGGAGAAGGAAAGGAAAGGGGGACTGGGCCTTCGGGCCCAGCCCTCATGGGCTCCTTTTTTTTTAAATAATTATTCGAAAATAGGGTAAAATAAAGGGGAAATAAAATAAAAATAAATCTTAGTAGATGTAAACAATATTAATGCCTAGGTGATACGAAAATCTTTTTTGTTAGGGCCAAGTTGGTCCATAATTTTCTACGCAATAAATACCCAAATATTTAATCAAATTTAGGTGTCAATAATTGACCATCATACTCACTAGTTTGTTTAATCTGTGTTCACATCACAATATTAGATTTTGATAGGATCGCCGCCAATTTGAAACCTTATACTGTTAAATGAATAAGTGGTTTAATATTTTTATTTACTCTAATACTCTCTCTCTCTCTCTTCTCTCTCTCTCTCTCTCTCTCTCTCTCTCTCTCTCTCTCTCTCACGTGTTGGCTAGACTTTGGCATAGTAGAAATATATAATTGAGAAGGCAAATAGGGGACTTGGAAAGATTTGAACTCGGGACTTTCTGCTCTACTATCATATTGAGATTTGTGAATGAAAAGAAAATTAATATTCTGTTCATTAACTAATGAATAGTACATGTGCCTATTTATAGGCTTTACATAACAACTATCTAAGGTAACAAATAAAAATAAATCAAGGAGAATATACATAATCATATAATATCTTAAATATATCTCTAACATCCCCCCTCAATGAGTCAACTTGACGCGTGAAGGGGAGTGTTAGAGTAAATAAATATTAAACAATATCTTCATCTAAGAGTTTAATATAGCATAACAAAGTCCCTGTATTCTTGGCCCACAAAATTAAGGCATACTCCCATATCTTAGGTGTCTCATTAACCCATAATTGATTATTGGTGAATCCAAAAGATAATGTTAATTATGAAATTGAATTGAGATTACAAGTTGCAATTGGCATAGATTTGGAAGAACCAATGCTAAGTGTAAGCACTATCTCCTTAAAAGTAATTGTTCATACCCACTTAGTCATTCGGTAACTTTCCATTTCCCTTGGTATCGACCAATACAATTGAGAATGAAATTGCATTTCCATCTCAACCTAATTATATATCAAATGGGCTACTAGATTTATTTACCAAGTGAAAGCTGTCTATAAAGACAAAGGAAATAATTGGGAAAGAACGGTACAAGTGGCAATGCTTTCATATAGTGCTCACTTGAATGCTACAAATTTGCAAAATTGATTATTTGAGTGCCACTTCCAATTTTCCCCGTTAGAAAAGTCAATATGGCCACCGAAAAAAAAAATTAATATTTGTAATATTTTTAAATATATTTATTGTTTTTATTATTATATCTTTTGAATATTTTTTATTTTTATTTTTGCTTTTTTTCTTTTTTTCTTTAGGGTCAGCAAGGGTAACCAACGACCCTTCTATAGTTACCTAGCCCAAATTGGGCGAGGGCGGCCTCGTTCAAGGCCTGGTTGCCTGGCCCTCGGCCGTGAAGGCCTTGGACGAGGGCATTAGGGCCTTGCGGCCTTGCCAGCAGTCGACGAGGCCCCAATGGCCTCACCCAGGGCCTTCGCGGGTGAGGCTTGGGCAAGTGAACCTTGCCCAAATCTAGCCACGAAGGCCCTGAGCGAGGCAGTCGGGGCCTCGCGATCACTAGCGAGGCCATGACAACCCTTGGTCGATTTGGGCAGCATCTCTCATGGCCACCCAGTAATCAGCAAGGCCCTCACCTAAGGCTTTTGCAGCCTAGGGCAAGGTAGCTATAGCCGATGAGAGTCATTGGTGACCCTCGTTGGCCCTAAAGAAAAAAAAATACAAATAAAAAAAAATCCATATATGACATTTGGCCGAAATTAGCACTCAAGTGATTGATTTTTCTATAGTGCAACACTCAAGTGAGCAAAAAAAATTGACACTCAAGTAAGCGCCCTACAAAAATTTTGACGCTCCCATCATTCTTTTGCTGAAATAATCTAAATCTTTTCATGCCTCACCATAGTGAGCCAAAAAACCGACCAATATGCACCACGGTCAATTGATCATCTTCACCGATAAAAATGGCAAAGTCAAGCATTTTAAATCCCCTAGAATAGGGAACATCATCAACATAATCCAAACGTGGTTTTCGCTCAACGGGCATGACAACCCCTCCATCAACTCCCTTAAGTGTTGTAGTACCACATCGGCTGCTTGTTCAATCCATTGTTGATACAATTAACCATCCTAGCCCTTAGGCAGAAATGGCAGTCTAGCTTGATTATCCAAATTGGCATTACATTATCAATATTTAGTATTGGTCCAACTAGCCTAATATTTCCCCATTTGGCAAAGGCATGTTATGTTGGACATTTTGATTTGTGAAATTATCATCATCATTTGGGTTGGCCTGAGCAAAATTATCAGGATCATTTCCATCAATGGACCCAACCACATCTATATTATGTTGATCTTGACTAGAAGTTTCACGTTTTTTCAAAATTCTCACGGGCGGTGGAATTACTTGGCCTAAACTACCAACATTATTAAACTAGGTAGAAGTTAAGGAACATACCTAAGGACTTCCAAATTTCCTTGTACTGGAAATGGCTGGTTGGATGATCTTGGCCTAGAGATGACGGCATTGACAGCATTAACGATCATAGGCCTAATAACATTGGAAATGTGCCTGACGACATGGTTGGCCAAATCCCCTTGTTGTCCCTAAAACAACTCACGCATAGTACCCATCATAGTTGAATTTAGCTTCACTTCTCTCCTTTGGTCGTCCTTGAGATGTCGCGGAATGTTGGCATTCCATCTTAGTTTTGCTCCACCATTGCTTAAGTGGGCGACGACTCCGAACATGCAGCCCTCTATTGCCATTATGGGGAACTGATTGTTGCCAATGGCATTACCATGCTCTAGTTGATTCTGAATCTTGTCATCATATTTTCTCAAATTGGACCACAGTCGTCTCACTGGACGTACGTAAAAGATGTTCCTTTACAAGATGGAATTTGATCAAAATGGTAAAAAACCTTCCACCAAAGGTTGATCTTTGCTTTATTAGATAGATTTAATGGTGATTTCTAACAGATACTCTTTTGTGGTAGGATACTAGAAGCAAGTATTTTTTTATTAAGTTAACGTGTGAGGTAATCAATAGGGGCAAACAATCAAGAATTTGATAGTATATGATCACAATTGAGAAGTGGAAGGGACCTCAACTTATTAGAACTTTTCTTTGGCTATTCACTCCTAAGTAATTGTTGAATAATGAATTGAAGATGTCTCGCCACTTGGAGGAAATCCATATTGCTTGAGATGTGAGTCTCATGTGGAAACAACTTTATATGTTCTAAGGAATTGTTTATTGTCCGTAGGATATGGCTTGAATTTGTCCCACGATAATATTTGGGAGAGTTCTTCTCAATGATTTCTTCACAATGGTTGAATTCGAATCTCGCTAGTGAGGGGCAATTGAATATTAATCATGATTAAAGCGTGATTTTTGGAGTAGACATGCAACTTTTTTGGCAATGTAGAAACAAGTCACTTTTCTAGGACAACTTTGTTTTCCCTTCAAATTTGATACGGATAATTCGTTCATACATAAACGAAATCATTAAAGCTTCATCTATGAATAACTCAACGTTAAGTGGATATGCATTTCTCTAATTTTGATCAGATGGGATCATCCACCTGCCGGGTGGATCAAATTGAGTATTGATGAGGACTCTAAAGGAAACCCCGGACTTGCTAGTGTAAGGGTTTTATTTAGAAATGAAAGGGGTAACTTAATTAGTGGTTTTGCCCATTCATAGGAATATGTTCGTTGACACAAACAGAACTTTGGACTTTATAATTGGGACTCAACTTCGCCAAACAAGGATTTCATAAGATTATTATTGAGATTAACTATAAAGCCATCACTTATCTTCTTAGCCCAAAGCATATGATTGATAATGATGGTCTTACTATGCTTAAAGATATCATAAGATAGTTGCACTCTCACTTTGAGTTTAAGGTGCAACAAAACTTTCGAAGAGAAAATCGCTCTACTAACTGGCTTGGTAATCTTGAAATCAATAAGTGCTTGGATACTAATTTTTTTCATTACCTCCTACAGAGTTGCTTCATATTTTATTGTTTGATAAAATGACGATAGTAGATATACTACAATAGATTTTTATATTCAGCTTTAGCCCTTTTTCATACAAAACAAAGGACACTGATAAACTGCAGAAGTACATATAGAATTTGTATTCTTGATGATGGATGAGATCCTATAATTACACAAACATAAATAATCCCTAACTGTAACAGCCCTATAACCCCTATTAGTAATTATTAAAAGATTTTTCACTAGAAAATGGGATTTGACTCCATTAGTGAAAAACATTTCTTCAAAAGTTGATCTCTGGTATTTTATTTGATAGATTAACTGATGATTTCAAGCAGGAATTGAATTTGCATGACAAGGATGAACAACTAAAAATTTTAAAGGAAAAAGACTGCAAATTGGAAAGACATTATTAAACTGAAAAAGTACATAGAGAATTCGTGTGCTCGATGACGGATAACGATCCTATAATTACACATACATGATCCCTAATTGTAACTGCCCTACAACCGCCTATTTGCAGTTATTATGCTGCGCAGACATATCTACACTTCAAAGATACCAGGCCTCTTATTTGCACCCCAACTTCATCAATAAATGGTTACAACCTCTGCGGCCACTATTACTCGATCGTCGATCAATATATATGTCTTCAGTCAACATCGTAGTCTTCTTGTTCTCCTCTCTATCCGACACTTAGCTAGATTCAGGTGGTCACCCTGTTATTCTCTTTGTTGACATGTCTTATTAATTGCCCCTTGACTGCCTGTCGTTCAAATGTTGTCTCGTGTAGATATCCATGCCATTAACCCACATCTTCACTTTATCTCCTATCTTCTTTTTGTGTCCGACACTTGACCAAATTAACAAAAAATACTGGCCGTATATTGGTTGTTATCGAAACAAGATGTTAGTCGACCATGCGCCACCGTACATTGATAGCTGTATTTCATGTTTATCGATAATAACTCTTTGGCCAAATTGAGTGAGCTATTTTTTGGTGTCAACATTAATAGAAAAGAGGAAGCATTATTATTTCTGCCAATATCGCCACATTCTTCTGATCCCATAAACGAATCGTCCAAAAGTGGAAACAGCGACTAATATTCTTCATCTCTAATTTGAAAACGTCATGTGCAAATAATTTCTATGATCATGGCAAAATCAAGGTACTGCTCAAACAATAAGTGTGTTCATCTTTCTCGTTCAAAATTTATAATTGAATCATTACACTTACATATCTTTTTAGGCCAATCTCAAGAGCACAAATATGTGTTTCTCCTGCCTTTATTCAGCGTATGTGATATTAGACCATACACCAAGTTAGAAGAGAACTAATAGAGCTCTCAAATGTCCGAGTACCTACATATAACAAAAGAAAAATGTTTTACTCCCAGCAACAAATGTAATAGCACGTGTTTCTCTTGTCCAACAACAACAACAACAAAGTATTTCCAAAACGGAATATAAAATCTAATATCCCGAGAGTGCGGGTTGGCAACGTGGCAAGCTAATTATGATACTATCACTCTTTCCTATCAAATTCACAAATAGATAATTATGATCTTCAAGAGTTTGGCATTGTGGCAAGCTCTGTCTTCGCTACGAGCAAAAAATATTACTTTCGGAATAAATTCTTCCACGTACCATATTCAATCACAACTGCCGAAGAGATAAAATTATGCTTTTCTCCTATTAGGGGCAGAAGAATGCGTGATGCGAAAAGAAATTTAAACTCATCGGAGGCCTTGCCAAACTTAAAATGGAGAGTTCATATCATGGCTAGATCATCTAAAGATTCAACTATGAGTTCTTGACCTCAATTTAACAGATGCGGCTAGGACCTTCAAATCAATGAGGCCGTGTTTACACACATCGCTCAATACGCCAATCCAACTTTGCTGCATATTGGAGCAAGCGCATTTCATGAAGTAGAGATGAGATCCATGAGGGCCTTGAAATCAGCCTCAGCACTCCCATCAGGCCTAGCGGCCTCCACCAATCTCTCTCTCAACTCGCCAGCTTTCTTCCTCATTTCCTTCCCTTCCTCGCCCCTCAACACCACCTCCAACGCCTTCTCCATTCCATCCTTCGTTATGATCCCACCTTCTACTTTCACTCCAATCCCCCACACTTCCTCTATCATCTTCCTGTTCATCATGTTGTCCGCCCAGAATGGCTTGCATAACATTGGCATGCCGCCTGCCACGCTCTCGAACACCGAGTTGTACCCGCAGTGCGTAACGTAGACCACGCACGTCGGGTGGCTCAGCACCTGGCCCTGTGGAACCCATGGGACAAATTTCCCGTACGCTCTCGTCCGCTCCTAGATCCCCTCGGCCAACTGCGCCATCACGTGTTCCTTGAGGGACCATAGAAATGGGGTCTTGGTGGATTCCAAGGCTTCCCCGAGAGCCGATACCTCGCTTGGCGACGGCATTGCCACTGTCCCAAAGCATATGTACGCCACAGACCGAGGTTGTCTGGCGTCGAGCCACGTCAAGCAACCGATAGTGTCAGAGGCGGAGCTTCACAGCAGCGGGGGCGGTGGGAACGACACCGTGAGGCATCCCACTTGGAGGAGGATCTTGAACTTGGACTTCAGGTTTGCTATAAGAGGCGTCGGGTTGGCTTCCGCATAGGAGTTCAGGATGACGGCGGCAGCACCACACAGGAGCACACGCCCCATCTTGCGCAACATGCATGCAATCATTGAAGTGTCCTGATCATTGGTTATCTCGGTCAGTAAATCTGAAATGTGCATCATCGATAATCCTGGAATTACTCCGAGGCTCTTGTTGTTGTCGTAGTCAATGGAGGTGTCACCGCCGGAGGATTCACGATGGAGCTCACTGATGACATCAATGTAAACGTGGGCCGCCAACGAGGACGGAGCGGGAACCCAGAGGGTCACCCAGGGAACCTGCATTTTCTCTGCCATTTCGCATGCGAAAATCAAGAAAGCGTCTGTCAATAAACAACTCACATTCGTCCCTGCATCTTGCTTCACGGCGTCAACAGCCGCTTCAAAGCTCTCTGGCGCCGCCTTCAGGAACCACCCTACAAGTTCTCCCGGATGCTTCATCGACCCCTGGTGGTCGTCTGGTAAGCCGTCACTGACATCATAGACTTGGACGTTGGGGGGCAACTCTGATGGAACAATTGATCTAATCTATTGCAGGAGTGAAGATCAAGTTGCTAATATATTCACCAAGGCCCTCAAGATGGAGTCATTTGTGAAACTCAGAAGGTTACGAGGTGTTTGCACGGTGAAAAAAGTCAAGGCTTTAAACTGAATGTTAGCAAACATCAGTTTAAGGGAGGGATTGTTGATATAATAGTTATTTCTTTTTGCACGTGTTGCTGATTTGGTTTTTCAATTATTAGAGTTAGTGGAGTCATGTGTGTTGGTTATCCTAGTTTTTAGGTGTTAGTGGGGCAAGTGCTTTATACAGAACATGGGTAGTTATGGTGTATTTTACATTATGTATTTTGTCTTTTGTAAAAGACTTGGTTGTTCTGTACGTAAGATGAAGTTTTAGCCTCATCTCTCCTCCTTTTAGCAATTTATGTGACATCCTGAATTTCTCAACCTGTTTTCTACTGAATTAAGCGGGCATTTCGTTGATGCGTTTATAGGGCTATTCTCAGAGCCGATCACTCTTGAGATAACTAGACTGTCTGGGTAAGTAATTAAGAAATTTTAAGGCAATAAACTTGAGAATTCGATCAAGAATCGACTTATCGACCGTGCTCATCTTTAGAGGCCATTGCGGCACAGTTAAAAATCGATCTGAGATCAGAGATAGGTCTGGTTGACTGAGATGTGTGGCCGATCGTGGGTGACTCCACTAAATTGGAGAATTCTCATTGACCGACACTAATATGATTTTACTGTCGTTTTGGTACCCTGTGTCCGTAATTGAATCCTCGAGATTTTCATGACAATCGAGAATCGCCATTGAGCCGAATGGGTTCATAGTGGTTCGAAGAAAATCGACCACAGGTCAATTGCCTTAAAAGGTTCTGAAAACTACCCGGTAGCCTAGGTCACATTAAAAACGCGCCAAATGGAAATTAACCGTCGATTCAAGTCCGATTTCAAAAATTGAAGGTTTTGTCATGTCACAATAAATTCTAGGATCCATGACTCAGTCTCAGAAGATTTTTCCGACAATCGAGACTTTTTGGGAAAAAGTCAGTTTATGGCCGTTTTCGTTCAATTGAAGCCGGGGATTAATTCTGATTGTGAAGTGGAGAAGCTTGAGGGATTCTGGGATGAGGAAAATAATCAATTTGATAATTCAGACATTAATTGATTTTTGTGAGAGTTAATTGAGAGAAAATCAAGAGGGAAATTGGATGCAGAATTGCAAGTGGGGACCAAGTGCTCTAGTTGGAAATTCTTTTGGGAATAAATGAGCTAATTCAAAAGAAAATGGGATGAGAATTTTCTATGTTAGGAAATTCTTTTTAGTTCCTCCCATTTCCTTTTCTCTTTTTCCATTTTTGGCTAAACACCATTTGGTTCCTTTTATTTCCTTTTCTTTTTTTTTCCTTTGGCCGAATCTCTCTCTCTCTCTCTCTCTCTCTCTCTCTCTCTCTCTCTCTCTCTTTTCCTTTTTCCCTCGTGCGAATTCCCCTCCACCGACTCCCCTCCTTGCCGGTTTCAATTTTGCTTCTCCCTCTCTCCCTTTTTACTTTTGACTTTTCAACTCTTATCTTCTTCTCTCTCTTATCTCTTCTTCTCTCTCTCCCTCGACACTCTCTCTCCCCCTCTGTTCGAACGGAAACAGAAGACAAAAGACAAAAGAAGCTGCACGAAGACAGGAGTAGCTCACCGCCGCCCGCACTCCACCACCCGCGTGCCGCCCGCGCTTCGCCGCCCACTGCTCGCCTTGCCGTCTCCCTTCCGCCAATCTGGTCACTGTGCAGCTCCAGCGCCTCTGTCCAGCACTGTCCGACCTTTGCAGCCCACGTTCCAGCCACCGTGAGCGGCTGAGCAGACCGCCGGAGCCACCGTGCAGCCTCGCCGGACCGCCACCTACCTTCCTAACCCTTCTCCGCCCCCAACCATCTCATTTCCCCTCTGTTTTGCAGCTAAACCAGCAACCCACCGAGTGGGTTTCCAGCAAGTTCGTGGGCCGTTTTGGGCCATTTCCGGGCCCCGAACCCGGGACTTGCTTTGGGAAGAATCGTTCCTCGTGTCGTCCCCGTCGGATTGATACGTTTTGCACTAAATTCCAGTGAGTAATCTCACTAATCCTTGCTTAGTAGACTAATGATGCTTAAGGGTTGATTAGATTTAATTAAGTGCAATTAGGTGGTTAGATTAGAATAGATTAGTGATTATTAGATAATTGAGATGCATATTAGACATTTTGATCGTGCAATTAGCAAGTAGATCCAATCTACTATTTAGTGAATGCATCTCGAGATTTTTCCCGATCCGATTTGGCTTCCAATTAGGCATTACGGGCCTAAATTAGATTTACCGTATTTATTTATTAATTTTCGGAATTATTTAATTAATTATTTATTTTCCGGAAATTAGGCAAGGATAGCCGACGACCGGAATTTTATGTTGATTGTCGTGGCGCAGTCCGTTTATTTAATTGAGCTTTATTTTGTGCTGAATTGAATTATTTGTGAAATTGGGAATTATTCTTTAACTGAATAATCTTTGGTTATTAATTGAAAAATAACCGGGCATCGATTGATATTGCCAAAAATATGTGAATAGGCTACAGAAAATGTGGGAGTTATGGAAAGGAAAATAATATAATTTGGCTGAGGCCAGCCGTGTACCCACACACAATATTTTATCGGGTATTTTTAATACGAATGAATTAGGCAAAGACATTACTTGAATTGAGGAATTTAAGTGCGAGGCACATTGTCATTGGGCCGTGAGGGATTAATCGTGTGTTGGTTTATAGTTTAAGCAAGACGATTATTGGAAGTGATGTGATGTATGTTGTGTTGAAGGAAGCCAATGGGTCGTGAGCAGGTAAAAGACTAAGTACTACACGATAGCGAGATTTCGTGTGGGTTACCTCTAGCGCCTTATACCATTGCTTTTGCAATGAAGAACTAAGTACTACATGATAGCGAGATTTCGTGTGGGTTACCTCTAGCGCCTTATACCATTGCTTTTTGTAGCGAAGGACTAAGTACTACACGATAGCGAGATTTCGTGTGGGTTACCTCTAGCGCCTTATACCATTGCTTTTTGTAGAGAAAGACTAAGTACTACACGGTAGTGAGATTTCGTGTGGGTTACCTCTAGCGCCTTATACCATTGCTTTTTGTAGTAAAGGACTAAGTACTACACGATAGTGAGATTTCATGTGAGCTACCTCTAGCGTCTTGTACTATTGTTATTTGTGGGCAAGGACTAAGTACCGCACGATGATAAGACTTCGTGTTGGGTCACCTCTAGCACCTTGAGCCTATTTTCGAGTGAGAATGTTGAATTGGAACATTGAGAATAATTATCGAGTATAGATGGGATCACCATTATGATTTGATCCGTTTGTCGTTAATTGATTGATTGAATTGAATGACAAATGAATGGTCCGATTGGCATGAAATCGACTAGGTCGATTGATCGAGATATAGATCTGTGATGTGATTGCTTGGGTGCCTATTGAACTGTACTAATATGCAGGTGGAATCTGAGGCCAAGGTAAGTCATCTGACTCGTGTGTGCATAGGCAGCCTGGTTAGCGTATTGGTTTCCTAATCGAGTCTTGGTGGGGTAGAACTTGCTGAGACGTAGTCTCATCCCGGTTGTGGGACAACATTTCAGGCCCGTAGATGGCAACACCACCACCTCCTCCTCCACCTCGTCGTCCCGCCATGCATTTCAGTATTCCCCAAGATGTTACTGAGCTAGAAATCCACTACCATATTCACCCTCACCCAGAAGGACTAGAGTATGTCCTAGTTAAGTCGATCGTCTGGGTTGACGTAGGAGAAGCCGCCCTGAGGCCCCATCATTATAGGTCATGGTACCGGGAGTACTTTGACGGGCGAAGAGAGGGGCCTATTCTTGAGAACGACGTGCCTGTGTACGTTCTAGAAGAAGCTTTCAGAGAGGGTACAGCAGATCACGCGGATGGGTCGGTTGTTAATGTTTAGGACCCGACACTTGCGGCTGAAGCCCATACCCCGTGTACTCAGTTGACAACGATAACTGGAACGAGGAGGGTGGTGAGATCGGGGATCAGGGGGTGGAAGGACCAGAGGAGGATGAAGACTGGGGTGCAACAGAAGAAGTACCTGAAGATGAACTGGCACCTGAAGCCGAGGAGGAGCCTGATGAAGAAGAAGATGAGGAGCCTGAGGAAGAGGAGAGCAAATCAGAGGAGTCAGAAGAGGATCAGGATGATCCTGAGTATGACCCAAATGAGGATTGAGATCTCATCTCCTGTGTGAACTCTATGTTTGTGAGTAGATAGAGTGGGACTTTGAAGTTGTAAATAGTTTGTGAAGTACTCTGTTTAGTGCTATGTATAAAGGTTGGTTGTAGATTTCAATATGAAAAATATGGCCTGCTTTTCTATTCCATTGTTTTATTGTCTGGGGATTTATAACTGCTTACGCATGTGCTTAATAAATGAAAGGGTCGGCGATACATAGTCCTGGGATATCGCATTTTAAAATCGACCAAGTAGAAAGATGTGTGCATGCCCGAGGATCGGGGCGTGACAATTTAACAGTGGTATCAGAGCCAAAGAGAAGCGTGAGAGTTTTTTTTTTTTTTTTTTTTTTAAAAGAAGGTTTAGAGGTGTGAGATACTTTCGTGAGAAAATTGCAGCAGCAATATTTCCAATGGCCACCGACAATTTTGTTCAACCAGCAATTCCACGCTTTGATGGTCACTATGACCATTGGTGCATGCTGTGGAGAATTTTTTACGATCAAAGGAGTATTGGTCGATTGTCGAATTTGGAATTCAAGAGCCACCAGCAGGCATGGCTTTGACAGATCCCCAAAAAGCATAATTGGAAGCTAGAAAGTTGAAGGACCTGAAGGCAAAAAATTATTTTTTTTCAAGCTATCGATCGTCCCATCTTGGAGACTATTCTTTGCAAAGAAACTTCCAAGGATATTTGGGATTCTATGAAGAAGAAATATCAAGGCTCTGTTAGAGTGAAGCGTGCACAGCTTCAAGCCTTGAGGAAATATTTTGAGACACTAGCGATGAAAGATGGAGAATCTGTCACTAGTTATTGTGCCAGAACAATGGAGATCAGCAACAAGATGCGATTCCATGGTGAGAAGATGGACGATGTCACCATTGTGGAGAAGATTTTGCGTTCCTTGACACCAAAGTTTAATTATGTTATCTGCTCAATTGAAGAGTCGAAAGACATAGATGCGCTCTCTCTTGATGAATTGCAAAGCTCCTTATTGGTCCATGAACAAAAGATGAACAGAAGTTCAACAGTAGAGGAGCAAGCGTTGAAGGCTTCTACCAATACTCCTTCTAACAATTTCAGAGGAATGGGTAGAGGTAGAGGTAGAGGAAGGGGAGATCGAGGAAATAGAGATGTTGGCAGGAATTTCAAAGCCAATAATGACCAATTTCAAGGCAAAGGCAGAGGACGAGATCCTAACAAATCCAAGGTACAGTGTTTTAGATGTCATAAATTTGGTCATTATGCATCTGAATGTTAAACTAGGTAGCCTAATAATAAAGAAAAGGCAGAGAGTTCAAATTTTGTTGAAGAAAAGGAAGCAGAAACGTTGTTGATGGCTGTTCAAGATGAAAAGGAGCGCGAGTCAGATATTTGGTATGTGGATACAGGCTGCAGTAACCACATGAGTGGAAATAAGTCTTCTTTTTATTATTTAAATAAAGATTTTCATTCCACTGTGAGTTTTGGGGATCATTCTACTGTGAAAGTGATGGGAAAAGGTGATATTAAGATAAGAACCAAGAATAGTTTTGTGGAAACGATCTCTAATGTGTTATATGTTCCTGACTTGAAAAGTAACCTATTGAGTACTAGTCAATTACAAGAAAAGGGTTATGTAATCACCATTCAGAGGGATGCCTGTGAAATTTATGATTCTGTTAGAGGTGCTATTGCAGTTGTTCCTATGAGTTCAAATAGATTGTTTCCATTAAAGATTGAAAATATTCAATCTTGTTTGATGGCTGAAAAGAAAGATCCCTCATGGCTTTGGCATTTTCGCTATGGTCACTTGAGTTTTGGTGGATTGAAGACCCTCCAACAAAATAACATGGTGACGGGTCTTCCTCAAATTACTGTTCCTTCCCAAGTCTGCGAAGAATGTGTTGTTAGCAAACAACATCGTTCTCAATTTTCAAAAGAAAAGTCATGGAGAGCAAAGGATGTTTTGCAGCTGGTTCATTCGGACATTTGCGGTCCCATAAACCCATCTTCTAATGAAGGTAAAAGATACTTAATTACCTTCATTGATGATTTTTCCAAAAAAACTTGGGTTTATTTTTTACAGGAAAAATCAAAAGCTTTCTCCACGTTTAAAAGCTTCAAAGCTCGTGTTGAAAATGAAGCAGGAAAAACCATTAAGACTTTTCGAACAGATCGTGGTGGTGAATATTGCTCAAAAGAATTTGAAGTTTTTTGTGCAGAGCATGACATTCGAAGAGAGCTTACTGCTGCATATACACCACAACAGAATGGTGTATCTGAGAGGAAAAATAGAACCATTCTCAACATGGTGAGAAGCTTATTAGCAAGAGAAAGAGTTACAAAGACTTTCTGGCCAGAAGCTGTAAATTGGAGTATTCATGTTTTGAACAGAAGTCCAACCTTTGTTGTTCAGAATATGACACCTGAAGAGGCCTGGAGTGGGAGAAGACCAGTTGTAGATCACTTCAGAATCTTTGGATGCATCACATATGCCCATGTCCCGGATGTGAAAAGGAAGAAACTTGATGACAAGGCTGAAAAATGTGTCTTTCTTGGTGTAAGTGAAGCATCCAAAGCATATAAATTATTCAATCCACTAACAAAGAAGATTGTGACTAGCAGGGATGTTGTTTTCGATGAAGAGAACACTTGGGATTGGAATAGGCAGCAGCCTACCCAAGTTCTTTATGACAATGATGCTGAACAGGAGCAAATTTCAGCACCTTGTATGCCCCAAAATTCATCAAATACGACTTCTACAGCTGCTGGAATTTCACCAACAGGCTCTGAAGTCAATGAAGAAGAAGCCCAATCTCTTCGCCGCGTTAGAAGAAAGCCTGCTTGGATGGAAGATTATGGGGTAACTGGAATTGGAGATTCAATTACTCACTTTGCCTTATTTTCAGACTATGACCCTACAACTTTTGAGAGTGCTGCCAAAGAAGAAAAATGGCGAAAAGCGATGGATGATGAAATTAATGCCATCAAAAGAAATGATACTTGGGAGCTATCCGATCTTCCAGATGGACAAAAAACCATTGGTGTAAAGTGGGTCTTTAAAACAAAACTGAAAGAAAATGGTGAAGTTAACAAATATAAAGCACGTTTGGTAGCCAATGGATACAAGCAGCAATATGGGATCGACTATACAAAGGTTTTTTCTCCAGTTGCGAGACATGACACGATCAGATTGGTGGTTGCATTAGCGGCACAGAATTCTTGGCCTATTTTCCAACTAGATATCAAATCGGCATTCTTGCATGGGTACTTGGAGGAACAGGTATTTGTCGAGCAACCCCCTGGTTATGTCAAGATTGGAAATGAGCATAAAGTTTATAGATTGAAGAAAGCTCTTTATGGGCTAAAACAAGCCCCTCGGGCTTGGTATAGTCGCATTGAAACTTATTTTCTTAAAGTTGGTTTTTCAAAATGTCCTTATGAGCATACGCTTTTTGTCAAGATTGGAGATAAAGGGAAAATACTTATTGTCTGCTTGTATGTTAACGATCTTATATTTACTGGAAGTTATGATGGCATGTTTAAAGAATTCAAGAAATCTATGATGGATGAGTTTGAAATGTCTGATCTTTGTATGATGCATTACTTCCTTGGCATAGAAGTGGTACAATCGGATAATGGGATCTTTATTTCTCAAAAGAAATATGTGGGAGAAATTTTGGACAGGTTTCAGATGAAGGATTGTAATCCTGTAAACACTCCAGTTGAGTTTGGCTTAAAGTTATACAAAGATCATGAAGGGAGGAAAGTTGACAGCACACTTTATAAACAAATTGTGGGCAGTTTGATGTATTTAACTACAACAAGACTAGACATAATGTATTATGTGAGTTTAATCAGTAGATATATGGAGAATCCTACACAAATGCATTTGTTAGCTGCCAAGAGAATCCTTCGTTACTTGCAAGGAACTAGAGACTTTGGGCTATTTTACAAGAAGGGTGAAAAGTCCGATTTGTTGGGATTTATTGATAGTGACTATGTAGGAGATCAAGATGATAGGAGGAGCACTTCAGGTTATGCTTTTATGTTTGGAACAAGTGCTATTTCGTGGTCATCTAAGAAGCAACCAATTGTCACATTGTCAAGTACAGAAGCTGAATTTGTTGCTGCAACAGCTAGTGCTTGTCAAGCTATTTGGCTAAGGAGAATTCTTGAGGAGCTACAATTCAAGCAACCGGGACCTACTAAAATTTTTTGTGACAATAACTCAGCAATAAAACTCTCCAAGAATCCGGTGTTACATAGAAGAAGCAAGCACATTGATGTGAAGTTTTATTTCTTGAGAGATCTTAGCAATGATGGAACAATTGATCTAATCTACTGCAGGAGTGAAGATCAAGTTGCTGATATATTCACCAAGGCCCTCAAGATGGAGTCATTTGTGAAGCTCAGAAGGTTACTAGGTGTTTGCACGGTGAAAAAAAGTCAAGGCTATAAACTGAATATTAGCAAACATCAGTTTAAGGGAGGGATTGTTGATAAAATAGTTATTTCCTTTTGCACGTGTTGCTGATTTGGTTTTTCAGTTATTAGAGTTAGTGGAGTCATGTGTGTTGGTTATCCTAGTTTTTAGGTGTTAGTGGGGCAAGTGCTTTATGCAGAACATAGGTAGTTATGGTGTGTTTTACGTTATGTATTTTGTTTTTTGTAAAAGACTTGGTTGTTCTGTACGTAAGATGAAGTTTTAGCCTCGTCTCTCCTCCTTCTAGCAATTTAACAAGCTCGGCTCTTGACAGCGGAGGGAAAACGATGCCATTGGACTTGGCCGTGTTCAAGAAAGAGAAGCGGACATCCGGGGCGGCCAAAGCAAGCTTGAGCGTGAGGTTGGCGAGAGGCCAAGGGTGGCTGCCGAACAGGAAGGTGAGGACGGCGACGTGCCTTCCCGGCAGCATGATCTTCGTAATCTCTTACGCCGGAAGTTGGGTTGAAGGTCGAGGAAATTAATGATCTGCAGAGGAACTTTGACAAGAGGAATGCCCGATCATGTGGTTGTGCGAGGTCTGCGAGCTACATTGGCGGCATCGTGCGTTTTCTCGTGCACGAGTCAATGAGGCTCCATGATTTTGCAGCAAACAATATATATCGACTTTTTCCTTTGTCCATCCGCAGTTTTCCTGATTTTAGCAGTAATTTCCTCTGAGTAATCTATTTTTCTTCACTTAAGTGTTTGTATTTTCTTAATAAAAGTAAATAAACAACTTTTTACCTCCCCACCAAAAATTATAATATCGTTCATATCTCAAGTAATTGAAAAAAAAAAAATGATTCACGAATCTACCCTTTCTCGTGACATTCACGTGTGTTGTGAAAATTTTAGATGCTTTGAATGAAAGAAAAGGTCAAAGTGCATGCATTCAATTCCCATCTTAACTCTCTCTGTCCCTTTCTCCATGACTAACCACCATTGCCATCCACAATCACCTTCAACGCTTTGGTGCCAAATACTAAAAGGTCTCTACTTTCTCAACACTGATTTTTGGCATGCGAGGAAAGGACAAAGATCGTCTTGGGGGTGGCACAGTTTGCTGACTGGAAGATATGCATTAGCTGGGTCGGTTCAATGGTCAGTAAGGAATGGAAAATTGATTAGAATTCGTGAAGATAGGTGGATAAGATTGAGCACAATTGCAGGTCCAACAAACCAAGATGATCCCCAGTTAGTGTCTGAGCTAATTGCTAAAGACCAGGCCAAATGGAATGAACAAAGCCTTTATAGCTTGTTTGCAGGCAGTATTGTGAAGGAAATCTTGGCCATCCCCATCCCATCTACGGAAGGGAAAGATAGACTAGTATGGACAGCTACCAAATCAGGGAATTACTCGGTAAAAAGCGGGTATAATCACCTCAGAAAAGAAGCAAACAGCCCATCCAATCAACAAGCCTCAACGTCACACCAAATACCACGAGCCCTATGGTCTAAAGTGTGGAACATGAACACCTTACCCAAAATCAAACTATTTCTCTGGCAACTTTGTCGAAATGCCTTACCTACAAAGGAAAACTTGTTCAAGCAAAAAAACTTATCCGAGCCACTGTGCTCACTGTGTGAGACGTGCCCGGAAACGTTAGAACATCTCTTTCTCCTCTCTCCCCAGACAACCAAAAGTATGGCAGACCACAATTTGCAAATTCGAATTGAAGCTCAAGGCCTCACAAGCATAGATCAGTGGCTATTAAGCCACAAGAGCGGCTTACCAGCCCTGGACGCAGCCTTCGTTTTTGGCTCTACTAAGTGTGAAATCGCCGGTGCGTGCCGAGACGCCTCAGGGAAGCTCACGGGAGGATTCGCTTGTCTAATTCGGGCTCAATCGCCTCTTCACGCGGAAGCCCTTGCGCTGGTTGAAGGCGTGCGCTTTATGAAAGATTGGAGCAGAGAGAACATGGGCAGAGAAGTCTCTGTGGAGCTGGAGTCTGACGATTTTTCTTTAGTTCAGTCAGTCAGGTGTGAAGACCAACCACCTTGGGATGTTGGAAGTACTTGCCAAAGATTGTCGGGCCGCGCTTTCTTGTTTGACTTTTTTATGTTTAGCCCACTGCTCTAGGTCCCAAAATAAAGCGGCGGATTAGATCGCTAAAGCCTAATATCACGGAGCTCTTCCTCAATGCTGGGTTTGCAGCCCCCCTCAGCCCCTTTTGGATGTTTTGTGTGTTGAAGCCCATTTGGGTTGTTCCTTCACTTTATCTACTTAAATGAAATGGCAAATGCATTTTCGCCCCGAAAAAACCACCTTTGCCATCGCCTGACCTGCCATAGCGCCAACATCACCAGCGACTCGCCACCAATTCGTTGGAAAGGCGAGGACGGCAACTGTGTTCTCCCGGCAACATTGCGGTGGGATGATGTAATTTTTCATTTTTTATAATTTGGTTCCGAAAATGAAGAGGAATGTCAATTGGGGCTATTACGCTAGTGCACATATGAAATCAAGCTGACCGTCTCTCCCTCCGGCGACAACATCACGTAGACTTCTAAGGAGAACGTAGAATGCAGACGCGAAGATAATACAATATAGATTTGACCTACGGATGACGTGGTAGATATAATCAACGAAATGTTGAAAACAGTGAAATGAAAGTTAATATTAACCTTCACCCAAAAAAAAAAAAAAAAGTTAATATTAACCTAGAGATGCAAAGAAGTTCACAGATTAAGATTGAAGACCAGAGAAGGCCACCGAAGCGCTTTCTAGAGCGGCGTGTTCCCAATGGGAATTCAGCTCCTCACTCAGATCCTCCTGCAATCTGAAACTTCTACTGTCTTATTGAAATGTCAGGATAGGGGGAGCAACCTGAAAGAATCTTCACGACTCACAATCCAAGAAGAAGATGAAAAGGATGAACACATCAGTTCAGCGTCTACAGCTTGAGGCTGTCAATGAAAGGAACCGCATCATCAAGCTTGCGGCTTAAGAATCGCTGCAGGAATTCTTCAGAGTTCGAGAGGGTTTGGAAGATAGGGGGGAGCCCAGTGGCTGCAAGGAGCTGTGCAGAAGGTCCAACCGGAAGAGACGGGCTGGGATAGCAAAAGGTTGCTATGGACACCCTCTCCTTCTCTTTGTCCACCACCGCTCTATGATCGGGTGCTCTATACGTGCCATTGCTGTAAATCTCCATGATTTGGCCTAAATTCACGACGATGCTGCCGGGAACAGGCGGAACTGTGACCCAGCGGTTGTCCTTTCTAAGGACCTGAAGGCCAGCGATGTTGCCGCACTCCGTCAACAGGGTGATCCCCGTGGTGTCAGCATGCGGCGACAGGCCTACTGCTCTCTCAGGTTCCGGGCACGCTGGGTAGTAATTCATCCTGACCTCGCACGACCCTTCTCCGAAACATTTCGCCAACAGGTCCAGTTCCTCTTCATGAATTCCCAACGCCATTCCAATATACTTCGCTACCGCCTCTGCCAGTTTCCTCATATCTTCGCCGTATTTCTCCAGTGCCATCCTGATCGATCGATTAAGCATTCGCAATCAACATCTGCTTAATTCAGCTAACTAGAAATGCATAGACATAACGTAATCGAAAAAGATGGAAGCCGAATGACCTGAATTCGGGTGGATTTCGTGGCCATAGATCGAGATTTCTCGCATGCGGAGGATGGCATTTGAGGAAGATTATGTCTTTCCAGTCCAGCTTCTGGTCGTGGAAGGTCACGAAAGCCTGCCGTAACCTTCGAGACTTCCGGGCCTCTGGGCTGACTTCTGCTTTTCATGGTGGGGCAGTTCGAAGAAACCTCGCACGTTCTCCTTCTTCATCCTCGTCCCTTCATCCGACACTCCATGGTTCATCAACTGCACATACAACCCCATTCACATGAAGATATTATCATGATCCTTCTATTTTAAATAAGGGCCCAACCTTGCCGACTCACCAGCCGGCTAAATAATCCAGATAATCAAGGACATTTTCGTCCAAAGATGAATATAAAAGAGAACGATATGAGCAAAAAATTTTAGAAATCAAATGGAAGCTCTAAATAAAGGAACCGATCCGATGTCACATTCGGTAAAGATTTGTGGAATGGCCCTTACGTAAGGATTATATTGCCCTTAATTTTTATGAAATAAAATATGCTCAAAACCAAACATGAGAGTTTCTTCTCATCCAACTCATCGCGAATATAAGGTTTTTTTTTTTTTTTTTTTTTTGGAATTGGAGGTAGCGCTTTGGCCGACAGCCGCCACGTAAACCCCCAGGTGACGCTAGCCCAGGACCCACCACCAGGGCGCCACGCTTAAATCACCAAATGGCCTGCCAGCCTCCGTTCAACTTGCGTTGAAGGGGCTTCGAACTCTGGATCTCCCGTTTGGAGGTCTGGAGCCTACCCAACAAAGCCACCACGGCCGGTGGTGCGAATATAAGGTTTTCATAAGGCTAATCTTGAGCGATGAATGCCGACGACATGCTTAACACATGCAAGTCGGTCGGAAAGTGGTGTTTTTGGTGGTGCTACTAGATGAACAATGCCCCTTCTTTGCATTTATTAAGTTTATGCTTGATCGAGATATCTTCTATTTCGCCCAAAAAAGATTTTAAATCAAAAAACGGAGAGCTACCCTTTTGATATCTATTGTTCAAAGCTGAAAAAGTGACAAACCCTTTCTTTTATTTAAGACGCAATACAAAAAAAAAAAAAAAAAAAAAAGAGTTGATTTCTTCTATTTCTTCAATCACTAACTATATAACCTATATTTTAATAAAATTAGATTAAAAATTTTAAAAAGATGAAATTTAAAGTAACAAAAAAGCAAACCTTCCACCTGTGGCCACCGCTCCATCATTGGTGGGGTGGCCGTGATGGCCAGCAAGGTTGCTGCCACTTGCCAGAACAGAGAGAAGGCGGTGACCCTCTCCCAAATCTGGGCAAGGGTCGCTATGGCCATTGCCGCCACCCCACCGGCAATGGGGCAGTGACTACAAGCGGAGGACCTATGATTGGGTATTTTACTGTCCCACTAGTAAAATAAGTCCTTTAGTTTGAGAGAGATTATGCAGGAAAAAAAGCAGGTATTGCAACATCAACAAACAGAAGACTACATGTATTTAAGCTTATGATCAAGTAGAAAGCACACCAGGAAAAGACCCCATTCACGACAGGCAGAGTGAAGGTTGCGGAGCTCGGTGGATCGGGAAGCAAGGTCCATCAGCTTCCCCAAGTCGATGTGAGGCAAGTCCTGCAACGACTCACGATGGTGTTCAGCCACCACCGTGTCATCACGAAGGGAATTGTTTGGGATGCAAATCATGGTTTTCCTCATTTATCTTTTACTTTTCTCAAAAATACTCGTGTTTCCTCACCTGTGACCAACCGCGCTCAACATTGAAGAGAAACTTTTGGACTTTCTTGGCCCACCAGGAGGGAACTGTTTCGAGAGGCTTTAGGAAGCCTTCCCAGTCTCCATTTGGGACATGCGACCTATAGTTGGAAAGATCTTTGAGTGAAGTTTCACTCTCTAGTTGAAGGTTTTGGCTAATTTTGGCCACAAGTTTGTGAAAATTTCACTTTTCTCTACAAATATCGATTTGGAATTCCTGGGTTTTGCTTTTCTGGAGTTGCTTCGGGGGTGTCCTTGGGGAACGATTGTGAGTTCTTCCTTCTCCCCCTTGTCTTCTACCTTTCATGCCCTAAAAGAGCTTGCTTAAGTGATTTTCTCCCCTGAATTAAGGGATTTTTGGTCAGTCTTTTATTCACCTACCAATAGGGGTGAGCGGTTCTAGGTTCCGGTTCGGTTCCGTTTAGAACCTGGAACCTACCCTCGGGTACAGGTTCCTCATTTTTTGGAACCTGAAACCTACCCGTTAGAACCAAGAACCTGGAACCTACCCTGTCACAAGTTCCAGGGTCGGCTCCAGGTTCCAACAGGTTCTTTTTTTTTTTTTTAATTTCAAATTTGAATTATAACGTATGCGCATACTCTACGGTAACTTCCCACATCTTAGCAAACATACCAGTGCCAAGATCTAACATGGTTGGTGAAAGATGGGAAAAAAAATGCACATCGATCACAAGGAAGAGAGCAAAGCTTTAGAGGAAAAATAGCTCTTTTCTCAGTCTAGAAAAGGTAGTGAAACAACTTCAGAAGGTTTTCAGAAGGTTTTCCTCTATCTCTGCAATGGTCATGAGATACTGCAACACCATCAAGGGAAATGATAGAATGGCCAAAATTAAAGACAGATACTTCTCTGTCATCACGATAGGACATGGCAAGCCCAGGAAGTTCTTCGTTGCGTTAAGATATCTCAGCCATCCTCCGTTTCTCAAGTTATTAGATGCAGCGGAACGGGAATTTGGATTTAATCAACGCGTTCTTGTAATCCCCCGTGGACCAAGCGAGCTCCAAAGAATCCTATCATGAAGGGTGTAGATCAAGATCGACAAGTGCAGGTCAAATTCCAACAAGCAGGAGAGCAAATCCAATGAAATTACTCATACTTGTTGAACATATATGTATATATAATGTCTAGTAAAATATCATTCAAACAGTCTCATTGGCATGCATAAAAGAGTTTCAGAAAAAAATACATAGATTTCCTAAGGTCACATCAGAGTGAAGGGAAATTGTGAACACTGAACCGATCGAGAGATCTGATTTGGGGCTTCTTTTGCACTTCGCCATCGAATCATTTGTGGCCAAATCGATCTTCAAGGGCTTCAACTTCCCCAACTTCTCGCTTGCGAACGAGTCGTCGTCCATCGAGGAGCGCACTCCCCAAGCCTTCTTCGACCAGTTCAAGAAGCTCAAGTCCGTCAGCCCCCCGAGCTTCATCACGCGGAACCTGGGCTCGCCGTTGGCCAGGTTCGCCAAGGCCAAGTACATGCAGTTCATGCATGCGAAGCATAAGATTCTCACACTACCTTCAAGAGGCCTTGCAAAAGAAACAGCCTGACAATCAACTATTCAACCCAATGGAACTAGTAAACCCCAACAGAACCGAGTAATATTGCATCTTTATGCAATCTTCATTTTTTCCAAATTTTGAAATGAAGGTTGAGCAACTGTTAGTGTTGCTCATCTTAGTTAAGCAAAGGAGCAATCTGTCACTTGAGCAAAAATGCGGAGGAAAAGCTATTTTGAAAACTGAAAAGAGCAAAAATGCAGAGGAAAACCTACCGTCTCGTCGTCAATCAGCCGGTAGGCCCCCACCGGAGTCTCCAAGGGCGTCCCGTGTCGCCCCCGACCGGATAGATGGAAAGAGAGAGAGAGTGGGGGTGCGACTGAGCTAGAGCTGGAGGAGGAGGCGGAGGCGGAGGCGAAGGGGTGTGGAGTTAAGGCTGATTGGGGTGCTAGGCGAGTGGCGAGCTGCGTCGGGGTGGCTAGGCGAGCGAGCAGCCTCCACCAGGGGGATGAGCGGCATCCAACGGCAGCGTCGACGGCAAGTGGTTGAGCGGTGAGGCGAGCACGAGTCTCACGGCACCAATGGCGACACAAACGGCACGGCGAAGATTGCGGCAATCGCTGCTCAACCCACGACCAAGGGGGGAAGAGCTTGGTTCTGGCGAAGGCGGTGGTGGTTTGAAGCAACGACGGCCCGGACGGCCAAGCGAGTGGTAGCAAGAGCTGGTGACGATGGCTTGGGGACGGCGATGGTGGCTCACGGCAGCGAGGGGCAGCGTGGACGACACGACAGCTTGTCGGGCTCAACGGCGAGATGGCTCGTCGAACGAGCGGTGGGTGGGGGTGGTTCGGTGGCCAAAAGGTGGCGGTGAGTAAGGCGTGGGGCGACGGTGTGGTGGTGGGTGAAGCAGCAGCTAGCAAAAGGAATGAAGAAGAAGAAGAAGAAGAGGAAGAAGAAGAAGAAGAAGGGATGGGGTTTTGGCAGAGAGAGGGGGAAAGAGAAGAGAGAGAGAGAGAGAGAGAGAGAGAGAGAAGAAAAGAAAAAAGTTGGGGGGCAGGAAGTGAGGTGAGGAGGGAAAAGGGGAGAAAAAAAGAGAGAGAGAGAGAGAGAGAAAAAAAAAAAAAGAAAGGGGAAGGGGGGAAGAATCGGTAGAGGGGGGAAATCATGTGGGGGGAAACTAGGGTTTTTTTTTTTTTTTTTGAATTATGACCGGTTCCGGTTTCGATTCCGGTTCCCGTTCCTATGGGAACCGGAACCCGTCTCTTTAGAACTGGGAACCGACCGGACCCTCCGGTGTGGTTCTCCGGTTCCCAGTTCTACCCGGGAACCATGCTCACCCCTACCTACCAAGCCTATCAACAAAGCTACTTCAAAAATTTTCTGACTTGGCCAAATTTCCAACTTTTGCAACTATTAAGTGTGCGGATTTTGCTGCGATTTTCATGTGCTTCTAGCCACTTATCCCTAGCTAATTTTTCAAGAAAGTCCCTCAAAGTTGGTCATTTTCTTGCCCGAGAATGGCCAATTCAACGCAGATTTGGTGCTTTTAGCCCGATTTGATTGATTCGACCTAGCCAAGTTCAATTTCAACTTAATTGGAGGCCAAGATGATGATCTAAGTGCTTGGGTGAAATTTTGCAAAATTTGCGAATTGGTCCCTCAACTTTTGAAAATTGCATTTTAGCCCTAACTTGCCGTTTTAGTTACTATTTGATCTCCTGGGCTTGGCTAGTCACATTCAGATCATCAACTCCAACCTTTTTCTTCTTTTTTTTATAATTTTTTATCTTCATCTTTTTTTTTTTTTTTTTTTTTTTTTTATATGAAGAAAATAAATGCATTTAAAAACTAAACTAAATGCCTAGGTAATATTTATGCAATAATTTGACAAGAAATATTTTTGAGGAAAACTAAGCTCCCATTTTTTTCGAAAAAATGATTTTTGGGCAAAAATTTAGGTGTCAACAAACATGTTTTTCATAAATCTTTTATAAGTCTTAGCATTAAACATTTTCAAATATCTTGAAGAAATAAATTCTCAATTAAGGCACAACTTAGTGTTATTAGTTATGGTTATTTCACTCTTTTTTTCTCATTTCTCAAACATCTATTTGTTGTTGAGCCTATAGATTTATCAAAACGCCCAATTGGAAGTTCTAAACATAGTCGCTACTTGATCATGTATTCCCTCAATATAAATATTTCATCATAGTTATTGTGACGTGAGTTTAGTCATGCGTCTAGACTGGCCTTGGTAGTGAACTTCGTCAATCCCAATTTTGATCCTTGGCTAGGGTGCATCCTATATGCCTTGGTTCTAATCATTATCTATCATGAATTCATATTAATCCATTGACGTCTCTTCCCATACATTCACACATTACTCATAGCCACTCCAAACATCTCTTGCCTGTCACACTACCACATCAAAATCCTATCATATTATGGCTCTCTCCTATCATTTTCATCTATAAATTATGATCTTCAAGAGTTTGGCATTTTGGCAAGCTATATCCTAGCTACGAGCAAAGTTTTTGAATAAATCCCTTTATATGCTATATTCAATGACAAAAACCAAAGAGATAAAAGATCATGTTTTCCTCCAATTAGTGATGGAGAAATAAATGAAGCAAAAAGATATTAAAAGAGAAATGATTGGACTGCAGTCTTTTAATCTACTGTAAGAATAACAGTTGTCGCGACCTCCCCGAAGCGGGTTGGACCACCTAAGGATTCGGCTAATGGATTGCTAAGCCTAGACTTAGCTCGAGCTCTCCTAAGCCCATACCAATTCGCAACTTAGGGTTTAAGTTTTTAATATGCAAATGATTTTTATCATGGAGTCGCCACTAATCTATTTTTGATGGATCGATTAGAAACCCAAGTAAAGTAATGGGAGAATTACTTCATTCTTACAAACCAAAGATTAAATGAGTTTGGAGACTTGGTTATGCTAGATTTTTCTAATACCCTTTCAGTACCTTTTTTTTTTATTTAAAAAAAAAAGTTTTGCAGGCAGCTTGAATTGATTTTAGCTTAAACCATTAAAGTGATCATACGAGTACACAAACATTAAAGATAACATTCGAAGGGAAAAAGCATTGCAAAATTAAACACAATAAGGCAAGCGATTATTTTTTTTTTTTTTTTGGGTTTCTCTTGTTTTAAAATGAAAACTTACCTAGATAATATGCATTTGATATTTTTTTTTTTTTTGGTATTTTTGTATTAAAATTCGAAATAATTACTGAAAATTGACTACAAAACCCGACAAGTTATCCTACTCAAGTTAGGAAATAATTTAGATTAAATCCCATTTTAATTCGGAAACTCATCTTAATTAAGTAGCCGTAACATGCAATATAATATTAAAACATCTAACTAGATAAATCCTAAGCATGCGGTCCTAACCTATTTAAGAAATTATCCTAATATGTCACACAATCTGATTTTTTTTTTTTATGTTTTCCAAAACAAGCATTTATCAAATATAAACATTATATCCAATCACTCCAGATATTTATCAAATGAAGGATTAAAATAATTGAAAAATAATCTGTTGTCTTATGGATTAAATTAACGATTATTTTATCCCTAAACATCACAAGAATCGAGAAAATCAAAATAATTAAAAAATTGATCCGAAGTCTCTCGGATCAAATTAATAATTATAATGATTTCAAAGCCAAAATATCATCAAAATCAACATAATTAAAAAAAATGATCTAAAGTCTTATGGATCAAATTAGTAATTATAGTGATTTTTACCTATAATATCCTATTAGATAATGCCTAAGCCTCAATGGAATTATTATTAACATCAAACATTCCATTTTATGCAATAATATCGAGGAAAATTTTGTTCAAGAAAACTACATTATTTGGGCCGGCGCCAAAGATTCATGAACGTAGGTTCGCGCAGTGGACTCACCGGCACGGCAGGAGCAACAAGTGTGCCGCGATGAAGGGATGCGACTTGGCTCGGTCGGAAAACGAAATCAGCGGCTCATCGTCCTCAACCCAAGGAGCAGCAATTGGATGGGTAGAAATCAGCAAAGGCACGAGACTCGGGCAGCAGCAACGTCGTCCGGACGGGGGAAATCAGCCGAGTTGGTCGCAGCTCGCTTGCTGCCCTAGGGAGTGGAGCGACGACTTTATGGTGCAGCGACGGGCGAGCGGAGACGTTGCGACGGGTGAGTCGGAGACGTGGGTCGCTGCGGGAGGACCAGCGAGGTCGAACGGAGGCGTGGCTCTTCGTGGTCCCGGGAGTGGCGGTGGGTTGTCGGCGTCGGGCTGAGACGCAGGTTGCTGCGACGAGCGCTATAGGTTGCTGGCGTCAACGGGCGTGAAGAGGAGCAGCAGTGGTTGGTTGTGGAGACGGGCGGAGATGCGCTGCGACCGGCGGGCGAAGGTGGTGCGGGTTGCTTGGCGTCGGGCTCGGTGAAGGGCGGCGTCGGGCGGGCAAGGGCAGCACACGGCGGCGCTCGGAGCTTCGAGCTGCGGGGGCAGACGAAGGTGCTGCGGTGGTGCGGCGACGAGCAGGCTGCGGGCTGCAATGGCGACGGCGTTTGGAGCTCCGGCGATCGCAAAACAGCAGCTGCGGTGGTAGAGTTGCAAGCGTCGCTCGAAGCTTTGAGATGCAGGGGGCGGGCGAGCGGAGGCGGCGCTTGGAGGAGGGTGCTCGCGGCGTCGGACGGAGGTGCAGGCGTGGGCTGCGGGTGCAGGCGTCGGGGATGGTGGTGCAGGCGCGGCGGCGGGCTCGGAGCTCGCCGGAAAGAGGAAGGCGGCGGGCGGGCAGCTGCAGCGCCGGGCGACCAGCAGCAGCGAGGAACTCCCGAAGTGTTGGAGTCAACACCTAATATAATAATAAGAAGCCAAAAGCATGAAGAAAACAAAGAAATAATTCTCCACTCCATACGTGAGAATTCTAGAGAAAGTTGGAAGTCCATTATGCATGAAGTCTGGATGTGAGGCGGTGAAGAAGAGAAACTTGAAGAAAGTCAACAATAGTTGCTGAAGAAGAAACTTTTACGTGGGCAGCAAGTGTACGCATGAAGGAATGAATGGGCACATATTAAAATAATATTATAATTGCTGCTGGAGTCTTCAAGAGCACGAAGGAAGGTGAAGATTGCGGCTGGCAATTTTGTTCACACTGAAGACAGCAACGAGAAGAAAAGTTCAACTTCGCTCTTGCATGTTGAAGTCAATGGCGGCAGAGTCCAGGCAGTGAAGATTGAGCCAATAAATAAGGCTTGAGAGTAAGAAAGGCAGGTAGGTCACACGAGTTAAGAGAGGAAGAGATTGAGAGAGAGAGTGAGATAGCTTCAGAAGCATATAGAAAGCTAAAGAGAGTTTTAAGCTTAGCAAAGCTTGTGTGTGTACTCCATTAAGCCTTTGAACGCATATTGTGTAATATATTCTCTCTTTGTGTGTTTGTACCATCTCCCTACCAAATCCTTTTGGTTCCAACACGAAGAAGATGATCCCTCTTCTTCTTTTTTTTCTTTTTTTTTTCTTTTTCTTTACCTCTCACATCCTTTCTCTCTCTGTGTACTTTTCAGTGGACCCTTCTTTTTCTGTTTGTGTTCAGCTCCCTCTCTGACAGACTCTCTTATCTCTCTTCATCTCTTTTTTTAATCTCCTCCCCCTGACTTCATTTTTCTTGTTTTCTCTCGACGAGAGTCTCTTCTTTTTTTTAATCTCCTCCTTTCTCTCAACTCGTGTGTCTCTCTACGGGCTGTTTTTTTAAATAGCTTTTTTTTTTCCTCACAAACCTCTCAAGTGGATTTTTCAAACTCCTCCCCCCCCCCGTGTGGCCTCCTGTGGTCTAATTTATAGGCGTTCCACCGCCTCTTGAAGATAGGCGACTTTAGTGTGAAAGATCCAGCCGCAACTTTTCCAAAATCCAAGTTGAACTTTGCTTTCTTTCTTCTCCAGACCTTTCTTTTGATCTCCTCTCCAGCAAGGAAAATATTATAAAAATGTTAGCCCATCTTCTTGCAGGCGTCTGTAGAATTTTCACGTCCCCCATTTCGTGCGTGCATGTGCATGCATTAATGAGGGGGAGAAAATGGACGTTCATGGATTCTTCTTTCTTCTTCATGCTTCATGCTTGGGGCTTCTTATGCCGCTACTTGTCCCTCCCTTCTATAGGATTGCCGCAACTTTTGACTTTTCTTGCTTGTTACTTGCTTCTTTCTTCAGCAAATTTCTCGTTGCTTCACCAAAACTGACACTTGATAGAGCATATTTTATAATATATTATGAGTTACTTTTGCTTCTTTGAGGCTTTCTCTTGAGTCCTCATGTCTGCCGAATTTGTGCATGCATGTGCATGCATTAATGAGGGAGAGACAATGGACGTGCAAGAACTTCTTTCCTCATTTTTTGACTTTCTCTCTAATGCGTGTTCAGACCAGCGAAAGAGAGACCATCCTTTTGTGCATGTAATCGACTGCGAGCCCCTGCTTCTTGTTGTCCTTTGGTACCAATGCAAGTGCGACTACATGAAATGCAATTTTACTATTTTTTTTTAGGGATTAAAGATTAATCCCTAAATTTTTATAAAATTAATTACTAAATGATTAGTCAAAATTTAGATGTCAACAACAGTTTTTTTATAACCACGAGAAACTAAATAACAAATTATTACATATTTCCGTAAGTTCACTCCTTTAAGTATTTGTGACTTATAACAAGCTGTTATTCTCACAGTAATCCAAAGACTATTATGCTAGAAAAGCCTATATTAAAACTTGTTTAAGGCCATACCAATATTACAATGGAGAGTTCATATCATACCCAGAGCATCAAAAGCATTAACCATGAGTACATGAGATTTATTTATTAAACATTACATCGGACTTATATAGACCTTAAGCAAGTAGAGAGTCTTTCACGACCAATGGCAGTTTTAGACACATCACTCAGTAGATTGATTAGAATCTGCTACAAATTGGCCCTAGTGCACAATGCACTTCATCAAGTGGAGATGAGCTTCACAAGGACCTTGAAATCAGCCTCAGCAATCCCATCAAGCCCCGCCGCCTTCATCAATCTCTCCCTCAACTCACCAGCCTTCTTCCTCATTTCCTTCCCATCCTCACCCCTAAACACCACCTCCAGTGCCTTCTCCATCCCACTCTTGGTTATGGTCCCACCTTTTACTTTCACTCCAATCCCCCACACTTCTTCTATCATCCTCCCATTCATCATGTTGTCTGCCCAGAATGGCTTGCATACCATCGGCACGCCGCCCACCACACTCTCAAACATCGAGTTGTACCCGCAGTGCGTCACATAGACCCCACACGCCGGGTGGCTCAACACTTGAGCCTGTGGAGCCCATGGGACAAATTTCCCATAGGCGCTCGTCTGCTCCTGGAGCCCCTCGGGCAAGAATGCCATCGCGCGTTCCTTGATGGACCATAGAAATGGGGTCTTAGTAGATTCTAAGGCTTCCCCAATAGCCGATACCTCACTTGGTGATGGCATTGCCACTGTCCCGAAGCATATGTACGCCACAGACTGAGGGTCTCTGGCATCAAGCCACGTCAAGCAACCGGTAGTGTCAGAGGTGGAGCTCGACGGCAGTGGCAACGGGGGGAATGACACCGCCAGGCACCCCACTTGGAGGAGCATCTTGAACTTGGATTTCAGGTCCGCTATCAGAGGTGTTGTTGTCACTTCTGCGTAAGAGTTCATGACGACAGCGGTGGCGCCATGTGGGAGCACACGCCCCACCTCGCGCAGCATGCACACACTCCTTGATGTATCCTGATCATCAATTAGCTCCTTAGGTAGATCTGAAATGCTCATCATAGATAATCCCGGAATTACTCCGAGGCTCTTGTCATCGTCGTTGTCGTTGTCAGTGGAAGTGCCACCGCCGGAGGATTCACGATGGAGTTCACTTATGATGTCAATGTACACGTGCGCTGCTAAACAATACGGAGCAGGGACCCAGAGGGCTACCCAAGGAACTTGCATTTTCTCTGCCATTTTGCTTGCAAAAATCACGAGAGCGTCGGTCAGAAAACAACTCACCTTCTTCCTCACATCTTGCTCCGCTGCGTCAACAGCCGCTCTAAAATTCTCAGGTGCCGCTTTCAGGAACAACTCCACGTGTTCTCCCGAATGCTCCATTGGCCCGCAGTGGCCGTCTGGCAAGCCGTCACTAACTTCATAGACTCGGACGTTGCTAGGTAGCTTGGCTCTCAATGGCGGAGGGAAGATGAGGCTGTTAGACTTGGCTATGTTCAAGAAAGAGAAGCGGACATCCGGGGTGGCTGGGGCAAGCTTGAGGACCAGGTTGACGAGGGCCCAAGCTTGGCCGCCAAATGGGAAGGGAATGACGATGATGTGTTTTCCCGATGACATGGCGGTCTGGATTTGTAATCTTTTACGTGGTAAGTTGTGTTGTAGTTCGAGGAAATGGGGAATTCGAAATGAGTCCTCTTTTTGGATGCTTAGGAGTAGAGGAGTTTGCCTATATATGGAGGAGAGCAGAGCGCAAGAGAGGAGAAAATATTGGGTGGGTGAAATACTCCACGTAGGCCATGCAGAAAATCATTCACCGATGGACACGCATCATTCAGTCTCTCTATAGGAGAAAATATTAGCTACCCTAACAGTCTACTTTAAACGGGTAAAAAGGGGAGCATACTCGACTAATGTTTCGGGTCGGGTCCGGTATAATAAAACCCTGTGATCCATTGACACCTCCACTTTATAGGATGGAGAAATTCACTTTGGAAGAGCCTAGAAATTTGTACATTAAATTATTTACCTGAATTCTTCTCTTCAACAGAAACAATGCGATATCTAAAAAATTTGAATGAGGAACAATCCATTATAATTGCAGGATTAGAGTTACAATTCACTTGAGTGCTAAATCCAATCTAGATTAGGCCTAAAGTTAAAGTGTATAAAAAATTAACTCAATTCTATATAAAATTCCTGGTATAAGATTCATCATGTTTAGAACTCCTCCGCATGCAATTAAAGAGAGCGCCATTGTATCGTCCTCTTTCTTTCTTTGCGTTCATCCTATATTGTGCAGCGCTTTTCACTGCGCAACGCTTGGCTGAACAAACCTATGTGTAGGAGAAAATATTGAGTGCCTCTTATTGTCAGCACAGTAAAAAAGAAGGGATCTCAAATAATGACACATGTCTAAAGTAGGCTCAAACGTCACTCCCCTACACGCTCTCTGCTCTCTCTCTCTCGCCCAAATGCTTTGAGCATCAAATGTCTATTCAGCCATCTCTGCATACATTTACAGCCTCGCTGGTAAAGAGGAAGAAGGGAAAGCGGGAGGCGAGGCAGGAAGAGGAAGCAGGTTTGTCGTTTCATATATTTCATGTGTTTATACTGGGATCTAGAGACGCGTTCGAATTATGACTAAAAAAATTGATTGTTAATTGACTAAAAGCAATTCTTGTGGTCCCTACTGCCCTTAAGAACCACCTCCATTATAAAAAACAAAAAAAATTGAAAGAAAAGAACATAATAGCTATACTGCCACTATAATCATATTACCGTGATCACAAGAAGTAATTATGCAAGAAATATACTTTATCTTCATTAGAATAAGAGATTATCACAATATTGAAATTAATTATACGCCCCTTGAATTAAAGCCAAAAAATATTTAGTTCAATTAAAGTGGAAAAGTAAAATGAAAATTGTTCAAAAACGAGTTAAGATAGACATCCTTCATGGAGAGTATCGCCTCAGAATTATCCATTGAAAGTGTTTTGGAGAACCACTTTTACATTTATCTATAGGATAGATCCACCGTATCTATTTTAGATCTATATATGAAACATATTTCATTTTATAAGCTTAAATCATATCTCTAAGAAATTATGCTCTCTTTTTTCTTTTTCTTTTTGGGCAAGCACATCAACAAATTTGCTTTTGATTAACTTATGAACTTTGGCAAATGACAAAAAATGATAGACATAACTATCGGACGCTCATGTTCTTACTTACTTTTCTTTGATTTTTGGCCCAAATGACATTAGCACTATTGATTTTTGGACGACAACCACCTGACATTACTAGAAAGCATTCAGCAATTATTTTTCTCAACCGACCCTGCCAATCTTCTTTTTGTCTTAAAGGCCGTCATGACCCTCTTCTTTTTCATTGTCCATGTGTAATGCACAGGCTACTAGTCCAAAAGAAAAAGGAAACAACTTTAAGGTGCCGTCACAATCAGTATGTTCCCAAGAACATTCGCGTGAAGTTTCGTTCTCGGAGCCTTTTTTTCCTCTCAATCGAACTTCCATGCAACAGGGGCATCATTGGATCGACAAATCAACATCTATTGTACATCTAACGGTAAGGAACTATTCGCACGTGAAGCTAAAGCTAAGATTCTTAAAGTCAAGGATTTTGTGTTTCGATAATGTCGGCTTCAATGAATTTTTTGTTCAGGAAATTTCAGCTGCACATTTCCCTCATGGAGCACATTTCCTCAGGAGAAGTACACTATCAGTGCCATAAGTTGTATACGGCGCTCATTTTGGTGCCAAAAGTTTCCGTCGGATCACTTAAGTGCCAAAAATTTTGAATAACGATCATTTCAGTGCCAACGCCGATCTGGTTGGCTGGAAATCCGACATGGCAGTTTTTTATTAATTTTTACGCTGATGTGGCTCGCCGGAGAGTACAGTCAGCATGTAAACCACAAAACGACGTCGTTTGGCGTCTTTCCCCCAAGTCGAAACCCTAAATCCCCAAATCGAGAGAGAGAGAGAGAGAGAGAGAGAGAGAGAAGGCATGGCAGCGTCGTCTTCCTCCCCGGTAGCGTCGTCTTCCTCCCCGAAGAACGACACCAGCATCAGCCACTCTCTGAGCAAAGCCCAATCCACCATCTCCATTTGCGCCCTCCTTGTTTCCCTCGCACTCCTCATCTTCTCTCTCTCTCTGCACCTTCGACCCCCCTTTTTCCTCCTCCTCCTCCACCCTCGCCTCCTATTTTCCCATCGCTTCTTGCCCAAGAAACAACCTCAGCCTCTCCTTGCTCACCTAGTCGAGCAACTACGATGGAGGCCGAGTGAGGGTGGCCGAGCGGCGGTGGCTGAGCACGGTGGCCAAGCAACGGTGGCCGAGCAAGCTAGGTCGGCGAGGATTGAACAAAAAAAACCCTAATTTCAATCCCAAATGAGTTGTGCGACGTCGTTTTTCCTAGGCCATCCACATATGACGGCAAAACTACGTCATTTTCTTAAGGAGGATGGAAAACGACGTCGTTTAAAAGGCTTGTCGATTTTTTTTTTAAATATAAAAGCCACGTAATCATTTTGGCCGGAATATCTCGCATGTGGCACCAAAGCACTTAAGTGATCCAACAAAAACTTTTGGCACCAAAGTGAGCGCCGTACACAACTTATGGCACTGATAGTGTACTTCTCCTGTAACGACCCGGGCCCCTCTGTATAATATTATCCGCTTTGGACACTAAGTCCTCATGGCTTTAAAATGCGTTATGCAAGTGCAGAGGGCCATCCCGCGGGCCTTCCCTCTCCCAAGCCATAATATTGTCCGCTTTGGAGGCACGACCCACTGGCCTGTCCTCCCTCACAGGTTTGTTTTCATCCTCCCTCACAGGTTTGTTTTCAGCGCAGTGAAAGCATACATGAAATACGTTACACAGATTAAAGGGACCCAAGCCTTTATAAACTAGCCCAAGACTCCCCCTAAGCGATGTGGGATGGTAGACATGTCCTTGGCCTCACCTGCATACTGCTAAGGCAATCTCAGTCCATCCCTTCGTACTGCCCCGGGTTTGGGTCGTCACATTCTCCCCCCTTAAGGCATAGCGTCCTCGCTGTGGCCCCCACACGCGGTCGGGAGTCGGCTCTAATACCATTTGTAACGCCCCGGGTTTGGGTCGTCACATTCTCCCCCCCTTAAGGCACAACGTCCTCGCTGTGGCTCCCACACGCGGTCGGGAGTCGGCTCTAATACCATTTGTAACGACCCGGGCCCCACTGTATAATATTTTCCGCTTTGGACACTGAGTCCTCACGGCTTTAAAACGCGTTATGCAAGGGCAGAGGGCCATCCCACGGGCCTTCCCTCTCCCAAGCCATAATATTGTCCACTTTGGAGGCGCGGCCCACCGGCCCATCCTCCCTCACGGGTTTGTTTTCAGCGCGACGGAAGCGTACATGAAACGTGTTACACAGATTAAAGGAACCCAAGCCTTTATAAACTAGCCCAGGACTCCCCCCCTAAGCGATGTGGGACGGGAGACATGTCCTTGGCCTCACCCGCATACTGCCAAGGCGATCTCAGTCCATCCCTCCATACTGCCCGGGTTTGGGTCGTCACATCTCCCGTATGGAGCTATAAGTGGAGTAGTGATAGTCTCCGAGTAGTAGATTAACTATCACAGAACATGAGAAAACATTATCATCGAAAATGATATGGTGTTTGCATCACTAAGATATGGCATGTAGTGCAAGCTTCTATCCAAGATCAACACACTGCAAAGGCCTCGATGTTTGCCACATGAAGCGCGACACCCCATTTTCTTCTTCCTTTTCCTTTAATTTTTTTGGTTAAATATTCTTTTCTTTCTTACCAAAAGAACCTCCTATTCCTTGAGAGAGAGAGAGAGAGAGAGACTAATCGTATATTTTTCTCATGTTTGGGTGCGAAAGAACTACGGCAAGAAGAAAACTGAAAAGAAAGAAAAAGTGAGGAAAATAAGAAAGAATGGAAGGATATGGAGATGAGGTGTGAATGGGAAGGACACGTTTAACTTTACATGGGGAAGGGGATGTGTCGTGGGGACAAACACATATTACAAGTCAAAAGTGGTGCCCTATCTCAACTAGATTTGAATGAAGAACGACTAAAACCCCTTCATTCACAGTCACTAAGCAATGCATTGCGACACGTAATTACACCCTACACTGCATCAGTCGGGCGGCTTTTTCTATCATTTGTATTTCACAAATGAAAAAATCGATCTTTCTATCTCATGAATCGAAGACCTTTGTCACTTTCCTCATCCGTACCCGCGGCTCTTCTTTCTGACTTTGCAAAGCCACGGATCTCTTCATTTCGGCGTCAATGTGAAACACGCTAGTTGCCTCCAGCTATTCGAAAGGGAAAAAAAAAAAAAAGAAGGAAAAGAGGCTTAAATAGCCCCATCAATCGGTACACTCCCCAGTTGGTACGTTCCATTTTTTCACTCTTATTCAAGTTTTGTGCAGCAAACACAGAAATTGACAAGGGATGCCGTGATTCTTGTCTTCGACGAAAACAATTATAAAAAATCAGCATTTACTTGTCGAGGCTACTATGTAGAAAATAGTAATGGTTAATAGTGGCGAACTATTTAGGAGATGTCCAATAGATAGATGCTTTCGCAAGAACATAAAGACGAGGAGCTATCGCAGTCATCCATGAAAGCTAAGGTTCTTTCAAAGTTTGTGGGCTCCAAACTGAGGAGAAAAAGAAAGAGTTGGCTCATCTGTGCAGGAAAGAAATATAAGACTTTGCACTAAGTGTTTTTGCGTGTCGTATGAGAAAAACAATTTTCATAGTAAGTGTAAGCTCTCACTAATCATAAATTATGTGTGCGATAATTGTGTTACAATTTTTTTTTTTTTTTGTATTATTCATACTATATCTTCTGTTAAGCATGTCTGGACCCAAGTTACTCATTACAATTTTCTTATGTTGCCACTACTGTGCTTCCATACCCAACAATGAACGACAAATGATTTCTAGGTTCAGAACAAATTCCCTTCCAAGGTTACCTCCAGATTTTTCAGCCAAGCGACTGATGACCTCTTTTATTTTTTTCCAATTAAAAATTTGAGCCATGGCATAACTTTTGCAATGCTCATGGCTCAAAGATAGGTAGGTGGGAACAAGACACGTGTGGGTAGGCACGATCACATGCATCATACCAAATGCCATGGATGTCATACTCGTGAATGTTTTTCATATTTTAAACCAATTACTAAAAATCATCCAATTAATCTTATATTTATTATATAAATATCAATTTATTTTAAATTTAATATTTTCGTTCATTTAATTCTAAATCTTTATACGATAATCCAATGTAGTCATTGCGAGTCTTGTGACCAATTTTTGACGGAAACCACTAACTTAACAATATGGCACGTAAGACAACCCAAGATAACTAGACCATCGCGTTAATAATTCTCGATAGAAATTAATTGTAAAGGCTACATTAATGTTTCGCGCAAAAATTTAAGATTACATTAATAAATTATTATATTTTATTAAGATTTTTTTCAGAAGTGACTCATGAGGCAATAATACGATACGGCACTAAATGCTGAAATTATTGAAATCTTTGTTAGATTTGCTCTTTGGAGTCATTGTGAAAATGTGTAATGCATTTGTACAGATAAGCGGACACGCACTGTCCATGAAAGCTCGGTTCGTGCCTGGGGGAATTATTGGGGAGAGTGACAAGTTGGAAAAGCAACGTAAGTGGAGAATTATTGGGGAGAGTGAAAGCTCGGTTCGTGCATGGGGGAATTATTGGGGAGAGTGACAAGTTGAAAAGCAACGTAAGTGGAGAATTATTGGGGAGACAAGTTGAAAAGCAACGTAAGTGGAGAATTATTGGGGAGAGTGACAAGGAGAATGGGGGATACACTTTAATTTGTCTACATCATGACTTGACCATCATATGCCTTTTGTCCCCCGATTGGGATCGAGGCATGTGAACCTTCAGAAAACCTATCTACACAGCGATAGCAGCAAATAGTAAGTCTCCCGGTGGGGAACTATTTGGGGAACATACAATAAATGATTTCACAAGAAAATGAAGGATGAGGAGCTGTTGACGTGTACGTGAAGCTAAGGTTCATAAAATTTAGGATTTTGTCATTCTAAAGCAGTAGAGGTGCCTATGTCACGGGTTGGTCGATTCCAAATGATCACACACCCGTGTAGCCTTAGAAATTCAATCCCAAGTCAGCCTTACGCACACACGCTCGAATACAAGGGTCGTATGAACAAAGAAGCGAGTGTATTGCTCATGAACGAGCTGACTACAATGAGGAGAAGAGTCCCCTATTTATACAAGTTCGTCATCTCAATCGTTGATCATCCCTCCAATCCAACGGTGGTATATGAACATCATTACAAGTATGTACATTAGGCCACTCAATGGCTCTACGCCCTGAGAAAGCCCATGGGGCATGTGTCAGAAGCAAAGGGCGGGGCACCTAATATCAGCAGGTGGGTAGTCACGGGTTGTGCATGGGCCGGCCGAGTGTCGCGACCAAATTTTCGGGTGTAAACCACCTAGGGTTTGGCTAATGGATTGCTAAGTCTAGACTTAGCTCGGGCTTTCCCAAGCCCATACTAATTCGCGACTTAGATTCGAGTTCTTAACATGCAATTGATTTTCAATTAGGAGTCGCCACTAATCTATTTTTGGTGGGTCGATTAGAAACCCAAGTAAAGTAACGGAAGTTTCACTTTACTCTTACGAACTAGAGATTTATGAGTTCGGGGACTTGGTTACGCTAGATTTCTCTAACGCCCTTTCGGTACCTTTATCTTTTATTTTGAAAAAATTGTTTGGCAAGCAACTTGAATTGATTTTAATTCCTTAACATGTGAGGTGACCATGCAGGTGTGCAAACCACCAATTTAACACTCAAGAAAGCAAATGAATAAATTGCAGGACCTACCTCATAGCAACGAAAGCATCTGCAAATGTTAAATTAAAATCCACATCAACAACCCTAGATATAGTTTCTAATTAACACGCAATTTTTTTATTTTCACTTAATTAATGAAAATCATGCAATATGCAATGCAATATTAACTAAATGACCTAATTCTAATAACATGTAATTTCTAATTAAATGGGCCTAGCAAAAATACTAAATGACATACATCTCAATGAATCTAACCCTAATGACATGCATATGACATTTTTTCTTTTTCCTAAAAGAATGCGTTTTATCATAAATAATAAAACTAATTTAACCTATGACATTTTTGTATTTTTCATTAAATTCGAAATTTGGTGAAATGCGAAAATTACCTAATTAGATTAAGATTCTATTTAATTTATATTAGGAATTAGGTTGAGCCAAATCCTAATTTAAACTAAAATATTATCTCAACCTAAATAATCCTAAAATGCAATATATCTAAAAAAAAAACCTAAACTTATAATAAATTAAGAAATTATCTAAAATTAAACTAAGTGCAATTTTTATCCTAATATGCAATGACGTGCAAAATATACCCTAACTCTACATGATATATGCATGATGATTTTTTTCTGTGTTTTTTTTTTCTTTCTTTTTTTTTTTTTTTTTGAAATTAATAATTGCCAAATAATTGAACATGCAATCCAAGTTTAAAAAAAAACTAGCAACCTAAATTAATTGAATTGATCTTTGATTTTTTTGATTTTTGAAAATTCGAAATAAAATTCCTATTATGAGCATGCAAACCCTAAAACTACATTTTTTGATTTTTTTTTTAAAGAAAACTAACCTAAGTAACACCACTGCAAATCAAGCAGTATTGATACCCAAATTGACGAACCATATCTCGCGCATGAGATCGGGTTGGCCAATTTCACATAAATCACGAATCGGATCTCGGGCGGGAGATCGGATTGGCAATTTTTTTTAAGTAATTGCGAGTCGGATTTCGGGCGCGAAAATCAAACTGACAATCACTAATTTCAAGGCAATTTCATATCATGGAATTTCAATTTCACATTAAAGGAATAATTACACTAAAAAGATAAAATAAAATAGCAAAAATAATAAAACAAAAATAAGATTAAAAAAATACCTAAATTTTCTTTTGCTTTTCTCTTTTTTTCTTTTCTTTTCTTTTTTTCTCAGAAAAAGATTGAAATGTCTGGCCGATCCGGCGAGGAGCGTTGTCGCGGGTTGGGTCGGGAAGGGCTGCGTCGCGGGGCGTGTCGGGCGCTCGGATCACGGGCTTCGGCCGGCGGAGCGCTGCAGGGGACGGCGGGAGGCCTCGGGCGGCTGCGATGAGGAGCTCGGCGTCCGGATCGGGCTGTTGGGCGTGGCGTCCGGCGAGTGAATCGGATCGGGGCACGGGCATCACGGCGCGGAGCAAGGGCGGTGTCGATTTGGGTCTTCAACGAGGCTCGGCGGGGCGAAAAGGAAGCATCGAGTTGCGTCCGGCCTTCGTCGTCGGGTGAAGCTTGAGTCGCGCCGGTGTGGCTGGATCTCAAGCGAAATCAGCGTCCCGTCGTGGTAGATCGGACTCCGAGCGGTGCGAAGGGCTCGACAAACACAAGATCTGCAAAATCGAACGCGAGGCTGAGCAGGAACAGGGCGACGCGGTGGCGCGTCGGGGCAACGCGCGGGTCGTCGGGGCTCGCAGACGGAGGCGGCGTCGGGACAGCGACGATACGGGCAGACGGTGCCGGCGCCGGCAGAGACCCCCTCCCCCCACAAGGAAGATGAACAGTCGCGGGGGGGGGGACTTTTTTTACCTTTTCTTTTACTTTCTTTTTTTTTCTTTTACTTTTCCTCTCTCTTCACTCACTTTTTTCACTTTTTGCTCTTTTTGGTGCCTTTTGTTCGACGGAAAAGAACCCCCCTACAATTTACCGTACGTGACCCCTTTTATAAGCCAAAAAATTGTATCTTGGGGGTATATTTCATTTCTAATTTTGCTTGAGCACAATACCCCTAAATATATCGCTGAAATATTTTTTGCATATTCCATCAAGAAAATTCCTCTTTTGTGCAAAAGTGAATCTCTCAGTGTATATTACCTAAATATGTAAAAAATCTTAACTAAATATAACAAAAAATAAAATTTTCCTAAACTATATGCCATGTGATTATGATTTTTTATTTAGCAAAAAATTACTCCAAAAATTTAGGTGTCAACAGCTGCCCCTCTTTGAAGGTGAGCTCGCAGAGGTTGCCTTCAAAGACAAATTGAGACCTAAATTTTGGTCATGTTCATGCAATGAATGATTTTTTGTTGGAACATGAATTCCATTTTTTGATGCAAATTATATGATGCATGAAAATACTAATGCAAATGATAGATGAACCTACCTGAAATGACTTACCTTCGAGGAGGATAGAGTAATTCGAGATAGTGAGTGTTACCTGTCCAGGACCCGTACCATTCTACGGTCGCCTAGAATAGTAACATGACTTTGTGAAAATGCTGCTTTCCTAGGACCCGTACTATTCTACGGTCGCCCAGTATGGCAAAAAGGAGCTGCTTTCTCAGGACCCATACCATTCTACGGTCGCCCAATACGGCAGAAAGGTTTTGTAAGGAACTACTTTCCCAGGACCCGTACCATTCTACGGTCGCCCAGTACGGCAGAAAGGTTTTGTCTAGGACCCGTACCATTCTACGGTCGCCTAAACGGGGATTCATTTTCCAGGACCCGTACCATTCTACGGTCACCTGAATAAGGAATAGGTGTTGTCGAGGACACGTACCATTCTACGGTCGCCTTGACGGAAAATTGATTTTTCAGGACCCGTACCATTCTACGGTCGCCTGAATGGGGAAATTGCTTTTCCAGGACCCATACCATTCTACGGTCGCCTTAATCAGACTGAGTCTGGAGAAAAATCTTTGAAGACAACTCAATTGAGTGTCAATGTATTCAAAAGGGGAATACCTATGTAACGACAAGTATTTAAGGTATGGATAGAGATATACTTACTTGGTGACATCTCTGTTCCTTGGGGATATGTCTCCTGCAAAACATGATTGTAAGAGAGGCAACATGCATTTGTAATCACAGACATGCATTAATTCAAGTAAGGTTCATGCATAATGATTTCTATCAACCATGCATCATCCTAATTCCAATAGGAATGATTTCGAAAGATGATTCTAATCTGAACGCATGAGCGTCATGGATGTGTCAAATGAGGGATCCTTCAGTCTAAAAGGACTTTTCACTCATCCTCTTTAAAAGGGCTGTTTCACCCTGACCTTTGATGCAGGATCTTGACAATCATTCTATCTCACCATCGTCATGCCAGACAAGGGTTTGAGCGATCTCGCAAGTAGTACGACCTTACCAATCTGAGGGGTCTTTAACAGGGACCGTACTGCCGGCTTGGTTAATGGCTTAACAAAGGGGACTCTTTGAGTCGAAGCTATTGAAAGATGACATTTCGCAATTGTCTTGGGATTTACAAGTCAAAAAACACACGAAATGAGACAGAAATTATCTTACTCGCACTTCTTCAAGCGATGCTTTCAAACATGTGAACTCTTATGTTAATTCAAGTGCCCTAATCTGAAGAGACTTTGCAAGGGACGTAATGTAGGCTTGGTTCATGGGTTGTGAAATAAAAGGATCATTAGGCTCAAAAAGTGTTTAGAGGGTCAAAGTTGATGATCATCTTGACATTTTCACCACTTTCCTTCTCCACTATCGAAGATTTTTTTTCTCATTAAATTTCCATTGATTGCAACAGCATTTGAGTTTTAGTACCGCCTTGTTGGGGATACAACTCATTATATCAAGAGTTAGCGCTTTTTTTTTTTTCTCTTTTCTAGGCATTGGCCTTGCTTTTACCAGGCACACTGCTTTTTCATGCCCCATTTTTTTTGCACTTATTTTCTTTGGACAAAGTCTCCATTTTTGTCGACATTCTAGTTCATGTCACTTGAATGTTTTTGTCCTGCCCCAGTGTGGGGGATGATCAGCAACTGGGTTTAATATGAAATGAATCCATAAGCTCAAGTAGGCTATGCAATGGATAAAAGTGTATAAGATAGAGAAATGACTGCTCTTCATCATCCTATGGCACTTTGAATTATCGTACGAGTTACAATGCGAAAGCAATACTCGAAGATTGATGCAAGTGTGAGTAAGAAAATTCCTATCATTCATCTCAAATATTGTCCCAATGTGGGATATCCTTGATAGGGATGATTTAAAAACTCTTCACGTATATGAGCTCAAAGGGCTAAACGATGGGTATACCTGTAATGTTTTGGGTAGAAGAAGAAACTGCCTCTCATCACCTTGATTGACGTACCATTTGCGAGATCACCCTTTTTCTTGCGAGCATGGAATTTCTCCACACAACTCACCAAGGATTAGTGTATGGGATAAGGCTTGCCTTTCATCATTCCAAGGTATCCCATTTGACACATTCAATTTATCTCACACAATTCATCAAGGAAGAAAAATGCAGGATTCATAACAAATTTGAACAATTCAACTGAATGAGGCATCTTATTCATCATAAAATACTTGCAATTCAAGACAAGACATGGCAAATTCTATCATGGATAATACTTTTTGACAGCATCAACATTGACTGGAGTAGAAAACTCACGACCATCCATCTCTGCCAAGATCAGGGCACCCCCAGGAAGTACCTTCTTCACCACATACGGGCCGCCATAATTTGGAGCAAACTTTCCCCTAGGATATGGAAAAATCGGCAACAGCTTTTTCAAAACAAGATCATTTATCTCGAAATGTCTCGGTCGTATCTTTTGGTTGAAGGATCTGGCTACTCTCTGCTGATAAGTTTGGCCATGGCAAAGAGCCTTCAGTCTTTTCTCCTCTATCAAGTTTAACTGCTCAAGTCTTTGCTGCACCCATTCAGTCTCAGACAACTCCACTTGGGATAAAACTCTCAGGGAAGGAATCTCCACCTCCACAGGTAGAACTGCTTCCCCGCTGTACACCAGAGCAAAAGGGGTTGCCCCAGTAGAAGTGCGGATGGATGTCCAATATGCCATTAGTGCAAAAGGTAACCTGTCATGCCAATCTCGATAATTCTCGGATGTCTTAGCCAAGATCTTCTTAATGTTCTTATTGGCTGCTTCAACAGCCTCGTTCATTTGAGGGCGGTAAGGTGACAAATTCAAATGCTTGATCCTGAACTCGCTGAACAACTCATCAACAAGTTTATTGTTCAAGTTCGTCCCGTTGTCAGTGACAATTGCTTCAGGAACGCCATAGCAAGCAATTATGTCACGTTTGATGAACTTCACAACATTGCGAGCGGTGACGCTTGCAAAGGATGTAGCTTCGATCCATTTGGAGAAGTAGTCTATTGCCACCGAGATGAATCGATGCCCATTTGAAGCCTTAGGATTTATTGGGCCAATCACATCAATGCCCCACATTGAGAAGGGCCATGGCTCGGAAAACTCGTGCAACTCAGTTGGAGGAACATTTATTTTATCACCATGAATCTGGGAGCGGTGACAACTTCGTACGTGCTTGACGCAATCACTTTCTAGTGTGAGCCAATAGTAGCCTAATCTCATAATCTTCTTAGCCATCATGTGCCCATTCATATGAGGGCCACATATTCCTGCGTGCACTTCTTGCATGATTTGAGTGGCTTCGATTGCATCCACACACCGCAACAAGACTGAATCATAAGATCTCTTGTACAAATTCTCGCCACTGACGAAGAATTTTGAGGCCATCTTCGTGATGTACTTCCTATCAGCGGGAGTGCTTCCTTCGGGAAATTCCTGCCTTCTAATGTAGTTCATGATATCGTAATACCATGGTTTTCCATCAGGTTCTTCAGTTATGATCATACAGTAAGCCGGTTTCGGCAAAACCTCTATTTTCAATGGCTCATCTTCTAACCCGTTCGTGACTTGTAACATAGATAACAAAATCGCGAGTGCATCAGCAAATTGATTGTGAGACCTTGGCAAGTATTCAAACAAAATTTCTTTGAATTCCTTCATGAGACCTTCTAAATACTCGTGGTACGGGAGCAACTTGGCATCCTTGGTCTTCCACTCACCTACAATCTGTAATATGATCAATGTTGAATCTCCAAATACCATTAACTTGGCCACACCCATTTCAATTGCGGCTTGAAGTCTAATGATGCAAGCCTCATATTCGGCCACATTGCATGGGAATATCAATTTTGCAGCTACCAGATAGTGCTGTCCATCTGGGGATATTAGAACTTCCCCAGTACCAGAACCAAACAAGTTTACAGCTCCATCAAAGAACATCTTCCATGAGTCTTCATTTACACTCAAGACACGGTCATCAAGGAAATTGTCATCGTCATTAGAGACTCCTGAATTTTCGGCCAGTAGATCAGCGATCGCTCAACCCTTAACCGACTTTTGTGGCATGAATTGCACATCAAATTCGGAAATCAAAATTTGCCATTTGGCTAACTTTCCCACTAGAGTTGGCTGATCAAGTAAGTACTTGATGGGGTCATTCTCAGTCACAATGAACGTCTGGTAATGCAGTGTGTATTGTCGCAATCTATGCAATACCCACACCAATGCGGCACAAGTCTTTTCAACATCAGAATACTTCAACTCTGATATAGTAAACTTTTTACCCAGATAGTAAATGGCTCGTTCTTTTTTATCAACTGGATTTTCCTGAGCCAACATCGCACCCAGCGACTCACTATGGATGGTGAGATAGAGAATCAAGGGATGCCCCAGCGATGGTGGGACGAGTACCGGTGGTTTCATCAAGTATTGCTTCAGCTTGTCAAACGCCTCTCGACACTCATCATTCCAGTTGACTCGGGCATTCTTCTTTAAGAGCTTGAAAAATGGCTTGGCAGTTTCAGAGAGTTGGGAAATGAACTGAGATATGTAATTCAGTCTTCCCAAAAGGCTTCGAACTTCTTTCACCGTTGCTAGAGGTTGCAACTCGCATATGGCCTTAACTTTAGAGGGGTTGATCTCAATTCCTTTATTGCTGACAATAAATCCGAGCAATTTACCAGATGTTGCTCCGAATACGTATTTAGTGGGGTTTAAACGAAGCTTGAATTCACGGAGTCGATCAAACAACTTCTTCAGGGTTTCCACATGACTTCTTTCGGGCCGAGTCTTTGCAATCATATCATCAACATAGACTTCAATCTCCTGATGCATCATATCATGGAATAGTGTTACCATGGCTCGTTGGTAAGTTGCCCCTGCATTCTTGAGTCCGAAGGGCATGACCTTGTAATGAAAGGTCCCCACGGGGTGATAAATGCAGTCTTCTCCTTGTCTTCCTCCTTCATCCTTATCTGATTGTACCCGGAAAACCCATCCATAAACGAGAATAGTTCAAATCCGGCAGTACTATCCACGAGGACATCTATGTGAGGTAGCGAGAAATCATCTTTTGGGCTAGCCTTGTTTAGATCACGATAGTCGACGCAAACTCGAACTCGACCATCCTTCTTCATCACCGGCACGATATTAGCCACCCATTCAGGGTATTGTGAGACTTCAATGAATCCCACCTTCAGAAGCTTCATCACCTCTTCCTCTATCTTCTTCGAGAGCTCGGGCTTAGTTCTCCGGAGCTTTTGCTTCTTAGGTGGTACGTCCGGATTAGTAGGCAAGCAATGCTCGACGATCGATGGGTCTAAACTAGGCATGTCAACATAGGTCCATGCAAAGACATCTCGATATTCCTTTAGTAGCTGAATTAGGCGCTTGGCCTCATCTTTGGGGAGATTTGCCCCAATTTTAACTTCCTTGACTTCTTCGGTGTCACCTAAATTAATAGTGACAGTCTGCTCGGATGTGAGAGCCTTGACTTTTTCATGTTGTTCCCAGCTTCGCTGCACCTCAATGGAATCTTCATTCAAGTCCTCGAGGTCGTCAATGTCAGCATTTGTTGCATTGGTCTGGACCATTTCCATACTTTTGTATGCCGTAAGATTGTTCCTGAAACATGAAATAAATAAATTAGAAAGACAAACAGAGTAATCTATATTTTGGTTTTTTTTTTCATTATTTCTTTTAAAAAGAATTTTGGCAAAAACATTTTTTTTAATATATATATATTGACACGAGAAAGCATGATGAAGCCCAGGCCTCAGAATTCTCCTTGGATTTTCTTTTTCTTTTATCGGCTAGATATCATCACCAGGCTGGTTTGGTGTACCTCATCATGCCCTCAAAATAAAACTTGTAATTTTAGTGATATTCATCAATCAATTACATTTATTGAATGGAAATATGATTTTCAAGCCCTAAAAAGAAAGCGAAAAAGAAGAAATCAAAAACAAGCCCTAGAAAGCGATAAAAATTCCCGCGTAGGGGAATGTGAGAAAGCGGTAAATGAGTTACTCTTGTGGGCCAGAGCCCATCTCCTCCGGAGGTCCTTCGTCAATGGCCCCTATGAAGACGTCATCGAAGAGACTAGAGATTCCTTCCAATGCATCTTCGGGGTTTTCCGTCTCCGAGGGTGTCGGATCATCCATGCCTCCCCATCCATCTAGGACAATGTCGCGGGGATCAATGAAGAAACTGGGAGGAGCCGAATACTTCACCAGATAGTCGAATTTTTGCTTAGCTGCCCCAGGGTGTCCATTATTTCTGCTTCATCCTGCATCATTATGGGAGGACCAGGGAATGTCTCACGAATGTTTGAGGGTAATGGGTTTTGCCTTCCTCGCCCGTGGTCAGGTGGCGGGTTCCGCCTTTCCTATCTTCGTCCTCCAGAACTTTCCCCACCTCTTCCATGGTACCTTAATCCAGTAGCACGAGACCTTTGAGGGGCTTCAACAGGGTTTCGAATGCCCTGGCCATTTCTTCCAAGACTGCTACCTGGAGTGAAACCATTTCCAACCATTACTCTTCCCACCATGAGAGCAACATTTGAAACTTCAGGAGTTGGTGGTGGTGAGTCTCGAGAAGCATGAATAGTGGATACCAACTCAAATGAGTGGTAACTCGATTCAAACTCAAAGTTTGGCTCTATATAGGGGATAGCTGTCTCATGATAAATCTGGTGATCTTCTTCGCCATAGACAGTGACCAGCTTCCCTTTGATTACGAATTTCACAGCTTGATGTAGAATTGATGGTATAGCTCCAGCAGTATGAATCCAGGGACGACCCAGCAGAAAATTAAAGGCAATAGGGATATCCATTACCTGGAAGGGAACATTGAAAACCACCGGCCCTATTTGTACATCAAGGTGAATCTCCCCAAGCACCTCCTTCTTCGTACCATCAAAAGCTCGAACATAAGTCTTTGCAGCATGTATCATGGATGGGTCCACCTTGAGGCGATGAAGAGTGGCCAGTGGACATATGTTCAGGGCGAACCCATTATCAATAAGTACTCGGGACACATGAGAAGCCTTATGCTTGACAGATATATAGAGTGCCTTGTTATGCCTCCTACCCTCAAGAGGGAATTCCTCATCAGAAAAGGCGATCATATCCTTAAGAAGAATTGATCCCACAAAATCTTCCAGCCTATCCGCCTCAACCGTTTCAGGTACACGAATTTCACTCAGCACCTTCATTAGCGACTTTCGATGCACAGGGGATGTAAGCAGGAGTTCAAGCAAAGAAATCTGGGCGGGCATCTTTCGTAACTATTCGACCACCTTATACTCGCTTGCTTTGATCACAGCCAGAAACTCCTTAGCCTCTTCATCGGTGACAGGTTTCGTGGGTTGAGCATTAGCTTGAGAATAAGTCCGACCAGACCTTGTAACGAGGTCAACATCTAGATCATAGGACCAGGGGACCGCCTTATTGTTGACATATTCATACGGTTGGCGCATTTCAATCACTATCTCATCGTCGGATGCATCTTCAAGTGGGGGCATGTCCATGAGTGAAAGATCAACTTCCTCCTTATCAGCATTGAGCGCCGCTTGCTTCTCCTCCCAATCAATAATGATGGGGGAAATAGTGGAAACTATGCAGTTATGGTCAGCATAAACGATGATTCCGTCATCCACCATCCTGGTGACTCTTTCCTTCATCAGTGATAGAGGAACATCCTCCAGATCTGGATAATATCCAGCTCTTACCAGCCCGTTGTAAGCATCTGCTAGTGTACCTTTGAGTTCTTGATCCGACTAACTTCAGGCTCCAAGATAGCATTGACCGTACCTTCATGCTCTGGCAGCGGATTCTTTTGGACGTTCGGTCGAGCAGTTTGAAATGAGAAGGCCTTCGTGTCCAAGAGGTTTTGGATCTTATGCTTGAGAGTGAAACATTCATCAGTTGAATGCCCCAATTCGCCGCTATGGTAATCACACTTCTTCATCGGGTCGTAGCCTCAGATGCTCTCACGATTAGGATGCTTCGGTTCGTTAGTAAGCAAACCTTTCTTTCTTAGGATAGCCAACACTTGGGATGGAGATCCAGGGAGAGGCGTGAATTGCCGTCTTGCTTGGGCGAATGGCTGACGGCCGGCAATTTGTTGTTGCCTTTGATTCGTCTGGATAGCCGGGGCGCGATTGGTACTTTCTTGGCCATAAGCCACATTCACGTCTACAGCAGCCTCCTTCTCTTTCTTAGCAGAGAATCTTCTACTTGATGGTTCAGTAAACCATCCTTCCCTTATCCCCATCTCGATTTGTTCCCCCACAGGAATAAGCTGATTGAAGTTTTCAACGTACGTGCTGGCCATCCGGATACAGAACTCAGATGGGAGAGTTTTGATAAACAACTTCATCAACTCCTTATCAGTAGGCTCGGGGGTGATTTGAGCTACCAGGTTTCGCCATCTCACGGCATACTCTTTGAACGACTCGCTCTTCTTTTTCTCCATCCTCTCAAGATCCTCTCGGGAAGGTGCAATATCCATGTTGAACTTGTATTGCTTGAGAAATGCGTCACCACTTCATTCCAAGTGTTGAGAAGGTTCACATTCTTCATGACATACCAATTCAGTGCAGGCCCAGTCAAACTTGCATGGAATGATTGGATCATGAGAGGCTCGTTCTTGACATATTGGGCCATGCGCACGTGGTACATCTGCAGATGAGCTTTTAGGTAGGAAGTACCATCGTATTTATCAAAATCCGGCATTTTGAATTTCTTTGGCATCTTGACTTTCTCATACACGGACAAGTCGAACGGGAGTGAACTCGCGACTCCCGCAATTGTTTCAACTTTTCTTCCAATTTCGCAAGCGTTCATCCCGCTCCGTCTTAGGGATGTTGACAAGCTTAGCCTTTTCCACATTAATCGAGAATGGATCATCTTCCAGCTCAGGCATGTCATCCTCACCCATTTGAGCCTTGTTTGCCGGCTTCAGGACGACTATCTCAGGGAGAGCAGGTGCAGGAGTCGGATTCACTTGGAGGGATTGGATTTGAGCTGTTATAAGCTGCATGGAAGCGGCTAACTGTTTGAGTTGATCTTCCACGGAGGACATGCGATCGCACATCTCGCTTTGGTCGGCCATTCTTGCTCTTAATCGCATGATAATGGGAGAGCGTGGAGAATCCGTTATCACCTAATTTTAAGAAATGAACACAAATAAGTATCTCATATGAAAATACGCCGATCCATGGCAATACTCTAGAAATTTTATTCATCAATGGAGCTTTTGACAAGCCTAGAAATTCGAAATGTCCTAAACAAATGAACTAGGAAAGTAAATGACCCAACTTCCTAAACATTAATCTAAAAATAAAAATAGCAAGATTGATTCAAGCATTTCATTTGGCTTGATCAATATACACTCAGGACACCATTCGGTGCAATCGTTTATTCTCTTCTTGATCTCTTTCAACAACTCTTTTGAGGCGTTTATTCTCAGCACGATTGGTGATCCTCAATGGCACCTCTAGTATCTTCGGAAGCAGTTCCTCAGGAATCTTGTGTTGTTGAATGTACTTAGTCGAGGCATAATACTTCCTTTCTTTTCCCTTCAACTCTTCCTCGGGCCATTTAAGCTTTCGTGGATGGCACATGTCCTACATCGATTTGATGGTGAGAATGGAATCTTCATGGCCTCGGCCGCCATCAACGAAGCTAACTTGGAGCGGATCCGCTTGTAACACCCGGGGAAGCTCTTGTACGACTTGATACTGATGAGTCACTCTAGTCGGATAGTACTCCAATGCTCCAGTGAATCCCAATAGAGGGATTGGGCCAACTCCTCCACACGAGAGTCTCACTACCCGAACTTGGAACCATTTAGCATGCCATAGGAAACCCTTGGAAGTTGGTTTTTTCATGAAAGCTAGCCACCTAGAATAATGATAATCCGGTGCATGTTTTTGGTTGTTCTCAAATCTCATAATAGGATGATTGGAATTACTAACATCATGTATAGTCATTAGACCACCAAACCCTTTTATATGTGAAAGAAACCAAATTTGCAAAAGTTCAGGAGAGGAATGGAAAGTCTTATCACCACCTCCTTTAAACCGAGTGAGGGAAAGGAAAGTTTCAGTTAGAACAGTGTTTACAAAATTCTTTCCTTCCAACACTTGTTTAACTAATTGAGCGATCAAAGGGTTAATAGCATTCTTGTAGTAAGGAAAAACTATAAACCCAAAGAAAGCTAAAAGGAAAACCCTTCGCATTTGAGATGAAGTGCCTTTCTCAAAACATTGTTTCAGAAAAGATAAAGGGCATGCATTGCGGTTAGCCTTTAAAACCTTTCTTATATCGTCTTCCTTAATTCTCAGAAAATCAGATAAGGTCATAACAGGATCTATTCCGATAGGCAGACTAATCAATTTAGCTTTCAAGGACTTTCCTATGGCAATGCTATACTCTTCCAAGGTGGGAGTGAGCTCATGCTTACCGCCGAAGATAAAGGTAGAGGTCTCGGGGCACCAACAGTGGGCGAGTGCTTGGACGAGGCCGCCATGGATGTTGATACGCAGCAATGGAAGCAGTCGACCAATATGTGACTCTACAAAATGACGGCTATCTTGATCTAACTTGTCCCACCAAGCGCTAAGCTCTTCCTTTGGAGGGAGAATAATTCGAATGTCCGGTGTCCCCATTGTATATTGATCAAGACTCAGGACAATCCTAATGCTATGGACCGACAAAATAATGCGATAAAGTAAGTAAATTGCAAAGGCTAAAAATTTAGAGAACTTACTTTACCAATGATGGGCAATCACATAGACATGCGCATGGTAAGTGGCTCGATTTCTAATCTATAAGGCTTATCAAGGTGGAGCCACAAGGATGATCAGACTAGCCACGGGCTTGTGGACTATGTCGGGTCCTCATGACTCCGGCTTGGTCAAAGAGCCGACCCGGGTCGCGGGCATGCGGACCGAGGTGGGTACTCTTGACACCATGAAAGAAACTTCGGGATTGAGACGGGCGACTCGTACCGCGAGCATTTGGTCGGAGTGGTATCCATCTCAACACCATCCTAAATGATCCTATGCGGCCCAGGTCCAACGGCAGGTTGTGTGTGCAATAGTGTAGTGCTAGATTCAAGGCATGCACGACAGTTTATATCAAGCAACACTTCGTTTATGAAAATAAACCATACATTCTTACACCTCCCTGCAAAACAAAGGTTAATAAACACTTCCCCTTATACCTCCCATCCTGAAAAAACATCTAATACCTTAAATGTTAGGGACGTACTCGGAATCCTCGCTGCCAAACAAAAACATTTTTCAAAAGAAAAGAAAAATTGGCCTAAGTCCACTAAGAGTTTTAACTCAAGTCCCCAGTGGAGTCGCCAAGCTGTCGTGACCAAATTTTCGGGTGTAAACCACCTAGGGTTTGGCTAATGGATTGCTAAGCCTAGACTTAGCTCGGGCTTTCCCAAGCCCATACCAATTCGCGACTTAGATTCGAGTTCTTAACGTGCAATTGATTTTCAATTAGGAGTCGCCACTAATCTATTTTTGGTGGGTCGATTAGAAACCCAAGTAAAGTAACGGGAGTTTCACTTTACTCCTACGAACCAGAGATTTATGAGTTCGGGGACTTGGTTACGCTAGATTTCTCTAACGCCCTTTCGGTACCTTTATCTTTTATTTTGAAAAAATTGTTTGGCAAGCAACTTGAATTGATTTTAATTCCTTAACATGTGAGGTGATCATGCAGGTGTGCAAACCACTAATTTAACACTCAAGAAAGCAAATGAATAAATTGCAGGACCTACCTCATAGCAACGAAAGCATATGCAAATGTTAAATTAAAATCCACATCAACAACCCCAGATATGGTTTCTAATTAACACGCAATTTTTTTATTTTCACTTAATTAATGAAAATCATGCAATATGCAATGCAATATTAACTAAATGACCTAATTCTAATGACATGTAATTTCTAATTAAATGGGCCTAGCAAAAATACTAAATGACATACATCTCAATGAATCTAACCCTAATGACATGCATATGACATTTTTTCTTTTTCCTAAAAGAATGCATTTTACCATAAATAATAAAACTAATTTAACCTATGACATTTTTTGTATTTTTCATGAAATTCGAAATTTGGTGAAATGTGAAAATTACCTAATTAGATTAAGATTCTATTTAATTTATATTAGGAATTAGGTTGAGCCAAATCCTAATTTAAACTAAAATATTATCTTAACCTAAATAATCCTAAAATGCAATATATCTAAAAAAAAACCTAAACTTATAATAAATTAAGAAATTATCTAAAATTAAACTAAATGCAATTTTTATCCTAATATGCAATGACGTGCAAAATATACCCTAACTCTACATAATATATGCATGATGATTTTTTCTGTGTTTTTGTTTTTCTTTCTTTTTTTTTTTTTTTTTCGAAATTAATAATTGCCAAATAATTGAACATGCAATCCAAGTTATAAAAATAAAAAAAAAAAACTAGCAACCTAAATTAATTGAATTGATCTTTGATTTTTTTTATTTTTGAAAATTCGAAATAAAATTCCTATTATGAGCATGCAACCCTAAAACTGCATTTTTTGATTTTTTTTTAAAAGAAAACTAACCTTAGTAACACCACAGCAAATCAAGCAATATTGATACCCAAATTGACGAACCATATCTCACGCATGAGATCGGGTTGGCCAATTTCACATAAATCACGAATCGGATTGGCAATTTTTTTTAAGTAATTGCGAGTCGGATTTCGGGCGCGAAAATCGGACTGACAATCACTAATTTCAAGGCAATTTCATATCATGGAATTTCAATTTCACATTAAAGGAATAATTACACTAAAAAGATAAAATAAAATAGCAAAAATAATAAAATAAAAATAAGATAAAAAATACCTAAATTTTCTTTTGCTTTTCTCTTTTTTTTTCTTTTCTTTTCTTTTTTCTCAAAAAAAGAAAAGAAATGTCTAGCCGATCCGGCGAGGAGCGTTGTCGCGGGTCGGGACGGGCCTGCGTCGCGGGGGCGGTGTCAGGGCGCTCGGATCACGGGCTTCAGCCGGCGGGGCGCTGCAAGGACGGCGGGAGGCCTCAGGCGGCTGCGATGAGGAGCTCCGACGTCTGGATCGGGCTGTTGGGCGCGCCGTCCGGCGAGTGAATCGGATCGAGGCACGGGCATCACGGCGCGGAGCAAGGGCGGCATCAGATTTGGGTCTTCAACGAGGCTCGGCACCGGCGAAAGGGAAGTGTCGAGCTGCGTCCGGGCCTTCTGTCGTCGGGGCTGAAGCTAGTAGTCGCGCCGTTGTGGCTGGATCTCAGGCGAAATCAGCGTCCCGTCGTGGTAGATCGGACTCCGAGCGGTGCGTAGGCCTCGACGAACGCAAGATCCGCAAAATCGAACACGAGGCTGAGCAGGAACAGGGCGATGCGGTGGCGCGTCGGGGCAACACAAGGGTCGTCGGGGCTCGCGGACGGAGGCGGCGTCGGGACAGCGACGATGCGGGCAGACGGCGCCGGCGCAGGCAGAGACCCCTTCCCCCCACAAGGAAAATGAACAGTTGCGGGGGGGGACTTTTTTTACCTTTTCTTTTACTTTTTTTTTTTTTTTTTACTTTTCCTCTCTCTTCACTCACTTTTTTCACTTTTTGCTCTTTTTGGTGCCTTTTTTCAACGGAAAAGAACCCCCCTACAATTTACCGTATGTGACCCCTTTTATAAGCCAAAAAATTGTATCTTTGGGGTATATTTCATTTCTAATTTTGCTTGAGCACAATACCCCTAAATATATCGCTGAAATATTTTTCGCATATTCCATCAAGAAAATTCCTCTTTTGTGCAAAAGTGCATCTCTCAATGTATATTACCTAAATATGTGAAAAATCTTAACGAAATATAACAAAAAATAAAATTTTCCTAAACTATATGCCATGTGATTATAATTTTTTATTTAGCAAAAAATTACCCCCAAAATTTAGGTGTCAACACCGAGCAATGATTACAGGTCGTGCACGGGCTTTTGTTCGGATTGTGCATGGGCTGGTCGTGGCATTGATAGTGGATCATTCATGGACCGGTCGTGGGCTACTCGTGTGCAAGCCTTTGTGCGTAACACGGCCCCATCATGGACGGTCTTGGATCATGCTTTGTCGGTGGGCCGTGTCACCTACATCTAGGGCATTTGAAAGCTTCAAAATGCGAAGCTTCACAAGTAGAAAGAAAAAGAGAATTGGCTCGTCCGTCCGTGAGGGAAAAAAATGTTCTTCCTTCTTTGCTTTAGCCTTTTGGCCCTACTGTTCCAAGTAATATTGATTTTTGCGATTTTTTTTATGATAACCAAAATTAATTTTGGGACCTCATGTTCCGATTGTTTATAATTTTTCTTGTGACAATTTGCAATTTTTGAAAGGAAGCACGCAACACAAAATATGACATGATCTTAAATTGAAGAAAAAAAGAGAAAACAAAAAGCAAAGTGAGTTGGGTGGCCACATGTCTACACCCGAGAGGCTCCCTCCCCATGCACCAACTATATGCAATCTCCTATGATTGATTAGTTATAAATATAGACATCATTCATATTTAATTTTAATTAAGTTTGCATGGACATTATTCAAATTTAATTTTAGTTAAGTTTGCATATTGGTGTTTCTATAAATTGAACACCAATCAAGATATAATTAGAGGTAATTTTTTCTAACTAGGTACAGATGAAAAGGTGACCACTTAATATGAGCAAAATCACTTCAAATTAGATACATCATAATGACATCGTTTCTTTCATCGTGTATAGCACGATACAACATATCTTGCTATTTCGAACGTCCATAATGAGCATCAATTGAACAAGTCCACCTTGCACTGCGTAAAAACTCAAATGCTTGAATGATTATAACATAAAATCAGAAGGTTTTTCCAGATGGGATGAATTTGATTGATAGTCTGCCCTTGGTCAAATCTGACACATAAATCTGATCAATGAATACAATATGGCCAGGGAATCTGGTAAAGAAAATATAGCAGTGTATCAGAACATGCTAATTATTTACCACGAAAAAGAATGGTTAAAGGACTGAGATAACTGGAGTTAAGGGATTTCCTGAGGAGTACATATGGCTTATTTGGAGCAATTGATCTTCCAATTGAGCATCCTCATGGAAAATATGAAATCGAAAGTATCTGCACAAGCAAACAAACATAACCAAATAGATTTCAAGGGAGAAGCCAATCATTCTTCAAAAGTAGTACATTAAGAAAATCATTCTTCGAAGTATTTGCAGTAGTTAAAAAAAAATTCATATCAAGAAAAATGAATCCTTATTTAAACTGAACCCACATTACTCTAGTTCCAAAAATTCCTAACCTAGAAACTCTTGATCAATTCCACCCCATTAATTTCTGCAATTTTGCCTATAAAATCATATCCAAGGTAATGGTGAATAGACTCAAAACTTGGTCATAGAAATTGATAGCTCAAGAGCAAAGTGCATTCATGAGTGGGAGACTTATCCAGGACAATATCATGATAGTGCAGGAAGTGTTGCATCAACTAAGAGCAAAGAATAGGAGGAATAAAATTCCTAGCGGTTTTGAAACTTGATACGAAAAAGGCGTATGACAAAGTAGAATGGGACTTGTTGGAGGCATGCTTAAGAAAACTGGGCTTTGATGAAAAGTGGATTACATGGTTATGAAATGTGCATCTTCAGTCTCATTCAGTGTTAAATATAATGGGAATCCTCTCCCTTACTTCCGACCTTCCAGAGGACTTCAGCACGGTAATCTTTTATCCTCTCATCTCTATATTTTTGTAGCAAACATTTTATCTCTTATGATGAAGAAAACAGCAGAGGATGGCAGTATAAAGGGTATTAAGCTCAACTCTCCTTCCCCTACCATATCACATCTCCTGTTTGTGGATGATTCCATCTGCTTTTTAGATGGGAGAATTCAAAAATGCCAATCTATATCAGATTTAACATCAGTATGATTTTGCTACTGGACAGGAGATAAACCTACACAAATCAGGAATACTCTTTAGCTAAGGGCATCCACAGACCATAAGAGCCAATATGGCTTATGAAGGGTGTGTCCTAGAGCTGGATAAAATAGGAAAATACCTTGGAATTTCTCTGGATTGGGGAAAGTCTAAGAAAAATATGTTTTGCCTGTACTTGGAAGAGTTAACAAAAAATCGGAAGGTTGGAAGGAATCTTTAAATTCTAAAGCAGGAAAGGAGATATTACTATAAAACAGTAGCACAGGCTCTTCCTCAATATGCAATGTCACTTTTCAAGATTCCTGTTTCCATATGTAAAGCGATTGAACATAGAATGGCAGCATTTTCGTGGAAAAGAAAAGTATCTCACTTTGATATTCATTGGAGGAGTTAGGATTTCTTGAAGCAAAGGAAAGACAGAGGCATGGGATTCAAAGATTTACTTTCTCTTAACAAAGCTTTCTTAGGAAAGTGAGCCTAGAGATTAATGCAACAGTCTCACTCTTTACGAGGCCAAATTTTTGAAGGGATTTACTTCCCAAAAAGGAGTTTCTGGCATGCTGGGAAAGGGCAGACCCTCTTGGGGCTGGCAAAGGTTACTAGACTCAATCCTAGAACCTTCAATGTGGACAATGGAAACAGGAGAAGCAATTAGTATCATAGAGGATAGATGGTTGAAGAGAGGTGTAATTGGAGAGCCAGCAAATGAAAATGACCCACAGCAGGTAGTAGAGCTTATAAACCACAAAGAAAATTCCTAGAATGAACCTTTTCTTCAAAATATTTTCAAAGAGGACATCGTGAAAAAAATTCTGGCTATTCCTCCAACAACCCAATCTATTCAAGACAAACTGGTGTGGACATATTCATCAACAGGAAATTACTCAGAGTGGCTACAACTACATAAGACTTACCTAGAATATCCAAAAAGCTCCAATGGCCTCCTCATCTTTCTCGGCTCCTCAGGCTTTATGGAATAGGACTTGGAAAATGCAAATAAACCCTAAGATTAAGCTCTTCCAATGGAATGCATGTCAGAATAATCCCTAAAATGGAACTTACACAAGCGAAAAATAGTATTGGATCCTTGCCGCTTCCTATGCAAAGACCAGGCGGAATCCACAGAGCATCTCCTTCTCTCTTGTCCTTGGCTGCAAGACATATGGGCTCAACCCTCCCTAAACATTCAGGTTTCTTCCCAGGGGTCAAGCAGTATAGAGATATGGCTAACTCAATTCCTTAAAAGCACAGAAAACCCACCTTCTCTGGCGCTTGTAGAAACCATCTTTTGGCTTATTTGGACTTCCCGTAACGACTTCATCTTTCCTACGAAACCCCCCAGACCCAGTTCAAGCACTATAAGGGAGCTCTATCTTCTCTTGGCAATTGCAAGAGATGGAATTCAAAGCAAAAAATCGGACCTTGACACTCCCACCTCTTCTGAGAACTGGAAACCCCCCAAAGGTCGGATCTTTAGAGGTAAACATTGATGGATCCCTTCATCGAAAGCTCCATCGAAGGAGCAATCGCCTACATCATTCGAAACTCAGAAGGGACGCTTGTGGATGCGCACGCAATTATCTCCCAATGCTTTGATCTATCATCAAGCTTCTCACAGCTGCGTATCACCCCCATTGCCATTGTGAAACCAACTCCATTGTGAGGGGACTGGATTTCTTCCCCTCCCGAAATCTTGTTGGATTTACCTTGTAAGGATGCCCAGTTCATGGGCCTTGCGATTTCAAATTGAATAAAAGTTAATCAATCAAAGACCCAACAAAAAATAAAAAGAAGTAGGAAATGTTGATGAAAATGGCGATACATCTCGACAATGAATAGTGTGACCTGCTTTTGTAGGCCGTCTAAACGGCTTCCCAAGATCGACATAGCTAGAAAATCGAACATCCTGAAGGGGAAAACGAAGATTTGTGTACCTGATTTTGAATTCATAATTCTTGGAGCAAAACGACAGCAATCCTAGCCTTTGATGCTGAAGATCTTCTCCTCTATGACCCTCGATTCCTGACTCGATGAGACCGCCACTCACAGCTTGCCTTATGTGAGTTGAGAGAGAATTTTTGGAAGAGTGAGGGCTAGAAGAGGGATCTTAGCGCTATTTATAGAGTTTTGGACGGGCCCTCTCATCACGAGCCAGGCCCAACTCGGCCCACACAATGTCAGGCCCATATTCGACTATTAAGAAAACTTTATGCCTTACCTTATTAGACTAACGCCGTAATACGGTAATTACAATCTCAATCAATGTAGCCCACATAAAGAAAACTCTTACATTCTCCCACTTAGGCTATATTAATTGAGACTGTACTTTATGTGCGCACCTTTATGTTGGTCTAGTGGCAATTCTTAATAGTCAATCTTATCCCATAAAGTCTTCAACACCGAATCATGGTGGTCACTGTATGTATTCATACAAAGCCTTCCATGGTCACGAATGCTTTCAACTTTATTGATATTGATTCAATATGGTTGTGTGGCAAACGAATAACACCTCATAAAAAGTTTTACCTTATGTGTTATCTCCCTTGTCGGTCACTATTCTCTTACCTTAAATGTCACAGAAAACTGGATGTGCCACTAGAGAATATCCTTATGGTTCTAATGAACCCACATATGTCTTATCTTTATGGTTAACATTTCTTTATGTGTAATCAAGACATATGTTCAAGGCTAATAACCAGATGCCCCCAGCCTTCACTCAAGGCTTACACAATACCTTGAGATTTTCATTACATATAATCGGTTCAATATGGTGACTACACATTCATGTACACTTTATCGAATGTGCAACATATATAAGCTTTATTAGAACAAAATCAAAACAGCTCCCACTAAATAACAGCATCTAATGATACTCCTTAGCCCATATTCACGACATGTCGTTCAAGTACACAAGGGCGAAAAATGTTAATTAGTGGGCCTAGAACCACATCATCTATGGAAATATGCTCTACTGTAGTGCCACCATTCTGTATTATTTCTTTATGGTCAGAAATCTGACCGTCATATATCTGCATTCGAATACCCTACTAGCTCTAGATCCTGAACAAATTTGTCAACATGTAGTTTTCTTGTCCTTTTCAGGATCTCAAAACCTCATTGGCAGCAATCCAGTGATCATGTGCTAAACTTGACCAATATCTGCCTAAAAATTTTGCCACAAAAGCGATATCTAGACTAGTGCAGACTTAAGTATATATGACACTTGTAAATGCACTAGCATAAAGTGTATCATTTATTTGGATTTTCCCAAAATTTGAAAAGGACAATGCCAGATATTCAATCTATCAGCCCTAACAATAGCAGCAACTCCTGGCTTATTCAATATTTTTAAAGTACAATCAGCATATGCAATCTAAGATAAATATAATGTGCACCAAAAACGATCTCTATAGATCTCAATGCCAAGGACAAAAGGTATTTGACCAGGGTCTTTCAAGTCAAAATTTCTCGATAATATTTATATTATCTTATGCAGTAGTCCAATATTATTATCACAAGCAAGTTATCACTTACATGTAATCTGAGAAAACTAAATTTTCTCCCACTGATCTTGCCATATATACACTGATGTACTATATTCTCAGCAAAACTGAATGAAGTGATAACACTATGAAACTTCAAGCATCATCTGATCTACAGACTCTCTTAAGGCCATAAGGGTTTTTCAGTTTACACACAAGCTTACCTGAATCATCTGCTGCAAAACCTTTGGGTTATACTACATAGACTTCTTTATCAAGATATTCATTGAAAAACACGATTATAATCATATATCTAATGTAACTCCACATAAAAAATGAGTCAGTAATACCATATTCACTCTGAAATAGTCTTTAAAAAAGACTAAACTTATCTTTGAGTAAAACCTTTTATTAGTAATTTGAGTTTAAACTTTTTAATGTTTCCCTCGAAATTACTCTTAGTCTCATACACCCATTTGCAGCGGATGAGCTTGTGACCCTCAACCTATTCAATAGGCTCACAAACACTATTACGTTTTAAATTGCATCTCATCTTTCATCATATCCAACTACAGATCATACTGAGGACAAGAAACAGCATTTACATATACAAGTCACTAGATCGACCACATAACAGATATCGTAATGATGCTCTTACAGATAGACTATATAGTACGGTGGTATAACTAAATGTCTTTCCGTAACAGATCTCTTGAGTGGAGCTACTATAATTTTATCTAACAGTTGAGAGGCTTGAAAAACTTCATTAGGAATCGTATCAATAACAATATCCTGAACCTCACAAGCTTAATATATAGTGTAAAAGACTCCATAATTATCTTTATAGGGAAAGACAAAACCAAAGACACAATGGTCCCCACCATACTATTATCTTTAATAGTCTAAGAGCAACTATCATCTACATTTTCGTCGAACTCTAGATACTTTACTGTTTGTGATTCCACAATTCTTATACCTCTATTGGAATAATAAAACTTGATATCCCTTCAAATGATCTGGGTATGATACCGAGTGGGCTTGGATTCCAACTTATTTAAAGTTGGATTATATAACCAAACTTCTGTAGGATGCTCCAAACCTTAAGATGATTCAAGTCAAGTTTATATCCGATCCAAAACTCAAAAGGGAGTGAATGGAACACCTTTGGTAGTAACACGGTTTAATGCATATTGGGTTGTTTCGCCCCATAGAAAACCTGATAAATTAGTCCAAGTAATCATACTCACTGTCATGTTCATCATGGTGGAATTATGCCTTTCGGTCACACCAATTTATTCCAAGATTTTCGGGTATAGTAAACTAAGTTACCATCCCAAAATCTTCCTAAGTATTTGACAAATTGGCCTTTAAGCTATCTAGCATTGCCATAGTCAAAACACTCACCACCACAATCATATCAGACAATCTTTAAGACTCATCCCAACTGTTCCTTAACCTTAATACGAAAGAATTTGAATAAATTCAAAGATTCAGACCTCTTTTTTTTTTTAAATCAAGAGAAAATAGTCATCAATATTTCTATAAAACTTTACCATATATGGTCACCAATATCAATATGAATGACCGTTAATAGTTCAAAACTTTATACTGTAGTTTTCTTCTTTTTCTTAATCATCTTTCTTCTACAATGCATAAGACTATTCTTCAAGTAAATCTCTATTAGAAACAACATTTTCAATTGTAAAACTACATACATATCCTTAGGAGATTAGCACAATTGATACAATTCATTTGACCCATTATAGCATCCAACTTTATTTGACTTATAAAACATTGAAATAGCATTGTTCTTTATCTCAAAAGAATGGCGTACACTTCCTGACATGATACGGAAACTAGGTTCCATCTAAACGAAGGTACATAAAAATGTTTTTCAACGTCAAATGCTAACCAGTACCTATAGTCAAAACAACATCTCCCACTAAAACGACGTTAAATGTTGTTTTCCGTGATGAGTTATGATTCATTCTAATTTGACTTCCTTAGATTTACGAATTCCTTTATGGTAAACAACATAATTTGTTGCACCGCTATCTAGCCACCAAGAACCAGATGAGGCTTTTGATAGGAATTGAATTCATAAATAAATGCCAATGAATCATTAACTCTAGACTCACACTTGGACAATCAAGCTTTATATCATCATAATATCTTTATGTGTCATATCTTCCCACAAAAACAGTGAATGACACCATTTCTCTTAAGGGTGATATCCTAAGATCAGATTGTCAGAATGACCGATGGTTTCATGAATTCCTTCATGAGTATGATTCTGGACTTCAAATCTACCATCCTTAGGACGTAATCCTTAACCTCATCAGAACCATCACACCTTATGTTGAAGAGTCCTTGCATTTATACCAATCTCGGTAATAGACAAGACACACTTTCAAGCCACTAGGGCTTCTATCATCATTTTAGCAGTGCAGTCAGCTGGTAAATCATTTTCAAGTGTTCTTAAATGGAACGTCTTATGGATGATGGACAAATTCAATTACCCTTTCCTAAGCAGCAAGGAATACATTCTAATTCCATATAATCAACAGTGAGATTGCTAGCTTATTCAAGGTAAGAGCAATATGAACATCTACCAGCATCATCCCTAACAGAAAATCCTCTTCACTACTTAAAATTTGACCAATAGGAACATCAATCACAATAGAGTTGTCATTACAGATAATGTAACTTAATAACAGATAGCATATATAATTGGCACCATGTGAGTACTGTGTAACTTGAAAACCTTATAAGTACACATTTTGAGAGTTACATACATCATCATATAAACACCTTTAGGCAGAGTACATGACATGCAATTGTACACTCTCCACATGACAGCGGTCATGAGAATATATTCTGACCTTTCGTGAATTCACCACCTTTGGGTGTATGAACCACTAGGGTCAGTCACTCCTCAACCATCTCCATGAACTAACACGCAATCACCTCCTTTGGGAGTATGACCACATATTAGAACAGAAGACATCACATCAGAATACGAGACCGACGTTTCTCAAATCCAATCAAGTGTGCCACTTTGGCGGTCACAACCCAATTGAATCATTGAAACTCTCTCATATTAGGGATATAAACTTTATAACTCACATTTACTTCATACATGTGATTTTAGACCGGATAACAGGGGCAATTCGTCACTAAAATCACATATCATGCCAATCATATTACTCTATTCATTAATACATAGTGAACCTTATCCATGTTATCAATGAATCGATACTCTACACATTCCTTATGTGATAATATACATGTGATCTAGCAACGTATTTCCAAAACCATAGAGAAATACATGAAAAATACACAAAAATTACCCTAAAATCACGTACCTTAGGGTTTCACATGCATTTTCATATCCTTATAGGCATTAAAAAATGCAAATAAGCACACTACAAGATAGGAAATTCACATACGAGCACGCCAACATCAACCACGCGCCCTCACGCGCCGCTAGAGTGTGCGGCGCGTGAGCGGCACGCACTAGCGTACCGATCCGGTCCGAAAGCCGGTTTACCGGTCCGATCGGTCAACGGTCAACCGATCCCACCGATCAACGGTCAACCGGTCCGACCGGTCAACAGGTTGAACCAGTCAACGGTCAACTGGGTCGAGTCAACCGGTCAACGGTCAACCAGGTTGGGTCAACCCGGTCAACGGTCAATCGGGTCGGGTCAACCCGGTCGGGTCAAAATCAAGTTTCATGCGGATAAATTCTTCAAAATAGCTCCTTATGTTCGAGTTCTAGTTTATGCACGCTCTGATACCAAATGTAGGCCGTCTAAACGGCTTCCCAAGATCGACATAGCTAGAAAATCGAACATCCTGAAGGGGAAGACGAAGATTTGTGTACCTGATTTTGAATTCATAATTCTTGGAGCAAAACGACAGCAATCCTAGCCTTTGATGCTGAAGATCTTCTCCTCTATGACCCTCGATTCCTGGCTCAATAAGACCATCACTCACAGCTTGCCTTATGTGAGTTGAGAGAGAATTTTTGGAAGAGTGAGGGCTAGAGGAGGGACCTTAGCACTATTTATAGAGTTTTGGATGGGCCCTCTCATCACGAGCCAGGTCTAACTCGGCCCACACAATGCCAGGCCCATATTCGACTATTAAGAAAACTTTATGCCTTACCTTATTAGACCAACGCCATAATACAGTAATTACAATCTTAATTAATGTAGCCCACATAAAGAAAACTCTTACAGCTTTATTTACCTTCGAAAGGACATGTGAATCGTTTCGACATTATGGCCAAAGTGCTCTGACTAGTCGGAGTTGTTTCTCTGCTGCAGTAGTGCGGTGAACGATATTCCGAACGGCTTTTAGAATTTAGACGCCTTGATTCTTGGAGCTCTGTGATTTCCAAAAGTTCATCCGAAATTGGCCCCCTTCATTCCGTAAAACCTCGAAATTCGACAGGTGTGGACAATTTGTTGAGGTCTTGCAGTTGATCCCTCAGTTTAGCTTCTCCACACTTCTTCGACTTTCTCCAGGCCCTTAACCTCACCAAGCTTTGGACACTGATGAAGGCTCACGAAGTGGAGGTTATCGAAGAGCAAGAGGTGCGGTAATGTTTCAATGGAATCGCACCCCCGGATAACCAAAGTTCCCAAATTTTTCAACCTCCCAAGGCATTTAATGTCGACTAAATTTTTGCAGCCATGGACCCTTAATGCCATAAGATGTGTTAATTGCGAAATGCCGAGTCCTTCAAGGGACTAATAGGAATCAATACGCAGCACATCCAAATTTTTCAATCTGCCAAGACATTCAACTTGAAATGTATCATCATTCATGAATGGAGCATCTAACTCTGTTACGTCCAAATTTCTCAAAGACTCTAGATGTTTAAGGCCGTTGAGGTTGGACAACTTATTGTATCCATATATAGATAGGTTTCCTAAAGATTTTAATCCTTCTAGACCCTTGATTTCTATTAGCTCTCCACACCCTTGGATACTCAATTTGGACGAGAGTTTCGAACTCGACAAACTTGGCAACTCTTTCAACTTGCAACACAAGGAGACACCAAGTTCAAGATTCCTAAAGGAAGCACTGGGAAGGATTCAAGCGATTCGCAAAACTGAATACTGAGCTCTTTTAGATGGATTAAGTGATAAAGTTGAGGTAATGTGCGATTCCGACAAGTGACTTCCAAAACTGAAAAGCTGGCAGGAAGATCACAATTAGTTAAATCAAGGTGTTGCCGTGAAGACGGGCTAATGACGCTATCCAGGCATGATTTTCACATATGTGGAGAGATACTGGCCTTGCTGGATGTCGGCGAATCCTGCAAAAGAGAATAAGAGCAAAACCACGAGGGCTGATTGGATGATCGCCAGTGTTGTTGGAACAATTAAAAAAACACTTCAAGACACCGTTGGGCTCGATGGAACTCCCCAGAAGTCTCGCTGGCTATAAAATATGATGACGGTGATTCAGACGATCCTGAGTTGTGCTGGTCATGGCTTAGTAGGGCGAAGCAAAGATAGATTACAGCTGCTGAACGCGTGGGTTGGAGTATGTCGTGGGGAGCTTCTCAATCAGCGATGGCACAGCAGCTTTATTGGTTGTGTGGGTGCAGCGATCTACAAAGCCACAGAAATAGAGGAGCTTGGCCACGGGGGAGGTCTCGGCAAGGAGGCAGAGTCGCAGCAGTGGAGGGACTCGACGGCACCCTCTCTTCGCTCTATTGTGGTCGTGTATTCAACGTGTGGCCCCACCTTTTTGCCAGCAGTGAGATAGCTTTTATAGGTGAGAGGACTAAGGTTGTCAAAGGAAAGGAAACAAATTTTATTTCCTCCCCTGGACACTTTGAATATTTTTTCCTTTCCTTTTCCCTCTGTACGCATATCCCCTTTTTACGAAAATATTTCTTGCTTTGTGCTAGTGTGCCACTCATATCGCCCAAGTATGTGCTAATATTGATCAAATCTATGCTCTGCGTGCACCATTATCTCTTATTTCCAAATCTTTTCCTTGCGCTCTTTTATTTTCTTTGTCCGCACACGCTGAATATTTCCTATCAACTTCATTTCCAAATATTAGCTTATAAGTTGGTCGAATACACTTTTATTGCTAAAAATTCAAGATTGTAGAAATGCGATTTATGGAAATTTCCTGAATTTCAAATCTTGCAAAGATAAGCGCGCAATATCTCCTTTGTCTACTTGCCTTCACCAAGAATATATGAATATATTCTTTTCATGTCCTTTTATGGCTGATTACTCTTTAAATTTCATAAATTTTCCAATCTTAATAACCCACATGCGGCACATTCAATTTTGGCCACGTGAGATACTTATTGGGCTTGAATTTAATGATTCTAAGGGTTTAGTCCAAATCAATTAAGTTCAGAACTTCAAAGCACTGCCGATTCAATGCAATAATAATAAAATAAAAAAATGCTCCTAAAACTATATGTTATGCAGTTTAATTCTAATATTTTTATTTAGGGGTTAAAAAATTAATTCTTAATTTTATGCAATAAATGAATGACCAGATTGTCAAAATTTAGATATCAACAGCTACCTCTCTATAAATGTGAACTCGAAAATGTTGCATTAAAAGACAAATTGAAATCTAAATTTTGACCATGCAAATGCAATAAATGTTATTTTTGTTGGGATTATAAGTCTCATTTTAATAAAATATGATGCATACAAAAGCTAATGCAAACGTATGATGCAAAAGAAGAGAGTGTACATATAGTTACTTACCAATTAGTGTGGAAAGCATCTTGAGGTGCAGGATGAATCTTCATTTACTCCACAAGTACCTTGTTTTCATTTCAAATTTCTTGAAGAGTCTAATGTTTATCGAAATACCTATATCCAGACTAAAGTATAACGAAAAGATCGAAAAACATTCATATCTATAATGAAATGTTTAACGAAAATATTTTATACCATTCAAATCTAGAGTGAGATGTCAAGATTTTGGGAACCTAGCCAATAGACACCCAATGTTAGGTGAGATGAATATTGAATTAAGACAACTTAACCAATAGATGCTCAATGTTGGGTAAGTCAAATATTGGATTGAGATAACTTGAAATACCTAGATCCAAACTAAGGTATAACAAGAAAGATAAAAAAAGCATTCATATCCAAAATGAAATGTTTAACAAAGAAATCACATGCGAGAAGAAGAGGCAACCAATCACAAGTACCTGAAAGTGACACTCCCCTTCAAACAAGAGGGGCTCTTGGGAAGAGGCTAAAACAATATGGTTATGACCTTTATACAGATGATCATTCTAGAACAGTTATTCTTAATGTAAGTTTTATAGACTACATTTAATTTAATTTATAGTGCAAACTTTTGTTGATAATTGAGTTTTCTTTTTGAAGCCTGGGAGAAGTTCAGAGGTTCTTATCTCTCAAGGCCGAACTCAAGAATCAACGGCTGCGCCAACAAAGAAGAAGACATTGCCTCCGCCAACAAGAAAGAAGAGTAAGAAGAACCCAGTTGCAGGTCCATCCGAATCAATTTAGCCTACAACAGTTGCAGCTCCTTCTAAATCAGTTCAGCCTAGGACAATTGCAGCTCCATCAGACTCAACGCATCCCAAGACGGTTGAAGAAGAAGTCTCACGTCCAGTTAGAAAAAGTGCAAGGATTATGAATCAAGTGCAGGTCCATCAAAACGAGCACGAACATGAGGCATTGTGCATATTGATTGATGAAATGAGATGTGATATGGTTTGTGGGGCTGAGGAGTCAGTTGTAAACATTTGTGGATGTTTTTTTTTTTTTTTTTTTTATATAATAGTTTGTCATTGAGTTAGTTGAGTTTGTGAGACTTCATTTGTCATTGAGTTTGTGAGACAGATGTTCAAAATCAATGGAACGGTTGTTGCTTGTCATTTTTGGCATGCCTTTTTCATTTTTTTTTTATTTTGTTTTTTCTTTTACTTATTGCTACTTCTGGTGGTGGATATGTGGTGGTGACTGGGGTGCTCGTGTGGCTGGTGGTGGCTGCTGGTGAAAAAGCCTGGTGGTGGTGGGTTGAGTTGGAGGTTTTTGCTGTACCCGGTGCAAGATGTAAGTGTGCAATATGTACAGCTTGCACCAGGTAGTGCTGGTGCAAGCTAGTGTAAGACACCTTACACTTGCAACTTATACAGCAACATACCACCAGCATAGTGGTGGCTAATGGTGGCTCAAGTGGATGCTTGGGATGCCTGGTGGTGATGATGGCTGGAGGCCGATGGTGGCCAGTGGTAGGCGATGGTGGTGGCTGGTAGTAGCCGATGTGTACAAAAAAAATGGCACTTAACTGATCACATTCTAAAAAACCTAGCACTTAAGTGTTCACTTTTAACAACAAGTGGCACTTAAGTGATCCTTTTAATAATAACTTGACACTTAAATGACTCTTTTTCTATCACGACTGGCACTTAAGTGATCACTAGATACAACTTATAGCACTCGAGTAATCACTCGTGTCTGTTCTATGTATATGGTGGTTTGCAGCAAAATAGAGAAGCTACTGGCTTACACATTTGCTGCGGGTTTACACATTTGTTGCTGGTTTACATTCAATTCAAGTAAAATAGTCACCACAACACATCGACCTAATATACATTCCATCATCACTGATTTATATTTGAGAATAAGCAAAAACTATCGAAATCATTCATTCATTCATTCAAAACAAGTACATTTCTCCACACATTTACAACTATGGCAGTCAGAGAAACTTCTTCTCATCTTATAGTACTTTACATTTCATCAAAAAGTAGGATAGACAAAAAAGTAGCAACACAACAAATGCTTGGTAACACTTCCGTTCAATTTTCATTTTTGAAACTTCGTTCTTCAAATGGTTAACAGAAGATGCTTGAGCTTGAGCTTGCATTGAGTCAACATCGTCCAAGTCGTCCACAAGCGTACATGGAGGTTGATGACATCCATCAAGTAAGTCAAATATCACCTCTGTGGCTCGGTGAGAGAATTTTGCATCGACCCATTTGAAGTATTTGCACTTCGAGCCTTCTCTGTATCGGGCACATCCATAGAATCTTCTCCCGGGATTCGTTCGAGTCCACGATGTTCTTCTTGGACTTGGTAACCCACAAAGACAAAAATGCTCGCCTTCTCCTTCGCTTCGGCGAGAGAAATTTGAGCCGTTGCTGAAAATCCTGCTCTCCATTTCCAATATTCGGTGGTAGAATTTGGGGCAAATCGAATTAAGGTGTGGGATTAGGGCTCCAGCACTTCAATGGCATTTTGCCCGATTTAGAGTTTTAGATTTAGGGCAAATGGGTAAGACGACGGCGTTTTCGCTGATTTAAGTGCTCTATTTTGGGCGAACACCCTAAACGACTTCGTTTGGGGTGAATTCGAGCTGACTCAACTCTCCGGCGAGACACATCGGCGAGAGATATTAATATTTTAATGCCACGTATGATTTCCGGCCAGCTTCGCCGGAGATGGCACTCAGGTGTCCCACTTTTCTTAAAATGTGGCACTTAAGTGTCCCTTTGGGCAAAGTTATGGCACTTGAAGCGTTCTTTTGCCCTTTTCAGTGTGTACGAATGGGTAAGCAAGATTGCTCCATGATCACCTAGTTTAAATGACTAAGCATATGTAAGCATGAGGTGTAAATAGTTGTCTATGACAACAATCTAATCTTTTTTTTCTTTTTTTATTTATTCACGAAAAGTCCAAACTTGAAAAATGAAGACATATGACACCCTAGCATGGACTAGAAAATAAAGATAACAAATTTCCTAATCATAAACTGGGAGTAGCAAAAATCTGAAATTCCCTAATAAGAACAATAAAGACGTGAATTGAAATTAAATTCTCCATTTTTTTTTTTGGTTATTTTTCAAATGACTCATTTCATGGCAATTTTATCATTTCATTTCTAATTGACAAATGAATTAAATCAATGATTGACCTAGATTGTCATGGACCGACCAAAAGCACAACAAAGTAAGTAAATTGCATAGTGTAGGGATAGAAAACTTATTTCACCAAAAAAAAAAAAAAATCGATGGCAACCACATAGACATGCACATAAAACATGAGACTTGATTTCCATCTAGATGGAAAACATTTTGCCTAACAAGGTAGACCTAAAAGGAAGATTTGACCACCGCAATCTCATGTTCAAAGTGTCAAGTCCTCCTAACTCTGGCTTAGTCAAAAGGAATGTTCTATAGTCACATGGTTTCGCGAACAAGGACAAACACAGATGACACCATGAAGAACTTTCGGGGAAAAGAAGGTCAACCTGTACATAATAATCTCGCTTTCAAGGAAGTTTCCTTTTCAATACCATCCTAAAATATCCTGCCATGGCTTAGGTCTGGTGGCATGGTTGTATTTGCAATCATGTAGTGCTAAAACAATGAAACATGCATAACAATTTAAATGGAAGCAACACTTCCAAATAGAGAATATAGATCATTCATTCCAACACCTCCCTACAAAACAAAGGTTAGCAAAGAATACTCCACTTCTACTTCACTTTTGCAAGAACATGATGTTAGGGACATACCCGGTATCCTCACCATAAAAAAAATAATAATTAAAAATAATGATAAAATCTTGAGAAGAGAAAATTGGCCTAAGTCTATTAAGAGTTTTAACTCAAGTCTCTAATGGAGTTGCCAAACTATCGCAACCTAATCTCGGATGGACCACTTAGGATTTGGCTAAAAGATTACTGAGCCTAAACTTAGCTCAGGCTCTTCCAAGCACTACCAATTTGTGACATAGGTTCAAGTTATTTAACATGCAAATGATTTTAAATTTGGGGTTGCCACTGACCTATTTTCGATGGGTTAATTAGTAACTCAAGTATAATAATAGAAGAATTACTTCACTCCTACGAACCAGATATTTAATGAGCTTGGGGACTTGAATATGCTAGATTATTTTAATGTCCTAGGTAAATATTCAGATTAAATGAATAGGCTCTCTGATTTTCCAGCGGAGAATATTCAGTGACTCTTTTCTTTGTCCATCCTTAATTTTCCGAATTTTTGTAGTAATTTCTTTACTGTAAACTATTTTTCATTCACCTACGTATTTGTCTTTGCTTATTTAAAGTAAATAAATAACCTTTTTCCTTCTCACGATAAAACTAATACAACAGTCAAATTTTGGATGAGCTATTACTCATTATATCAAAAAATATCTATTAATTGAAAAAATTTAAGTACCTTGAAAGAAAGAAATAATCAAATTTTCGATGACCATTGCCCATGACATCTCTCTCTTGTACATACATTGGTCCAACTCCTAAGCAAAGGCTAGTGGTTTGCTACTAAGTATTAGGCTTAGCCTAGACTCTCCCAAGCCCATCAACTTACGACTTTACGACTTTATGGTTTGAGTTTTTTTTTTTTTCTCCACTTGCAAGTCAATTTTAAATAAGAGTCGTTACTAATCGATTTGATATGGGTTTATTAGAAACCCAACTAATATTGTAATATATATATATATATATATATATATATATATATTTGATGACCCGAGAACCGCCGACAGCCCAAACGGCCCGGCGGCGTAAACCCAAGATGAACCGGACCCAACCTGACCCGACCGCAAGTGAGTCGCACAAGCAATCGTGGGGATTTGAACCCACTCCCTTTGCGGGGGAGGGGGGAGCAAAGCACAAACTGCACGACCACCAATGGAGTGGGTTTGTAAAAAATATTTTACTCCTACGCAATTAGAAAAATTAGGATCGAAGAGTTTATTATAGTAATTAATCATTAATACCCATCCGGTACCTAACCTTATTTAAACCCAAAGACTTTTTGGATTTTCAAGAATTTTCCATGCATTTGTGGAGAATAAAAACCCATCTTTTAGGCTTTTTCTTTTTTTTGGGAAAATATAAAACATTTTTGGGTTTTTCTTATTTTTTATTTTTTTTATTATTAAAATATTTTATAATATAATATTATAATCAACCGGACCCGGGTCGGACGAGGCCCGGACTCCAGGACCTTGGACTCCTCGACTGGGCTGAGTCCAGCTAATGGGTCCGATTCACCTGGCCCAAGGGAAGTACCTGAAAATAAAAAGAAGATTTAATCAAGCCAAGATGTTAAACAAAGACCAAGTCCGGCCTAAGAGAACATTATAAGCCCAACAGACCTGATTCATCTCAGCCCAAGGGAAGTACTCTTGCCTCTCCCCTTCTCTGCCTCTCCACGACGCCGATGGGCGCAGCCGAGCTCGTCATGGCATGGCCTGGCCTGGCCTGGCTGCAACGAGCAATGCTGGTCATCGTGGGACCAGCAAACGCGACAGCGAGGTGGCGAGAATGTTAAAAAACAGAGGAGATGTAGATTTGCAGATATGCACAAGAGCAGCGTTAAAAACAGAGGAGAACAAAGGAGATATTGATATACACAAAATAGAGGAACCGTCTGCAGAACCACACACGTAAAAAAACTGACGCCATAGCCTTTATATAGGCTTTACAAAAACAAATAACCACCACAGCCCACTAACTTCACACGTACAGCAACCAATCCACATAATAGACTATTAACACATAAAAAACAAACCAGAAACATTGACTCGTTCAACATTCCCTCCCTTAAAAACTGATGTTGCAAACAATCGGTTTAAAGGACCTTCTCTCAATTTGGAATATCCAACAAACGAACACCAAAGAGCTTTCTCAGCTTCTGAAACATGGACAACTTTAGGGGCTTGGTGAATATATTAGCCACTTGATCTTCACTTCTACAGAAAACTAGCTCAACTACTTCATCCTTTGTAAGATCTCTTAAGAAGTGGTACTTCACATCTATATGCTTGCTCCTCCCTTGTAGGACTGGATTTTTGGACAGCTTGATAGCTGAGCTGTTGTCACAATAGATTATAGTTGCTTCTTGCTGTTTGAACTGAAGCTCTTCAAGAATCTTCCGTAACCATATGGCTTGACAGGCACATGAAGTTGCAGCAACAAATTCTGCTTCAGTTGTTGATAAAGTAACAATTGATTGCTTCTTTGAAGACCATGAAACCGCCCCTGAACAAAGCATGAATACATACCCTGAAGTACTTCTTCTATCATCAACATCTCCAGCATAATCGCTATCTATAAACCCAAACAAATCTGACTTTTCTCCCTTTTTATAGAACAACCCAAAATTTTTAGTTCCTTGCAAATAGCGAAAAATCCTTTTTGCAGCTTGTAAATGTAACTCTGTTGGGTGCTCCATATACCTGCTTATAAGGCTCACAGCATGCATGATATCTGGTCTTGTCCCCGTCAAATACATCAGGCTTTCGACAATTTGCTTGTAGAGAGTGCTATCCACCTTGCTTCCATTAGGATCTTTCAAGAGCTTCAATCCAACTTCAGTTGGAGCAGTCACGGGGTTACAATTATTCATTTGAAACCTGTCCAAAATCTCTTGAACATACTTCTTTTGAGACATAAAGATTCCAGCTGCAGATTGAATTACTTCTATGCCCAGAAAATAATGCATCAATCCAAGATCAGTCATCTCAAATTCATCCATCATAGACTCCTTAAATTTGTCAAACATGGCACTATCACTCCCAGTAAAAATAAGATCATCCACATATAAGCATACAAGAAGCAACTTTCCACCATCACCAATTTTAATAAAGAGTGTATGCTCATATGGACATTTTCTAAAACCTTTCTTCAAGAAATAGGCATCAATGCGACTATACCAAGCTCGAGGAGCTTGTTTTAACCCATATAGTGCCTTTTTTAATTTATAAACTTTATGTTCACTACCGAGCTTCACATAACCAGAAGGTTGATCAACAAATACCTTTTCTTGAAGATCACCATGCAAGAATGTTGACTTCACATCCAATTGGAAGATAGGCCATGAATTCTGCGCTGCTAATGCAATTACCAATCTGATTGTGTCAAGTCTTGCTACAGGTGCAAATACTTCTTTGTAATCCACTCCAAATTCTTGCTTGTAGCCTTTCGCCACCAAGCGCGCCTTATACTTATCAACTTCACCATTCTTGTTCAATTTTATCTTGTACACCCACTTGACTCCGATTGTTTTGTGTCATTTTGGAAGATCTATTAACTCCCAAGTGTTATTCCTCTCAATAGCTGCAATTTCTTCATCCATTGCTATCCTCCAATTTTCTTTTTGTACTGCTTCATCAAAAGTTGTTGGATCACAATCTAAAAATAAAGCAAAATGGATAAGTGGATCTTCATATTGATCAACTCCCGTTACTTCATAATCACTCATCCATGCAGGCCTCCGTCGAACACGATGAGGCCGATCTTCAGGTTCCGCAGCTACTGCTGTACTTTGACACGCCCGTGGCGATTTGGGTTGTTGTGGATTGCTGCACCAGCCCATTTTCATCTTCAAAATTCGTTGGAATTTGCTTACCAACACCTTGCTCACCCCACGGCCAAGTTTGTTCTTCATCAAAAATCACATCACGGCTGATAATGATTTTCTTGGTCATAGGATCATAAAGTTTATAGGCTTTTGATTGATCACTAATGCCAAAAAAAAAACACATTTGACTCCCTTGTCATCTAGCTTCTTCCTCTTTTGGTCAGGAACATGGGCGTAGGCAATGCACCCAAAAATCCTGAAGTGATCTACTGCAGGTCTTTGGCCGCTCCATGCTTCTTCCGGTGTCATATTTTGAACAGCTAGAGTGCGACTTCTATTTAAAATATGAATGCTCCAATTGACTGCTTCAGGCCGAAACTTTTGGAATTCCACTTCCCCTCAAGAGACTTCGCACCATATTCAGAATGGTACGATTCTTCCTCTCACATACGCCATTTTGCTGTGGTGTATAGGCTGCTGTAAGTTGTCTCTTGATCCCATGCTTCACACAATAAACTCAAGCGAGTTGTACTCTCCACCACGATCCATGCGAAGGACCTTTATTTGATTTCCTCCATCCTTTTCAACAAGTGCTTTGAAGTTCTTGAAAGCTGCAAAAGCTTTAGATTTTTCTTGCAAAAAATACACCCAAATCTTCCGGCTAAAATCATCGATGAAGGTAATGATATACCGTTTACCTCCATTGGAAATTGGAGATATTGGTCCGCAAATATCTGAATGAACCAACGCCAACGGACTTTTTGCTCTCCATGATTTTCTTTGTGGAAATTGAGCACGATGTTGCTTGCTAACAACACAATCTTCACAAATTTCCAAAGGAGCAGAGATTTGAGGAAGACCCTCCACCATCTCTTTTTTATATAGTGTTCGCAACCCACCGAAATTAAGATGCCCATAGCGAAAATGCCATAACCAAGCTTCCTCCTTCAATCTTGCAAAGAAACATGAATTTGTAGTGTTGTGGAGATACAGTGGAAACATCCGATTGCTCGTCATTTTAACTTCGGCAATTAAACCCAACTTCTCATCTTGGATTCTGCAAATCCCACCTTTCATAGAGATTTCATATCCCTTCTCTTGCAGCTGACCAGCACTTAACAGATTAGTCTTCAATTCAGGGACATACAATACATTTGAAATAGTTTGTACCGAAGTCCCTTTTGGATGAATTGCCTGTGGCATCCCAAAAATTCATAATGACCTCTAGTTACATTAAAGTCTATGAATAGGTGATGGAAGTACCGTTAGGTTATTTTATGGCCATTTAATCCATAATTTACAATAAGATATATGGCCAAGCTTTTAAGGGATAATTATGTGATAGGAAAGAAAATTCTATCATTGGCCATGTGCATCATAAATTAGAATTTATGGATTTGTGACTATAAGTTTAATGGCCTTATTATTTATGCAATTAGGTATTTATTTAAATAAGGATTAAGATGTATTATTAAAAATAGACTTGGGCCATTTAAGTTTGGGCTTTAGGCCCAAGTGAGATGGGCCTAAAGTGGGCCATAAGCCCAGCCCATTGTCACATGGAGGGGTGGAGGAGGAGCCGCATGGCTTCCTCCAAGTGTCTTCAACCAAGGAGACACTTGTCTCCTTCTTAGGGACAAGTGTCCCCCATGCAAAGAGGGGGTGCATGCAAATATATATAAGCATCCAAAAAGAGAGAGAGAGAGAGGGAGAGAGAGAGAGAGAATGGCTGGTTAGCCATTCGGCCAAGAGAGAAAGGGAGAGAGAGAGAGAGAGAGAGGGAGAGAGAGAGAGGAAGAGGGTGCGGCCGAGAGAGGAAGGAGCCATCGCCGTCCGTCCGCCATTTTCGCCGCCGTGTGCCGCCGTTCGTGTGGTCTGGAGGCAAGTTGGAGTCCTCTAGCTGCTCTTGCATGTGTGTTTGTTGTATGTATGGTTGATATAGTGTCGATTTTGGGTGATTAGGTGAGGTAAATCGAAGTATGGATGACTTGTTCTTGAAGTGGTGTGACTGTTTTCGCTCGAACGGTTTGAGTCAGAATGTTGTGTGAGCTTGCATGTATGTTTGGAGTTCGATTTTGGCTTCGATCTCTTCATGAAAGTGGTATATAACATCTTAAACTACAACATACTAAAATTTCGTGGAAAATGATGGAGATTTAAGGGGTTAAACTCTCATCTTACGGAGACCTCAGATCTGGAACGATTTTACTGACATCTTGTTGGATTTGTGGTTGCATGTTGATTTGTGCTAAGAATATTTCTTCGATCTCTTCATGAAAGTTGTAGGGGACATCTTAAACTACAACATACTCAAATTTGAAGTGAAATGAACAAGTATAACCTAGTAAATCGACTAGATCTTGAAGACGGTAATTCTGGAGATGTATTTCGGGACACCCGAGACTTCATGGACTTAAATGACGACTATACTCTGGTTATCTGACTTAGATCTCTTCATGAAACTTGTATAGTACATCGTGATGTAGAACATAATCAAATTTCAGAGGAAACGAAGAAGAATAGGTAGGTGAAAACTCAGTATTTCGGAGAAGCATGTTCTGGACGATTCGGTGTTGGATCCAGAAGCTTCGTGAGACTGTAGAAAATATTCTAAAAATAATCTGGCTTGGAAGTCTTCATGAAAGATGTACGAAAATGTCTTGACTATGACTCGGTGAAATTTCGTAATTTTTGAAGGTCGTATGGATATTTTAATCGAATTTCTTCGGAAACTGTGCATTCTGGTTTCATCCGAAAATTATGTGCTGTTTTGTGGAAATTGTGAAATTGTGTGAAATTCTATTTGGCCATGTATTTTGTATATAATTATTATCCTATTGGCTTGTTTATTACTTGCCTTAATTTTGGGAATTTATAGATATTAAATTTAATATTTTTTTGAAAATAACAAAAGCTGGAATTTAAATAAATGAAAAAGGGCATGATAAATGGATTATTTTAATTGGCATAAATTCCATGAATTTTATTTTATAAATAATTGCACCATGTAGTATGTGTAATGAGGTCTTGATGTATGCATTGAGATGCATGTGTGAATTCAATGTTGAACATGATTGTTGGTTGCCATTGCATCATATGCCATGCTAAATTGAGACTGAAATTGGTGAACATGAATAATGTTAAATGAGGAGATTGTTGTGGCGGATGATAATGCCCCGTGAGTGTCAGGATGCCCGGTGGTATACGGTACGTAATTCCAGGGGAGGCCTGGTGGTATGTCGGTACATAATTCCGGAAGCCCTGTCGGAGGTCTTTGCCCGAAGGGAATGCCTCGCGATGCCAGGATTTGGGTGCGAGATGCCCGGCCAGGGAGTGTAAATGCCGGATGTCCGGTTGTATCTTGGATACATGCCTGGAGGTTCCTCGTGATGCTAGTTGGGATGCGAGATGCCCGGAATGTGGGGGGCCGAATGCCCGGTTGTATCTTGGATACATGCCCGGATGGTTCTCGCGATGCCAGGATTGGGCGCGAGTGATGAATGTGGGATGCAAACATTGGTCCCGGGAAAGAGAAATGCGGCAATCCAATATGAAAAGATGAGATTGAGAAATTGAAATTGAAATATGCATGATGATATGCATGATATGATGATGATGATATGGCATGATGATATGCATGATACGATGATGATATATGATATGGCATGGTGATATGCATGATATGATGATGATGATGTCATGATGATGATGACATGTGTGATATGATGATGTCATGATGATGATGACATGTGTGATATGATGATGTCATGATGATGATGACATGTGTGATATGATGATGCCATGATGATGATGACATGTGTATGGTATGATGGTGTAATGTATATGATGATGATGACATGTGTGTGATATAATAATGTCATGATGACGATGATATGAGTATGACATGATGATACACATGTATGTGCTATGACTGTGGTGATGATGCATGATAGTATATGCATGGCTTCAAGGTAAGTAATGCCTACAATGCATGTATGACTTGTATGATGCATTGAGTGGTTATTGGATTCCTTTACATGCTGAGTGGTTGTACTCACCCCTTTTGGGGACCAACATTTCAGATTAGTAGATGGATTAAGCGGTTGGATATGACCGTGAGGAAGAGGATAGCAAAGGAGGGAACTTTTGGATGTCGACACTAATCGATGGACTCTAAAGTATACGACTGTTGGAAGAGACATCGGTCATCTTTTGAAATATAGCCAAGTATAGAAAGACTATGGCATTTTGATGTATCGACTAATGATGTCCATCAAGTTATGTAAATAAAAGTGTACGGCTTTGACTTATATAAAATGTTTAGTTAGTGTGCATCGTTTTCTGAATGTAGGGAAGGGAGTTGTTGGTTATGCTTCCGTATATAAATTGCGCAAGGGACCGATTTAAAATATGTAAACCCCCAGGTTGTATGGATCCGCTGCAATTGAAATGGTATCAGAGTGACATGTTGTTAGGAAAAGTGAATGGTAAGCGAACTGTGGCGACCTTAATCGGATTGGGGGCCGTCAAGGGGTGCCACATTGCCACTGTTCCTTTCCCCATCACCAACACAATGGAATTATCACCAAACTTTACGGTGTTGTTGTACGTTTCGTCTAGATCAAAAAACATTTTCTTGTCTCCACACATGTGATTGCTACAACCAATGTCGAGATACCACATGTTTGGTTGAGTTTCTTCCTTCTCATGGCACACCATCAAAAGAGATACTTCTTCTTTTTCAACAAAGTTAGTTCTTTCAATTCTTTGTTTATTCAAATTAGTTCGACATTCAGATTTGGAATGCCCATACCCGTGGCATCTAAAACACTCCACTTTGGATTTGTCTACTGACATTGGCCTAAAACCAGTTGAATGTCGTCCTCCACAACCTCTTCCTCTCCCTTGGAAATCACGATAGGAATAGCTTTCAGACTTTTGATCAAAGCTGAAGCTGCTGCGATCGTTGTTCTCCCTTCCTCTGCCTCTTCCTTTGTTCACCCTTGCTGCTGATGAAGAATGATCTCCAGTTGAGACCTTCAAAGCTTGCTCTTCCGTCTCTTGTTGTAGGAGTTTTTGTTCATGAACTAACAAGGATCCTTGCAACTCATCAATGGAAAGTTCTTCAATGTCCTTGGCTTCTTCTATGGAACAAACAATAAAGTTGAACTTTGGTGTCAAAGATCGAAGAATCTTTTCAATGATGATGACATCCTCCATCTTGTCGCCATGAATCCGCATCTTATTAACTATTGCCATTGTCCGAGAGAAGAAATCTGTGATTGTCTCTCCCGACTTCATTCATAACATTTCAAACTCCGAACGAAGCGTTTGAAGCTGCTGCCTCTTTGCTCTTGCTAAGCCTTGATACTTTTTCTTCATGGAATCCCATATTTCCTTGGAGGTATCCTTGCAAAGAATTGTCTCCAAAATGGATCTGTCAATTGCTTGGAAAGGATAGTTTTTGGCCTTGACATCCTTCAATTTTAGTGCATCCAAAGCCGTTATTTGCGCTGCCGTTAACACAGCTCCTTCATCAGGTTCAGCAACTCCCGAAGAAACAACATCCCAATACTCCTTGGACTTGAGAAAATTCTCCATTAGCATGCTCCAATGATCATAGTGACCATCAAAGTGTGGAATAGCAGGTTGTACAAATGTTTCTGAGGCCATTACTGCTACTGCAAAACAGAACCACCACAAAAGCAACTTGTTGCTGCTACAAACGAAAATAACCTGCTGCAATACTCTCCTTTGATTGCTGCAAACGAAAGTACTTGCTGCAATAAAACTCTCTTTTGGTTCTCACCTTTTTACAGCACTCAAACACACACTTTTCTTCCTAACCTCGGCTCTAATACCAATGTTAAAAAACAGAGGAGATGCAGATTTGCAAATATGCACAAGAGCAGCGTTAAAAACAGAGGAGAACAGAGGAGATACTGATATACACAAAAATAGAGGAACCGTCTGCAGAACCACACACGTAAAAAAACTGACGCCATAGCCTTTATATAGGCTTTACAAAAACAAATAACCACCACAGCCCATTAACTTCACATGTACAGCAACCAATCCACATAATAGACTATTAACACATAAAAAAACAAACCAGAAACATTGACTGGTTCAACAGAGAAGCAGTAGAGGCGACGGCGGGCTCAATGGCATGAGGCGGCTTGGCTGAGATCAGAGAGCGACGGGGTCGTCCCGAGTCAGAACGGCGACGTACATGGGTCTAGGCCGTAGCAGAAGCGACGCAAGCAGGCGGCGTCGTCGGTGGTTGAGCAGCGGTCGCGTCGGGCCAAGGAACCGAGGTGGGATAGTGGCAAGCATTGCGTGAAACAACTGGGCGTGTCATGGCGGTAATCAGAGTAGCAAGCTCGGTCTTCGTCGGCTCGGGCCGTGGTTCGCGGACAGTAGTGACTCGGGCTTGCGGCGGCGGTGGCGGTGGTTGAACAGTGGCGGCGTCGAGCCAGGCGTTGCGTGTAGTGACGGGGCTTGATCCTGCGAATCTCTCTCCCTCAAATCTGGTTCTCACGACTCCCGCTCTCCCTAGTTCTCACTCACTCTCTCTCCGCCTTCCAAATCTGCCACTCTCTCTCGAACAAGCTCTCTCGTCCCTCCTCATGATCTCGCCTCAGATCTCACTTTCTTCCTCCCTTCTCGGATTCGCTCACTCGGAGGTCTCCACGGATGTTTCTCCTTGGAAGTCCTCTAACCTCGCTGCCCTTCTCGTGTGTGTTTTTTTTGGCTCTTAGACGCCTTATTTATAGGTCGAGGAGGCCGGTCGACAGAGGCTTCGGTCGCCGATCCTTGGCAAACCGACCGGGCCTCCTCTCGGCCGAACCAACGTGCCCTCAACCATTCACTCCACAGTAGGCTTACCCCTGCTCTGCTCCCTACCTCGGCGGCATTCATGGCACTTGCGAGACGTCCCATCCGTCATTGGCCTACCTCTCTTTCTCCGCATCCTCGCGTGTCGTCGTCGCCACGCGCACTTGGGAGTTGCAAGAGGCGGAGGGGGAAGGAGGAAGGAAGAAGAAGAAAGGAGAGGGGCTAGGCCGAAGAAGAACAGAAGGGAAATGGGCCTCGGGCCTACGTGGGGGAGAAAGGAGAAGGAAAAGGAAGGGGGAAATAATATAAAAATAAATCTTTTTTTTGGTGAAAATATAAAAATAAATCTTAGTATATGTAAATAATATTAATGCATAGGTGATATGAAAATCATTTTTGTTAGGGCCAAGTTGGTCCATAATTTTCTACACAATAAATACCCAAATATATAATCAAATTTATGTGTCAATAATTGACCATCATACTCACTAATTTGTTTAATTTGTGTTCAAACCACAATGTTACATTTTGATGGGATTGCCGCCAACTATTTTAAAAGCTTACACTGTTAAATGAATATGTGGTTTAATATTTATTTATTCTAACACTCTCTCACGTGTTGGCTAGACTTTGGCATAAGCTTAAAGCGTAGAAATATATAATTGAGAAGGCAAATTGGAGGCTTAGAAAGATTTGAACTCGGGACTTTCTATTCTAATACCATATTGAGATTTGTGAATGAAGAGAAAAATAATATTCTATTCATTAACTAATGAATAGTACATGTGCCTATTTATGGGCTTTACATAACAACTATCTAAGGTAACAAATAAGAATAAATGAAGGAGAATATACCGAATGATAGAATATCTTAAATATATCTCTAACATCCCCCCTCAACTCAAGATGATTTGAAAGAAGTCAACTTAACGCGTGAAGGGGAGTGTTAAAGTAAATAAATATTAAACAATATCTTCATCTAAGAGTTTAATATAGCATAACAAAGTCCCTGAAGTCTTGGCCCACAAACTTAAGGCATACTCCTATATCTTAGGTGTCTCATTAACCCATAATTGATTAGTGGCAAATCCAAAAGATAATGTTAATTATGAAATTGAATTGAGATTACAAGTTGCAATTGGCATGGATTTGGAAGAACTAGCACTAAGTGCAAGCACTATCTCCTTCAAAGTAATCATTCATACCCGCTAAGTAATTCATTAACTTTCCATTTCCCTTGGTATCGACCAACAAAATTGAGAATGAAATTGCATTCATCTCAACCTAATTATATATCAAATGGGCTGATAGGTTTATTTACCAAGTGAAAGCTGTCTTAGATAAAGACAAAGGAAATAATTGGAAAAGAACGATACAAGTGCCAATGCTTTTGTATAGCGTTCACTTGAATGCTACAAATTTGCAAAATTGATTACTTGAGTAGCACTTCCAATTTTCCCTGCTAGAAAAGTCGATGTGGCCACTGAAAAATATTTTTTTAATATTTGTAATATTTTTTTAATATTTTTATTATTATATATTTTGAATATTTTTTTCTTTTTTTTTCTTTTTTCCTTTAGAGTCAGCGAGGGTCACCAGCAACCCTTCCGTGGTCGCCTAGCCTAGATTGGGCGAGGGCAGCCTCCTTCAAGGCCCGATTGCCTCGCCCTCGGCCGTGAAGGCCTTGGACGAGGGCATTGGGGCCTTGCGGCCTTGACGAGGGCTGTTGTGGCCTCACCAGCGATCGACGAGGCCCCAACGGCCTCACCCAGTGTCACGTCCCGAACCCCGAGTGCGTGCCCATCCCTCTCTAGTCGATAAAATTTTGCAACTTCCCAAGACTAGTCGCCGACCCTTTTTGTTTTATTGCACATGCGGAAGTGGATTATAAATCCCATGACAATAATCATTTCAGGATAGAAAAGCAGGACAATAGATTCACAAACAAACATGCTTTTATATATACACTGAGTCATGTACAAAAGTCTATGGCCAAAAGACTACAAAAGACTGGCCTTCCAAAAAAGAAGCGGTCCTAACTGACCTACGCTTCCAATCACCTCCTCTCAGCTCCAGGTCCTCCACTCGACGACCCTAAAAATGTTGTCCCACAACGGGGTGAGATATAATCTCAGCGAGTCTAAGCTCTAAACCCCAATTAGGAGGGAAATACACCCAGAAGTGCCCTAATCACACAATCACACAATTAATGAGACTTACGTCGTCTCAGATCCACCCTGCAGGTCAGTACAATTTATATCCCAGACAACATGAGAGCATGAGCAACAATAAGCTCCAATAACTGAAACGCCACACTCAATTAATCATGCGTTCCTAGTTTTGATCTCAACATATAGCACGACCTACTCTCCTATTCGGCGGTCTTCTGACATTGCCAGGCTTCGTCTCACCCCATTGAGCACGGCACGTCTCTTTTAGATAGCTTTCCCGAAGGAGCATAGGGTCCAAAATCTACTACGACCAGCTTCCCGTTGTCCAGGGGGTATCCCAAATAGGGATAACGTCCATCTTAACAGCTCGGGACGATTTCTCTTAACCAACACACGATCACTCAAATATGGCCCAGGGCACCGTGCATTGCACTCAAATGCTTCAATTAAAATGGTGAGTCTGGCCTTTTTCTTCGTATTAGAAATTCACATGAAATTACTCGTGTGTAGGGTACCCGGTCAACTTGACCCCGAAAAATTGATATTCTTCCCTTTTGAAATCCCACTATTTCATATAGTACTAAAAACTATTTTCGGTGTCAAAACCCGACACTCGGGATTTTCTTAATAAATAATTGAAATTCACAATTTTTGGAATTAAATACCAAAAATCCAATCAGCACTCAATTTGCATAATTTAACACTCAATTGCAGAAATTAACCACACCATTACAATCAGCACGAAATTCCGGTCACCGGCTATCCCGACCTAGTTTCCGAAAAATATTTAATAATTAGATAATTATTGAAATTAATTAAATAAATCAATCTAAATTCTAGAAATACTAACCTAGGCCAGAATCATTAAATTAATAACCAATACAGACTCGGAAAATTTCCGAACCCTTCTAGATAAATAGTACAATTTATTTAGGCCTTAGCTAAACCATGCTAACCACCTAACATGCTCAATTAAATAATTACATTTCTAATTTAATCTAACTAACCACCTAATTCCTAATAAAATAAATCTAAACACCCCTTAAATGTCATTAGCCTACTAAGCAGAGTTTAGAGTATAAACTCACCGGTTAATTGCGGAAACCGGTTCACCGCGACGACGACACGACGGCGGCCGAAATCCGAATTTTCGGCGGTGTCGGCGAACACTCGGGCCAGGCCTAAAACGGGCCCAACAAATCTCAGTTCAATCTGAGATTTGCTTTTGAATTGGACCGGGCCCGAAGCGGGCTGACTTTGTGGGCTTGGGCTGCTGAACTGGGCTTAGCTTCACGGGCTTCGAATGGGCTGAGCTTGATGGACTTTGCTGGGCTGAATTCTTGAGCTGAAACTTAGGCTGTTGCTGGACTTCAAGTTGGGCTGCTGAGAATGGGCTGACCTGTGGGTTTGAATCTCACGGGGTGAAAGTGGGCCAAAATTCCCGTGGGCCGGACTTCAGACTTCGCTGGAATCTCGTGGAGCTCGAAGATGCGGGCGTCAAATGGAGCAGCTTCGGTGGACGAGCTGCACGAAGGAAAATGGAGGACGACGCGGACGTTGTTGCTGCGCCGTTGGCTCGGCAAAGTGGCTTCGGTGAAATTGAAATGGATGAGTGGGGGTTTACGGTCAACAAACCGATGGATGGGGTGGATGGAAGGGATGATGGATGGATGAAGATGGGGTGAGGCGTTGGAGATGGGCTGCTTCGTTGGGGGTTTGACGCTGGGGGAATTATTTGGTGGAGATGGCCGAGAGATCAAGGGATTTGGTAGAGATGGGGATGATGCTGCGACAAACTAAAGGAAATGATGGGAGACAATTGAAGGTGGTGGAGCAGCTGCAGGGACGAGATGGAGCGGTGATGCGGTGCTTCGGCAGAAGAGAAAAATGAAAGGAAAACAGGAGCCGCTTATTTTGGTGAAGGCCGCACGAAGACGAAGGGAGAGAGGCGGCTAATCTTGCGCGATGGAGAAGCTGCCGAAGGAGGGAGTCAACATGTCTATCCCCTCCATTGAACGCTTGGTCCCCCCTCTATTACTTTCTTGAAAATTAATACCACAATTATACAATTTGATGTCAAAATTGCACCCCCCTCAAGCCTAGCTCCCAATTTCACTAAATTTGCTTCAATTCCTCACTCAATTCCCCAAATTGAGGTCCGATTTCAATGAAGAAAAATCCAGTATAATTTTCTGTAAATCCCCGACACTCAAAGCGCTCATTTGGAAGTCTAAACATTCATCGACTTAGCCCATCTGAATTTCCGTTAATTTTCTGTGACGTCCGAATCAATTTTCCGTAAAAATCACGGAATCTCTAAAAAATCTTCGGAAGATGAGTCGACATTTCTAAAATAGCTCGTGACACCGCAGAACTTTCAATTTCTGAAATCGGATTCAAATTCGCGGTTATTTTCAATCCGACGCGCTTTTAGCGTGACCTAGTTTACCGGGTAACTTTTAGGAATTTTTGGTGCAATTGACCTGTGATCAATTTATCTCGAGTCACAATGTACATCTCCAATACATTGGCGACCCTCGGTTGCATTAAAATCTCGAGGTTTCAATTACGGGCACCGGGTACCAAAACGACAAAAATCAATTTAGTTCCGATTGATGAGAATTTTGCAATCAAGTGGAATCACCCACAATTTGATCACATATCTTAGTCGAATCGACCTATCTCTGATCTCTAATCGATCTCTGACGGTGCCGTAATGACCCCTTGCAGACCAACACGGTCGAGCAATCGACTCTTGGTCGAATTCTCAAGTCCAATTGCATTTAGAATCCTCAATTGTTTCCCCAGATAGTCCAATTATCTCATGAGTGATCAGCTCAGAAAATAGCACTATCAGTGCGTCGACAAAAGGCCCGATTTATTTAATTGAAAACGAAATCTGAAAATTCAGGCTGTCACACCCAGGGCCTTAACGGCGAGGGTAAGGCCTAAGCAAGGTGACCCTCGCCCAGATCTAGCCACGAAGGCCCTGAGCGAGGCAGTCAAGGCCTCGTTATCGCTGGCGAGGCCGCAACAACCCTGGCTTGATTTGGGCAGCATCTCTCATGGCCACCCAATAATCGGCAAGGGCCCTCGCCTAAGGCTTTTGCAACCTAGGGTAAGGTAGCTATAGCCGGCAAGAGTCACCGATGACCCTCGTTGGCCCTAAAAAAAAATAAAAACAAAATACAAATAAAGATAAAAAAAAAATTAAAAAAATTTAAAATTTTTTAAAAAAAATTAAAAAAATTCCACGTATGAAATTTAACCGAAATTAACACTCAAGTGATCAATTTTTCTCCGGTGCGACACTCAAGTGAGTGAAAAAAAAATTGACACTCAAGTAAGCGCCCTATGAAAATTTTGACACTCCCATCATTCTTTTGCTGAAATAATCTAAATATTTACATGCCTCACCATATTGAGCCAAAAAACTTACCAATATGCTCCACGGTCAATTGATCATCTTCGCTGATAAAAATGGCAAAGTCAATCATTTTAAATCCCCTAGAATAGGGAACATCATCAACATAATCCAAACGTGGTTTTCGCTCAACGGGCATGACAACCCCTCCATCAGCTCCTTAAGTGTTGTAGTACCACATCGGCTGCTTGTTCAATCCATTGTTGATACAATTAACCATCCTAGCCCTTAGGCAGAAATGACAATCTAGCTTGATTATCCAAATTGGCATTACATTATCAATATTTAGCATTGGTCGAACTAGCCTAATATTTCCACATTTGGCAAAGGCATGTTATGTTGGACATTTTGATTTGTGAAATTATCATTATCATTTGGGTTGGCCTGAGCAAAATTATCAAGATCATTTCCATCAATAGACCCACCACATCTATATTATGTTGACCTTGACAAGAAGTTTCATGCTTTTTCAAAATTCTCACGGGCGGTGGAATTACTTGGCCTAAACTACCAACATTATTAAACTAAGCAGAAGTTAAGGAACATACCTAAGGACTTCCGAATTTCCTTGTACTGGAAATGGCTGGTTGGATGACCTTGGACTAGAGATGACGTAATTGACAGCATTAACGATCATAGGCCTGATAACATCGGAAATGTGCCTCACGACATGGTTGGCCAAATCCCCTTGTTGTCCCTAGAACAACTCACGCATAGTACCCATCGTAGTTGAATTTGTCTTCACTTCTCTCTTTTGGTCCTCCTTGAGATGTTGCGGAATGTTGGCATTCCATCTTAGTTTTGCTCCATCATTGCTTAAGTGGGCGACGACTCCAAACATGCAGCCCTCTATTGCCTTTATGGGGAACCGATTGTTGCCAATGGCATTACCATGCTCTAGTTGATTCCTAGTCTTGTCATCATACTTTCTCAAATTGGACCACAATGGTCTCACCGGACGTACCTAAAAGATGTTCCTTTGCAAGATAGAATTTGGCCAAAATGGTAAAAAAAAACCTCCAAAGGTTGATCTTTGTTTTATTAGATAGATTCAATGGTGATTTCTAACAGATACTCTTTTGTGGGAGAATACTAGAAGCAAGTATTTCTTTGTTAAGTCAACATGTGAGGTAATCAATAGGGGCAGACAATCAAGAATTTGATAGTATATGGTCACAATTTAGAAGTGGAAGGGACCTCAACGTATTAGAACTTTTCTTTGGCTATTCACTCCTAAGTAATTGTTGACTAATGAATTGAAGATGTCTTGCCACTTGGAGGAAATCCATATTGCTTGAGAAGTGAGTCTCATGTGGAAACAACTTTATATGTTCTAAGGAATTGTTTATTGTCCGTAGGATATGGCTTGAAATTGTCCCACAATAATATTTGGGAGAGTTCTTCTCAATGATTTCTTCACAATGGATGAATTCAAATCTCGCTGGTGAGGGGCGATTGAATATTAATCATGATTAAAGCGTGATTTTTGGAGTAGACATGCAACTTTTTTGGCAATGTAGAAACAAGTCACTTTTCTAGGACAATTTTGTTTTCCCTTCGAATTTGATACGAATAATTCAATCATACACAAATGAAATCATTAAAGCTTCGTCTTTGAATAACTCAACGTTAAGTGGATATGCATTTCTCTAATTTTGATCAGATGAGATCATCCACCTGCCGGGTGGATCAAATTGAGTATGGATGAGGCCTCTAAAGGAAACCCTTGATTTGCTAGTGTAAGGGTTTTATTTAGAAATGAAAGGGGTAACTTGATTGGTGGTTTTGCCATATTCATAGGAATACGTTTGTCAACACAAGCAGAACTTTGGGCTTTATAATTGGGACTCAACTTTGCAAAACAACTTGGATTTCATAAGATTATTATTGATATTAACTCTAAAGCCATCACTATTCTTCTTAGCCCAAAGCATATGATTGATAATTATGGTCTTACTATGCTTAAAGATATCACAAGACAGTTGCACTCTCACTTTGAGTTTAAGGTGCAACAAAACATTCGAAGACAAAATCGCTCTGCTGACGGGCTTGCTAATCTTGAAATCAACAAGTACTTGGATACTAGTTTTTTTCATTACCTCCTACAGAGTTGTTCATATTTTATTGTTTGATAAAATGAGGATAGTAGATATACGACAATAGATTTTTATATTCAGCTTTATCCCTTATTCATACAAAACAAAGGACACTGAAAAACTGCAGAAGTACATATAGAATTTGTATTATTGATGATGGATGAGATGCTATAATTACACACACATAAATAATCCCTAATTGTAACCGCCCTATAACCCCTATTAGTAGTTATTAACAGATTATTCACTAGAAAATGGGATTTGACCCCATTAGTGAAAAACATTTCTTCAAAAGTTGATCTCTGGTAATTTATTTGATAGATTCATTGGTGATTTCAAGCAGGAATTGAATTTGTATGACAAGGACGAACAACTAAAAATTTTAAAGGAAAAAGACTGCAAATTGGAAAGACATTATTAAACTGAAAAAGTACATAGAGAATTCGTGTGCTCGATGACGGATAACGATCCTATAATTACACATACATAATCCCTAATTGTAACTGCCCTACAACCGCCTATTTGCAGTTATTATGCTTCGCAGACATATCTACACTTCAAAGATTCCAGGCCTCTTATTTGCACCCCAACTTCATCAATAACTGGTTACAACCTCTGCGGCCACTATTACTCGATCGTCGATCAATCTATATGTCTTCAATCAACACCACAGTCTTCGTGTTCTCCTCTCTATCCGACACTTAGCTAGATTCAGGTGGTCACCCTGTTATTCTCTTTGTTGACATGTCTTATTAATTGCCCCTTGACTGCCTGTCGTTGAAATGTTGTCTCGTGTAGATATAATGCCATTAACCCACATCTTCACTTTATCTCCTATCTTCTTTTGTGTCCGGCACTTGACTAAATTAACAAAAATATTGGCCGTATATTGGTTGTTATCGAAACAAGATGTTAGTCGGCCATGCGCCACCGTACATTGATAGCTGTGTTTCATGTTTATTGATAATAACTCTTTGGCCAAATTGAGTGAGCTATTTTTTGGTGTCAACATTAATAGAAAAGAGGATGCATTATTATTTCTGCCAATATCGCCACATTCTTCTGATCCCATAAACGGTCGTCCAAATGTGGAAACAGCGACTAATATTCTTCATCTCTAATTTGAAAACGTCATGTGCAAATAATTTCTATGATCATGACAAAATCAAGGCACTGCTCAAACAATAAGTGTGTTCATCTTTCTCGTTCAAAATTTGTAACTGAATCATTACACGTTCAAAATTTGTAACTGAATCATTACACTTACATATCTTTTTAGGCCAATCTCAAGAGCACAAATTTGTGTTTCTCCTGCATTTATTCAGCGTATGTGATATTAGACCATACACCAAGTTAGAAGAGAACTAATAGAGTTCTCAAAATGTCCGAGTACCTATATGTTTTACTCCCAGCAACCAATGTAATAGCACGTGTTTCTCTTGTCCAACAACAACAACAACAAAGTATTTCCAAAACGGAATATAAAATCTAATATCCCGAGAGTGCAGGGTTGGCAACGTGGCAAGCTAATTATGATACTATCACTCTTTCCTATCAAATTCACAAATAGATAATTATGATCTTCAAGAGTTTGGCATTGTGGCAAGCTCCGTCTTCGCTACGAGCAAAAAATATTACTTTCGGAATAAATTCTTCCATGTACCATATTCAATCACAACTGCCGAAGAGATAAAATTATGCTTTTCTCCTATTAGGGGCAGAAGAATGCGCGACGCGAAAAGAAATTTAAACTCATCGGAGGCCTTGCCAAACTTAAAATGGAGAGTTCATATCATGGCTAGATCATCTAAAGATTCAACTATGAGTTCATGACCTCAATTTAACAGATACGGCTAGGACCTTCAAATCAATGAGGCCGTGTTTACACAAATCGCTCAATACACCAATCCAACTTTGCTGCATATTGGAGCAAGCGCATTTCATGAAGTAGAGATGAGATCCACGAGGGCCTTGAAATCAGCCTCAGCACTCCCATCAGGCCCAGCGGCCTCCACCAATCTCTCTCTCAACTCGCCAACTTTCTTCCTCATTTCCTTCCCTTCCTCGCCCCTCAACACCACCTCCAACGCCTTCTCCATTCCATCCTTCGTTATGATCCCACCTTCTACTTTCACTCCAATCCCCCACACTTCCTCTATCATCCTCCCGTTCATCATGTTGTCCGCCCAGAATGGCTTGCATACCATCGGCACGCCGCCCACCACACTCTCGAACACCGAGTTGTACCCGCAGTGCGTAACGTAGACCCCGCACGCCGGGTGGCTCAGCACCTGGCCCTGTGGAACCCATGGGACGAATTTCCCGTACGCTCTTGTCCGCTCCTGGATCCCCTCGGGCAACTGCGCCATCACGTGTTCCTTGAGGGACCATAGAAATGGGGTCTTGGTGGATTCCAAGGCTTCCCCGAGAGCCGATACCTCGCTTGGCGACGGCATTGCCACTGTCCCGAAGCATATGTACACCACAGACCGAGGTTGTCTGGCGTCGAGCCACGTCAAGCAACCGGTAGTGTCAGAGGCGGAGCTTCGTGGCAGCGGGGGTGGCGGGAACGACACCGTGAGGCATCCCACTTGGAGGAGGATCTTGAACTTGGACTTCAGGTCTGCTATAAGAGGCGTGGGGTTGGCTTCCGCATAGGAGTTCAGGACGACGGCGGCAGCACCACACGGGAGCACACGCCCCATCTTGCGCAACATGCATGCAATCACTGAAGTGTCCTGATCATTGGTTATCTCAGTCGGTAAATCTGAAATGTGCATCATAGATAATCCTGGAATTACTCCGAGGCTCTTGTTGTTGTCGTAGTCAATGGAGGTGTCACCGCCGGAGGATTCACGATGGAGCTCACTGATGACATCAATGTAAACGTGGGCCGCCAACGCAGATGGAGCGGGAACCCAGAGGGTCACCCAGGGAACCTGCATTTTTTCTGCCATTTCGCATGCGAAAATCAAGAAAGCGTCCGTCAATAAACAACTCACATTCGTCCCTGCATCTTGCTTCGCGGCGTCAACAGCCGCTCCAAAGCTCTCCGGCGCCGCTTTCAGGAACCACCCTACAAGTTCTCCTGGATGCTTCATCGACCCCTGGTGGTCGTCTGGTAAGCCGTCACTGACATCATAGACTTGGACGTTGGGGGGCAGCTCGGCTCTTGACAGCGGAGGGAAAACGATGCCATTGGACTTGGCCGTGTTCAAGAAAGAGAAGCGGACATCCGGGGCAGCCAAAGCAAGCTTGAGCGTGAGGTTGGCGAGAGGCCAAGGGTGGCTGCCGAACGGGAAGGTGAGGACGGCGACGTGCCTTCCCGGCAGCATGATCTTTGTAATCTCTTACGCCGGAAGTTGGGTTGAAGGTCGAGGAAATTAATGATCTGCAGAGGAACTTCAACAAGAGGAATGCCCGATCATGTGGTTGTGCGAGGTCTGCGAGCTACATTGGCGGCATCGTGCGTTTTCTCGTGCGCGAGTCAATGAGGCTCCATGATTTTGCAGCAAACAATATATATCGACTTTTTTCTTTGTCCTGATTTTAGCAGTAATTTCCTCTGAGTAATCTATTTTTCTTCACTTAAGTGTTTGTATTTTCTTAATAAAAGTAAATAAACAACTTTTTACCTCCCCACCAAAAACTATAATATCGTTCATATCTCAAGTAATTATGAAAAAAAAAATGATTCACGAATCTACCCTTTCTCGTGACATTCACGTGTGTTGTGAAAATTTTAGATGCTTTGAATTAAAGAAAAAGGTCAAAGTGCATGCATTCAATTCCCATCTTAACTCTCTCGGTCCCTTTCTCCATGACTAACCACCATTGCCATCCACAATCACCTTCAACGCTTTGGTGCCAAATACTAAAAGGTCTCTACTTTCTCAACACTGATTTTTGGCATGCGAGGAAAGGACAAAGATCGTCTTGGGGGTGGCACAGTTTGCTGACTGGAAGATATGCATTAGCTGGGTCGGTTCAATGGTCAGTAAGGAATGGAAAATTGATTAGAATTCGTGAAGATAGGTGGATAAGATTGGGCACAATTGCAGGTCCAACAAACCAAGATGATCCCCAGTTAGTGTCTGAGCTAATGGCTAAAGACCAGGCCAAACGGAATGAACAAAGCCTTTATAGCTTGTTTGCAGGCAGTATTGTGAAGGAAATCTTGGCCATCCCCATCCCATCTACGGAAGAGAAAGATAGACTAGTATGGACAGCTACCAAATCAGGGAATTACTCGGTGAAAAGCGGGTATAATCTGTTAGAAGAATTAAACAGGTTGAAGAAGATCAAAAGGTCAAGAAGTCAGTAACAGTAGAAAAAGCTAAACCTGAAGAAGTAACTGGAACAGAGGAAGCAAAAACAGGGGAAGGTCGTGAGTTGGCGATCCAAGTGAACGAATGTGCTGGCGATCCGTGACAACAGGAGCTGGCGATCCGTGAAAGCAAAACCTGAATCAGAGAAGCAGGTCAAGAAGTTGCAGTCAGAAGAATTACACGTGTGTTGTTCACATCATTCGGTTGTAACAATTCTATAACAGAAAATAGTTGAGCTAGTAACAAGTATAAAAGGAAAAGAAAGAACGAGAGAAAGCTAGCTAGAATTCATCATTAGTTTCTAAAAGGTTACAAGCTTCTTTCAATTCATCGAGAGTTTCCTCTTTTGCTTCTTCTTCTGTATCTGAGGAATGATGAAAGATTGTAAAGAATAAACTTGAAGTTCTGAAGAAGAAATACAACAGAAGCTGAGGTATTCTCATTGCTTGTTCAAGATCCAAAACTCCTCTCATATATAGATCTTGTTCTGTATTCGATTTCTTCTCATGGTATCAGAGCGTATGATTTCCTGGGTATGATAGATCTGATGTGTTCTTATTGCATGATGTTATAAAGATCCTGATATCTCTTAGATAGCTTACTTTCAAAGTCTACTGGATTATCTGCGAATCTTCAAAGTCTTTGAACATAGAAGAATGGCCACTAGACTTCAGAAGTATCCATTCCCTATTCATGTGAATATAGGGAACTTCGTTACCATCAAGTTGAACGAAGAAAACTTTTTGTTGTGGCAAGCTCAGTTTAATAGATTTCTGAAAAGCCAAGATTTAATCGGTTTTATTAATGGTGAAACATTACCTCCAAATCGAATGATACAACCGAGACCGGAGAAATGATGAACCCGATCACCTGGACTGGATAAAAACCGATCAGCTTATATCTTCCTGGATAAGCGGTGCTGTATCAGAAAATATTCTAAGTCTAATAATTGGCTTAGAAACCTCACTTGAAGTATGGCAGGCTCTCATAAATAGATTTACACAGAAATCTGTTGCAAAGGAGTTTGAGTTGAGAGGAAAACTTCAAGCCTGCAAGAAAAGAAACAGATCATTAAGTGAATATCTCCGAGAATTCAAAACTATCTGCGATCAATTGAATGCAATTGGAAAGCCTGTTGATGATATAACAAGAATGTTTGGTATATTGGAAGGGCTAGGTCCTGAATATGAAACTTTCAGGACAACCATGTACCGTCTTAAGCCTCGGCCGAGTATGATGAGGTAATCTCACAACTTGAGAGGTTTGAAACTCGATTACAAACCTACTCTATGAATGAGTATAACTCTAACTTGGCCTATTATGGGCAAAGGAAAGCTGGAACAAGTCAAAGCAAAGAATCAATCCCAGATATCAAAGAGAAAGTTTTCGAGGAGAAGCTAGCTATGGCAGAGGTCAGCCTTTTATTAGAAGAGAATATGGAAATAATTCTGCAGAAGCTGGAAGGAATCAATTAAATAAGATGAATAGCCTGTATTCAACTCAGCAAGGTCAGGCTAATAAGGATAACTGGTCTAGCTATGGTCAAGGATTTCGACCATATTCAAATCCTGCACAAAGGTATCAAAATGTTAGATCTTATCCACCACAAAGTTCAAACGGTGACAGACAAACACAGAACACAAAGCCTACTAATAATGGCCCTTTACAATGCCAGATCTGTAAGAAATCAGGTCACACAAAGACACTCGGATGTTGGTATAGGTTCGACAATTCATACCGGGCGGATGAGATACCAACCGCATTAGCAGCAAGTACACATTGAAGAACCCTATGGCTCGAGAATGGTATCCGGATACGGGGCTACATCACACATTACCTCAGAAACTGGTATGATTCAAACCTACAATACATATAGTGGTAATGACACTGTCATGATAGGAGATGGATCTCATTTGTCAATCTCATGCATTGGTAATGGAATACTAGATACAGGAAATAGCAAATTACCTCTGAATGATGTATTAATAGTCCCTGCAATCACCAAGAATCTTCTATCTATATCAAGACTGACAGATGACTATCCCTGTTCTTTTATTTTTGATAAACATGGGGTATATATGAAGGACAATCACAATCATACAACGGTGAAGCTAGGAAGGAAAGTCAAGGGGCTCTACCAGGTGGAACCTAAAGCTGCCGAAGTCTTCTTCACACAGACTCAACAAGAAGTAGCAGAAGATACCTGGCATCAAAGGCTTGCTCACACCAATCTTAAAACAGTGAAGATTCTGCAGAAACAAAATCTCATTCAATTTAGTTCCAATACTCAGAATATATGTAGCAGCTGTCAAGTTGCTAAAAGCACTGACTTTATCTTTTCACTCCTCAGACCATATTTCTAATGTTCCATTAGAAAGAATACATTGTGATGTATGGGGACCTTCGCCAATTCAATCTGTTCAGAAATTCTCCTACTATGTCATTTTTGTGGATGACTTTTCTCGGTATAGCTGGATATATCCTATGAGACAGAAATCAGAAGTATATGAAATATTCGTTATGTTTCAAAGACTTGTAGAAAATCAGCTTAATCACAAGATCAAAATATTCCGGAGTGATGGAGGTGGTGAGTTCACTAGTAATAAACTCCAACTTCATCTACGAGAAGTTTGGAATTAAGCAATTTATCTCTGTCCTCACACACCGAGCAAAATGGTGTCTCGGAGAGAAAACATAGACATGTGATTGAATTAGGTCTAGCAATGATGTATCATGCTAAAGTACCACTGAAATATTGGGTCGATGCATTCAAAACAGCAGTTTATGTTATCAATCTTCTACCCACAGCAAAACTACATATGCATTCACCTCATTACAAGCTCTACAATAAGACACAGATTATTACTATCTTCGAGTTTTGGATCAGCTTGTTATCCATGTCTCGAGCATTACACAAAGCATAAATTTGATCCAAGATCACTCACATGTATCTTTCTTGGCTACAGTGAGAAACATAAAGGATACAGGTGTCTCTTACCTACAAATGGAAGAATCTACATCAGCAGACATGTAATATTTGATGAGAATATCTTTCCTTTTATTCATACACTTAGTACTGAATATCATCAGGGATCTGATCTATATAGACAGTGGATAAAAGGAGTCCTATCTTCTAGTTCGAACTATACTGAGAAGTCTCCATCACAAGACAATCTGTCAAAGGGATATTTGCAGCATACCAGAATCAATCAAATAGTTCCAGAAATACAGAATGATGAGGTCACCTCAAATAATTCTGAAGGTCGATCCCACATTAGTCATCTACAACCAGATATTGAATCTGAAAATATACCTGGTGTTGAGATACAGAGTGCTGTTAATAATATCTCCGGTAATAGTGAATCCCATCAGTCATCTTCAACCGTAGAGGAACAAATATCTACAAACCAAGATCCTGTTTCAATACCAACTGCCAACACAGGACAAACTCAAATCAGTGTTGAAACAGCAAATGTGTCAGGTACATCTTCAACTCATCCTATGCAAACTAGACTACGATCTGGAATTATTAAAGCAAACCCCAAATATGCATGTCTGGTTGAGTATAAGATTCCTGTTGAACCAAAATCTATCAAGTCTGCATTAGCAAACCGAGGATGGTATCAAGCAATGCAAGAAGAAATGGATGCATTATATCAGAATCAAACCTGGGAATTAGTTCCTCGAGATAATCACATGAATGTAATCGGGTGCAAATGGGTGTTCAAAACAAAACTTGCACCTGATGGAAGCTTGGATAGACTTAAAGCTAGGCTTGTAGCCAAAGGCTTTCATCAAGAAGAAGGTCTTGATTTCACAGAAACCTTGATCCTGTAGTAAAACATGCAACAATTCGAATAATTCTGTCAGTAGCTATGATGAAACAATGGAAAATCCATCAATTAGATGTCAAAAATGCTTTCTTACATGGACACTTAAGTGAAACAGTGTATATGGAGCAACCTCCAGGCTTTAAAGACACACAAAGGCCTCACCATGTTTGTCTCCTTCGAAGATCTCTTTATGGACTTCGACAAGCTCCTCGAGCCTGGTTTGATAGATTCAGCAGCTTCTTGCTTGAATATGGTTTTTTCTGTAGCTCCACCGATCCTTCTCTATTCATCATGCATACTCACACGAGACACTATTCTCCCATTCTTGTATGTAGATGATATCATTCTCACTTTGGCGACTCACCTCACATGCTCTCTAGTCTCATTACTTCACTAAGTGTTCATTTTCATATGAAAGATCTAGGTGCCCTACACTATTTTCTTGGCATTGAAGCTACACGAAACTCAGATTATCTATTCCTTTGCCAAACCAAATATGCTCTAGATCTTCTCACGCGAGCTCATATGCAAGATTCCAAACCTCTTTCAACCCCTCTCTCACTTAAACCGTCCATTTTAATCAATGATTCTTTACCTTTGCATAATCCTACTGAGTACAGAAGCTTAGTTGGAGGTCTGCAATACCTCACCTTAACCCGACCAGACATTGCTTATGCCACAAATATGCTCTGTCAACGAATGCAGCAACCTACAATTGCAGACTTCAACAGATTAAAAAGAGTCTTACGGTATATAAAGGGTACCATAAAGCTTGGCTTATTTCTTCACTCTCACAGTACAATGCATCTCTATGGTTACTCTGACTCAGACTGGGCTGGTTGTGTTGAAACCAGAAGATCAACAACTGGGTTCTGTATATATATTGGATCCAATCTTATATCCTGGACAGCAAAGAAACAACCTACCGTGAGCGAGATCATCTATCAAGCCGAATACCGTGCTCTTGCATCGCCCGCCACCGCTGATCTTACCAGGTCGATTTTGTATTACGAGATATAGGCTGTTTTCTTAAGCCTCCTATTCATTTGTACTTGTGATAATAAGTCAGCAATATCTCTTACTCGAATCCTATCTTACATGCTCGAACCAAACATATTGAAGTAGATTTTCACTTTGTTCGGGAAAAAGTCTCCTCGGGGTCACTACGGTCGGCTACATTCCAAGTTCTTATCAATTAGCTGATATTTTTACAAAACCATTGACAAGCAGAGCACATTCTTATATGCGAACCAAATTGGGAATTTGTACACTCTCCATTCCCAATTTGAGGGGGGATGTTAGAAGAATTAAACAGGTTGAAGAAGATCAAAAGGTCAAGAAGTCAGTAACAGTAGAAAAAGCTAAACCTGAAGAAGTAACTGGAACAGAGGAAGCAAAAACAGGGGAAGGTCGTGAGTTGGCGATCCAAGTGAACGAATGTGCTGGCGATCCGTGACAACGGGAGCTGGCGATCCGTGAAAGCAAAACCTGAATCGAGAGAAGCGAGGTCAAGAAGTTGCAGTCGGAAGAATTACACGTGTGTTGTTCACATCATTCGGTTGTAACAATTCTATAACAGAAAATAGTTGAGCTAGTAACAAGTATAAAAGGAAAAGAAAGAACGAGAGAAAGCTAGCTAGAATTCATCATTAGTTTCTAAAAGGTTACAAGCTTCTTTCAATTCATCGAGAGTTTCCTCTTTTGCTTCTTCTTACGTATCCGAGGAATGATGAAAGATTGTAAAGAATAAACTTGAAGTTCGAAGAAGAAATACAACAGAAGCTGAGGTATTCTCATTGCTTGTTCAAGATCCAAAACTCCTCTCATATATAGATCTTGTTCTGTATTCGATTTCTTCTCATAATCACCTCAGAAAAGAAGCAAACAGCCCATCCAATCAACAAGCCTCAACGTCACACCAAATACCACGAGCCCTATGGTCTAAAGTGTGGAACATGAACACCTTACCCAAAATCAAACTATTTCTCTGGCAACTTTGTCGAAATGCGTTACCTACAAAGGAAAACTTGTTCAAGCGAAAAAACTTATCCCAGCCACTGTGCTCACTGTGTGAGACGTGCCCGGAAACGCCAGAACATCTCTTTCTCCTCTCTCCCTAGACAACCAAAAGTATGGCAGACCACAATTTGCAAATTCGAATTGAAGCTCAAGGCCTCACAAGCATAGATCAGTGGCTATTAAGCTACAAGAGCGGCTTACCAGCCCTGGACGCAGCCTTCGTTTTTGGCTCTACTAAGTGTGCAATCGCCGGTGCGTGCCGAGACGCCTCAGGGAAGCTCACGGGAGGATTCGCTTGTCTATTCGGGCTCAATCGCTTCTTCACACGGAAGCCCTTGCGCTGCTTGAAGGCGTGCGCTTTATGAAAGATAGGAGCAGAGAGAACATGGGCAGAGAAGTCTCTGTGGAGCTGGAGTCTGACGATTTTTCTTTAGTTCAGTCAGTTACGTGTGAAGACCAACCCCCTTGGGATGTTGGAAGTACTTGCCAAAGATTGTCGGGCCGCGCTTTCTTGTATGACTTTTTTATGTTTAGCCCACTGCTCTAGGTCCCAAAATAAAGCAGCGGATTAGATGGCTAAAGCCTAATATCACGGAGCTCTTCCTCAATGCTGGGTTTGCAGCCCCCCTCAGCCCCTTTTGGATGTTTTGTGTGTCGAAGCCCATTTGGGTTGTTCCTTCACTTTATCTACTTAAAATGAAATGGAAAATGCATTTTTGCCCCGAAAAAACCACCTTTGCCATCGCCTGACCTGCCATAGCGCCAACGTCACCAGCGACTCGCCACCAATTCGTTGGAAAGGCGAAGACGCCAAACTGTGTTCTCCCGGCAACATTGCGGTGGGATGTAATTTTTCATTTTTTATAATTTGGTTCCGAAAATGAAGAGGAATGTCAATAGGGGCTATTACGCTAGTGCACGTATGAAAACAAGCTGACCGTCTCTCCCTCCGGCGACAACATCACGTAGACTTCTAAGGAGAACGTAGAATGCAGAAGCGAAGATAATACAATATAGATTTGACCTACGGATGACGTGGTAGATATAATCAGCGAAATGTTGAAAACAGTGAAATGAAATTTGATATTAACCTAGAGATGCAAAGAAGTTCACAGATTAAGATTGAAGACCAGAGAAGGCCACCGAAGCGCTTCCTAGAGCGGCGTGTTCCCAATGGGAATCCAGCTCCTCACTCAGATCCTCCTGCAATCTGAAACTTCTACTGTCTTATTGAAATGTCAGGATAGGGGGAGCAACCTGAAAGAATCTTCACGACTCACAATCCAAGAAGAAGATGAAAAGGATGAACACATCAGTTCAGCGTCTACAGCTTGAGGCTGTCAATGAAAGGAACCGCATCATCAAGCTTGCAGCTTAAGAACCGCTGCAAGAATTCTTCAGAGTTCGAGAGGGTTTGGAAGATAGGGGGGAGCCCGGTGGCTGCGAGGAGCTGTGGAGAAGGTCCAACCGGAAGAGACGGGCTGGGATAGCAAAAGGTTGCTATGGACACCCTCTCCTTCTCTTTGTTCACCACTGCTCTGTGATCCGGCGCTCTGTACGTGCCATTGCTGTAAACCTCCATGATTTGACCTAAATTCACGACGATGCTGCCAGGAACGGGTGGAACCGTGAACCAGCGGTTGTCCTTGCTAAGGACCTGAAGGCCAGCGATGTTGCCGCACTCCGTCAATAGGGTGATCCCCGTGGTGTCAGCATGCGGCGACAGGTAGGGGTGAGCATGGTCCGGGTTGGTCCGGGCCACCCCCTAACCCTAGGACCAACCCGTACAGTGTTGGTCCTCAATTTTTAGGACCGAGGACCGACCCTATTGAGCCTGGGACCAAGGACCGGACCAACCCAATGGGTTCGGTCCGGTTCCAGGGTCAACCCGGGACCGATCGATAATTTTTTTTCGTCTTATTTTTTATACTCCCTAAAAAAGCAAACCTACAAATTCAAATTACACATCCATCGACAATGCGGCATTGTGCAACTAAACTATAAATACCAATACATATTTATCAAATTTAAGATGACACAATAATATAAATTTCGTACCTGCTAACCACTCATCGAGATATGGGATAACATGGAAAGTTCTTATAATCATCTATCTTTAATATTCATAACATCATATGCAATAGTGTTTTCCTACGTTTGATCATGTAAAGTCCACTCAATTAAAAAATGAGCTTCACACCACTTGACTAGCAAATCACCATAGTAACTGTAGTACTACTCTACTCTTTAAAAACTTCTACCATTTGATATAAATTGAAAAGCAAAGTGCAGCTGAAATTCATTAGTAAAATACAATTAAACCATAAAAAAGTTTAAAATACTTAATATAAACCATGAATATATAACTTCACATCTTGTTAATTCACTTGAACTTCTAAAAACCTAAAAACAAAACAAACGACACATAATTGATACTCAACAAAAGTTTTAAATTGAAATTACTATTAGTGCTATTGATAGAACATCCCAATATAATATAATATAACATATATTTTACTTAGGTTTGAATATATAAAAGAATTATAAATAATATAATATAATATAATATACATGGTTGGTCCAGGGTTGGACCGACCCAAAACTCTTAGGACCGAGGACCAACCCGCACAGTGTTGGTCCTGGAATTTCAGGACCAAGGACCGACCCAGTCCCCTTGGGAACCGGACCAAGACCGGCAGGGTTGGGCCGGTCCAGGGTCGGTCCAGGGTCAACCCTAGACCGCTGCTCACCCCTAGCGACAGGCCTACTGCTCTCTCAGGTTCCGGGCACGCTGGGTAGTAATTCATCCTGATCTCGCACGACCCTTCTCCGAAACTTTTCGCCAACAGGTCCAGTTCCTCTTCATGAATTCCCAACGCCATTCCAATATACTTCGCTACCGCCTCTGCCAGTTTCCTCATATCTTCGCCGTATTTCTCCAGTGCCATCCTGATCGATCGATTAAGCATTCGCAATCAACATCTGCTTAATTCAGCTAACTAGAAATGCATAGACATAACGTAATCAAAAAAGATGGAAGCCGAATGACCTGAATTCGGGTGGATTTCGTGGCCATAAATCGAGATTTCTCGCATGCGGAGGATGGCATTTGAGGAAGATCATGTCATTCCAGTCCAGCTTCTGGTCGTGCAAGGTCACGAAAGCCTGCCCGTAACCTTCGAGACTTCCGGGCCTCTGGGCTGACTTCTGCTTCTCATGGTGGGGCAGTTCGAAGAAACCTCGCACGTTCTCCTTCATCATCCTCATCCTTTCATCCGGCACTCCATGGTTCACCAACTGCACATACAACCCCATTCACATGAAGATACTATCATGATCCTTCTATCTTAAATAAGGGCCCAACCTTGCCGACTCACCAGCCAGCTAAATAATCCAGCTAATCAAGGACATTTTCGTCCAAAGATGATTATAAAAGAGAACAATATGAGCAAAAAATTTTAGAAATCAAATGGAAGCTCTAAATAAAGGAACCGATCTGATGTCACATTAAGTAAAGATTTATGGAATGGCCCTTACATAAGAATTATATTGCCCTTAACTTATATGAAATAAAATATGCTCAGACCCAAACATGAGAGTTTCTTCTCATCCAGCTCATCGCGAATATAAGGTTTTCATAAGGCTAATCTTGAGCGATGAATGCCGACGGCATGCTTAACACATGCAAGTCGGTCGGAAAGTGGTGTTTTCGGTGGCGCTACTAGGTGAACAATGCCCCTTCTTTGCATTTATTACGTTTATGCTCGATTGAGATATCTTCTATTTCGCCCAAAAAAGATTTTAAATCAAAAAACGGAGTGCTACCCTTTTGATATCTATTGTTCAAAGCTGAAAAAGTGACTAACCCTTTCTTTTATTTAAGACATAATACAAAAAAAATAAATAAATAAATAAATTTGATTTCTTCTATTTCTTCAATCACTAACTATATAACCTATATTTTAATAAAATTAGATTAAAATTTTAAAAAGATGAAATTTAAAGGAACAAAAAAGCAAACCTTCCACCTGTGGCCACCGCTCTATCATTGGTGGGGTGGCCGTGATGGCCAGCAAGGTTGCCGGCACTTGCCAGAACAGAGACAGGGCGGTGACCCTCTCCCAAATCTGGGCAAGGGTCGCTATGGCCATTGCCGCCACCCCACCGGCGATGGGGCGATGGGGCGGTGACTACAAGCGGAGGACCTATGATCGGGTATTTTACTGTCCCACTAGTAAAATAAGTCCTTTAGTTTGAGAGAGATTATGCAGGAAAAAGAGCAGGTATTGCAACATCAACAGACAGAAGACTACATGTATTTAAGCTTATGATCAAGTAGAAACCGCACCAGGAAAAGACCCCATTCACGACAGGCAGAGTGAAGGTTGCGGAGCTCGGTGGATCGGGAAGCAAGGTCCATCAGCTTCCCCAGGTCGATGCGAGGCAAGTCCTGCAACGACTCGCGATGGTGATCAGCCACCACCGTGTCATCACGGAGGTACCTCGGGGGCACAGCGTCCGGCCGCTGCTGCCTCACCAGCTCCTGCACGCTCGGCACCGGCAGCGTGCAGTTCAAGTTCACCCGCTTCTCCTGCATCTTTGCCTCTTTCTCTGTTCCCTCTGCCGTCTGATCTCTTCCGCCTCAGTTCTTCAATCAACTCTGTAATGCCGATCGCCCACCAAACGAAAGGATAGTCAAATTTTGATGAGTATTCTACCGCGACTAGTCACAATTCAATGGGAACCGTTTTATAGAATAAATGTCAGCAGCGTCTTCTGTTAGCTCTTTACTTAAGTATTTCGGCCAAGCACAACAATGTTGATTTTGCGCGCCAACCTAGGAAACAAGGCATTGAATGTGGACTACAGTATGGAATTTGATTACAGACGTTGTTTATTTATTTTTTTATGGGATGAATTGGCGCAAAGTACTGTTTTATAGAAGAAACGTGAGCAGCGTGTCCACTTAGCTGTTTAGCGTTTCGGCCAAGCACAACAAGGTTGACTTTGAGCGCCAGCCTAGGAAACAAAGTGTTTGAATACAGACTGCAGTATCGTAATTGATTACGCACTTTTTTTTTTGGGGGGGACATATACATTGAAAGTCCTAAAAATTATCATAAATTTATAATTAAATTTAAAAATTTATAAAAAGTGCAATCAAATCTTAAAACTTGTCAAATTTGTACAATCAACTCTTTCAGTTGACTCGATCAATTTGAATTATCGAAAAATACTGACGTGATTTTTTTAGTATTTTCTCTCTCATAAGTAATAATGAGGTAAATTAAATTTTAATTTATTTAACCAAAATATTAATTAAATAAAATAAAATAAGTATTTCAAAAGACAAAAAAGAAAATTAAGCTCTAGGCAAGGACAGAGGCCCTTGCGGCCATCGCCCTCGTTGTCGGAAAGGGCCGGTGAGGGCTCAACAAGGGCCACCGGGGTCACCGGGGCCTTGGCCAAAGCCGGCGACCCTCATCAAGGGTAGGTGAGGGTCGTCGACCCTTGCCCAACTATGGTGGCCCTTGGCAAGGGTCGCCGGACCGTGCCAAGGGCTAGCAATCCTTGCCGAGGGCTAGCAACCCTCATCGAGGGCCACCATAGCTGGGCAAGGGTCGTAGATTTGGGTGAAAGGTTGCGACCCTCACAACCCTAGCCAAGGCTCCAGCAACCCTGGTCGGCCCTTGTCAAGCCCCCACCAGCCCTTTTCGACGACTAGGTGGCTAGCAACAAGGGCCTCTGTCCTTGCCTTTACTCTTTTTGTGTTTTTTTAATATTTCCTATTTTATTAATTTAATCTTATGATTAAAAAAATAGAATTAAATTCAAAACAACATCATTTTAGCCTAGTGTTCCATGTCTTAGCCATGTCATTGCCATGTAGGAGAGAGAAAATATTAAAAAAATTACATCAGCATTTTTTTATTAGTCTAATTGGACGAAATTAACGGAAATACTCAATTGTACTAATTTGACGAGTTTTAGAACTTAATTATATTTTTTATAAGTTTTATAACTCAATTACACTTTCATAACAAATTTTAAGACTTTTAGTGAATATCCTTTTTTCGAATATATGTTTCGATGATCACATGGGTATTCGTCAGTTCTTCATAACCGTTGACTTTCCTACAAACCACATGCGTTGGGTTCGAATCATGTACTTTTCTTTTTCTTTGTAAAGAGACGTTACACTAGTCACTCACCATACAGCTTATTTAAATCCAAGAAATATTTAATGCATTGCCACTAGGGTGTAAATGGTTCGGTTCGATTCGATTTTTTTAGAAAGTTGAACTGAATAATCATTGAGTCCTCCTCTTTCCGGACAACACATACAAAGAAACCTGCCAATAGTCAAGTAATTAATGAATCTATGGGAGATTGATATTCCAATATTTCTTCTTAGAACGTATTGATTTGAACCCATAAGCGGGACCACCACCCCATAGCATGTTGCTGCCAGAAGCAGAACCTCATATTTCTTATAGAGAATCTCCTAATTTTTCCAGAGCAACTAGAAAGAGATTCTTTAACCAAAAAGAATTCAGTTCAGATGTAGAGTACCTATCCAAAAGTTTTCGTGACGATACTATAGGGGAGGTCCTGCGGAAAAATAGCTCGACGCCAGGATAATAAAAAGTTTTCACAACCAAATGTGTCGGATAAAGGCATATATCTATTTGCACGGCCCAATCAATAGTTCAAGTCACACACTCCCATAATCCATTTTCTCTTCGGAGAATTCCCTTCAACTATTCATGTCACGTAAAAGTACACGTAGAATACCAAAGGGAGTTATTCATGTTCAAGCAAGTTTCAACAATACCATTGTGACTGTTACAGATGTACGGGGTCGGGTAATTTCTTGGTCCTCCGCCGGTACTTGTGGATTCAATGGTACAAGAAGGGGGACACCATTTGCTGCTCAAACCGCAGCAAGAAATGCTATTCGGATAGTAGTAGATCAAGGTATGCAACAAGCAGAAGTCATGATAAAAGGTCCTGGTCTCAACAGAAATGCAGCATTAAGAACTTTTGCTTTCTTTTCCTCTGGCTACTAAGATGTTTCAGTTCGCTAGGTTGTCTCTTGCTTGCCCATGGATTCAACGGCAATTCGAAAGGTTGACTTATTCGGGAATCTCCGAATCTGAAAAGAATAAGACATGTATTTGGATATTTCCCTTATTTTAGACCTAACCAATTTGATCTAACCAATTAGATGAATGAACCAAACCGATAAAGAAATTTATTGAACCGAAACCGAACTGAACTAAAATCCCAATTTGGTTCGGTTCGATTCAAATCAATTTTTCGGTTTTTACTTTTTTTTTTGCTTTTTTTTGTTTTTCTTCCTTACATGCACCCCTTTTAATAAATTTTTATTTAAAAAAATTAATTATTTTTAATTAGTTTTATTCTTTTTCTTTTCTGTTTTTCCTTATCTTATCTTTTTATTTTTCTTTCTTTTTATTCTTTTTCTTCTTCATTGGTGGTCGCTAGACATGGTAGCGGCTGGCAATCAGCTTGTGGTGATCAAGCAAGGTCGAGCTCGCCCAAAGCCAGTGAGCTATGCGAGGCTCGAGCTCGCCCAACACCAGCGAGCTATGCGAGGCTCAAGCCCTACCCAGGTGGACGAATCTAGTGGGGCTCGAGTTCGCCGGCATCGGGCAAGCTTGGTCTTGCTGACCTATGACGAGGCTCCAGCTCACATCTAGCCGGTCGCTAGTTGCCACCATGGTTGGCGACCCGCCAATGAAGAAGAAGAAGAAGAAGAAGAAGCAAGAAAGAAAGAAAGAAAGAAAAATGAAAAGGAAAAAAAATAAAATCAAAAAATAAAAAAAAAAAAAACAATTTTAAAAAATAAAAGAAAAACTGAAATGAAATTTTTTTGATTTTATCCATTTGGTTTGGTTAACCAAATCGATAAAAAAACAAATTGATTAAAAAAATTCGATTTTTAATGAAAATCGAACCAAAAAAAAAAAAAAAAAACGAGCTTTTTAGTTCAATTCAGTTTTCGGTTAGGTTTTTGACACCCCTAATTTTACCATAGCTGTGAGCCTATTTGACAATCCAGTTAACTACTGTAGATTGGGAGGATAAGTTTCTCTTTTTTTTTTTTTTTTTTTTTTGTAATTTGAAATAGATATCCATTTAGTTATGCAATTTTTTTTTTCAATTTCCAAGACAAATATATAACCCAAAAATAGGTTAGGAACAAAAATGAGAAGTAGGAATTATCTACTTTTCTATTCTAAAAACAGAAATTAAAAAAAAAAAAATCTTCTTATCGCTCGCTCTTGCCACCAGCCGGCCGCCCACTTGCCATATGCAAGCTCATCACCCGCCAGTCACCCTAGAGGGAGAGATATCTTGGAAGATATATTAAATTAATTTCTATTCGAGGAATAGAAATTTCATATCATAATCAAGCATGTATTTTTGTTTAGAAATTCGTCTAGAGAGTAGAAATCAAAAAATATATTTCTAACCAAAAATAGGGCCTGGGAATAAAATAGTTATCATCCACGTCCTACAACAACCTCATTTGACAACTTTAATTAGGATGGTACTTAAATGATTTGATTAAATTAAAATTTCATTTGATTTTTGGGAAATTTCAAATAAGGACTAGAGTTTGAGGACGCCCCCTCTCCCTTTTTTCAACTGGAGCGGACACAAACTAGCGAGCTCTCTCTATTAGAATAATCAAAATCAAATCAAAATAACATTTCATGTTCTATATTCTGAATATCTTATCTTATGAATTGACCAGATCAATTAACTTGCAATGAGAATGATTAGAATCAAATCATATCTCCTACTCTAATGACATCATGTAGATTTCCAAGGAGAATATGGAATGCAAACACAGATAATGTTGGTTGTTTGTTTGTAAAACAGACAAAATGTGATTTTTCATTGTCTCACATAGGAAAGTTGGGAGGAGATATGTCATTTTATAAATATGAGCTTTTTTCTAGTATGTTCAAAGAAAAGGTTGGAGTGTGGGACCCACAATACCAGCATGCTGATGTGCAATTATTAATTAATAGGCGTGCTTAGCACGTTTGCGTGACTGTGATTTAATTAGCACCAATCGTATTATTTTCATTTTATTTCAGATGGTTATTTTTTCCAACAGATAATACAATATAGATGCACAAATCATGAAAACATCGATTTTTATTTAATTAGCACTTTCGCCTCGTGTTAGACATAATGAACAAAAGTGGCTACATCAGTAGTTGGAGGTAGCTATTTTGAAAAATGTCGAGTTCTGCAGCGTTCACACATGCACTTCTCATGAAAACAGCGAAATGAAAGTTAATATTAACATAGAGATGCAAAGAAGTTTACAGATTAAGATGGAAGACCAGAAAACGCCACCGAAATGCTTCCTAGAGCCGCGTCTTCCCGACGATTCAGCTCCTCACTCAGATCCTCCTGCAAGCTGAAACTTCTACCGTCTTGGTGAAATGCCAGGATAGGGAGAGCAACCTGAAAGCATCTTCACGACTCACAGTACAAGAAGAAGATGAAAAGGATGAACACATCGGTCCGGTGTCTACAGCTTGAGAGTGTCGATGAAAGGTACCGCATCATCAAGCTTGTAGCTTAAGAAGCACTGCAGGAATTCTCCAGAGTTCGAGAGGGTTTGGTAGATAGGGGGGAGTCCGGTGGCTGCGAGGAGCTGTGGAGAAGGTCCGACCGGAAGAGACGGGCTGGGATAGCAAAAGGTTGCTATCGACACCCTCTCCTTCTCTTTGTTCACCACTGCTCTGTGATCCGGCGCTCTGTACGTGCCATTGCTGTAAACCTCCATGATTTGACCTAAATTCACGATGATGCCACCGGGGACGGGTGGAACCGTGACCCAGCAGTTGTCCTTGCTAAGGACCTGAAGGCCAGGGATGTTGCCGCACTCCGTCAACAGGGTGATCCCCGAGATGTCGGCATGTGGCAACAGGCCTATTGCTCTCTCAGGTTCCGGGCATGCTGGGTAGTAATTCATCCTGACCTCGTATTTCCCTTCTCCGAAACTTTTCGTCAACAGATCCAATTCGCCTTCATGAATCCCCAACGCCATTCCAATATACTTCACTACTTCCGCTGCCAGTTTCCTCATATCTTCGCTGTATTTCTCCAGTGCTATCCTGATCGATTAAGCATTCACAATTAACATTTGTTTAATTTAGCCACCTCGAAGTGCACAAACATGACATAAACGGAAAGGATGGAAACCGAACGACCTGAATTCCGGGGGCTTTTTTGGCCACAGATCGAGATTTCTCGCATGAGCAGGATGGCATTTGAGGAAGATCATGTCGTTCCTCTGCAGCTTCTGGTCGTGAGAGGTGACGAAAGCCTGCCCGTAACCTTTGAGACTTCCGGGTTTCTGGGCTGACTTTTGCTTCTCGTGGTGGGGCAGATCGATGAACCCTTGCACGTTCTCCTTCATCATCCTCATTCCTTCATCCAACACTCCATGGTTCACTAACTGCACATTCACCATGTCAAATTTTGTAGGGCTACAACCGACTATTTTAATAGCTTAAGCTGTTAGATAAAAACATGATTTAATATTCAATTATTCCAATGCACCGCAACATCACAATCTTATGCTTTTCCAAATTAAACCCCATTCCCATGGAGATACTATCGTGATCCTTCTATTTTTCAATGACAATGGTTCGTGTCATACATGAAGATAGTGCTAATCAATGAAATGATCGATGGTGCCGATCATGTTTCCGTGAGATCATCTCCATGGATTCTAAATTAATAACCATTTCAAATGCATGAAATGACTCACTAACTTGACATACTCACTTAGACAAAAATAAAATAAACGTCTAAAGTAAATCTTATTTCAAATAAAAACTTGAAATATTCTTATTTTTTCAAGTAAGGACTTGAAGTGATTATTTTAAAGAATGACCTAACTTCATCGACTCACGGGTCAACTAAATACTCCGGCCAATCGAGGGCATTTTCATCCTAAGACAATTTCAACCTAAATTAAAGTTAAATTAGATTAAAAATATATATATTAAAAAAAAAAAAAAAAAACAAACAAACAGCCCTGCCACCTTTGGCCGCTGCCCCCATCGCTGGCGGGGCGGCAGCAATGGCCAGTTGCTGGCGACCCCTTGCAACCCTCTCCTACATCTGGGCCTGGGATCAGGTATTTTACCGCCCCACTAGTAAAATAAGTCCAGTTTGAGAGTATGAAGTAAAAAGAGCGGGTATTGTGACAGCAACAAACAGAAGACTACATGCTAATGATCAAGTAGAAATCATACCAGGAAAAGACCCCATTGACGACGGACAGAGTGAAGGTTGCAGAGCTCGGTGGATCGAGAAGGAGGATCCATCAGCTTCCCCAGATCGATGCGAGGCAAGCCCTGTGACAACTCTCGATGGTGACCAGCCATTACTATGTCGTCGTGGAGGTACCTGGGGGGCACAGCATCCGGCTGTCGCTGCCTCACCAGCTCTTGCACACTCGACACCGGCAGCGTCCAGTTCAAGTTCACCCCTTCCTCCTTCTCCTCCATCTTCGCCTCTTCTCTGTTCCTTCCGCTGTCTGATCTCTTCCACCTGAGTTCTTGAATTGACTATGAGAGGATGATCGCTCACCGAACGAAAGGATAGTCAACTTTTGATCGGTATTCTGCTGCCATTAGTCACAATTCAGTCAGAAGAAATTGTGCAAAGTACTGTTTTATAAAAGAAATATCAGCAACATCTCTTCTTATAAAGGATCACACGTCCTCGGTGACCACCCCCGAGAGACCCGACTCAAGCGCAAATCAGGAAGACAAATGGCTGTTATGAATGAGGAAGAAGATGAACAATAATGGGTGAACAGTAGATTTAGTATTTTTTAAATGCTAAAAGCCCAAAGTAGATCTCTACTTGTATTGGGCTTTCGGTATGTAGAATGCTAGCATTTGGCCAAAAAAACTTCAAAAATGCTTATCAAACGCTTTGTATTTTCCCTAAGGCGCTTTGGAGGCTCAAAACCCCTTGCAAATGCTCAATCAAACGCAACCTAATCTAAACTTAAGTCGGACTCTCCCAAACCTATATCAATTTGCAACTTAGGTTCAGATTCTTAACATATGAATGATTTTTTTTCAATTAAAAGTCGTTATTAATCTATTTTTCAGATTCTTAACATATGAATGTTTGGCCCACTGCTCCGGGTCCCAAAATAAAGCAGCCGATTAGATCGCTAAAGCCTAATATCACGGAGCTCTTCCTCAATGCTGGGTTTGCAGCCCCTCTCAGCCCCTTTTGGATGTTTTGTGTGTTGAAGCCCAATTGGATTGTTCCTTCACTTTATCTACTTAAATGAAATGGAAAATGCATTTTCGCCCCGAAAAAACCACCTTTGCCATCGCCTGACCTGCCATAGCGCCAACGTTACCAGCGACTCGCCACCAATTCGTTGGAAAGGCGAGGACGCCAAACTCTGTTCTCCCGGCAACATTGCGGTGGGATGTAATTTTTCATTTTTTATAACTTGGTTCCGAAAATGAAGAGGAATGTCAATTGGGGCTATTACGCTAGTGCACGTATGAAAACAAGCTGACCGTCTCTCCCTCCGGCGGCAACATCACGTAGACTTCTAAGGAGAACGTAGAATGCAGACGCGAAGATAATACAATATAGATTTGACCTACGGAAGACGTGGTAGATATAATCAACGAAATGTTGAAAACAGTGAAGTGAAATTTAATATTAACCTAGACATGCAAAGAAGTTCACAGATTAAGATTGAAGACCAGAGAAGGCCACGGAAGCGCTTCCTAGAGCGGCGTGTTCCCAATGGGAATTCAGCTCCTCACTCAGATCCTCCTGCAATCTGAAACTTCTACTGTCTTATTGAAATGTCAGGATAGGGGGAGCAACCTCAAAGCATCTTCACGACTCACGATCCAAGAAGAAGATGAAAGGGATGAACACATCAGTTCAGCGTCTACAGCTTGAGGCTGTCAATGAAAGGAACCGCATCATCAAGCCTGCGGCTATAGAAGCGCTGCATAAATTCTTCAGAGTTCGAGAGGGTTTGGAAGATAGGGGGGAGCCCGGTGGCTGCGAGGAGCTGTGGAGAAGGTCCAACCGGAAGAGACGGGCTGGGATTGCAAAAGGTTGCTATGGACACCCTCTCCTTCTCTTTGTTCACCACCACTCTGTGATCGGGTGCTCTATACGTGCCATTGCTGTAAACCTCCATGATTTGGCCTAAATTCACGACGATGCTGCCGGGAATAGGCGGAACTGTGACCCAGCACTTGTCCTTTCTAAGGACCTGAAGGCCAGCGATGTTGCCGCACTCCGTCAACAGGGTGATCCCCGTGGCGTCAGCATGCGGCGACATGCCTACTGCACTCTCAGGTTCCGGGCACGCTGGGTAGTAAGTCATCCTGACCTGGCACGACCCTTCTCCGAAACTTTTCGCCAACACGTCCAGTTCCTCTTCATGAATTCCCAACGCCATTCCAATATACTTCGCTACCGCCTCTGCCACTTTCCTCATATCTTCGCCGTATTTCTCCAGTGCCATCCTGATCGATCGATTAAGCATTCGCAATCAACATCTGCTTAATTCAGCTAACTAGAAATGCATAGACATAACGTAATCGAAAAAAAATGGAAGCCATATGACCTGAATTCGGGTGGATTTCGTGGCCATAGATCGAGATTTCTCGCATGCGGAGGATGGCATTTGAGGAAGATCATGTCGTTCCAGTCCAGCTTCTGGTCGTGGTAGGTCACGAAAGCCTGCCCGTAACCTTCGAGACTTCCGGGCCTCTGGGCTGACTTCTGCTTCTCATGGTGGGGCAGTTCGAAGAAACCTCGCACGTTCTCCTTCGTCATCCTCATCCCTTCATCCGACACTCCATGGTTCACCAACTGCACATACAACCCCATTCACATGAAGATACTATCATGATCCTTCTATTTTAAATAAGGGCCCAACCTTGCCGACTCACCAACGGGCTAAATAATCTAGCTAATCAAGGACATTTTCGTCCAAAGATGAATATTAAAGAGAACAATATGAGCAAAAAATTTTAGAAATCAAAAGGAAGCTCTAAATAAAGGAACCGATCCGATGTCACATTCGGTAAAGATTTATGGAATGACCCTTACGTAAGGATTATATTGCCCTTAATTGTTATGAAATAAAATATGCTCAAAACCGAACATGAGAGTTTCTTCTCATCCAGCTCATCGCGAATATAAGGTTTTCATAAGGCTAATCTTGAGCGATAAATGCCGATCACATGCTTAACACGTGCAAGTCGGTTGGGAAGTGGTGTTTTCGGTGGTGCTACTCGGTGAACAATGCCCCTTCTTTGCATCTGTTACGTTTATGCTCGATCGAGATATCTTTTATTTCGTCCAAAAAAGATTTTAAATCAAAAAACGGATCGCTACCCTTTTGATATCTATCGGTCAAAGCTGAAAAAGTGACTAACCCTTTCTTTTATTTAAGATGCAATACAATAAATAAATAAATAAATAAAATAAAAATTGATTTCTTCTATTTCTTCAATCACTAACTATATGGCCTATATTTTAATAAAATTAGATTAAAAATTTAAAAAGATGAAATTTAAAGGAACAAAAAAGCAAACCTTCCACCTGTGGCCACCGCTCCATCATTAGTGGGGTGGCCGTGATGGCCAGCAAGGTTGCCGGCACTTGCCAGAACAGAGAGAAGGTGGTGACCCTCTCCCAGATCTAGGCAAGGGTCGCTATGGCCATTGCCGCCACCCCACCGGCGATGGGGCAGTGACCACAAGCGGAGGACCTATGATCGGGTATTTTACTGTCCCTCTAGTAAAATAAGTCCTTTAGTTTGAGAGAGATTATGCAGGAAAAAGAGCAGGTATTGCAACATCAATAGACAGAAGACTACATGTATTTAAGCTTATGATCAAGTAGAAACCGCACTAGGAAAAGACCCCATTCACGACAGGCAGAGTCAAGGTCGCAGAGCTCGGTGGATCGGGAAGCAAGGTCCATCAGCTTCCCCAGGTCGATGCGAGGCAAGTCCTGCAACGACTCGCGATGGTGATCAGCCACCACCGTGTCATCACGGAGGTACCTCGGGGGCACAGCTTCCGGCCGCTGCTGCCTCACCAGCTCCTGCACGCTCGGCACCGGCAGCGTGCAGTTCAAGGTCACCCCCTTCCCCTGCATCTTTGCCTCTTTCTCTGTTCCCTCTGCCATCTGATCTCTTCCGCCTCAGTTCTTCAATCAACTATATAATGCCGATCGCTCACCAAACGAAAGGATAGTCAAATTTTGATGAGTATTCTACCGCGAATAGTCACAATTCGATGGGAAGAAATGGCGCAAAGTACTGTTTTATAGAAGAAATGTCAGCAGCGTCTTCTCTTAGCTCTTTACTTAAGCATTTCGGCCAAGCACAACAATGTTGATTTTGCGCGCCAACCTAGGAAACAAGGCATTGGATGTGGACTACAGTATGGAATTTGATTACAGACGTTGTTTATTTTTTTATTTTTTTTTTATGGGATGAATTGGCGCAAAGTACTGTTTTATAGAAGAAATGTCAGCAGCGTGTCCTCTTAGCTGTTGACTTTAGCGTTTCGGCCAAGCACAACAAGGTTGACTTTGAGCGCCAGCCTAGGAAACAAAGTGTTGAATGCAAACTGCAGTATGGTAATTGATTACACACATTTTTTTTTTTTTTAGGATATAAGTTCAATCATAAAATTATAAATAAATTTAGAAATTTATAAAAAGTGCAATCAAATTTTAAAACTTGTCAAATTTGTACAATCAAATCATTCCGTTGACTCGGTCAATTTAGATTATCGAAAAAAGGCAGTCGGTGGGGGTTTCCTTCAGTCCCTATTCCTCGCTCAGCGGTGGTCCCGGTGCCGTGCGGCTTTCCTGGCTACGCCCAGGCTCTACATCCAGGGCGCCCAATGATTTCCAGAGTCTATCATGAGCAGCCAACGCCGGTTTTGTATTCTTGGTTGAATTTTTGCAGGTTTTCCGGTGAGCACAGCACCCAAGCAAACCGTCACAGCAGTCCTCATTTGTTGATTGTGCTCGAGACCATCCTGCGCCAGCCACTATAGCCTTCCAAAAGGCTATCCGTCAACGATCAGGGGTGCCATTGGCGAGCGCAGATTCTCTCACTTATTTTCTCCAATATTGATTGTTTTATTTGAAGGAAAATCTGGGCGAGGGAAGGTCATACATTTTTACAGTAAAAGAGGACGTCCACACTGGAATGAGGGAGCACTCGTTGGTAGAAGGGAAGTCAAAATTGGGAGCACTTCTCCGTGGGTTTTGACTTGTGTGACCAGAGACGCCCAAGAAATCAACGTATAAAAAAGAGAAGACTTTCCTTTCTTCTTTTTAGTCTTCCCACGAGATCGAGTGCTATTGTCCACCGTTCTTCGTCGCTGCCTGGGTCATTTCGACGCAATAATCCACCATGCTGGACTACTGCTGGTACCGAGCCACAGTGAGTGCCGCAAGCCTTTCCCGCTCATCTGTCGAGCCGATTCCATTGAGTTCAAACTTGGCAATATTATTTGCGAAATTAGGTAATTATTTTATCTGAATTTGGTTTGGATATTTTATTGCCTAAAGTATGCAATCGCCGGTGTGTGCCGAGACGCCTCATGGAAGCTCACGGGAGGATTCGCTTGTCTAATTCGAGCTCAATCGCCTCTTCACGCGGAAGCCATTGCGCCGCTTGAAGGCATGCGCTTTATGAAAGATTGGAGCAGAGAGAACATGGGCAGAGAAGTCTCTGTGGAACTGGAGTCTGACGATTTTTCTTTAGTTCAGTCAGTCGCGTGTGAAGACCAACCTCCTTTTCTTCATAACCGTCGACTTTCCTACAAACCACATGCGTTGGGTACAAATCATGTACTTTTCTTTTTCTTTGTAAAGAGACGTTACACCAGTCACTCACCATACAGGTTATTTAAATCCAAGAAATATTTAATGCATTGCCACTAGAGTGTAAATGGTTCGTTTCGGTTCGATTTTTTCAGAAAGTTAAACCGAACCAAACCGAATCGATAAATAAATTTATTGAACCGAACCGAAATCCAATTCGAACCGAAACCAAACCGAACTGAAATTCCGATTTGGTTCGATTCGATTGAATTCGAGTTTTCGGTTTTTACTTTTATTTTTGCTTTGTTTTTTTTTTTTCCTTACATGCACCCCTTTTAATAAATTTTTATTTAAAAAAATCAATTTTAAATTATTTTAAATTATTTTTATTCTTTTTCTTTTCTTTTTTTCCTTATCTTTCTTTTTCTTTTTCTTTCTTTTTATTATTTTTCTTCTTCATTGGCTGGTCGCTAGATATGGTAGCAGCTAGCAATCAGCTTGTGGTGATCAAGCAAGGTCAAGCTCGCCCAATGCCGCGAGTTATGCGAGGCTCAAGCCCCGCCTGGGTGGACGAGTCGGTGGGGCTCAAGTTCGCCGGCATCGGGCAAGCTTGGCATTGCCGACCTATGACGAGGCTCCAGCTCACCTCTGGCCGGTCACTAGTTGCCACCGTGGTTGGTGACCAACCAATGAAGAAGAATAAAAAAAAGAAAGAAAACGAAAAGGAAAAAAAATCAAATCAAATCAAATCAAAAAATAAAAAACAATTTTAACGAATAAAAGATAAACTAAAATGAAATTTTTTTGATTTTATCCATTTGGTTTGGTTAACCGAATCAATAAAAACCAAATTGATTAAAAAAATTCGATTTTTAATGAAAATCGAACCAAAAAAAAAAATGAGCTTTTTGGTTCGGTTCGGTTTTCAGTTAGGTTTTTAACACCCCTAATTTTACCATAGTTGTGAGCCTATTTGACAATCCAGTTAACTATTGTAGATTGAGGGATAAGTTTCTCTTCTTCTTTTTTTTTTTTTTGTTTGAAACAAATATCCATTTAGTTACGTAATTTTTTTTTCAATTTCCGAGACAAATATATAACCCAAAAATAGGTTAGGAACAAAAATAAGAAGTAGGAATTATCTACTTTTCTATTCTAAAAACAGAAATTAAAAAAAAAAATCTTCTTATTGCTCGCCCTTGCCACTAGTCGGCCGCCCACTTGCCATATGCAAGCTCATCACCCGCCAGTCGCCCTAGAGGGAGAGATATCTAGGAAGATATATTAAATTAATTTCTATTCGAGGAATAGAAATTTCATATCATAATCAAACATGTATTTTTGTTTAGAAATTCATCTAGAGAATAGAAATCAAAAAATATATTTCTAACCAGAAATAGGGCGGAATAAAATAGTTATCATTCGCGTCCTACAACAACCTCATTTGACAACTTTAATTAGGATGGACTTAAATGATTTGATTAAATTAAAATTTCATTTGAATTTTGGGAAATTTCAAATAAGGACTTGAGTTCGAGGACGCCCCCTCTCCCTTTTTTCAACTGGAGTGGACACAAACTAGCGAGCTCTCTCTATTAGAATAATCAAAATCAAATCAAAATAACATTTCATGTTCTATATTCCAAATATCTTATCTTATGAATTGACCAGATCAATTAACTTGCAATTAGAATGATTAGAATCAAATCATCTCCTACTCTAATGACATCATGTAGATTTCCAAGGAGAATGTGGAATGCAAACACAAAGATAATGTTGGTTGTTTGTTTGTAAAACAAACAAAATTTGATTTTTCATTGTCTCACATAGGAAAGTTGGGAGGAGATATGTCATTTTATAAGTATGAGCTTTTTTCTAGTTTGTTCAAAGAAAAGGTTGGAGTGTGGGACCCACAATACCAGCGTGCGGATGTGCGATTATTAATTAATAGGCGTGCTTAGCACATTTGCGCGACTATGATTTAATTAGCACCAATCATATTATTTTCATTTTATTTCAAATGGTTATTTTTTCCAATAGATAATACAATATAGATGCACAAGTCATGAAAACATCGATTTTTTATTTAATTAGCACTTTCGCCTCGTGTTAGACATAATGAACAAAAGTGGCTACATCAGTAGTTGGAGCCTGGAGGTAGCTATTTTGAAAAATGTTGAGTTCTGCGGCGTTCACACATGCACTTCTCATGAAAACAGCGAAATGAAAGTTAATATTAACATAGAGATGCAAAGAAGTTTACAGATTAAGATTGAAGACCGGAAAAGGCCACCGAAATGCTTCCTAGAGCCGCGTCTTCCCGACGGGAATTCAGCTCCTCACTCAGATCCTCCTGCAAGCTGAAACTTCTACCGTCTTATTGAAATGCCAAGATAGGGAGAGCGACCTGAAAGCATCTTCACGGCTCACAGTACAAGAAGAAGATGAAAAGGATGAACACATCGGTTCGGTGTCTACAGCTTGAGAGTGTCGATGAAAGGAACCGCATCATCAAGCTTGTGGCTTAAGAAGCACTGCAGGAATTCTCAAGAGTTCGAGAGGGTTTGGTAGATAGGGGGGAGTCCGGTGGCTGCGAGGAGCTGTGGAGAAGGTCCGACCGGAAGAGACGGGCTGGGATGGCAAAAGGTTGCTATGGACACGCTCTCCTTCTCTTTGTTCACCACTGCTCTGTGATCCGGCGCTCTGTACGTGCCATTGCTGTAAACCTCCATGATTTGACCTAAATTCACGACGATGCCGCCGGGAACGGGTGGAACCGTGACCCAGCAGTTGTCCTTGCTAAGGACCTGAAGGCCAACGATGTTGCCGCACTCCGTCAACAGGGTGATCCCCGAGATGTCGGCATGTGGCAACAGGCCTATTGCTCTCTCAGGTTCCGGGCATGCTGGGTAGTAATTCATCCTGACCTCGTTTTCCCTTCTCCGAAACTTTTCGTCAACAGATCCAATTCGCCCTCATGAATCCCCAACGCCATTCCAATATACTTCACTACTTCCGCTGCCAGTTTCCTCATATCTTCACTGTATTTCTCCAGTGCTATCCTGATCGATTAAGCATTCACAATTAACATTTGTTTAATTTAGCCACCTCGAAGTGCACAAACATGACATAAACGGAAAGGATGGAAACCGAACGACCTGAATTCCGGGGGCTTTTTTGGCCACAGATCGAGATTTCTCGCATGAGCAGGATGGCATTTGAGGAAGATCATGTCGTTCCACTGCAGCTTCTGGTCGTGAGAGGTGACGAAAGCTTGCCCGTAACCTTCGAGACTTCCGGGTTTCTGGGCTGACTTTTGCTTCTCGTGGTGGGGCAGATCGATGAACCCTTGCACGTTCTCCTTCATCATCCTCATTCCTTCATCCAACACTCCATGGTTCACTAACTGCACATTCACCATGTCAAATTTTGTAGGGCTACAACCGACTATTTTAATAGCTTAAGTTGTTAGATAAAAACATGATTTAATATTCAATTATTCCAATGCACCGCAACATCACAATCTTATGCTTTTCCAAATTAAACCCCATTCCCATGGAGATACTATCGTGATCCTTCTATTTTTCAATGACAATGGTTCGTGTCATACATGAAGATAGTGCTAATCAATGAAATGATCGATGGTGCCGATCATGTTTCCGTGAGATCATCTCCATGGATTCTAAATTAATAACCATTTCAAATGCATGAAATGACTCACTAACTTGACATACTCACTTAGACAAAAATAAAATAAACGTCTAAAGTGAATCTTATTTCAAATAAAAACTTGAAATATTCTTATTTTTTCAAGTAAGGGCTTGAAGTGATTATTTTAAAGAATGACCTAACTTCATCGACTCACGGGTCAACTAAATACTCCGGCCAATCGAGGGCATTTTCATCCTAAGACAATTTCAACCTAAATTAAAGTTAAATTAGATTAAAAATTTTTAAAATATATATATTAAAAAAAAAAAAAAAAAAAAACAAACAAACAAACAAACAGCCCTGCCACCTTTGGCCGCTGCCCCCATCGCTGGCAGGGCGGCAGCAATGGCCAGTTGCTGGCGACTCCTTGCAACCCTCTCCTACATCTGGGCCTGGGATCAAGTATTTTACCGCCCCACTAGTAAAAAGAGCGGGTATTGTGACAGCAACAAACAGAAGACTACATGTGTTTAAGCTAATGATCAAGTAGAAATCGTACCAGGAAAAGACCCCATTGACGACAGGCAGAGTGAAGGTTGCAGAGCTCGGTGGATCGAGAAGGAGGATCCATCAGCTTCCCCAGATCGATGCGAGGCAAGCCCTGGGACAACTCTCGATGGTGAACAGCCATTACTATGTCGTCGTGGAGGTACCTGGGGGGCACAGCATCCGGCTGTTGCTGCCTCACCAGCTCTTGCACACTCGACACCGGTAGAGTCCAGTTCAAGTTCACCCCTTCCTCCTTCTCCTCCATCTTCGCCTCTTCTCTGTTCCTTCCGCTGTCTGATCTCTTCCACCTGAGTTCTTGAATTGACTATGAGAGGATGATCGCTCACCGAACGAAAGGATAGTCAACTTTTGATCGGTATTCTGCTGCCATTAGTCACAATTCAGTCAGAAGAAATTACGCAAAGTACTGTTTTATAAAAGAAATATCAGCAACATCTCTTCTTATAAAGGATCACACGTCCTCGGTGACCACCGCCGAGAGACCCGACTCAAGCGCAAATCAGGAAGACAAATGGCTGTTATGAATGAGGAAGAAGATGAACAATAATGGGTGAACAGTAGATTTAGCATTTTTTAAATGCTAAAAGCCCAAAGTAGATCTCTACTTGTATTGGGCTTTCAGTATTTAGAATGCTAGCATTTGGCCAAAAAAACTTCAAAAATGCTTATCAAACGCTTTGTATTTTCCCTAAGGCGCTTTGGAGGCTCAAAACCCCTTGCAAATGCTCAATCAAACGCAACCTAATCTAAACTTAGATCGGACTCTCCCAAACCTATATCAATTTGCAACTTAGGTTCAGATTCTTAACATATGAATGATTTTTTTCAATTAGAAGTCATTATTAATCTATTTTTTATAGGTCAATTAGAAACCAAATAAAGTAACGAGAGAACTACTTCACTTCCACGAACTAGATATTAAATGAGTTTGGCGACTTGATTACGCTAAATTTCTCTAACACTCTTTCAGTACATTTTCTCTTTTATTTCAATATATTTATAATATATATATATATATATATATATATATATATATATATATATATATATATATATATATTTTTTTTTTTTTTTTTTTTTTTTTTGTAAGCAGTTTGCATTAATTTTAAATTACTCCTAACATGTGAGGTAATTAAGTAGGTTCGCAACTATTATTTAATACTCAATAAAGCAAAATAGTAAATGAATTGCGACCATAGGAAGGAAATACTTACTTCATGACATATATGCAATATTAGTTAAAAAATCACATCAACAACTTAAATATGATTTATAATTACCACGCAATCACTCTTTTTTTTTCACTTAATTAAATTAAACTTAATCTATGTGCAATGCAATGCAATAACGTAAAAAAATGCTTAACGAAAATGACAAGTAACATGCAACCATTATGCAAACTATATGTCATACATCATTAATTATTTAACATAATCTAATAACAGGAAAATATTAAATGCAACTATCCTAATATGTCATGCACTCAAATGATCCTAAACATCCAATGACTAGATGACATGCAAGGGATACCTAATTTTAGGTGACCCACGCATGATATTTTTATGTTTTCTTTTTTCTTTTCTTTTTTATAAAAATGGAAATTAAAATTGCCCAATAATTAAACATGCAATTTAAATTAATGAAAAGAAAATCTAACATCCTAAATTAATTTTTTCAGTATTTTTTTATTTTGAAAATTCGGAATAAATAAATTTCCTAATCTAAACATACAATGTATCCTAGAACAAGCAATATTCTAGCGTGACCCTAATCCAACTCAAATATGTTTATTATTTTTTTGGGTTTTCTTTTACGGAAGCAAAATCAATTCAAGAAAATGCATCAAAAAAACAACAAAGTAGCAAATCGGGCAAAATATGATCGATACCCATCTAATTTTTTAAATAAATTGACGAATCGTATCTCGCCCATGAGATTAGGTTAGTCAATTTTTAATAAAATTACAAATCATATAGGGCGTGAGATCAGATTTATGATTTTTCTGTGCGATTGCGAGTCATATTTTGAACAAAAAATCGAATTGCCAATCGTATACACGTTGTGAAATAAATGTACAATCCTAACTTAAAAGAATACTTGAGATTGTGGATAGGACAATATGTCAAGAACTTCAATCACATGTATCAATGATATTTCAAATAAGAAAACTAAATGGTCGGAAATCAACTTAGATAAGATTTTTACCTAATTCGAATATTGGCTTCCAAATTCGGATCTTCGAACTGCTACTCGCAACTCAACACGGCGGTGCTCGGTGAGGCTCACGGTGAGGTGGCTCGATGGCGCTCAACTGGCTGAAGAAAATGGGGGCACGAATTGAAGATGCTCAACAATTGAACTAAACTTGCAACGATAAGAGTGCACTTAGTTGGTCAAAAAAAAAATCTGCAAGGTGACAAAATTGGGCACCACAAACTGTCGACCTCGTTGACTTCACTGAGCAGTGCGACCGTGACTAATATTGTCGCTGTGGAGGAGCTCCGGTGTGGTTCGGATGCGAGTGTGGGTGTTCGACTCGTCAAGGGTTCCGCTGGAGTCTTCTACAGTAGTCACCGGAGCTCCAAAGCTCGCACTGTTATTGCCATCTTCTCTCGCTGTAAAGAGAACTATGCAATTATCTATTTGTGACTATCCCTGTTGTAGAGTTCTTGTTGCTATTATCAATTTGTTTTCGCGTCTTTTGAAAGTTAAACTTGAATTATTCCACGGGAAGTGTTCAAAGTTTTTTTAAATGACCTATTCACCCCTTCTTAGTTGTATTGTCAAACTTGAATCATTTGATCAAAAATCTAATGTACATTGATGTCGGGTACCAATTCATATATGATATTAATTCACAAGGAAAATGCTTCCTTGGAGATAAGTATACACGACGTATAATCGTGCAGACATGTTACCGCAGCCAATCCATTGACCATGTTTCAATACCATATAGACTTGGTTAGTACCTGTAGGCTGTAGCGAATGAGGAGCCCAAAAGGCCCTAGAAGAGACGACAATCGATGAGGATGTTGAGAGTTCACTTTTGTCGAAAGATTATTCAACTTTTTGTAGTCAATTCTTTTTATATACAATCATACACATAGGCTGCGTTTGGTGGTCGGGATAATAATCAAGATAGAATAGGATAAAATAGGATATTAAATCCTCTGGATAATAAAGGTGGACATATCTAATCCTATCAAGTGTTTGGCACACTTCAAGATAAGATTAAAAAAATAAATATGATATTCAATTAAATTATAAAATTAAAAAATGAAAATTCAATTAATTAAATGCCATGGAAAAACCCTAGGGCTACGTTTGGTGGTCGGGACAATAATCAGGATAAAATAGAATAAAGTAGGATATTAAATCCTCTAGCTAATAAAAGGCAGACATATCTAATCCTATCAAGTGTTTGGCACCCTTCAGGATAAGATTAAAAAATAAATATGATATTCAATTAAATTATCAAATTAAAAAATAGAGAATTCAATTAATTGAAGGCCATGGAAAAACCCTAGATCTAGGAATTATGGCCACCTCCATAGTGGCCACCATTGAAAACGGCGAGCACCAACATCGCCATGCAATGGCGACGCAAATCGGTAAATCTTAGACTATGACAGAGAGGGTGGGTGGGGGAATTTTAGGCAACCACCGGAGTAGTCTTTGCATTGCCTCAAATCAATCGAGGTCCTAAGTTGTCAACGATACCAAAGATTTACAGCTGCTCCATCACCATCACCATCACCATCTTCCCCTCTTCCCTTGAGACGTCCAACTTACTTCATAAGGATTCTAGCATTGTCAATAAAGTGGTGCAGGTGGAGCCAAAGTTCCAGTGTTTGGCACACTTGGTCATTAGATTAGTTCCACATATGCCTACGAGAAAACTTTTGCCCTATTTGTCTCAAAAAGCCACTCTTGGTCATTAGATTCAGCAAGTCCATGATCCAAAGGAAGGGGCACCCAATTGCTAGCGTATGAGAAGCAAAGATGGGAGAAGAAATGGAAGAAGAGGGCTGACAATGAATTGGAGAGGCGGAGGCATCCATTTGACGTAGATGCTTACAATGTCTTCTCTTTTTGTTAAGTTCATCCTTTCCTTAAAATAAATATATATATATATATATTATCTAGTCCGAGCTTATCCCACCCCTTCCCCTGAATTTTTTTCTCTGGCATTTTATCCGGATGTATCTGAGTTTGTCCGATCGGGTGGACATTCCCAAACATCAAATAGGATAACAAATTATCCTATCCGGACTCAAATCCGGACTACCAAACGCAGCCATAGAATACCATCACGTTGGACAAAATTCACGAAGAAGGTAAGTTTATATCATGGTACTTTTTGTTGATAATTGCTAAGGAAAACTAAACAACTTAAATGATTAACAAACGTGGAAGACTAGACACGAGGGTTTTGTATGTGATTTGTCAAAATAATAAAATCGTAAGGTGGGGCAAGTTCAGATAATATTGCGTATCAATCTAGTTCGATCTTGCGTTAGGTTCCTGGAGCGACATCCCAATTCCCAAGTGACGTATCGGCATGGATTTCTTAGCTTGTTTTTAAAGTGGCAAACCTACGGAACTGTCCTTAAGTATGGCTACAAGGTCTTAACCAGAATGCTAATTCCTGGGGTCATCAGGGGAGGTCTGAAAGAAGTGCATACGATGATACAAAGATATGTGGTAATTACTCTAAAATGAAATATACGGAGGCATAACGACCGTACTAATATGCATGCAATAATTGCTAGAGTGAGACTAGATTCACATTGAATCAGAAACCTAATCGTACCCCTGAAGCGTGACAATGAAGCTCTTCTAGTGGTAGAAACACTCACAACAAGCGGCTACAAGCAGTCGGACAATGAATGCAAAGACAGCTGCTTGATCGCTTTAAGCTTATCCATCACTCTATAGTTAACAAAAGAACAGCAGATTAAACTTCCTACGAAAGTAATGATTGATACAGTAGATCGCAAAATCTACTCATCAGCTGCCGAGGTGCATTCCGCAAAACTGATATGTCGTCTAAATCTGCTTATATTTACATTTACACGTATGTGTATTTACAGTACTGGAAGATATACACTGGGATGGGGGGGAGCTGAAACTAGCGAACGACTTTATCAACTGACGAATGCCTCGAGCTGCTTGAACAGCAAAATGCTAGCAGCAGCAGAACCGTCCCAAAAAAAATTGGTTGCTTCGATGTTGTTCCCACGTCACCGAGATATCAAACAAGATTGGTCGTATTTGTCCCTCGTAATATCCCTTGCCTTCCTTTGTGTCAGTTCCTGCACTCGAATCAATAGCAAAAACGAGAACCTCCAGAAAGGTTGCACTAATCCAGAATCCACTTAATGACTACCAGTCGTCAAGCCATTCAGGAGTATTGAGCTCATCCACATCTCTAGAAGGCGAAACATGAAAAACAGTCCGGTCCTCAATGTTATTACCAGAATGTTGAGTAATACGGGAGGTGATCTCATGAGGAACAGGAAAACTGTGGGCTGCAATCCCCTTCCAATCAATAGTGTCAAACCATGGATGACTTTTGACAGAGTCAGGACCTTGGCTTCCCAGTCGTGTATTCTCATCAACATCAAGTAACTGGAAAGAAGAAATTGTCAATCTTTTGATCACATTCATATTAGCCGTGGTTTTGGAGAGGTAAGGAGAGGGGAGAGGAGAGAAGCAGGTAGCCAGGTATTTTGAAGAAAACCTTTGTGATGAGATCAACGGCTTCTGGGCAAAAAGTCTCAGGAAAAGATAGCTGGCCTTTCGCAATCTTTGCAAATGTGTCCAGCTCACTTTCTCTCCATGAACCAAAAGGCATTTCACCGTGCAGCATAAAATAGATCAAGACTCCCAAAGCCCACCTGCATGCATAACAACGTATTCAGGATGCTGCAAAGGTAACTTCAAAGCAACATGGAACGAAAAAGTCAGTCTAGTCTGCACCTGCATTACTAAAGTACACCTCAACTACATAAGACCTTGACCTCCGTCACCCACGCAATAAAATAAGGCATGAGCACTTACAGAATTATCTTCTAAGGACATGTCTAATTAGCCATAAAATTTATAGTCCTTGATCATATTACTGGAAACTGCATCAGCTGATTAAATTCCTTCAGCAACCCATTACTCGGCATGAATGTTTTCATGACTATTGCCATCATCTTATTCAAGGGTTGCAGCCAATATGAAATAGACTTCTGAACTTCGATGAATGTCTTCAAGAGGGAAAGTATAATAAAATCCAGTCTCTTAAACCTAACTAAGAAAAACTTTCTTTGCTTAGTGAGCAGTATCAAATGTGTATTACATGAAAGGGTAATGTAGGTAGTGACATTACCGTTGAAAGATCTTTATTTTGACCACCCATTTACTCTCATGCTATTTAGAGGAAGGGTGAAGGATGAAAGAAGGAGAAAGTCATTTTCATATATCCCACTGAGATATTGCAAACGCGGTGCAATGCCAGAACAAACCACACCAACAGCTTGAGACAAGTGTCAAACAAATTTGGCTTTTTTTTTTTTTCAGCACAATCCATTGATTATGCTTTGTTTGCAAAATGCTATTGTGCTTGAGGTTTGACAATCTTGTATATTAAACAAAGACAGCAATAGAACTGTGCAAATTGTATATTTCCTCCCTTAACTACAGATCAGGAGAAATCTCTTCCTCATTCGAGTTCTGCAGTCACCATCATAACTTAATTCATTGCCAATAGAACTAAATTTGCCAAAACATTTGCCTATAGCTTCATTAGATCAAGGTATCATTCTGCTATAAATTTTATCAGATGAAGTATGTAGTATTCAGATTTGAACTATCCTGCTCAATTTGGTAGCTTGGAGACATCTTCCATTGTGCAATCACCATGCCACTGTGACCATTATGAACTTTGGAACAAATAAAACGACCTGGGACAAGCATACCAAATCCAAGACTAGGCAGCACCGAGAGTCCCAGTGTCACATCAGGCACGAACACTGCGAGGTTCAGTTGAGTAACAGCAAGAGTAGAGTGCTATTGTTCGCAACAAGCATCAATAATATTCAAATAAAACCAAATCAAAAGAGGCTTCTTCACAAAATTCCGATTATCAGGCCAGATTGAGCATCTATTGAAGACCTAAGATAAGTTAAGTATGTACCAATCGGCAGGGAAACCATGGCCTCTTCCCTGGACAACTTCTGGTGCTAAATAGTCCGTCATTCCACATATGGTAAATGCTCTCTCACCAGACAACTTCTTCCCAAATCTGAAGTCTACCACCTATGCGAAAAAGCAATAAAATTCCAAAACCACTCCTTTAATGAAAGAACATGAGATTATCTTCAGCTGGTAATTTAAGAGCAAAATTTCCCCAGAAAAACTTATTGACAACACTAACCTGTATATATCCTGATTGGTCCAGCATTAGAACATCAGGAGACACAGCTCTGTAGAGAACACCGTTCTGAAATTAGACAGAAAGTACAGTGAAAATGATATTTGACAACTTCAATAAACAAATTAGGATATGAAAGAAGTAAATAAAAATATAGAAGCTGGTGTTTTTAAAGAAACGGCCAACCTTGTGGAGCACTTCCAAGGCATTTACAATGGAGGCAGCACAGAACCTTGCAGATGGATCATCTAGTGGTGTGTGTAGTATCGAAGCCAAAGGACAGGCAAGACAGGTATTTAGCAGTATGCCAGCTTCTCTTCTATCAGCAAAAGTGCATAAAACTTGTGGCACACAAGCTGAAGGGCTTATATTCTTCATCAAATTCTTTTCCTTTAACACTTGTTCTTCCTTTCCAAGTTGTTTGACCTTCTGCTTCGAAAATCTTTTTAAACTAAGCAAACTTTCTGAAACAAGATAAAATCATCAGTTACTTTTAACTTTATACAATGTCATTAATGAAAATTTTCAAGATCTCATATATTGGTCAATTTGGACAAAGTGGAAACCAACACTAAAGACATGGGCCACCTAGAGCCAAAGAGTGAAGTCATGACATAATGTAGACAAACACACTAACCTGATTCATTTAGAAGTACAAGCCCAATCTCACCACAGTCAGTAGAGTACAAGCACTTCTTCCACTCCTACATAGATAAAAAGAATAATCTAAGAAACAATTTCTTTCAATATCTTAACTTTTTTTTAGGAGAGGAGCAATTTCCATACCAAGCTAGAGAGGTCAACTTTATCTAAGGCAGAAACATGGGTATTTTTAGTAGTGTCATTGATGAAGTCTGGATTATGATCCCTTTCCCTGAATCATTGAATATCAACTGTCAGAAAAAGGAGTGAATTTTATCAGACACATAAAGATAAATAATATATATATATATATAAATTCAAATTGACAGTTTCTATCCTGTAGAAGTTATGCCCCCTTCATTTAATATGAATCAGTGAACTTCCAAAACAAGATATGACAACCGAATATAATTTCACAACTCACTTCTGATCATCCTGAGATAGTTTTGCAAGAGGACCCACCACAGAGTCAAACTTTTCCTTCGTCAAAATGGCACATTTGACATCACCAATGGCAACTGCACTAACTGAACCAACTTCTTCACCAAGAAGCACCCATTCACCAAAATAACTTGCTTCATTCTTCTCCAATGATATCTCTGGACTGCTCTCTCGATTATCCTCATCCTCTACATAATCACATTTGAGACTGCAGATATTAGGACTCTTAATCATCTCAGGGTTGAGAGTGATCTTCACTAGTCCCTTCTGGACGATATATAGCCCAGATGGACCTTCATTCTGCAAAAGAAGTATAGCAGAGACATAAGAAGAGAGCAGACACAGCCATGATGAACATAAGTCTGCAACAAAAGCAATCTTTACCATATCAAATATTGTCTGCCCATCAGAGAAGGAGACTTCAGAAAGAGAATCTGCAACATGACTAAGCTGCAATATGGTTAACCTCGACAGAAGATCCACAGACCTAAGCAATTTCAATGATGACAGATTGGTAAATTCTGACACAAGAATCCCTCGAAAATCTTCTCTCTTCAGAGCCCACAGAGTTCCATTAGTGACGGCTCGAACAGATGCCTGGAGTGGCTTGTTATACCTGTGATGACAGAATTTTGTTAAGGACTTTTTTGGACTAATTATCATTCATGACTGATAGTTGACTTCGATCAGTCTGAGAACTTCAAGAAATCAAGTTAATAGACAGACTTGACAAGAAATCAACCAAATCTCATGGGGTATGTTGCAAGTCTTGAATATTGGCCATGTTAGACTTGAAACATCATGGAAGAGAGACATTTCAGATTGATTGAAGCAGCTCCAGTCATTGGCATTAAATAATTCAGGTTCTAACATTTTTCCAGTTCTTACTTTTTGCATGATATATGTCGACAACTTTTTATTGCCCTTGTATTTATTTGCTCTCAATGAGATGCACTTTATTTTCAAGACGACATATTGGAAAACGTTTAGGTACAGCAACAAATGAAAGTAACAACAGAAAATAATTACATAAGTGCAAGCTCTCCAAAAGATGATAACTTCTCGGCTGTATAGCGCTGCAAAACCCGAGTTATCTCGCCATTCTTCTCTTCCTGCCATAAAAATAGTCCATTAAGCAATGGAGATAGCTATGATCCTAATCTCCACGAGAAAACCTCATTAAAATCATCGAGTCTCGCCAATGACAACAAATGAATAGTCGACAATATAAGGAAGCTACTTCTGGAAAATCAATGAATATTATGGAATTTACCAAAGTTCATCAGTGTGTATATCAATGTGAACTACAGATATTATATGCATAAATCAATCAAACCAGAACCTGTGTTGCTAAGACCTCAAACTCTCCATTGCCAACAACATAAAAGCAATCACCTTCTCCACCCTGCAAATTATGATTTTTATGTCATATCACATGTAGCTCCACTGATAATTAGATGCAAAAGGTCATTCAATTTCTCAGATGAATAATGCGCATGATGTAGCCCATGGGACTATCGGTGTGAGCCTTGTGCGACAATCACAGCAAGTTGATAAAGAAAAGTTTAAAGTGCCTCACCCGTATGCATAGTTTTGCCCATCATATATGTTAGTTCTTACTAGTTTTAAGCTGCAGTGCACACTAAACCTGAACCTACTACATTTTGAGGTTATCTGAAATTCTATATACTCTGACCACTTCTTTCACTACTTCCTCATCGTGAGATGTTATTGAACTATCTTGTCTTTCAGATATATGCAATAAATAGGTTATGTTTAAATATGAGTGGTGCTCAGAAAGAAACATGACACCACCAAAAAGATTGAGAGAGAGAGAGAGAGAGAGAGAGATACCTGCTCAACAACAACATCTCCTGGCTGGACCTCAACTCTTTGCATGCAGTCCAGCAGAACATGACACTGAGAATCAGTAAGTTTTCTGAAGAGGAAATGATCATGCAATGCACGCTCAATGTGTGCCTGTTGCATGGAAGAACAATGAATGAGGGCCCAACAAGTATAAGTTAATAATTAGGTTGCTTTAGTTCAGAATTTACTTCTTCTTCCCAAGTCTTCCTGTGTGATGGAGGAGGAGGAACCCAAACTTGCCCATTTTCTAGAGAATTTTCAATAGCTCGAACGCGAGCCCTTGATAAATCATGCCTTACTCGTTGGTTCCTGCCACTCCAGCTAAAGGCTGAAGGAGATTCTGATCCTGTCACCTCCACAACCTGAGGAACCGGGGGTCGCATAACAGCGCCAGGACTTGCTACTTTACAAGCAGTTCCCTATTATAAATGCATTTTAGTTATCGTGGAGCACAGCGTAAAATTATCAATTAAGCAAGTGATATGGATGCTCAACAAATTGTTGAAAGCAGGTGTTCTTACTTCTGTTAGACCATTAACATGCACAACTATCACTGTAATATCATCTGTACGAGTTTCATACTGAAGCCAAAGTCGATATGATTCAGCTACGATAGCAGCACAAGCATCACGAGGATCTTTAAATTTGGCAACCTGCAAAATTTTAGCAATGTTAGAAGAACTGATAGGATAAATGAGAAGGAAAATTCATTTGATATGAGGTAATCGGTAATCTTTCCTCGTCAATGTCTAAGAAATTTGAAGCAGCAGGGGTACACGAGGTTCACGTTCCATATATTCAAAAGAAGAACAATTTTCTAATGTGAAGATATCTCTTCTTCACAGTAACAGCCTTCTTTTTATGGTCAAGAAGCAATAGCTTATACTGTTGAGACAGTCCTTTATTATTATAAAATAAAATAAAAAGAGTGAGGGTAAAAATAAAGCACCAACACTCTGCTAGGTAGGCTTTCGCCTCCACAATAAAGCTTAACATTGATTAAGCAATAATAGTAATGTTCTTTGTTCTAAGAAAAATATTATCATAATCCAAATTTACTTAACACTGGTCCAGCAAGGTCTAGGAAAAAAGGCACTCTTTCCTAGCTCGTTCATCATCCAGGCAAAAGTGCAGCACTTAATATTCCAGTACTAAAAACAAGCTCAGCAACCTTACCATATCAACTACAGTTTGGCTGGAGAGAAATTCAAATACTCCATCACTGGCGAGCACAAAAAAGGGATGATTGGACGTGAGTTCCAGAACAACAATCTCAGGGGTGGCAACAACCCCTATGGTCTCTGCAATCGAGTCGCCTATGCTCCTCGTAAAAGCTGTACCAGGATACATTCCATTCGGTACCCAAACTCTAGGTGGATCACCATCATCAGCTTCTTCAGTTCCCCAACACTGTACATCAGGGTTCTTCAGCCCCTCGATCTGATCCAATGTGAGGACACGGGCGCCACAGAGCTTCACCCGTTCAAGTTCATCCTCTCGAAAAGGCGTCTGATCCATCGACAAATCGACCGCCACAATATCCTGCCCTCTCCGCTCACCTATCACTGCTCTAGAATCACCTGAATTAGCAACATATATAGTGCTGCCCCTAACCAATACCGTAATGGCAGTAGTTCCACTCATACTATCGTCCAAGACATCGGCGTGCAACTGCGAACTAGTAGTCAGGAATGCAGAATGGCAAGCCTCGACAGCATCCGCATGAAACTTACTATTTCGAAGCAGATTCTCGCACAATTTCCTCTTAACAAACTGAGAGCACTGAGCCCCAAACTCCCCATGCCCATCAAACACCCCAAAAAAGTGATCATTCGGGTCCGTACCGAACGGCGTGTGGATGCAGAAACTGTCCTGGTTGGCCTTATCGAGAGCATCCGGGTAGTAACCCCTTTGGGACAAGAAGGAGTAACGCAATTCATAGTTCCCCGACGGCACCTTAACCGTCCTCGACCCGTCGGGGGGCAGAAACTGAGCGGAGACCCTGGAGAGCCTAGTGATGCCAGCCTCGGGATCCCTGGTCAAGCTCAGCTGGTTCAACTGATCCCTCATCTCCCCTTCCGGCCCATCCGAAGACCCCGGCGAGAACACCGGGAACTCGGCCGCCGCCGCCGCCGCCCGCCCGCCCTACCGTTGTCGGCTTCCCTGATCCTCGTCTCCCTGGGAGCGCATATCTCCCCGATACAAGCTCTCGAATACACGCACCCCATAGCCACACACGCGAGAGAAGCAGCAGCAGCAGCTCCTAACCTCACCGGAGTGGAGCGACCATCACCCGATTCGCATCCCGCGACACGTGGAGCGACCGCGGGAAGACATTCGCCGCCGCCGCGTGGAATCCGCGATTCCGCGAGATCGGAGCGACGAGATTTTCCCGGCCCGATCCGGATTTCCCGAACTCGGGACTCCGATTTCTTTCTGCAGAAGCGCGAAGCCGTTACAGCAGCAGCAGCAGCAGCAATGAGAAACGGCAAAGGAAAGAGGAGGAGGAGGAGGGGAAAGTGAAGTAGCGATGATGATGATGATGATGAACAGGGAAGGAAGGATGAATACAAGCAAGCAAGCGACGCCAGTCCACTGACGAGGAATAATTTATCGAATAATTTATTAAGTAAAAATAAAATAAAAATAGAAAGAAAGCTTTCGAGGGAGAGAGTTACTCGCGGAATGGATATTAGACCGAAAGGACTGTGGAAGAGTCGAACGACAGCGAGGCGCGCACCCCAATCAGGCAGCCTCCCTCCCTCTCTCTCTCTCTCTCTCTCTAGAGTCACTGGACTTGCAGGAAGAAGACGAAGGTGGGAGGAGCAGGAGGCGGAAGGAGAGAGAGAGAGAGAGAGAGAGGGAATGGGCAATGAATGGTGGACACGTCGCGGGTAAAGCAGGGGAGGAGGTTGGTTTTTCTGGTATGAGGAGGAGCGCGCGCGTGGCACCAGTGGTGGCGGTGGTGGGCGGTGGTGTTGTGTTGGGATTTATTTAGCCCCTCCTAAGAATATGAGCCAATAAAGCCGAAAATCCAAATCAGTATAAATTAATTTTTTGATCGCAAAAAATCACGTCCCGATACATTTGTAACTAATAAAAAGTAAAATCCTAAACGAATATCCATCGATTGTTATGAGCTATCCAATTTAATAATTTGATGGTAAAATTGACGTAAATTAGTAGAAGATAGATTTTTTTTTCTTAACTTTTTAGATTCAGTCCCGATCTTGCTGAAGAACTTCTCTTTTCTTTTTCGGCTCAAAAAAATCATAAACTTTCGCTTTAATTTCGAATTTGTCCACCCGGTCTTAATTTTTCAACATCAGGGGTAGCCTCATTGTCAGAACCTGCGTCTTTGTCAACACCTTTGCCTCACAACATGAACCTCCTAATGGCAATTTCTTGATCAAAAGTTGATCGAGACAGATTTGAGATCAGATGAAAGAGATAAAAAAAAAATCAGGATGGAATCGGGAATGAATCTGAAGTTTATGATATTGTTTATTTTATTGAAATTAGGTCTTTAGAGAGTGTAAAATTCCGTGTCATCTCGCATCCGCATGTGTGGATGGTTTAGGCCGATCCGATCATATCGGTATTTAAAGACTTTATTTGCACAAATCACAAATCATTAATAATGATAAGATTGACGCAATTAATCGTTACGATGGTTTTGAGTTAAACTTGTGATCCGGGATCCCCTACTGGGATACGACAGTCCTTAATTGCACACCTAGAAAATCCATTTTTTTTCCGGAGCTTAAGGATTGAATACGAGAGCCACACACGCACCACCAGTTCCCACGTCCCGACATTCGCCTTTTTGTCCAAGTGGTGCTCCGCAAGAGGCCATTGTCGTGGCTACTCTCTCTCTCTCTCTCTCTCTCTCTAAAAGCTTATCTGGATTTAGTCCATTTTAGAGTCAAATGCAATAAGATTGCCACCCCCTTCTTCGTAGGTCAAAAGAAGTAGGCGACTTCAATTGAATGATGTAAGAAAAATTGCGCACTTGACCGGGTTAGGGTCTAAATGGCAATTCTCTCTCCTGTAGTTGACTCCATATATCATCTTACCAGTAAAGAGAAAAGGTGGGAGAGTATTCATAGATAAGATTTAACGCTCGACCATCTCTTTCTAAGGGGATGGTACGCGAGATAAAATGTTAGCCTCACCCTCACCAAGCATGATCACCTAGGTCAGTCGACATCCAACCATCCACGTCAATAATATCCTACCAAAATTAGCCGAATGACTGAATTAGCACTAAATCAAAGGATTTATGACTAAATCAACACCAATACAATAGGTTTAGAACTTTTTTGGCACTTTTTCCAAATCTTTTCTAAACCAATTTTTCAAAAGGTAATCCAAATATCACTCTTGTTCTCCATTTCACAGGGCCGCTAGGACTTAGGTCTCTTTCTCAATGCAAAATAAAAGGAGCCGAAATGACCAACCAAACTAATTTGTATCATCTTCGTGGTTGGTTAAGAACATCCCTCCTACTTTCTCTCCATCATCCCTTCAATTTTCTCTCTATTTCGGTCAGCTGAGCGAGCAGACAGCAGAAAGAGAGGCGCAATGAACATAACAGCGACTTCATACTATGCCTACGTGGGCTGCCGGTTCGCATCAACCCAACATTCCGTCTCGAAAGCATCGCGATTGCCTTTACGACGCGTCTAGCCTCTCATCGCACCGCCGCCTCGCTCGCTCGCTCGCTCGCTTGCTCATCAGCTCCGACGTGTACGCTTTCCTTCCTTTCACTCCCCAGTCACCAGCCAACCCTTTTGTGTTCAGTTAAAAGCTTTGGGGCCCCCTCGTATTGAAAGAAGAAAAACGAGATCCCGCAACCGTGGCAAGTGGAGCTTGAATGTTGCTGAAACAATAGAATACAACGTTTACCCAGGCAAAAAGCGGAAATACCTACCAAGCCTCTGAAAAGCTGACAGGCACATGTGGTGCTCCAAAGGTCTCTCTTTTGTTTAGGTTTTAGTGGGCTCTTTGTCGTCACTTCGTCGTCTCGTCTTATCACCCGTTGCCCAAGCACGGAAAATGAAATGACCGGAAGGGTCACCACCCATCTTGATTTTCCTCACAAATTTGTCGTCTTGAGTGATTTAACTTCTCGAATCCAGGTGAGTTCGACGAGTTTTTCATTCCAGGAGCCGAGGTCAAATGTGTGGTTTTTGCTCGGCGACCGCCTTGATACCTCCAGCGTAGGTCCCAAGATTGACCCGTGAGATTCATCCAAAGCTCTTGCCGAAGCCGGTCGTGTGCGAGAATCTAAAGCATACCCGCATCAAGTTAATCACCAGCTCTAAACAAAACAATATCCGCCGCATGGTCACCGCTTTCATTATCTGGGGACTAACGTGGTTAACATCATATCATGTGTTAGTCATCATGCCCTTTTCTGGCCGCAGGTGTATTTAGTCCAATAAATATTGACATGACTCAGCGCATGTTAGGCATGATGCTGGTCCAGACTCTACGCCAAGAAGTTATACCATGGATCTATTCCGTCCCTGATCTCCGAAGTCGGCAAATGAATGGAACATGAATGGCAAGAGACAACGATGCCGCAAGCTATTTGCTAGCTTTCTCCCAAATGTTTTACCGAGGCAGTACTCGGAGGACTAGTGGTTGAATTGAACCGATAATATTCATGCATTTCCACCACACTCCGATAAAACCTGGAAGATGTATTCTGCAAAGATTTACACACCAAGTGATGCGTCCATTGCCGAGTGCATTTAAACAAGTCATATTGTCTCGCAAAAACAAGTGATTCGACACGTAATAAGAGTATGCAAAGTCCAATAAGTGTAGTTATTTTGTAGACCCAAATTCATTACTCAAACTTGTTATACCACCTCCAACAGAAAGAAAGGGGAAAAAATCATTATACCACATTTGGTCGATGATCTTCCGACTTAGGTTCATCCCTTGGCCCGAAACAGAAGTTAGGCATGCTTACTCCTGTAGTTTTTCATATTTTACATGACAAATAACTCCTGCAAAAGAGAAAGCAACCCTAATATGTCACTGGAAGATGGCATGAAGGCATTTTTTACATGAAACAGAGACATCAAAATAACAAACTCCCCCCAGTAAAACAAGAGAAGTAACAAAGTTCACAAAATGTCATCAAAATACCGACACATACCAAGCTATGAATCTGATCCTGTAAGTTCTTGAGGAGGAAGAGAACCAACCACTAATATCCAATAAAAGATTTGTAAGGACTCACTCCCACACGAAGGTTCAAATTCCCCAGACAGAAAGCTATACAACCCAGGGTCCACTACAGTACATATCAGCTTTCAAAAGTATGACGAACCAGTAAGAAGAGAAATCAGGAGTTCCTGCAAACCTGCACCCCCTAACTCCACCTTTTACCGTCCTGATCTCCAAGCCCAAGGAGCTCTTGAAGAAAGATGTCCCCGTGTATAGACAGAACATCTATGAAAAGTTTCAGGAACCTGAACTGTGACCGCATGTCCAGGATGGGAATTTGTCCGAACATAAACAATATGTGGAGATGGAGTATCCTCAAAAAGATCGTGCATGCCTTGTACAAGCATGCAGAGAAAAAAGTCCATTTGTGAAATCCACAAGTTAATGTTTGCCTCATGTGCAAGTGAGAGTGCATGCCGTTCTTCGGTCAAAGATCCCTCTGGCTGCAAATACTTCTCACAAGCGGTGGAAACAAGTAAGCACCAGAGGTAAAAGATGCTCCTGGGAAGTTCCAGAGTCCAGACACCCTGATGCAGAATTTAAAAGATATAAATACAAAACACGAGAGCAAATTGAACCTAACTTTAGTAGAGAATTGCTTTGGAAAACCACCAAACAGTACAGAATAAAGTGTATAATTCAGTAAGACAATGATCTCAAAAAAAAAACACAAACAAACAAACCTCTGTCTGAATTCAGCACTACATAATCCCATAAATACAAGGTTGCTATAATTTGTGACGTCTCTGTACAACAAACAGACTTTATCATGGTCTACATCTCATAGTCACCAATAGGTTGTAGTCACCTTCAGAGGAAAAATGCCAGCTGGTGCCTATAGAAGAACTAATGCAATTCATCGGATCCCAATTCACTGGATTCAAAAACCATTTGGAGCTTGCCAGCTTTCGCTAGTAGATTATCAAAAACCTGCCAGCCAGATTCACGGTCAAAGTAGCAGATCGTCTCCCCATGGAAGTATCCCTAGAAATGCATGAAAGACATTGGCCAGAGCACATCCCTGCACATCCCAAGCCTCCAGCAATGCAAGAAGAATGTCCTCAACCAATTACTCATCTGGGGTAAAGAAATATAACATCCAGTCAAATAATTTTATAGTTATCAACAGATCAGTACACATGTTCAACAAGATGGTTGCATAAATATACCAAAGTAAGGAGGTCTGGAAAAGGCATTATTTGTAAGGCCTTGGAGAAGAGAAATGCGAGAGAAAGCATGAATGATAAAACAGGAGTATTGTCATTAATCAATAGACAGCATAAATTCAGCAACTCACCACAGTTTTATTTGGCAGATGAATTACGCTGGAGTGATGAAATCCAGCTGCTTGACTGACCAACTCTATTACCATTGTCATTGCCAGAGTTTGCAGCTTCAGCTAAAAATTGGTTTTTCAGAGTATTCCTTTTGGTGATACCGCCCAGAGCAAAGGAAGTCGATGCCATGCCAGCTTCACCGATGGCCTGAAAAAAATTGACAGTCACATTAACATCCATGACTGAACAGATCAGCAAACAAACTCCTATAAAGATCCACTCAGGAGCATGTATTTCATTCTTATTAATCCATGCCAATTTGAACTGTTGGGCCATCTAATTAGAGTTCATTGAGAGGCCTACATGCTTGTTAGCAGGTTGCTCATCTCTCGGGTTTTTGCCCTTTGATGACTTAAATTGCATCTGCACAGCAGGACCAGCAGCACCACCCAATCTAAGACGCTCTTTGGCCTCAACCGAATAGGCAGCGCTAGTATTTCCTGCAGTCATTCAACAGAAGAAGGGTTGAGAAATTTATCATGCAAAGTCCACCAACAGTAGAACTTCCTGCCAATATAGGGAACAGTGATTCATCCTCACCACTTACAGATCAGAATACGCACAGGACTTCACAGAGGGTTCTTTTAATAAACTAGGGGTCTCTCTAAAGGAGGTGAGATGGGAAATATGTGCAGTCTGATGACACATGTAGTTTTTCATTCCAGTTACAGCAAGAAGTCACACTTAACAAGCAAAGTACAATAATCCAGACTTCCCCAAAATATGTCAACCATGAACTCCTGGATTACATTTGCATTATTTGTCAAGTTGTGGAGACTGCACAGATGCATTTCTCATTCCATATCTTCTCCAAGAAGATACAGAATGCCAAGCAAGATGACAATGATGAGACTCGATAATAAAACCCAAAGGAGGAACTATATCATTACTCTATGTTTCACAATCAAAAACCTTGAAGGGAAGTTATCGCTGTAGTCATATATATGAGAATGTAAATAGAGATAAGTTACTTTCTTAGTAATGAAAATTACTTGAGCAAAGTCTCTTGCTTTAAAGATAATCATTTGATATTATGTCATTATCTAACTCTCGAACAGACTATGAATTATTTAAGGAAGATTAGCAGGGATGAGAGTGCCATGCTCCTAATCTCACTGACATTGTCAACGCAAAAGCTATCAGCCCAATTAGAAGTGTCCGTAACCCAAAAGCTTAGTACAGCATAAAAGAATTTAAGCCACCATAAAGTCGTAGTCTATTCATAGATATAAAGCGCATGAGCCATTTCTAACCTTGATTATTTTCCATTTTCATTGGCACCACAGGGTTGCTGCTTCCCCCAGCAACTGGCTGTCAAAGTGAACTCAATCTTATCAAAGGAATGATGAAATCAAGATATCAATTGTAAATCAAAAGTAACCATAATCAAATTGATCCTTTTCAACAGCCTGCAGTCAACAATTACTTTTCAACCAAAACAAGCTAGACTGAAAATAATCATACTCACAGACATCCGAGGCTGAGTTTTGCTCTTTTGGGCTTGCTGGTACTTAAGGATGGTCCAGTCAAAGACATAGTCCAATTCATATCCTAAGGAAAGAAAACCAGAAAAAACATTTTGAGTCAAAGGAACCACAATGATATTTTGACAATTGCACATCCTAGATTATCCTTCCCTGAGGTGGATTTGAAATGCATATTTTTTCGACTAAAGAGTGTACTCTTGGTAATTCTTTTCGCTGATCATAAAACAGATTCTCTTCCATTCCTGTCACCTATAAATTATATTCCTTATGTAAAGCTATGGCCACTTATGAAACCCCCCTATACATAAACGGGGTCTAAACTTTTTTGGGTAAATATGATCATCTACAGGGGCCTTAAATTACTTGTTTACCATTCACAGTTAAAAATAAAAAATAAAAAATCAAGAAGCAGCTATAAGAGAAACAATCAAAAGAAAATGAAATCTGCAACCTCTGTGAACAACCTCATGTACTGAAAAGCAAACAAATCCGGTATGGATTACCGAGAAAGAAATTGATGAGCATGGTGCATGCTTAATCTGACGGTAACAGAAAATAAATTTTTGAAAAATTTAAACAATAAAACGTGCCGATTAGCATGCTGTTTCTTTTATCAAAGTATTCTCTAACGTAAATCTAATTGTAATGAACGGTCCATACCTTCACGAGAAAACAAGTCACGGAAAAGGCGCTTTAAAAATCCATAATCTGGCCGTTGATCAAATGTCAATGAGTGACAATAATGGAAATATGATGCGAATTCCACCGGATGAGATTTGCACAAAACCTTCAAAGCATGAAGAGATGACCGTTCAGAGAATGTATTTCATGGATAATTACCTGACAGCAAACTGGTTAAAACAAATAAGTGAGACACACCTCAATAGGAGTTGATAACTTCTTCTCACATATTTTGTCATATTTTTGCTTCTTTGTGGCTGCCTTCAATCCCTGCCATGGGAGGCTACAGAAAACAGAAATTTCATCTTGCTGTCATCATATACAATAAGAGAATCAAAATGGCCCCAAAGACTATACATCAGAATAAATGTGTCTTCATTTTGTCCAAAGATGTATTGATAGTCCCGATTTCCTCACAGAAAAACCAATGCCAATAAAAAGCAGAGAAAGATGGTTTACCTTCCTCGAAGAAAATATAGCAGTACATATCCAAGTGACTCCAGATCATCTCGACGGCTTTGTTCTAAATAAAATATTGTAAAATGTTCAGGAGTCTCAAGAGGAGAGACAAAATGAGAGTGACATAATACGAATATGTAACTTACCAATGCCAAGATGAGTATTACAACTCGCATACCTTGCAGTGCCAGTTAAATTTTTGTTCTCCCTGCACAAGCAATGCAATACTCATAACCATGAATCTATGAATTAAATACTCTAAATGTGCAATGGTTCATTTTCACTGTAAAAGCAAAAACTAGAATATATGTGCAACTGAAAAACACAAAAATAAAGGGCATAGGCAAAGATGTTGCTATCCAGTTGAGATAAGAAATCAGCAACAATAAATGGTTTATGGGATGGAGCAGAGACCTATATGGGATATGCCGGTTGGTTGTAGCATCTCGATATCTTTTTGCAAGCCCAAAATCAATTACATAAACCTGAACATCCAAAAACACAGGAGATAAATGGCAAATTTACAAATCAAAAAAGGCTTGCCTCTAAACAACAGCAGCAGACGTCATTGAGAAATCATAACCCTCACCTGATTTGCTTTCCGACCAAGACCCATGAGAAAGTTATCAGGTTTGATATCTCTGTGAAGAAATCCCTTTGAGTGCACATATTCAATTCTGGTTAGCTACAAAATAAAAACTTCATGAGACAAAAAAAAAAGCCACGATACCATTAAGCAAGAGTAGAATGAGTAACTAACTTAAAAAAATGACTCACAAAAACCATTAAGAGTTAAAGTGGAAAAAGCTAAGCTCATGTGCCGGCCAGGCTTTACAAGTACCAAAACGCGATACCGGAAAAACTTTAGGCTGATTTATGTTCCATAACGGGAAGACGATATAAATATCTTTCCTCACTCGATTGCTAGATTCTCAAAACTTTTCACACTTACCATTTGATCAGCCAACATGATGACCGTCTTTAACGAAAACTTCCTCCCACAATACACGAACAAGTCCTCGAGACTGGGCCCGAGCAAATCGAGAACGAGCACGTTATCTTCTCCATCCACGCCAGCCCACTTAAAGCTGGGAATACCGCCTGAACAATGCCAAAAAGGAAATATCAAGTCAATTAAACACGTAAAGCGCCGACACCGCATATCCGATCGAGGAAACGAACACGTACTCCCTCCTTGAAGAATGTTGTACAATTTGGCCTCATATAGCAGCTGTGGATGTTTTGTCTTGTTGTTCTCCTGCAACAAAAGCAACTTCAGCGACTACAAAAATCACCCTAAGCAGCGAATTAAGCTCGTCGTTCAAACGATTCAATAACAATCTAACTCCCATCTGCTTGCGGCACGAGTACTCAGCTCATTCGCCAGAGTATTCCACCGATGCATTCAATTGCCCATCGATCGAGCTAGGGAACAGATCATAATCCCCACAAAATCAAGCGCGCATAATTTAAAAAAAAAAATTAAAACAAAAATAAAGAAAGAGCTCATCGATGCATCAACGGTAAAGCGCTAGAAAAACCGCACGAAACAGCCGAACCGGGAACTCACGATTTTCACGGCGACGATCTCCAGCGTGTCGATGTGCGACGCTGCAAAAAAGGATCAAACAAAAACAACGCCACCGAAATCAATCAAACCGCGTCCTCCACCAATTCTCCAAATCCAAAAATCCAAATCCAATCACCGATCAAACGACACAGGCGCACGCACGCACGCACGCACGCAAAGGAAACGAAAAAGTTCCGGCACGAATGAACCGACCGAGGAAGATTTCGCCGAAGGATCCGCTGCCGATCTTGCGGCCGAGCTTGTACTTGCCGCCGACGACGCGTTCCATGGCCGACGACAACGACGGAGGAGGAGGAGGAGGAGAAGCAGCTGCAGCAGCTACGGATCGGAGCGGGAGCGGGAGGGTCGGATCCGAAGCGGCATAAAGCGAGAGAGAGCTAGGGCTTCAGGAACTCCGGCGGAGCAGCTGCTAGAGAGAGAAAGAGGAGAGAGAGATTGCTTGTGCTCTTTTTTGGTTGGTTTTTTTCCGGTAATTTATATTTTTTTTTTTAATGCGTTTTCCCGATCTGTTATCTGCGGAAACGGAAGCCACTCGCGAATTGGGGGGGGGGGAGGGGACGCTTCCTCGCCAACTAACGACGGATGGAGAGACAGCGATTTTCATTTTATTATGTGAAAAAATAAAATAACGTATTCGAGAAATTGGAGGGTATATACGGCATTTCAGATTTTTTTTCTTTTTTTAATATTTCGGAAGGGGTTGGTTGACTTTGACCGGTTTATTTGGAGAGCGGATAAGATTGTTGGGGATGGGGATGAGCACTCCTGGTGGTTTCGCCCAGCTGGCGTTACTAAATTGTGCCGATTTGGCCTTTTCCCCCCCACGGCTTTTTTATGAGAATGCTTCCTTCTTTGGGTAAGATATATTTTAAGATATTAGGTGTAATTTGTAAGCTACCAATTATTGGTCTAGTAAATTAATTATCCGCCGATACCATATCAGCCACTTTCGATGAAATTATATAAGATAATGAATATGGAGCTGACAACAATCGAGACCTTGTAAATGTTCGAACGTTATTATTTTTCTGCATACCGAGAGAGGGTGGATTTTTGGCGATCGCCTCTGAAAATGGAAGATATCATTAAAAGATTGTATGTGTCGGTTAAGATTTATTGAGCGACTCGAGGCGACTGTTATGACGTCATGAAAATAAATTAGTTATTCATCGATATCATGTCAACCATTTCTAACGAAATTAATTAAGATAATAAATATGAGCTGGCAACAATCGAGATTTTATAAATGCCTATGCATATTATATTTCCACGTACTGAGAGACGGTGAATTTTTGGCGATCACCTCTGAAAATTGAAGATGTTGATAAAATTATTATACGTGTTGGTTAAGATTTATTGAGGGACTTGAGGCAACTATTGCCATGATGTGATGATAACAAATTAATTATTTGTCGATACCATATCGGCCATTTCTAATGGAATTAATTAAGATAACAAATATGGAGCCAGCAACCATCGAGACTACGTAAATCCCCGTGCACATTATATGTCCGCACACCAAGAGTTTTGGTGATCACCTATAAAAATGGAAGATATCGATAAAATTATGGATTAATACTATGAGAAATCTCAAACTGATATATATGTGATAAATTTACTTTAAATTGATTTTTTAATAATGAAAAAATCTAAATTGGTACACACATGACAAATTTTATCCCAAACTAATTTTTTTTACCACTAAAAACTCAAACTGGTACATTGGTGACAGAACTAATTTTTTTATCATTAAAAATCCTAAATCGGTATACTTGTAACAAATTTACCCAAAACTAATTTTTTATCACTAAAAATTTTAAACCGGTACACCTATGATAAATTTTCCTTTGTTGATTCCCATTAAGTTTTGCTATCAAAGTACTAGATTGGATGACATGTGATAGTTTACGGGTGTACAAATTAAAGGTTTTACCCTTCATTTGTCATAGATATACCAATTATATATTTTTCGTGTTATTAATCCAATTTGACGGAGGATATATTTGTTATAAATGTACTAGTATGGGGTTTTTGGTCATCAAAAATTAGTTTTGGATGAATTTGTTACATGAGGTCAAAAAATTAGTTTATGGTAGATTTGTCAATGTGTATTATTTTGAGGTTTTCGTGGTGAGAAAATTAGTTTTGAATAAATTTATAATGGGTTTACCAATTTTGGATTGTCAAAAAATTAATTTTTGGTAAATTTGTTATATGAATACTAGTTTGACCTTTTTCGTGGTATTAATCATAAAATTATTATATGTGTTGGTTAAAAGTATTGAGTGACTTTAGGCAATTACTGTTTTGATGTCGTGATAATAAACATCTATCTTAGAGTTCATTTGTTTCGTGAAAAACATTTTTTGAGAAACTATTTTCCTTTTTTCCAGCATTTGATTATCTTAAAAAACGAGTCAGCAAAAAAGGTTTTCCAACCAAAACTTATAATTAGAAATACGATTTCCTCTTTGAAAAAACCGACACTTAGACTCAAAAACTCTATACTTAAGCATGAAAATCCCAACTTTGGTTCTTGGGTTTCACAGTTCGAGAGACCGAGCTCGATTCCATCAAGGCCAAGCCCAAGTCCATCAAGGCTGAGGTCTGGGACCCTAGTGGTTGAGCCTGGACTCCAACCCGAGTTTATCAGGATGAGGACTGAAGCCCTAGTGCCCATACCTAATACTTCGGCACCCGAACTCGTGTCTATAGAGGTCATGCTTGGATACACAACGCTCTACCTCTGGTTCCAACCCTTAGGCTTAGGTTCATAAAGGTTTTTTTTTTTTTTTGTCGGTCCTACTCTAATTCTATTCTAACACTCACTCTTGACTTTTGCCCTTTCCTCCTTGCACGGGCGTGGGAAACCCACTCCGAAATGAAATCGTCCCCACCCTGCACATGGCACGAGAAAGTGGGGATTTGAACCCCCAACCTCCCCTTTGAGTTGGAAGGATGGCGGGTGGAGCGAACCGCAGTGGTTATTGGTTGATGAAAAGGCTGTTCTTATATAAATGTTTCTTTTTTAAAAATTTTAAATTATTTTTAATTTTTAATTAAATCTATTATTATTATTATTATTATTATTATTATTATTATTATTATTATTATTATATCTTATTTGTTTTTTCCTTCTTTCTTCTTTCTTTTCTTCTTTTCTCTTTTTTTCCCCTTATGTTTCTTCCTCCTCCTTCCTTCGCCGACCACTTGCCTCAGCGAGCGATAGGTAGCCAAGCAACTAGTCATGACTCGATTGGCAAACTCAAGACTCAATCAAACTTAGCAAGCTCAAGTTCATCTGAGGTCCGCAAGCTCAAGCTCGTCTGTGGCCATCGGCTCATCACTAAAGAGGGAGAAGGAAACAAAAAAAGAAAGAAAATGAAAAATAATTTAAAATTTTGATTTTTTTATTTGAGATAAAATAATGAGTTTGAGTTCATCAAATGAAAACCAAACACAAGAAAACCTTTTGGTGACAATTAATAGACAAAAGAAAATTAATCATTTTCCCATAGTATATCAAAAAAATATTTTCTTTTATGACGAAATTTTTCCCTGAACAAAAACACCCTTACTAGCCTAAAACTCAACTACGTGGAAGTTGAAAATAAGAAAGACGCTATTGGCCGGGGGGCCCAAAGTTGGAAAAGCCCCTCTCAAAGGCATCCTATGCGTAGGAATAACGACATGATTGAGCCAACTAACTCTGTTGTGATAACATAATAATATATTTTTATTTATTTCATAAAAAATAATAATTTAAAAGAAATATTTATTTATATTACTTGAAATGATTAGTCGATAAAAAATATTTTTAGTATTGTGAACGGTCTATGTTTATGTATTTTTATAAATAAGGAATTTTTTTTCGTTTATACACATTACAAGCGGTCAATTTTTGAAATATACTTTTTAAATTATTTACTTTTTGCGAAATGAAAACACCCAAAATATAAAATAATTCTCAAGACGAACCCGAACGACTCTTGCTCGTTTCCATATATCGCCGTCCGAATGCTCAAGGTCCCCGCGTCACCTCCGGCGACGGCGAGTTCCTGAGCCGCGACGGACCAAGAGCTCTAATCGGAGATGATCGGCGACGTAGAAAAGATGGTCGCCGTCGGTCTCGTCTGGGGCGCCACCAACGCCCTCATGCGGCGGGGCGCGATCCTCTGGGACCAATCCCTCAAGTCGCCGCCGCCACCGCCGCCGCCGCCTGCCGGTCCCCAGCACCGCCGCAAGATCCACCGGAGAGCCCTCGCCTCGCTCAGGAGCTGGCTCGGCCTCGTCCTGATCTGGCAGTACTCGGTCCCCTTCGTGATCAACCTCTCGGCCTCCGCCACTTTCTTCGCCATCCTGAGCCACGCGCCGATCTCCCTCGCCGTGCCCGTGACCAACGCGACCACGTTCGCCGCCACCGCCGTCTGCGGCGCGGCCCTCGGCGAGGAGACCCGCTTGGGTCCCGCGGTTCTGGGTACGGGTCTCATCGTTCTCGGTGTCTGGCTTTGCATCTTGTGAATTTCTGGCTTTGTATCTCGTGGGATACGATGAAAGCTTTGATTTTTCGCTTGTCAGATCCAGTTTTGCGTCCATTGTTTGTATTTATGCTCTGTTTCAGCTCAGTTGAACCTTTTTAGTTTTTTTTTTTTTTTTTTTCTCTCTCTCTCTTTGTTCTGCATCATAGCTTGTGATTGATTAGCTCATAGTCTGCTATGATGAGATATGAACTGCTGAGTTGAATTCGTGTCTATAAAGAATTCCAGGAGGACCACAATAGTTTACCAAGGCGATTACAATATGACGGTAGAAAAACGACCAATTCGTTGGAAAACACAAGGAAACGAGTGAACAAATTTCGTAGATGGACAAAAGGATGGTAGTAATTGGATAGAGTATGGTGGAGGAAGTATAATTTGGCGTGGCTCGATTTTGTTGCCATGGTATGAGTTATACTGTCGAGCTGACCATTCTCCTTAGTACTGGTGTTTGGAGCATTCAGGAGGCATCTGGCCGTTGAACCTTTTGGTATCGTTGCAGTAATCGTAGATCATGTAGTTGTCTCTGACCCACTTCATTTGCCCAAGCTTAGCAAAGCTTAGCTGGCTGTAGGTCGGGGCTGTCCACCAGTTGGCCGGCGAAGCGGCAGCGCACTGGGTTATGCTGACGGGTCCGTTCCACTTGCAAGCCCTCGCCCTGAAATTATGTAGTCCTGCTCTGAATGGTGCGCTGCTCCAGTCAATCTTGACTAGACCTCCTCTTGTCGCCCAGTTATCCGCATTCCATAGGCTCGAGTAGACCCTCATCCCTTGCTTGTTTGGATATGCTATTCCCTCGCTCTCGTAGTTTCTGAATACTCGAATTGGCAATCCGTCAATGTACCACCTGAAGTTATGGTCACATGTCTAACATTATTCTTGGCGGTCTTGACACGTAAGGAACTTGTCGAAAAGTATGGTCAAGGATGAGGTTGCAGATTAGTGGAGAGGTATTAAGTACTTGCATATCAGATTAGGAACAGTAAACGATATGGATTAACTAATTAGAGGGAAATGACTTCGTTGTCATTGTTCCTAGCGAATGGTGTCTTTGGAGGAGGACACAAGAAGAGGAAGTTAACTTACACAACTTCTGTTGGATTCCAGTGGATGGTGTAATTGTGGTAGGCAGCTGTTGGGTCAAACCATGGGTAAAATTGTTGTTCTTTGCTTCCGTTACCTTGTGTGTAGATGTTGGTGTGGATGATGTACGGTTGCCCTGACACATTGCCTAGGAACTCAAAGTCTATCTCATCGTGCCTGCTTCCAGTAGACGAAAGCTGCAAAAAGATACGATGTAGGGGGGATTACACTGGTCTCTGCGTGTGCTACTGCATACAAAGCACTCTAAAAGGCAAATAAGAATTTAGCCAATTGGGTTGTACGCGAGTTCATTTACAAGGATGCCATGATCTGTTTGTGTGTGCTTAGATCATGTATCAGGTGATGGAAAAGCTTAACAAGCTCTTTCAGAGGTTGTAAAGACCATCTTTCTTCGATTTATTGCACTTACGTAGTATGCAGTGACTGTTCCGGCAGAGTTTCCGGGTACCAGTTTGATTAGCATCTCAATGCTTCCAAACAAGAAGGCCCTCTTTGATTGAATTCCGGAGCCTGCAAAATCAAGTCATCAATGACACTGAACATTTATCAAGTCTGGTCCCTAGAGCCTTTTAATAGTTCTAGTGGTCAAGGTAGGCTTGATTTGTGCAACTATCATGTATCTAGTGCAACAGCCTTCAAATAGTTTCTGCATCAACCTTCGATCTAGTTTTATCTTTAAAAAACCATGGTGAATCTTGCGCATTTTCTTGCATGATTGTTTCTATGTAGATATCTCATATGTTTTCCTGGTTTGGTGTTTTCATGCACTACAGATTTCACTTCATCGTTGAAGATATTATGTCGAACACCTGAAACTGTTTCTGTTGATCATATATATGTACTTAGTCCGGCATAAAATCAGAAACTGAAGTATAGAAAACATCTAACAAAGCATGGCATACGGGCATTACCCGAATTTTGGTCCAAAACAAGCTGCACGTCTTCGCCATTGCCTGAAATGAAGCAATGTTGAGTGCCCCAGTTGATGTACATGCTCTTGGAGAACTTGGCCTCGACATGGCTTTGATGCAGCGCGATTCCACACAGGACGAGGGCCATCAACAAGACATGTAAGCTCGCCATGTCGAAATCGAGGAAGATTTCCCCCTCTTGTACTGTGTCGGAGCCTACGAATTTGAAAGGGGATGATGGTTCCTCAAACTTATGAGAGCTTTTATAGCTCGTGAGTCATGAGCTCCTCAGGCATACCTGAATGTATGACACTTTTAAATGCATTTTTTACATTCCGATGACCTTGTCAAGGTCTTGCACAGATAGTTGTTTGCATCACAGGCGAGAGCAGGCCTTCTAATTTTTCAATTTCCCATGTTGTCTCTGTGCCATAGTAGGAATTTGAACTGAATACAATTTGTCCAGCCACATAATCCCGGGATAAGTTCTGAACTCTCAGCACACACAGAGAAAAGAAGGACTTTGCTATTGATTCGGCCGGTGATTGACAGCCAATTTGCTCAGGGTGGCTGACGCCCATCAAAGTCGGTATCGCATTGGTTGCATTAGTCGCAACCGGAGGACCCGATTGTTGCTGCAAAAATGCAAGTTTGTTTCACGGACTCTGCAGGAGCCAGTGCTTTTAAGGAAATAAGGTCAGATTAGGACGTTCATTAGTCAAATGTGGACTGCAGGAGACATTTTGTTAATACCACAATGCCAGGAACAAGACCCTTTGTTTCTCTAAGTACCAGGGAACAGAACTAAATCAAGTGATTAGCGAGGGACAGCCTTGGAATTGGGCGAGCATGTTGAAGGGTCCAAGGAGGGAGAAAGGTTGGGCATGCTGAGGTTAGGTTTGGGTTGGTGTTGAGGGAGTGGTCCAGCTGGGGACGCGGTGGGAATGAGGAGAGCAACCGCAGGATCGTGCGTGGGACTCATTCCCAATCATAAATTCCACAGGCGGATTCAAATTCAATTCAATTCAATTCCATTCGCTCTTCGGCTTGATGTGTGCACGTTCACGGGCGTTTGCAGAAGCTGGGGAATTTTCAAATTATCAATTGGGTCGTTGCCCATGAATCCTGAGTTCAGCTAATCAGTACTGAAATAGATGAATGAATAAGTCGTCGGCTCGAGGAATTTTTGCGCGTCGATTGACTTCCCAAAAGTATGATATTCAAATTGCATTTATTTACTAGTTTAAGTTAGGGTGTATCATACTTCCCAAAAGTATGATATCCAATTTTTCTTCAAGCTTTTGGTCTCCATCATGAAGAATTAGACTTCAGCTTTGATTTTTTTATTCAACTTCAGCTTTGTTTGTTTCTCAGAAAATGAATCATTTAGAAAATATTTTCCTAAAACTTATCTCTTATATCATTTACAAAAATGAATAAATAATAAATATTTTCATCGCTTTTGATATGTTTACATATAAATTGTTGTCAACAACGAGAACATTTTCATTGGTAATTACAATACAAGTTATCATTTTTAGGAAAATACTTTTGAAAAATCGTTCATTTTCTATTGAACAAATAGAGCCTTCCATGATGCTACTTTTCCTAGTTATAGAGTTGCCTATATTTTTATGCTTCCTAAATGTCTGTTTGGTAACTATCTTGTTATTTTATTTTTCTGTCCTTTTCTTCCTGGAAACAGAAAACGAAACAAAAAAGAGCAAAAATCCGTTGGATAATATCAGCTAATTTTTCTATTCCCTAGAGAAATATATTTGAAATAGAAAAAAAAGAAAAACTACTTCTTTATTCTTAAGAACAATTTCTCAAACAAGATCATTTTCTTCTTGTTTTTTTTTTTTTTTCATTTTTTCCCTTCCTTCTCCTTCCTCCTATAGCCGGTTGCTGGGCCTTGGCGATGGCGGCAATCAACCAGAGACGAGGGTCGGCGGACCTCGAAGAAAAATGCATACTTGTTGATTATGAATGAAAGATTCTTTTGGATAATAAGTTTAACAATAAAATTTATAATTTTAGTCGCATGGAGAACTAAAAAAAAGTTTTGACATTATCTTGTCCTTTTACTAAAAAATAATTCTTCTCTTGGACCTGAACTAGTACTTAAAAAGCTCAAGAGAAAAGAAACAGACGGAAGAACCCTCGAGGGGTGGGACTCTCCAATGTCACTTCTTGTATTCCCACCTATTGAGGGACGAAAAATATATGGTAGGAATTGGAGAGCAGGGTATGCAGACATTGTCACTTTAAAATAAGGAGCGTATCCTAGATGCGCCCTAGGTTACTAGGCTACGCAGGAGGCCCCTATCAGAGCCTTGCATCCTACTGTGTGAGCCTGTGCTTCGCACAAGTCTATCAATTGACTTGCTAACATAGTATCCTTGATTGACAAGCTTGTGTGAAAAAAATAAATAAATTATTCACTAGTTTTTTAAGAAGAGAAAACAAACTTCCATTTACAATTTGAAAAATCAATGAAAATAATTCTAAATTTCTCACGCAGTATAAGGATGAGGTTGATTGGAGTGCAAGGGCAACTAAGGAATTCCCTAAACGCACTTTCTTAATAGAAAGTGAATAGTCAATCTCTGTCATCCCTTTTATATCCTTTTCTCGATCAATTTCATCTTTTCCCTTATTTGATTTACAATTAGAAAAATGAGTTTACGAGGGATTTGATGGGAGACACAAAAGCGAGCCAATTGGAGATTTTGCCTCCTATATTGGATATAATCTCTTATTCATTTAGCCAAAAAAAGAGAGTACTATTTATCGTATGAGTACCAAATTCCTTTTTGCTCAAGGTGTAACATATTGCATTTTTTGAATAAGTTTCTGTTTACCATTAGCGCAACCAATCATATCCCCAAGGATTGAGATGTGATTTATGCTTATTCATTGGTAATTTTTCATGTACGATCGAAGTTAAAGTGAATTTTGCAATTGCATAACTCAAGTTTGATTTGTGGATTTTGGAAGTAGTTGACTGACTTATGATTCCAATCGTCCAATGCATTAAGTTTTTTAGTCTTTTGCAACTCATCCGCTTTAACCAGAATCTGATAAATTATCTCAATCTTTTCTCCATCAAATGATCGTAAAAGGCGTATATTATGAGTTAACACCTTAAGATTGAGATTTTTAAAAATCTGCAGTAAATTGCTTTCCAACCCCAAATCGGATTCGAATTCAAATCACAACTCCCATGTCGGGAGGAATATGAATCCAGTCTTGTCGGTTAAATGGATCCAATCTTGTCGTTCTTTTCCTTAGATTCTTGAGATCTAGCGAGGTCATGACAGGCACAAATTTTCTTGTTTTAAGATTTTGAAGCGATATCCTTCTTTTTGAAGCACTATTCCTTATAATGCAAAGACAATGTTGGTTTGTCCTCATTTCATTTCTTGATTACGATCTAAAGAAGAGTTTTAAAAGCAAAAACGCATTAATGGGAAACAGTAAGCGACTAAGGGCCCATTTGTCTGAAGGAAATTATTTTTGGGAAATTGATTTCCGACTTTTCCGCATTTGGACAACAGGAAACTAATCAATCTACTGAAAAACGTTTTCCATAGGTTGAAAATAACAAATTTGGATTGGGACAAAACAACTTTTCTTCCTAGCAAAAAGAAAATCACTTACCTTAAAACTACCAAACAAATAAACACCAACAATTTCCATTGATAATGATTTTCATGGAAAATATTAAACGGTACCTTGGATAGTATTTTGAAGAAATTAAATGGTATTTAATGCGAAATATTCTTTTCCAACGATAGTGTCCGATGGAAACAATACAACAATGGGTGCAAATTAATATCCGACATCCGGTTCTTGGGATGATATATTGTACATTTACGCATAATTTATGACATAACAAATAGAAAATACATGAAGGCTTGAGCTTGCTCAGATTTAACCTCATCATGGACCTCCAATCTCTTTTGACATAATTTGGAGATATGTACTTTAGCCACAGCAGTCAACCGGGAATTTACCCCTTAGCGTTTCCGCAATACACAACCTTTTCACTGCTTGACTTCTAGCTGCTGGCCAGGAATCGCATTGTCGAGTAAGCTTCTTTTTGTCTTCGTCAATCTTTTCCTTGTCGATTGACACGACACCCAGTTGATCCACATTACTTGCATCCGCGCCTTGATTTGAGGTTCCTAGTTTTAACATTTTGACAGATAAGGTAATAAAGCAAAGCTGCTTTAAAGCAGCCGTCTTTTCCACGAGTGAAAATGAAAAAGCTGAGCAGGCTGGAATCGCTTCAAGCATAAGCTAAGGTTATTCGTTGTCTTATCAAGTTCCTAGGGCATCAGCAAATATTAGTGGACATACTCAATTCAACGGCTTTGAGTTTCATAACTACTTTGCGGGAAGGGATATTGAACTCAGCAGAATTATATTGTTTGGAACCAAAAAAAAAAATGTGGGTTTTTTACATCGATGGTAAACTTCAATTTGTTTGCAAGTTACCAATTTGAAAAGGTAAAACTGGTAGCAATAACTTTTATTTGCATAACTTACTAACACTTTGAATTCACTCTCTTAAATGAATTTGTCAACCTAAATTAAGGTGATTGGCCAACTTTTATTAGTTAAAATTACCAACTTAGTTTAGGTTATCAACTCTTGTTTGAGACATTTACCAAAATTAAATTCTCTATACCAATTTTATATGCCTTGGTTAGCAACTCAAGTTAGTGTAATTTACCAACTTTTTTCCATTAAATTGGCACATAATATTGGGTTACCAAATGCCATTCAACTTACCTAAGAATATTTTGATTTTTTTTTTTTATTCACCACGTTTTCTTATCATTTACAAACTTTTGAGGGCACTTCTTAGCAATGCCTTCAATTTACCTACTCTTGCTAGAAATTACTAACCTTAATTAGAGTAGCTTACCAACTTTTTGATGAGTCACTCAAATAAAAGTTGGTAATTTCACATAATAATTAAAAAAATTAAGGTATAGGTAAAAATAAAAAATAAAAGTTTGTACCTTATGAGATAAATTTTTTTTTTTTGGGTTAGAGATAAGAGAATTTAGTAATATAAACAAAAGTATTGGTAACTAACTTGAATAAGAGTTGATAACTCAAAATTAGCACCTAACTTAATCGAAGAAAATTTCATGAGTGCTAAAATAAGGTTAGTAATTTCTAAGAATTTTGCAAGTAAGATAAATAAAGTTGGCAACTCCATAGAAAAGTTGGTAAATTTTAAAATAAATTAAATAAACTTTGGTAAGCAACTCAAATAATAGTTGGTAAACCAAAACTAACTAGTACACTAATGAGAAAAAAAGCTAGTAAGCCAAACAAAAAAAGTTTGGTAAATTCGTTTAAGGATTGATAGCTTATGGCATTATTAAGAAAAACTTCGAAATTGATAACATGAGTTGACAAAACACAAAAGCCAAATAATCGTTTATAAAGGGAAAATGATACCACAAGCATTATAACTTTCACAGGATATTCACTTAAGTGTCATATATTTTCAATCGATTACTTGAGTGCTTGTGGTGAATAATTTTTAACAGTTAGGATACTCAAGCCATCAATAAAAAAGTTGTAGACCTTAAGTCGTTACTGTACAAAAGTTAGGGCAATTGTGACATTCTTATCCCCATTTATAAATTACTCCAATATAGAGGGGAACCCAAAAGAGGTAGTAATTTAATTGGAAAGAAGTTGGTAAGTCACTGAAATAAGATTGATACGTTCATGTAAGAGTTGGTAATTTAAGGATTGGTAAAACAGACAAAATAAAAATCGGTAACTTGCAAATTGAAGATTGTGATTTTACATAAGTGTTGGAAATTCACTTACAAGTTACCTAAAAACGAGGAAATGGTATTTTTTTTTTTTTTTGGCACGCAAGTGTTTATGCTTATTACCAACTCTTTTGGAAATTTACTTGTACATAGGAAAAAAACAGAATCATTCCTGAAGTTGAAGAGCTTCACAAAAATGCCATTTTAGTTGCAATCTATGAGTGTTTACGCTTATTACCAACTCTTTTGGGAATTTACCTGTACATAGGAAAAAAACAGAATCATTCCTGAAGTTGAAGAGCTTCACAAAAATGTCATTTTAGTTGCAATCTATGACTTTGGCCATGGCAACAAAGCGCATTTATACCCACTGGTAGGTAGCAGTGATGATTGGGCTTCACTACCTCATTGTCGAGGGAACGAGTTCGAATCTTCGGATGCTTGCTACTTAAGTGGGGGTCTCAGGGGTGGTTTACGGGGCCAACTCCTGAGAGTTTACGTCAAAATAGTGGCTTGCGGCGAGGCCCCACCGGTGCTACGGAGTACCGGAGGGTCGTGTGATTCCCGAAGAGTGATCTCCGGTGGTCTCTCAGTCATCCAAAAAAAAAAAAAAAAAAAAAAAAAGCGCATTCATGCTAAATATGATATGGCTCTAAAGCCAAACTATGTTTAGCCTTTGTGAACATGTTCCCACATGAAAAGCCTATGGACTTCCAAAAAGTCATAAAATAGTGGTAGAAACTGATAAGAGAAACTATTTAAATACATGTGATAACTAGCAAAATGGAAAACAAGTTATACAGCAAAAAGATAAGCCAAAAGCTTCCTGACAAGACAATACTAAAGGATCAGATTGCCAAGAGATCCATCGAAACCTGACAAAAGCAATGATAAAGCATCCAAAAGCAGCATAAGAAAAAGTTGATCTGTGAGCAACTTTCTCTCTTCATGTCTGAAGTTTAATTTCCTTACTACCTAAAAGCTGATTGTGTTGTGTCTGCTAGATGAATGATGCTTGTTGCTTTGTGTCTGCTATATGAATGATGCTTGTTGCTGTGGCTTAGCTTTGAAGAAACTCGCGACGTGCATTACCTTACCTAAGAAAAGAGAAACGTGAGAGAAAGCTTTCCATCACTTGTATGTTGTTTTCTTTTCTTTTCCAGTTTATGGTAAGGTAAGCATTCATTGACTCAAGATAGAGTGTTTATGCCGGACTGGTTTTATTACGCACCCTCATGTAAGGAGTCGGGTCATCTCTCTCAGGAAAACCCTATATCAAAGGAATGAATACAGTAGCTTAAAATTAATGGACAATAAATGTCACCTTTTGAAGTTTTCCAGTCCACAGAAATTAGATTGTCCTTTGGACCCACAAAAAATGCAGAGACATGATCAATTTGGAAGTTAATTCCTTGTTCTAGAATCAGAAACCTCCAGCAATAAGCATTACTTTTGAAGGGCAAGTTTTTTTCCTGGGTTACATCATAAGTCACTCAGGCTACTCATTCGTAATAAGTAATAGCTTATACTTTTAGACTGTCAAGATGGAAATCGATCTTGTGTATCAAGCTTTGTCTTTCAAAATGTCATAATAACCATGGGCAAGATTCGATAGTTGGTTGTCGGACACGAGAGATATGTGGGTTCAAGTTACAAAGGTTTAGCGTTTATTTGGCTACTGACAATAGGTTTCAAGTTACGCCGAAGACGGTTCTTGGTAAATCCTGGAGTGATACCTTGGTTAAATTAATAACAACAGAGAGACATGATGAGACAGGTCCCAAACTTGAGGGGCACAGTGTCGCTAACCCTCATCATCAAGCTCAAAATAGAGAAATGACGTCTATAGTCATTCTTCATGAAAGTATAATATGGCTCCGTGGCAAACACTGATATATGGATGAGGGATTACAGCTTTAGTTCTTCACAGAATGAACACTATAATGGCTGCGTGGCAATGTTCAAACCAAAAAAGAAGCAGAAAGTGCCAAATGAGTGGCATTAGTCGGCTAAAAGTTAGCAATAGTACTCTAAGGCCATGCCATTTTTGACAAGAGTGATGCTGAGTGAAGGTGATCATAACAAGAGCAATGCATGACAATTTCTCTTTTAGAAAAGAAAATGCCGTGCGTCAAAAGCCAAAAGACAAACAAAGCATACTTGACTGAATGCAGATCACAGAAAAAACTGCCTGATAAATTAATTTTGTCAATCATTCATGGAACTAGACAAAGCATCCAAAAGAACTAGAAAAGGAATCAAGAGTACTGATTTTGTCTCTACCTATTTTAAATTATATTGCCTTAACATAAGCATATAGTATCTCTTTATAATGCTATTTGCTAGCTTAGCTTTGAAGAAAGTTGGGACATGATTTAGCTAGGAGAAGTCGTGTGTGTTGAAGAAGCTAAATGAGGCTCTTTTCTTTTCTTTTTCTTTGATGGTTAAGGGTAGAGAAGCTATTGAAGGATTCTGAATAGATATCTCGACATGTAGAAATTTTGATTGATTGATGTAGTGTTTTATCCATCAAATTAAGAGAACCTAATGAAATGCAGTGCCTCTTCAAATTAAAAATTTCACTAAAAAGATGGAGAACAACTCATTTCCATCAACGCTAAGCCTAGCTTTTCAAATTTGAGAGATTCACTCAACACCCTAGAGTTGTAGAGCTTTTCAGGAGCAGTATCATTTTGTAGGATCTAACGGAAATCAATGTGATATCTATATTGCTTACCGTTCAAGCTTTATGTGTGGAAAACCTTGAAATAAAGAAGAGATCTTGATAATTTTGGAGCTACTTCAAGAACTCATTTTTGGGAATTTTCCTCTTGTGGATGACAGAAACATAGTACGTACACCTTTCTAACTTTTAAGGGCCATTTCTGTGTTGACAAGGGTATGGAAACCATCATGTCATGCGCATCATAATCACACATATTACGAGTTATCTTCTCATAATACAGCTAAAACAACATGTCATTAAAACTACCCCCTCATTTTCTCTGTGGCTTTGGACATGAATCTACGACATTTACAAAATGATTTATCACTAATTATCGCAAACCATATTTGTTTGTTAATAGGTAATTGATGCTCCCTCAAAAGTGTTGAAAGTTGTCCAGCACTAACAGCCTCAATTTAGAATCTCAATCTCCAATCACAAAGTACGATCATTATTCGCATTATTTGAAATCTCTATTGCACATGTTCAATGTTTTTGGTTGCTTTCTACATCCTTTTCATATACTGTTGAGCATAGAAAGCAAAGTGTATTTGGACAATCCGAAAAAGATTTAAAGACGCTCTTGGCGAACCTTATAGATTTGTAAAAGATAAAAGAAACAATGCACATCTCCTTTCTTTGACAACTAATGAGGGGAAAAAAATATTTCACTGTTCTTGTGCAGAAGTCAATCTACCTTTCATTACACAAGTTCTTCGTAGATGAAACTTCAAATAAGTCGGCCTCAGTTTCCTTGCTCCACCTTTCAAACACTTCCTTAGATCCCCGTTGTGCTGAACTTCCGCAAACGCAAGTAAAGAGCATTGGAATTCAACATCCCCGCGATATCCTTTCTCATGATGTGATCGATATCAGAGCGAGAGTCTGAGCTCCAAATCTACTTCTTGGTTGTCGTTAGACTCGGAGTTTTGGCTGCTCGAGCCTGTCGAGCTGCTTCTGTGCTTCTTGTTCTTCTTCTCTTGAGAATCCTGCGATCGAAATCCTTCACAAATCAATATAAAGCAATAACATGCGTCCATTATGAACAAGTGGTGAAACAATGGGGTGGCTATTTAGGATATATTCACATAAAGAACTTGGGGAAAAAAAGTAAACACCTCAACTTGAAGATTAAGGAGGTGTCTGGTCATATTTGGGTGTTGCCCATATTGTGGGATCTCCAAGATGCCATTGCCAGCGTTCCAACTGAGTAATCATCATAAGGACAAAAACATACAGCATTGCATTATGTACTAGAAATTTGACCATAAGTACCCACAATAATTAAGACTTTAGAAAACTCAAATTGCTCAACTTGGCAAAGCCAATTTTGTACCTTGCGATATTAGTAGGCTGGGAATCATCATATCTGATGTTTGCTCTCTCATAATCACTCAAACCCACCTGCACCAAAATCACATTCAAACAGAATTTTAGGGACCCACAACAAGAGACCTAGCTAGAAAGCAATACTCTTAAGGATTTTTCAAGCACTGTTAACACTCTCTCTTCTTGGCACATTATATTTTCGGATTGGGATGACTAGACATTAATAAAAAGAAAAGGTCTGGAAAATTCCCAAAAGAAGGGAAAAGGATGAAATCGCTTTTGCCAGTGGGAACTTGAAAATTGGCCGAGAAAGTAAATTATATATCTAGGGTTTCTGGGTTTAATCACTAACAGGAAATTGTAAAAAGGTGGACTCAAGCAAGAAGATTTGCTTAAATGGAAAAGCTTGAGTGAGCTCTGGCATGCACATTTGTGGCGACTCGCTAGGCACAAATCATGGTACTTCGATATACATTAGTTCTTGATCTTGCCATCTAATAAGAATGCATGGGGAGTGATTGGTACTGGGTATAAGCTTATAACCTACCATCGAGTGGGGGTTGAATCCATAAGAAGCTGAGGGAGAGGAAGATGAAGAGTAAGAGAAGGATGATGATGGTATTGATGAATAAGCATTTTGCATTCTCAAATCCTCCTGCATGTGCAAATATACACCAGAACATGAACAACCCCCTAGCCAAAATCCTCCATTCTTCCTCTAGAGAGAGCGAGAGAGGGGGGTTGAGGGGGGGGAGAGAGAGAGAGAGAGAGAGAGAGAGAGAGAGAGAGAGACTTACTTGAGCGAAGGTGGAGGGTTGATGAGGATGAGGATGGTGATAAGGGTTGGGGAGTGAATTGCTGGGAAGGAAGCTGGGACAACCCAATTGGCCATGCAATCTGATCTTCTCCAATTGAGCAACCCCAAGCCCCCTCTGCGGCTGTTTCGGCTTGTCCGGGTTGCTCTTTTTACCCTTCCTTGTCGAGTTCGACGACGACGAAGACGAGCCTCTCATGTTCGGATCCCCAAAGAAACTGCTCCCCATCTTCCTTCTCTATATTTCTTCCTCCCTTTTCCACTGAAAATCAAGCAGAGAGCAAGAACGAGTTCCTTCTCCTTCCTGAAGATTTCTCCCCCCACAGACAGATAGAAAAAAGAATACAAGAAATGTGAGCTGATCGATGATGGTGATCAAGTGAGAGATCACAGAGATCTCTTTGGCCTCTTTTTAAGCTGGTTTTTTTCTGCCAACACCTCCCCACTAATTATTGCATCGCTGGATCGGATTGCCTATAGATTTCCATGTTTTATATGCTCTAGATTTTATGCCTTCCTTTTCCTTATATTTGCAAACTCATAACATATTCATCATTTAATATTCTTTTGTTTGGACAATTTTCCCCTTATTATATTCGAAATTATTTACTCCTCTCTCCCTCTCTCTCTCCCTCCCTTTTTTCAAGAGCTCCTCAAGAAGGACTTCGAAGACTACGACTTTGAAAGCGATTGTCTACGATTCAAGCGTTAAAAAATTCGAATAAGATAAGGGTTTTTCCTAGCCAGTAGCCCCCACACGTAATTAGAGTTTATTTTATAACTTAGGCTCGACATATTTAATTTTTTTTTAAAACCAAGTGCACCATGAACGAGCTCAATATAATAATGCACTTGCCTATGTGCCCTCATTTCGCTCATCAGTTTCGCCCCTCCTACTTTTTCGAGGTACGACTTGCGTGTCACGCTCACGGAATAATGCAAAATGAAAAGTTAAAAGTTAAAAAATCAAAATAAATTTTAATTTTAATTTAAATCAAGATTTCACATTCATTACCATTAACTGTCATAATTTTGTTTGGTGTATAAGGTAAGAAACGATACGTATATACGCGATGTAGGTACGAAATCTGATGCAACCGACTTTGATTAAATCTTGGCCCCTGCATTTTGTTCGGTCGCGGGGATTTCGATCATGCCAGTAAAATCCGATCTTGCAATGATACTTCCCTGTAAATGAAGACAGAAGAATTAGCTCGATTCTCCTGTAGTGATTTCGGATTTTTTCCCCCACCATCGCTAATGTTACAAAGTCTTCCGGTCAGTCGTGGTCCCGTCCGATCATCTGTTCTACCCTTCATTTCTCGAATTTTATATCATTTTCTTCCCCCCACATGAATCCTAAGCCTACCATTATAATAATAACCTTAACGAAAAACCCTAGCTGTAATGTGGAAACGAAGCGATATTCTAAGCGATAATGTTGGACCCCAAATCGTCCATTAATAATTATAGATTCTAGAAAATCTCGTCTGCCCTTTTCACCCGGCGGTTGACTTCCCAAATGGCGACCATTCAATGCGATCGATACATTACATAAAAAGAAAAAAATATATGCGGGGAAAATGGTTATTCATAATTTATTATTTTTTTGCAGGAAAAATATTTTTTGGTTCGCACATTAATTTGACCTAGGGATGTCGATTGAGGGGAGAAGCGAATTAATGCTAAGAACCAAATCTAATCGAGCTGTTCGACGCATGATTCGTGGGGTCATATGATATGAGTTGTTTTTGTGGTGGAAAGCGGGAATCCCACAGGTTCCCCTCCTTTATTTTTTTCTTCCTTAATCCGACACGTGAACTCGTGCAATTACGCAAATCACCTCCACGATGTTGCTTGTTGGAGCACAAGAATCGGAATTGCGCAAATTGACAGAGAGAGAGAGAGAGAGAAATAAAATTGGGAAAAAAAAAGGATTTTAATTATTTTATTGAGGAAAGAGCTCTAATTAATTTTATATTTAGTTCTCTCGAGCTTGTTTGTTTAAGGGTTCTCGAGAGACAGTGCCACTTTTCGGTTCCTTCACACTCGAACGATAAGAGGGGTGAACAATGCATACGGAGAGAATTTGACTTCTTCGTGGATTGATTTTTTTACGATGTAATTTTTAGTTAATTTAGACTTTATGGTGATGTTTAAACATTTCCTTAATCCCTGAAACCTATAAAAATTTCGTGGCAAGTGGAGGTTGACACGTAAATTTGCATACCTCATGATTTTTATTAAAAAATATATATTTTAGGAATAAGCATAGTTCTAAAGTGGAATCGGATCAGTCGGACTGGTAGGGACCGGTCTGATTCCAAGCTTTAACATATGCAAGGTAGATTTTAGGTTCCAAAAATTGGAGAACCTGTTCCAACACGTAGGTTTTAAGTAAAATCGGCAATCGGAAATCTGTAACAAGTATTTGTGTTTTTTTTGCTCTATGTCTTTGCGTGATCCTACGGCATTCCATGTAATTTGAAATCATTAGTCTAAATTCTCATTTTCGATAATTTTTATGACTGAAACTTTTACTTTATTAATATTTCATAATTTTTGTGTGTCTAAATATGAGCTGTGATTAATGGATTATAGCAAATGGTAGTATTTAGATGTAATGATTTACTATAATCGTTCAATTAAAGGTATAAATGGAATCTAGATAGATCTTGAAAATGACTCTAGAACCTGCGATATGGTATGTTTTAAGTTTAAAAGCAATACCGGAGACCATTTTTGGGAAAATGTTTTCCAAAACGCTCATTTTTCACAAAACAAAAGGAGCCTATATTCAATTTTAGTGGGGAATGGGAAGATATCTTTTTCTTAACTTCATAATATTTATTCTTCTTCACGGATTTATCGGCAACTATGTTTGGAAATGCAATGCTTTCTTTTTCTTTATTGTACACCTAATCCCCACACAAGTAAGTTTTTTAACTGTTCAGTTAACTCCAACAAATTAATCTTTTTGTCAAATCCAAACCACATTGAAATCCTTGTAGTCTAAGTAAAGCTCCGTTTATTTCGCCGAAAATGATAAATTGTCTCGTTACAAAAATAAATGGATGAAAAATATTTTTCATCGTTCACAAAAAAAAAAAAAATACATAAATTGTTATCCTCATGGACTAATCATCTCTAGCAATGCAAACGATTTCATATAAAAAAATGGTTTTCAAATTATTTATTTTTTGTGAGATGAACAAAGCCTGTATATAACATCAAATCTCAATGAAGAAAGGCGTAATTGACATCTAAATGAACACCTCCCACTGTTTGATTGCAACTATAGCAAGAACACTTCTAGAGGTAGCATTGTGGCCACTAGCGCAAAAGTCTCATTGTAATCTATATCCTCTTTTTTGGGCATATTCTTTAGCCACTAAGGCTGCGTTTGTTTTTATTTCTTTTTTCTGTTTCTAAACAATTTTTCTGTTTTTTTGTTCCAAAAATATTTTTTTTGTTAAAACACATCTGGGAATGTAAAAGAAACAAGAAAAAAAAAAATTGTTTCTTCTTTCTGAAACAAAATTTAGAAACACTTTTCTCTTTTTTCTTTTTCTTTTCTTCTTCTTTTTTCTTTCTTTTTTCTTTGGCCGGTCGCCGGCCTTGGCCATGGCCGGCGACCGGCTATCAAGGGTCGGTGACGCCGTCGAGGGCCGGCAACCTCGCCGGAGCGTCGCCAACCCCCGGCGAGCCCGAGCCTCGCCGTAGCTGGGCGAGGCTCGGCCTCACCTTGGCTGGGTGAGCTCGTCGACCTAGCGGTGGCTCAACGAGGCCGAGCCTCGCCGCCCGCCGGGCGAGCTCGGCCTCGCCGGATCCGGGCGAGCTCGAGCTCACCCAAATCCGGCGAGGCCAAGCCTCGCACCGAGCCGGGCGAGCCCGAGCTCGAGCTCACCCGGCGCCGGTGAGCCTCGCCGTGGCTGGGCGAGGTTGTCGGCCCCCGTCGGCCGGTCGCCGGAGGCCGGCGACTGGCCAAAAGAAGAAAAAAAGAAAAAAAGAAAGGAAAAAGGAAAAATAAAATAAAAATATTAAAAAATTAAAAGAAACAAAAAAAGAATATAAATTTACCAAATGTGTTTCTATTCATTTTTTATTCTCGGAACAAGTTTACCAAACGTGTGTTTCGGTCAAAAATTGTTCCCGAAACAGAAACACTTTTTTTTTTTTTATTTATGTTCCATGGAACAATTTTTGAACGTAAACGTTACCAAACGCGCCCTAAGTATCTTTCGATACTTCCATCACTCTTAAATCTTGTCTTATAGACTCATTTATATATATTGAGAAACTTAGCTAATCAATCATAAAATTATTGTATACATTTTAATTTAATCTTAAACCTTTCAATTTTACAAATTTTGTTCTAAGTATTTATGTGAAATTACAATGTAATCATTTTGGTCAATTTTAATCAGAAATCATTGACGTGGAAGTGTACCACGTAAGACGGCAGGCGATAACTTGACCATAGCATCAGCAATTTCAAGCAAAAAATGACCTAATGACCATATTGGAATTTTGCGCAAAGGTTTGGGGCTAAATTTTATGATTGAATTGGCACCCATATAATAAGTTTAGAATTGATTGGGTAAATTTCCCTATATCTATTTGGATGTACATTTTGTGGCCTAGTAAAGGCAGTCCAAGTATCATATCAATTCCAGTGCCTTAATTTCATTTGACATGCCACTTTGCGATCAACTTCAATGTCCTTGAAAAATATTTTTATGGAATTGTAAATGTGTAGGGACTTGTACTCTCTTAGGATGCGCATGACAATATTTCTATTTTTTTTATTTCTTTATTTCTCTATTCCCCGGAATAGGTTTGGAACAGAAATCCGTTTGATAATACAATTTCATTTTTTATTTTTGGAACAAATTTCTATTCCAGAAATAGATTTGGAGTATAAATTAGAAGTTAAAATTTTTAACTTTTCAATTTCTTGAACAGAAATGAGAAATCAAAACTTTTTTCATCGTTCACTCTCGTCATCGTTCGTCGCCCACCCGTCACCTGTGGGATGCCGGACGCCTGCCGTCAGTTGCTAGCTGCCCACCACTCGCCCCAGCCATCAACCGCCCACCATTGACCGCTAGCCACCGAACGTCAACCGTCGGCCACCAAACTCCAATCGCCCGTCACCGACTGCCGGCCGCTGGATGTTAGATACTCGTCGATTGCTGGCCGCTCATCACCAACCATTGGACGTTGGAGGCCCACCGCTGACCACTTGACGTCCGCCACCGATTGCTCGTCTGTTGCCACCGGTCACCATTGGCCACCGGATGTTGACCGTCAAACTCCAGCCGTTGGCCACCCATCACCGGCCATCGATCGCCAGCCATCGAACTTTGAACGTTGAATGTCGAACGCCGAACTCTAGACAACGAACTTCAGATGCCAGACTTCGGATGATAGCCGCCGATTGTTGGACATCAAACTCCAACCACCCGCCGTCAATTGCCAGACGCAAAACGCCGATCGCCGAACATTAGACTCCAACCATCAAACGCCAACTGTCGCTGCTCCTAGAAATAGAAATTTTATTCTCTTATCAAACGAATTTTTACTCCAGAAATAGAAATTCTGGATCGTTATCAAATGCGTTTCTTTGCTCAAAAACTCATCCATGAAATAAAAATTGAGAAATCAATTTCTGGCCAGAAATTGATTTATATTCCAGAAATTTTGTCATGCGCGCCCTTAGTTTCCAAATTATAACCTTTAAAACCTTTAACTTCCTTGAAGATATCTAACAAACACAGATCTATATCCTCTAAGATGAAATTTAGTTTAATGTGATCTGTTATTTATAATATAACATAAACATCAAAATACTCTAAAATGTTTTTAATCTGGCTTTTTGTTGTATCAAAGTCTAGTCTTTGCCTGAAGTGCCAAATTCATGGCCCTACTCCAAGCTGAATAGTTCTCTTGATTAATCCATGATTAAGAGATAAGATTCATATATGGATTATCAGTTTCATAAATATAAAAAAGGATCATTTGTATCCGCCATTGTCGGGCCGTTTAACTTTTTAATTGATTATTTGTCGCATTAGATTCATCGTTATCTATGAAACGACCTAAGCCATATGTGGTATGGTTGTTAACAAGGGTGCAATGTTTTTCATTGGTAGTTTGGGATTTGCCCATTCGCCTAGAAAAATTTTATAACTTAGCTACAAGCAGGTAATGTCGAGATGGGACAATTGACCCCACCTAACTTGAAGAAATTATAATATTAATATGAGTTGATTTTTTTAAATAAGTGTCAATTGGACCACGCTAAATTTTTTAGTTAACAAACTTGACTCTTCTATATCATAACAAGATCATGTTGCAACAAAAAGAATGTCCAAGTTAAAATCTCACTCAACTATATAAGAAAACATACTAAAAACTTGAAACTCTTGGTCTCTATGAACTCTCACCGGTGTGGCCGTGGTCTCTCAGCATACGTGCATTATTCTCGGGTCATCATCCTTGCACGTGACTTGAATTTCAAGGATTATCTTGGTTTGTTTTGCATTGTGTGGTCTATGAATCGTGTGATTTCATAATCAAGACAGCACATGGTACCAACGAAGGCATTCGAATCCCACAAAATTAGGGTGATTGGTTTCCGAAAGGTTGGTCATAGAGCTAAAATCTCGAGTAAATTTCGCAAGTCCTATTTTTCACCTCCTTGATGAATATTCTACACATTAAATATATTTATGGACTCTATATAAATAATTAACTTTTACGTCTCGTCATGAGTCTGTGAGATTTTCTTTACATGATGAAATTCACCCACTTCGCTGACAATTCAAACCTTAGAATCTCGATTTCTTGTTTATTGTTTTTATTTGAAAAGACATTTAGCCATCAAATTGCTGATCAAATTCTGTTGACTGATCCGTAAGATGCAGTCATAGATGCAATCAGTGGTCAATTTCCTAGATCGAATTCAAATTCCTTTGGGGGCATTCACATCTATAGATGCCCTGCACCGGGACCTAAGCTCTTTAGTAGTAGGTAAGCATGCATGACGATGTTAAACCTAAAACCTTTGTTACCTTATCGCTTTACTGTGCAATTGTCAGTTTGCAAGGTTGCAGCTGCCATTATGATATATATACATATATATATATATATATATATATATATATATATATATATATATATATACTTAATTAACGATGTAAGGGTGGGATTTTCTTTTCTGATGTGACAAAACCCAAGAGCCCAAGTCACCAATAAGCAGTGGCGTTTCAGCTTCTCAAATGTCAAAGATCATGCCCCATCCATAGCTTTCTCCACACTGTTCCAGCGTACCATGTCAACATCACCTGCTCTCATATGAAAATTTATTAGGTGGTGAGTTTGAACGAAGCGTACAAGGTAACAAAGAAATTAAGAAAAAGATGCGCTTTAAAATATTAATTAAGATGCACGTTGTAAGCATTCGATTTGAACGCTAAAAATTTAAGGATTTTTTTTTTTTTTTGCTCTCCATTCGAGCGTGCCTTGTGGCCAGCAAGCAGCCAAGTGTATCCACATTATTTCATTACCGGCTCTTGACGCAAACCTGTGAACAATCCAGTCCATTCAGAATGTTAGCTCACGACATCGGCTAAAACCAAATATTGTATTGCGTGTCGTGAATCAGATGATGCACCAAACATGAACACACTCGCATGTGGTGGTGTTGACCTCTCTCTGCCCTGCATCCTTAATCGCATACAAGAAGCCCGGGAAAGTTAATCTAATCTTAAGCGAGTTTGATTCGTGCCTAATGTTATTTTTTTTTTTCAATGCGATCTATGCTAATTAGGGCCGATGTAATCATCAGTTTTACTCTGATGATGGGTATTATTCTTTCCTTTGAAAAAGTTGTCTATTCGTTTATGTAGTGGCCGACGCGAAGAGACGTGAATTTTCTAGAGAACCAAGCTAGCGTGTCGCAAATACGTCTTAGACATTTTAATGGATCGGTTCTTATCGCATTATTGCTTAACAGGGTTTGAGGACATGAAGTTAATGGTCCCCTTCTTATGGTAATTGTTTATGAAGTTGTAGAAGAAAGAGAGGATGGACCATTTATCTTTTGGATAAAATAAATGACAATGCCAACAAATAAAGGATCTCATAGGTAAAAGGGGAATATCGAAGAAAACAAGGAATTTTTTTAGAAGATTAGGTTCGATTCGACAACTGAAGTATCTACTATTAAAATAAAAAAATGAAGGGGAAAAATTTTAAAAACAAAATCAAGGACAAATGTGAGTGGATGAAGATATGTAGAGAATATATCATATCTACTGTAGATTTGAGGGCACATGCAAACCCCAAGATGGTGCATCGACACTCAACACGTTGCGCAAAGAAAATCCCTTGAACAACGCTAAGTTGTTTTTCCCAATTTTTTTTCTTAAAGTTATGTACATCACATATGTTCACACCAAATCATATCCTAAATCACATAAAATATAAGATCACGTAAATTGAATATTCCCAATACACGCGCAGTACATGCATGGGGGCTTGCATTCAGGCCCTCTAGGGTTGGAGCTGGGAGACATTGGGATGGAGGGAGGGGCCTGCGAGTTTCTCTAGGTGATCCTCTCTTTAGGGTTCTGTTCCCCGCTTCTTGAATTAAATTAAACGAGGAAAAAAGGAAAGACAAAATCCTCCAAGATTCTCGCAGAAGATTGAAGTACAATACATAAAAGCTCTTGCCTTGTTGGATCATGATTTAGAATAATATTATTCATCATTGTTTATTCTTTGTTTTTGTGGGAAAAAGTTCGTATGATTTGTGCTTTTTATAGGTGAAGCTTCGGTCCTAAAAGGAGATCTAGTTGTTCAGTTCTTGAAGAGGGCAAAGGTACAATGATCACTTTGAGCAATTGGATTGGCGCTAATTGATTAGTAATTTTCTTTTTTATTCGCTTTAATTACCTGACGACATCTGATTATAGTATAGGGAAGCAACGTCGAATAATATGCCTTAGTGCTTAAGGGTTTTGATTATATCTTGTGTTGCAAATAGGTATCATGAAGAAGGTTGGCAAGCCAAACCCTTTCAGGCAGAGAGAAGTACATCTACAATGTATGTTCCCGACCGATAAAGTAAGCCACCCAGTTATCTATAATAAAGTGATTGAATAGTGTCAAAGATAATCAATTCAACTTCACACTAGAATATAATAATCTCGATGCTCATCGACAGACACGCAGTATATGTAATCCATCAAGTTAGGCTGAAGTAATTGCTTTTTATGTTGTGGGGAGTTCAATATCTCTCTCTCTCTCTCTTCTTGTAAAAATCTAAAATTTAGTCAAAGAATGATTATGGTTTGCTTTGTATTATAGAGAGAAATCTTCACATTGAGCACGCATGCTTCAGCTTACCCTCTCTATGGAGATCTCCAAATAGCTCGATCTTTTAACATACATGGGTACGAATGCTAACTTCAAGAATGCTACATATACCAACACTAGTTCACTGTTAAAAAGTGCAAAAAATAAAAAGAAAGATCGTCGCTATGCTTAGTACTTAATGTTTAAATTCAACCCATAGTTTGTTCATCGGTCTAGACATTCACAACGCAAGAAATAAACAAATAAAATCTCCAGATCTTACAAACCAATGACGTCAACTTTGATAGATGGTCATTTTCAATGATAAATTCAAGCAATTATTATATTAAGCATGCGTTGAATATTCATCGGATAATAAGCCATCGGAAGAAAAAACCAGCTTGGGAGTTTGGTAACGTTACTCATCATCATGTGGGCATACCTTAAAATAAAGAGATGTCTTTTGATGTGGTGGTAAGTGAAGTATATGGGACTCTATGGTGTGTGGTCGATTATAAAAATGATGCATGATTGAGCCCAGGGATCGGACCCTATGGGGGAGATACGGATACCTAGATCTTCCTTATGTTATAATGCTGTACTGTCACACTATAATATTATACCCATGAGTTCATGTCTTAGGCCCAAAGTGGGAGATTTTCCATGTATTTCTGGCTATTATACTATAAGAAGTCTCTGTTGAATTGAATATATAATGATGTCAGCCGTAATATATTGCGGGGGGTGTTGAACCTTGGAAACTTCATGGGGAGCTTCCTCGACCCACATGTTGGAGATGCCCTAAAAGTGTGCAGAGCTCGTTTCAGACACCTTTCCTTTTGGGCTCTTAAACTTATGGGTGGAAATGCCCTCGTAGGGACAGTGCTTTTAAGATTTCTGTTCTTCATTTTTGCCAGTTTAAAAAGTATATATCCTATGAAAAATGTCAGGATATCGACATGATCAAAGTGCAAGATTAATCTAAAGCATTTGGTCCATGGCGGTCAGAAAACCAACATGCCCAGATAAGATAAATTCATGAATTCATGTACTGACTAAAGGTGATATCTGAGCTGCTTTAGGTAGAGCCCTAGGATTATGATGCTACATTTTGAAGTTTTCTCCTGACTAAATCTACCATTAGTGGCCCCGACAAAAACAGAAGTTTGACACTGAACCACCGAATTATACTGATTTGCTGCCATTTGAAGCAAGTTGACCGGTATGATTTTTAACCCAACAATGACAATGATGTATTTTCCTAAAGCAGGATATCGTTGGCATAGGTATGTAGAATGTATGAATCATTTGAAGAGTGAAATTATCAGGTCTAGGAATTCTCGTTTGTTAGGTGCGGAGGCACCTAGGTTGAGTGTTTAAAAACTGTTGGTGATTAATGGCGGCTGACTTTTCTTTTCTTTTCTTTGTTTGCAGTCAACTTATTGGTAATGTATCAACACATTTTACGAAAAAGCCGACTTTTTCAATGGTTTATAAATTATCAATTTCTTAATCTGACTTATATACTTTTATTTGCATGACTTTTAATGCTTTGACTTTGCTAACTCTTATACGAATAAATGGTGTAATCAACTCAAACGACGATTGGTAACTCAAAACTAATTTAAAATTGAATTGGATATAAGTTGGTAAGTCTCTCGAATAGATGCTGGTAGTTTCATATACTAGTCGGTAAGTAGGAAAGGTAAATAAAAGATTATGTAAAAAGTGATAGATTTTTTCGGAGGGATTAGAGAGGCAAATCAAAATTGGTAATTCAATGGAAAAGTGGATAAGGAAATAAAAAAGTTGATAAACCTTAGTAAAAACTCAGATGAGAGTTGACAAGCTAAAACTAACCTAATGATAGAAAAGCCAGTAAGTTACACAAACAAAAGTCAATAAATTCATAAAGTGTTAATAAATTTAAGGCCTTCATAAGAATGACAAATAAAGGTTGGTAAATGATAACAAAAGTTGACAAATTGAATAAGGAATAAATATATGCTAGTACATAACTCAAATAAGAGTTGGTAACGAAAAATAATTGGTTATTCAGAAAAATATTGTTAAATCACTCAAATGAAAATTGACAAAAGGATATAAGATCCTGTAAATTTAATGAATTGCTAAGAAAGGGAAATAAAAGTTGATAAAAAGTAAGCCCGTAATTTTCAAATTACAAAAAATAGTTGGTTATTTCATAAAATTAGCCGTAAGTTACTAACAAGTGGCTGGGAAATTAGACAACTAGTAATTTTTTTATTTAACAATAGTTTTTTTACACTTATAAACACACAGAAAAGAATCCGGTTTTTTAATAGAATAGAAGAATCGTCCATTCGAAGTAACAGCACAAGATTCACATATTAAGTTCAATCAAATGCAAAAACCTCGTCATTAGTCTACGAATACTTTTTGTTTTCCTTTTTTTTATTATTACACGTAGATTATACCTGGTGGATAAATTCCAATGCCATGAATTATCGTGCAGAATCTTATCGAGGAATTTCAAAAAACTTAAATTATTATTTGTTGATAGTTGCTAGAGTACGAAGGCAACGAAGTCCATGATATAAGGTCGATAATACTCCTTTTTTTTTTTTACTAAACTTGAAAGACAATTAAACTAAGGTCCACAACGTCTCTCACGTGGGAAATATAATATGTCTCTTTGAATGCCCTAGTAAATTTGAATATAAGCAACTTCGGAAGGAAGAAGAGCATCTTATCTGAGTAGCTTGCAATCCGTGCACGACAACTTGTGAGCCTTCTTCCTGTTATTGTAATGTAGTCCGAGTAGATTTGATGTCATCTTTCAATCATGTGACATTTCTTTAAGTTTCTTCCCATAATCATATTTTTTTTTCTCTTAAATTTATTTCCAAGATTATTTATAAATTACCTGTGGAATATACAAGTGGATTTGTTCCCCACAATTGAATATGCCATGGAAATAATATTCGCCGTTCGTAAGTTTGGTTTTAAGTAATAAATCTTTATATGACTAATTTTTTCAGAGAATTTTTCTAATTTTCACTAGCAATGTGTAAAATGGAAATTCTGATTGCAATGCTTGGTGGGGGGGGGCGAAAGAAGAGGGTCTGATTGGGCCCGCCAAGGAATATGATGACTAATGAAATTGCCAACGATGCATGCTTTGTCTTCTGTCGCAAACACAACTTACATGCACACTTGTCCTAAAGGATGGTCGCGCACATAGACTTTTGCTGCATGTCTGTTCTTGTTTAATAAATGGACGTTCAATGGTGAATTCTTAATAAAATGGAGCTTGTAGAAAAATTTATTTCCTATATACTCGATCCCGATAGATTCTCTTATATGTAATTTATGCAATAAACATTATAAGCACACCATGAGTGTCACAACTTCTGCATAATACTCACTTAAGGGCCGTAATGTTTTTTTTCCGATTACTTGAGTGCTATGACTTCTAAAAAAACATTCGCCTAAATGTTATAACTTTCATTTGATTATTTGAGTACCATCAATTTTAAAAAACGTGCACTACAAGTGTTATGCCGCACCATTTTTAAAAAAATTACAGCACTCAAGTGAATGTTGTATAAAATTATGGCTTTCAACCGATTGAAAAAGAAAGTTACGGCCTTAAAGTGGACATCATAACCAATGGATGAAAAATGGCCATATCTAGTAATTAATCAATGTTAAGGAAAATGCTTTTTCATTAAGATTCCATTCATTTCGCGAAAAATAAATGACTTACAAAACATTTTCCTGGAAGGATCACCCATATTGTTTATAAAAATGAGTGAAAAAGTAGTTTTTTTCATCCACAAAAATATCTAGACATAAATTGTTACCGATGATGAAAATATCTTTCATTGACTAATTATTTAAAGCAATAAAAGCAACCACCTATAAGAAAGTAGTTTCCAACTCATCCGATTCCCATAAAACTAGCAGAGCTCAAGTAATCAAAATGAAGAAATAGTCACCCTAAATAAGGTACACTAGGCTTATCTTGTTCCTCTCGGATGATTAGGGTTGCGTCAAAATGCATTAAAATCAGTCAAAATGTGGACATACCACGTAACGGAATGCATGAGGGAATAATGGTATGTCTGAACTACCTCCAATATCATGATTAAGGGAAAGGATCAATTGGCGGTAAGGTTGGTAGGTTTTAATGAATAAATCCTCTCGATTGATTGTGTCCGAATCATGAGGAACGCCGACTGTGAATGCATGGTTCGATAGGCTTGCGTCTTAAGCTTGTCCCATCTAATATTAAACTAGTGTGTGCGTACCTCACCACGCACTGCATTATGACGCACCTATAACCTATTTGGCTTGCTCGATAATACTGATGAGCTTCTTGGACAAGTGATTAGGCGACATTTCGCGACGATGGCGGTCGACTAAGTATTGCCGAGACTTGTTATTGACTGAACCGATGACGTTTGGAAGAAACAAGGGAGAGATTTTTTATGATCAGGCCTCACGAAACGACATGAATCTTGCGTGCTATGTGGATCACACGAATAATAAAACGAGTCTAAGCAATGTGCTGTTTTGATGATCGGCTTGTATACAGGGCCTCTCTTGCACGAGTTTCACTTGCCTCTTTTTTTTTTTTTTTATATATACAGAGACAATAGGCTCCGTAATTACATTTCTTCTTTTAACATGTTATGATGCCCGTACACCTTGTGTCCCTCAATTAATACAATATGTTTTTTTTGCTCTTTACCCGACAATGTCTTCTTTTTGTTTTGCATTCAAGTAATCCCAAAATCCGTATAAGGAACCAAATGAATCATTTTGGGGATTTGCTTAGGTCCGGATTTCTTTTCTCAGTCTTTACAAATCTGAAATTGTTATATTGGATTCATGTGAGGTTGAATTCCGCACAAAAATATAAGCAAAAAGGTTGAGCCAAGCCCAACATATATTAAATGGGCCTTGATTCATGGGCTTTTATATCTTATTATGATAAGGCCCACTTATTGTTTGTGATTGGGCTTTCGTCTCATGAAACCAGAGTCCACACGACCAGTTTTATCATCTTTGTTTTCACTCATGGCTTTCTGGGCCTAAATCTTTAGAAATAAAAAAAAAAAATCTTTTTTTTATTAGAAGTGTTCATTTGCTTTTCAAAAAAAAAAAAAAATTATTGATGTGTTCTTCAAAGAAATGATTTATGACCTTTCAGCTAGGACAAAGAAGCATTTTTTCTTTTTTTACTTTTTATAACCGAATCAAGTTACACGTAATAACATACGTCATGCCTCGAAAGAAAATAGGTCATTCGAATGACCAAAAAGGTCGAGAGAGCACAAAAATAAGAGGGGGTTTGAAAATATCATGAGCCCCTTTTCCAAATAACAGCGTATGTGCCTACGACAAGCCTGTACAATGCACGTATTTATACATGGCTTTCGATTGTTCTTTCACCGATAGTGATCTACATTCATTTAGCATGTGTATTAGAAGTAGGAAATTAGATTTGCTATTATTATTGGTCTAACATAATAATTAGGGTTAATATAATGAAAAAAATCCTAAACCGATACGCCTATGACAAATTTATCCAAAATTAATATTTTGATCATAAAAACCTCCTTCGTTAGTTTCCATTAGAGATGGCAAATGGGTCTTAGACCCATATATGACCTATTTAAATCATAAATGTGTCATGTATGAGTCATTTATTTTTTAAAGAAACTAATCAAATGGATTTAAAGATTGAAGGTTTAAGATAAATGGGTCTTAAATGGTTGGACTTAGAACTCATTTTCAACTAAAGCCTCATAATCTCTCTCTTCCCTCTTTAACTTTAGAAAAATGTTTTTTTAAATCAAAATTATAATTATTTTTATATTTTAATTTCTTTTTCTTTTTCTTTTTCTTTCCTTTGGCTAAGGGCACGGTGAGGCTCGAGTTCGCCGGGGTTGAGCGAGCTCAAGCTAGCAAGATCCAATGAGTTTGAGGCTTGAGCTTGCTGGACGAGTTTGAGGCTTGAGCTTGCTGGACGAGTTTGAGGCTTGAGCTTGCTGGACGTTGGCGAGGCTCGAGCCTCGCCAATCTGGGGAGACTTGAGCTCATTGGCGTCGGGCAGGGGGTGAGCTCAACGAGCTAGAGGCTCGCTTGTGGCCGGTCGTCAATCGTTGTCGTGGTTAGCAACTGGTTGAAGAAAAAAGAAAAAGAAAAATTATATTCTTAAAAAATAAAATAAAAATAATTAAAATTTCAATTTTTAAAAAATTAAAAAAAAAATTGTCTATTAAATTTGTATTGCATGAAAGTATTTTACCAATACCATTTTTAAAAAAATCATAAGAAATAAGCTTTCTTAAGTTTAATTAAATGGGTTGAGTATAGGTCAAATATGGTATGTGTCAAAAATTTTGCACTACGATAAATAAGTCATTATGACCCGATCCAAACCCAGCTCGACCCACCCGTTTAATAGGTCTAGTTTCTATTGAATTTGATTTTTTTTTTTTTTGGTTCTATTGAATTTGATTAATAAAACGAAAATCACAAATCGGTACACTTGTAACAAAACGGAAAGTGAAACCATAAATTAATATACCCGTCAACTGTCAGTAAAATTTAATGAAAACTAATGAAGGATAAATTCATCACTTATAATATAAGATTTTTTGTGATATTAATCACAAGATAGTCCTGAATCGGCCGAGCCGAGCCGGACAGCCGGAGAAAGGATGGCCGTTGGATACGGACACCGAGAGCAGGGCGCGCAGAGAGCGACGGAGAAAGAGATATAGAGATAGAGAGAGAGAGAAAGGAGCATAAGATAAGATTCCAAAGTCCGACCTTTCATTTCCCTCTTCTTCCAACCGTCATCTTCTTCATCTTCTCCTTCTTCGCCACTCCACTGAGCTCCGGCGCTCTCCAACCGGCGCCAGCTCATCTCCACCATCCCCCGCGGTTCCAGTCCGCGGCGGCGGCGGCGGCGGCTCTCTCTCTCTCCGCCGGCCTCCGGTTCTGCGGTTCGCCGAAGTCCGGTGAGTTAGCGCCTGCTTCCAGTCCCGTTTACTGTCTAGAGAACGCGCTCGCTTGCGGGGTTGCTGCGCGGCGATTGAGGGTGACGAACGCGTTTTTAATCCGTTACTTTTTTGGCGACTTCAATTCGCTGCTAAGAACTCGGGCGATGGATTTATGCGAGTCGGTGTTCGGTTAATCCGGACTGCGGAGAAAGAGCTGTTTATACATTTTGCTGTGAAATGTTCGTTTTCGTGAAAATTTTCGCCTTCTTCGGCTGTGCTGCTGAGCTGCATTATCTTTTCGGATTGTCTTCATTGGTAGTTAGGAGAATTCTACTTGAAATTTGCCATATTTGTGTCTGAGGATTTGGTCCTTGTAATGTGAAATATTCTACTTGAATTTGCGATATTCTACTTGAAGTATTTATTGTCCGTTTTTTGAATCTTCTGTGGTTGTCCAGTGCTTATGTTCATCAGAATTATGGCTTTAGCCATGTCAGGAAAGCATGCGGATAAGAGTTGAGCACTCCGACTTAGATAACAATTTTACTCTGAGCAGATAAATGCACCACTTGTTGCACGATATGAAAGAAAAAAATGCTAATTTACTCGCATTGACTGAGCTGTGGAGTTTGTTTGACTATTTTATGAGGTGAATGCTTTTTAAGGTTAAAGTTTGTGGCTCTGTGTTGATCGCTTTGCGTTGTTACGGCTTGGTCTCTTCTCTAAGTGAGAGGAGAGTTTCTATGGAATTTCAATGTGAAGGGAACATATTTTTTGCTCTCTGAACTTACGGTGCAATTTTATTGCAAAGATGATCATTATTTGAGATTTAGATTGTCTAATTACCAGCATTTGTTGAATTCAGATGGAGAAAACAAATAATCATCGGTCTCTCCTTGGAAACGGTGAACGATGATCGCTTCTTGTCTATTTAGGGGAGCTAGGAGTGAAGCTTTCATCTTCTTTGTTATAATGTATGTGTAAGTAGTGAATGAAAAGTGTATCTTACATGGGATAACTACTGTCAAAGGAGAAGCTAGTGTGCTTCACTTATTCTAACTCATTGGCATAAGATTAAGTGAGATTTGATGGGTAGAAATTTCGTAATAAAAGGGAAGTTAAGTTTAGGTCATGCTTGTATGTCTCACATGCCATACTTGAGAAGCAGATCATTGTCCACAACCATGGGGGAAAAACTTTAAAATAATAGACTTGACAAGCAGATGATGTAGTAAACCATGATGGATCCTACTTTACAATGATTGTGCTCCACAAGAGGTGAAAAGAAGCTTCCACTCTTGATTTTCTTTTTCAGCACTTTCCTTGTGATTCTAACCATTTCATGGGCTTGGCGAGCATACGATGTACTCCTCTTATGATGTTTGAAATTGGAGCTAGTAAAATCACTCATCAATCTATATGTACAAATGAGACAGGACAGCCACAAGCTAGCTTTTTGCTCCATTTAAGGTGCTGATTCTAGCTTTTTGCTCCATTTAAGGTGCTGATTTAGACATTGAGCTTTTGCTTGTGAACACAGAATATTGCTTGGACATACCTAGGTCTTCAGTGACTGTTTAGTGCATCTCATCCTGGTTCTTGTGCGTGCTACTCTTATTGCATGTCTTTCAGTCTAGATAGGCATTGGGCCAAAATATCTCGATGTTAATTGTTAACCCATTTCATTTCTCTTCCAGGTGAAGCAAAAATAAGCAGCTATCATAGCTGCATATTGTACAAAATCTGCATTAATCGAAGACAAAATGACTCCAGTTATTCCATCTTCTGTGAGCAATATCACCCTTATTCCTGGAAATGCCTTTTTGCGAAGGAAGAATAACCGATCTACCCAATGCGGCATATCAGGGACACGGCCAACTCGCACCTCATTCTCAAGAGGACACAATTTGCCTCTACCATCATCCATCATATTGTTTCCAAGATTGGGGTATGGGCTGCGTTGCAAATATAGGAGTCACGTACTATTTGCCACAGGAACTGATGTAGCAACAGAGGAACAAGAGCCTCCTGTTGCAGAGAAAGATTCAAGTGAATCATCTGAAAGCACACCTAGTGAAGTTGAAACGAGTGAGCAAGCCTCTGTCCAACCAGAATCAAGTTCAATGCCTGCTCAAGCTAGACGGTCAAAGCCCGCTAGAAAAAGTGAAATGCCACCTATAAAGAATGAAGAATTGGTTCCTGGGGCAACTTTTACTGGGAAAGTAAGATCTATACAGCCATTTGGTGCTTTTGTTGATTTTGGAGCTTTCACCGATGGCCTGGTACATGTTTCCCAGTTGAGTGACCGCTTCGTTAAGGATGTTGGAAGTATTGTCTCTGTCGGACAAGAGGTCGAGGTCAGGTTACTTGAAGCAAATAACGAGACAGGGCGGATTTCTTTATCCATGCGTGAAAGTGATGACACACTGCAAAGGAGAGATGCTCCTGCAAGTGGCGATAGGCCTAGACCTTCTAGAAAAAGTAATGTTGCACAGAAGAGAGATGAGGCCAGGAAAAGCTCGAAGTTTGTGAAGGGGCAAGATCTTAAGGGCACAGTTAAGAATTTAACCAGGTCTGGTGCTTTTATATCTCTTCCTGAGGGTGAAGAAGGGTTTCTGCCAACATCAGAAGAATCTGATGATGGATTTGTAAGCATGATGGGAGGCTCCTCACTTGAGATAGGTCAAGAGGTTAACGTTCGAGTTTTACGGATATCAAGAGGACAGGTTACATTGACAATGAAGAAGGAAGAAAATCTTAAGAACTTAGATGCTCAGCTTAGCCAAGGTGTTGTACATGTTGCAACAAACCCTTTTGTGCTGGCATTCCAGAACAACAAGGAAATTTCTGCATTTTTGAATGAGAGAGAAATATTGGAGAAACCAATGGCGCCAACTGCTTCTGATGAAATACAAGGAAAAGCAGGCAAAAGTGAAACTGCATCAGTTACTGAAGTGCTGAGTCAACCAGCAGATAGCAGCGAAACAACAGCTACAGTCCCTTCCACCGTGAATGGAGATACCGCAGCTTCTTCAGCTGGTGTGGATCTGGGAGACATTAAAGCAGATGAGGAGTCAACCAGTTCCACTGTTGATGATAAGGAATTAGAAATTGCGGCTTCGAGCTTGTCACAAAGCGCAGATGGTGCTACCCAAGCAGCTGTGGAAGAAGCGGAGGTCAGTCCTGAAGCCTTGACTACTGAAGGGAGTGACTCATCTGTCGAGTTGGTAGCTGAGGGGGCTTCTCCAACGGATGAATTGATACCTGTGGAGGGGGCTCCGACGGGTGAATTGGTAGTTGAGGAGGCTGCTCCAAATGATGAAATGACAAGTAATGAAGTTCCTGAATCCTCTGGGGAGACAACTAGTCAGCTCTCATCTTCAGAAAGCCCAACAGCCGATGAAGTCACAAAGAGTGAACCAGAAAGTGTGGCTTCAAGCTTGTCACAAAGTGTGGATGGTGCTACCCAAGCAGCTGTGGAAGAAGTGGAGGTCAGTCCTGAAGCCTTGACTACTGAAGGAAAAGAATCATCTGTTGAGTTGGTAGCTGAGGGGGCTTCTCCAAAAGATGAGTTGGTACCTGTGGAGGTGGCTCCGACGGGCGAATTGGTAGTTGAGGAGGCTGCTCCAGATGATGAAAAGACAAGTAATGAAGTTCCTGAATCCTCTGGGGAGACAACTAGTCAGCTCTCATCTTCAGAAAGCCCAACAGCCTACGAAGTCACAAAGAGTGAATCAGATAGTGCCATACCAAAAGAGGAAGAACAAATTGAAAAACCTAAAACTGTAGATGAAGTTGCTGATGGAGTATCTGGAAAAGTAAATGGGCTAGGAACTTCTACGGATGAAAAGGGCAGCATGATTGGCTCAGATGTGCAGACAGATGATTCTTCTCCAGATGCTAAAGGTTGCTAGTCACTTCTTTTCCTCACCTTTTTTGGCTTTTTAAATTGCTTGTAAAAAGTTTCATTTAGTTTTTCCAGTGATGTGGTGACTGTCCGTCCTCAAATGGCTGACATTTTTATGGATGTATGCCACTCATATATCTCAATATATCAGTGCAACTTCTCATTCAATGGCACCCTTTGTTTCCTGTTTCTTTGATGTATTTTCTGATAATGCTTCCATGTATTGCCTTCTGTGAATCGTGGACACTTCTCTGTTACTTATTGAGATATCTATTCTGATACAGGTGAGGTGGAAATTAGTGGAACTTCTGATATATCCGGAGTACCTGCAGATGATGCAATCCTGTCTTCAGACAGTCAGAGTGAAGAAGTTGAAGAGACAAAACTCGATAATGCCACAAATGAGCCACTTGAACCAATATCTTCAGGTGATTCTGTGGTATCTTCTGGAGCACCAATTGAAGATGTCACCAAGGAAAATGGCACTGTTGCTGTATCCAGTGGAAATGCTAGCAGTGGTTTGCCAAACAAAAGTGGACCAAAAGGTTAACATTTTCTATATGATGCTGATATTTTTAAGTGCATACAGTGGATGTTGATGTTAAAGGTCTGTCTTTATTGCAGCCAGTATATCACCAGCTCTTGTAAAGCAGCTTCGTGAAGAAACTGGTGCAGGAATGATGGATTGCAAAAGAGCTCTCTCAGAGAGTGGAGGTGACATTGTGAAGGCTCAGGAATTCCTAAGAAAGAAAGGCTTAGCTAGTGCAGAAAAGAAGGCCGGTAGAGCAACTGCTGAAGGCAGAATTGGCTCCTATGTTCATGATAGCAGGATTGGAGTCCTAATAGAGGTAAACTGCGAGACAGATTTTGTCTCTCGGGGTGACATTTTCAAGGAACTGGTTGATGATCTAGCCATGCAAGTGGCTGCATGCCCTCAAGTTCAGTATCTGGTGACAGAGGATGTCCCAGAAGAAATTGTCAGCAAGGAAAGAGACATTGAGATGCAAAAGGAGGATCTCTCGTCAAAGCCAGAGCAGATTAGAGCAAAAATTGTTGAAGGGAGAATCAAGAAGAGGCTTGAGGAGTTGGCACTACTGGAACAGCCTTACATAAAGAACGACAAGATGGTAGTAAAGGACTGGGTGAAGCAGACAATTGCTACCATTGGTGAAAATATTAAAGTTAGAAGATTTGTGCGTCTCAATCTTGGAGAAGGATTGGAGAAGAAGAGCCAGGATTTTGCTGCCGAGGTTGCTGCGCAAACAACAGCAAAACCTCAAGCACCTCCAAAGCAAGAGGAACCTGTAGCTGCCACAGCCGAGGAAACCGTTCAAAAGTAAGCTAGTGCTTTCCCTGAGTTATTGTATACTGAAATCCCAATGATTCTTAGACTATCACTTGTGAGCAATTTCTGATAATGTTGATGCTAACTTGGTCCTGTTTCTGATACTCTTGCGGCTACATTAATGTCCTGCCATTTCTCTTTGGCACCATCCCTACTTTTAGATACGATCGTGAACATGAAGATCTTAATGTATGGTGCATTAACAATTTTTAAGTTTAGATTTCTTTTAGAACTAAAGACAGGTGATCTATCGCTTCATTTGGACCGCAAGTACTTGTGTAGACTCTGTTGCTGTTCCTATTATACAAACCTGTTGTTAGTCCATGAAGTATCTCATCTTGCACGTGCACATATGGATATTGGCTTCCTTTTCACAGCAACGCTCATAGAAAAACCTCAGTCTTTTGACCATTGGACGGACATTTCATCTGAATCATTTAACATTTCAATCATTTCTTGTCACAAATTTTACAAGCACAATATGCTAACTCCTTTTCACAGGCCACCGACGGTAGCAATTTCTGCTGCACTCGTCAAGCAATTACGTGAAGAAACTGGAGCAGGAATGATGGATTGCAAGAAAGCTCTCTCTGAAACAGGAGGCGATCTTGAGAAGGCTCAAGAGTACCTCAGAAAGAAGGGTCTATCCACTGCTGACAAGAAATCAAGCCGCCTTGCTGCCGAAGGCCGAATTGGTTCTTACATCCACGACTCTCGCATTGGAGTGCTGATTGAAGTCAATTCTGAGACGGACTTTGTGGGTAGAAGTGAAAAATTCAAGGAGCTGGTCGATGATCTGGCAATGCAAGTGGTAGCGTGCCCTCAGGTAGAGTTTGTTTCCGTCGATGAAATTCCTGAGAGCATTGTGAAGAGAGAAAAGGAGCTCGAGATGCAGAGAGAGGACCTCCAGTCGAAACCAGAGAACATCAGAGAGAAGATTGTGGAGGGACGGATTTCTAAGAGACTCGGAGAGCTTGCTCTCCTAGAGCAACCGTTCATCAAGAACGACTCTCTATTGGTGAAGGACATGGTGAAGCAAACCATCGCAGCTCTCGGCGAGAACATGAAAGTAAGGAGGTTCGTCAGGTTCACTCTCGGGGAGGCAATTGAAGATGCCAAGGCAGGAGATGAATAGAATTTGCGGGCTGAAACCACCTTTGGACGATCGGCGACACCAATTTTAGGAGAGAGAATGAGTTTTGATCTTACATATTAAGATTATATCAAAGTTTGAATTGCAATGGTAATTTGTACGGTGTCTCACCGCGACAGCTACATTTGGACTCTACAATTTGGAGACAGACCATAGAAAGAGAGCTTTATATTTCTTTTATTTTTAGATAACAGGTTGCAGAGGCTTTTTAAATTTTCCTACCATCGCTACCGTACCAGGCGTAGCAAATTTGGTCATCTCAAAACTGATATTCAGGCTGTGGACTTTTTTCAAAACATTGCATCTGCACAAAATAATAATAATAAATAAATAAAAACGGACCAATTCTTGTTCGACTCCCGTTAATTGGTTTCGAGAACATCCCCGACAGAAATCTTCGTTTCAAATTACGATTGCACAGAAAATGGATTGATTCCTGAGTCCTGGTGACGTTTACCCTTGCAATGAGTTGGTTATACCATCGATTATTAAGCAGTATACTCGCAAAAAATAGAAGCCTACCCTAATATGTCTCTATTTCCATGAAATAACTGTTCTTTCAACAATGGGGAAAAATCTCCCAGAAACAGCCACCACTTGAATGGATTATCTGCCAGACAAATACATGGATCTGCTAGGAACGAGCCCAGCAACATCTCACTTGCATCATAGGACATTATACAGACACACCGTTACTTCCGAGTTCCCACAGAATCAGATGCTTGGAAAGAAGATCATCCGCTTCGAGATTATGGCATCTTCAGCTTTTGCAAGGACGGACAGGCAAAAGAGCAAACTCCACAGAACTCAACATTTGTGCCTCCTCAGCACCTGCTATACATAATTTATGACTCGAGTTTAACACTGGGCTTGGAGAATAGGAATCTCAGACAACATATCGGTAAGTGACGTATCGCCCCGCTGTTTCACTCGGCCTTATGATCTTCACAACCTGTCCACGCTTCAGGCCATAGTAGCGCGCAACCGGATCAGTGACTTGGATACGCGGTAGCTGAACTCGATCCCCCCAGAATACAAAACAATGAGAAACGGCATGATGTAAGTATCCACTGGAATTAGTAACAGGAAATAATATTGAACTCATACCATAATAAAAATAAGAGAAGCAGGTCCATAGAGAACGGGGCAGATACATAAAGCAACACCGCCAGAAGAAGAAATTATTTAGACTAGAAAGGCTGGCCAAACATGCCAAAATGGCAATGACAGTTCCCTGAGAAGAAGTAAATGTCAAGTGGGATATGCCCTGCAACATTTAAATGCCTTTTTTCTACACCAATCAATCTATCATCTTACAAGAATCTTCTCTAACGTAACTCAAAGATGTTTGGCTGGGATTTAAGCTAGAGTCCTAAAAACGTGAAGAGATGAGCGATATATACAAAGAGAGCAGATCTTCTGCTCTGGAATGACAGCACGAAGGCCAAACCTTATAATCATGCATATTTCCCAACTAATACATTATAAAAATTACTGTGGGTGCATGCCATGCACAGGCATGCATTAGAAGAGCTGCATCCACATAAAGCATGCAAACACCAAATCCCAGCGGACACTAACCTGTGTTTCTTTCACTGTATATCTCTGCAGCAAAGTCTTCTTTTCCTCATTAGCAAGCACTTGATGCTCAGGAACGAGTACATGCTCTTTGATATTGACTAGCAACTCCGCCTCCTGCACCATAACAACACAAGATACTCAATGGAAGAAAAGATAATTGACCCAGGCAGCCAAACATAAAAACACGACATTATAAAGAAAAAAAGGGCTTGAAGATACACTGCATTATGCTGCCTCAAAAGCACTTATTAGGATCCAACTAGATGAAAATACAGGTAGTGGTATTATCAACTAGAAGCAAGATCAACTGAACAACTGCTAACATAATAAGACAGAAAGCAATTCTTTTTCAAAAGATTCCAGATTCAATTATCTTGGAACCATGACAATTTGTCAAATAAGGTGGCTTTTCATCCATCATAAACAATAAACAGCCAAAAGTCTTGCTATAATCCACAGTTGATGGTTTTGGCAAATTCAATACATGCAGCTGATTAGAATAGGAAGAAATTCGCCTGAGGTTCAACCATATGTTCTTCAAGCAGAAAGTTCGGTATGGGGCCATCATGACTTTTTCAATAATATGCCCTCAGACTATTACACAAACTAATGTATTCTTGCCCATCCGTTTCATGACATCAACTGGTCATTCATTTCATGAAAGGGCATCAGGTTCCAAAAGTGGTTTCCATAAGCATACACAATGACGTGCAGAAACCAGACTTCAAAAAAACAATCTTTACTAATGGGACATACTGACATCTCCTCGCTCGCTTCACCAAGTGTTGCCAAAGACAAGACAAGACTGCCCAATCCTTAAAATTCACATCATCTAGTGAGCACTTGAACACTGGGGAGCCAAATAATAAGGGCTCATAAATCTGTGCTAGCCATCATCCCGCATTGCCCAATGGGATTAGCAACGCGATGCAACCTACGTTTCATGCTTACGGCCACAAACTACCCGTATCCGTATGCAATTCGATTACAAGAACATCTATTCTATCCCAACACGAAGCAGGCGAATGGCAACAGAAGCAAAACCAGTGGACTCTACCTGGAAGACTTCCAAGTGGAACTTCGTCGATATCTCGCTGATACAAGTCCGAGCAAAGGGAGTCAAATTCTGCTGAACAGCCAATATCGCCCGGAACACGTTCTCCGAATTCATGCGGGTCGTGTACGTCTTCATGGTCTTCACCCCGACCTTCGCCTCTTCCGGAAAGAACACGTAAATCTGCGGCGCAAAAAGAAAAAAAAAATCAAACCTTGACGACGTCCGGCGCGACAAAGCGCTCGAAAACCCTATCGGCCGCGGGTTTACCTGATCGGAGCTTTCGTTGCGCTTGGACTTGTTGATGACGAGGTCCTCCCGCTTCATGTTCTCGCCGTACTTGTCGATGAACTGGTACCGGGTCATGTTGATCTCGTTGTCGGTGACGAGGTAGCCCCGGTCCCGGAGCATCTGCATCACCGTCTTCCGGATTCGGTGGAGGCGGGTGATCTCCTCCTCCGATAGGGCCATCTCCCGGAGCTGCGGCGGCCGGCCGGAGTCGGGCCGAGGAAAACCCTAATCGCGCGGCAGGGCGGAGCGGCGACGGAGGGCGGCGGAGCTGCTGCTCTCGCCCCGGTCGCGGCTTCGAGGATGGAAGAGGGGAAGAAAGCGAGAGAAGACAGACGCTCGAAGTCGGAAAACGGAGTGACTCGGGAGTTTTAAAGGGGGAGAGAGTTTGGGCCGGCAGACGGAAAGCCCAAGCCCATAAACCCTGGGCCCAATAAGCCCATGAAACCATTGACCTAGGCCCAAATTTATTACGTGCAATAATCAATTCGTTTTTTTTTTTTTTTTTTTTTGATATCCACGATCCGCCGGAGCCCCCTTTCGCTTATGTTGTCTAATGGCACCAGCGGAGCTCGCCGCATATTTCTATTTATTTAGATGTCGGTACTTGGAGGTTAGCTGCAGGACCCCAACACTAGGGCCCCACTTAAGACACTTTAGCCGCAAGCCGCTATTTAGATGTCAATATTTAGAGGGGCTAGCCCAGGACCTCAACACTAGGGCCCCTACTTTAAGACACTTTAGCAACAAGAGGGTTCGAACCCTCAACCTCGGCGATGAAGGAGAAAATGCACACTAATTGCGCCACCCGTGGTTGAGTGCAATAATCAATTCGTTTCTTTCATGAAAAATTAATAATTTAAAAAAAAAAATCCTAAAAATAATTGTTTACGGAAATGAACGAACAAAAAAAAATTTACTTTTCGCAAAAATATTTTGACATAGATAGTTATCGATAATCAAATATTTGTTATTAATTAATTATTTAAAGTGATATAAGCGATAATATATTAAAAAAATAACATCTAAGCTTTTATGTCTTGTGAAATAAATGGAGATCTTACATCTCTAAACCTTTATTAGATCTCTACGAGAAGATTGGAGTGTTCTTGGTAGACCATGTAAACTTTTGAAAGGGCTTGAAAATTCGATCTTGATAACGAGAAGGTAATATAGAGTGCCATTGGCTAATTAGGGCGATAAACGGATTCTATTTGTGTGCTCGAGAAATAAACGGGATGATGAAGACGGAGGTTTGGATGGTCATCGCATTAATAAATCATGGGATGCAATACGTGAACCAACTCTGATCAAAAAGACTTTCTTAGCAAAAGCATTAGAGTTAAGAAAGGTTGCAATCCTAACTTCCCGCGACGCGAAGACGCTCGATAACAAGTTGAATAGGGCTCTTTTTAGAATAATAGTATTAGATTACATATCTTGTTGCTAGACATTGTATTTTTCGACGTGATTAACAAGTTAGAAAATAAGTTTTTCTTGAACTCCCGATCAGTCATTTTAGTCAATCCTCTTATCCTCCAACCAATAGGTCGATTCCCCCTAATCACATCCTGTGATTTATTTATTTAAAAAAAAAAAAAGAGTCATCGCCAACTTTCCCTTCTTCATTCAATTCATTCCCAACGTTTACGCAATTGGAACATTAGGAAATTGTAGCTTTCGACCTTGATGTTTCTTTGGCACTTTTACCGCACCCATAGCACATGCCTTCTCTCTAATAATACTTGACCCAGACGGCAAGGGCGGCCCTCGCCCAAATTTGCAATTAGGGCACGACCCTTGCCCCAAATTGAGGCAATGGCCCTCCATTGGAGGGGAGAGCATTAACGGCCCTCATTACCACGCCTGACTACTAAAAAGTATGTATGATAACTATTCGGTTTGTAACATAAATTCATTTAATAAGAATAAATTTTTAGTCAAAATGGTATCTGAATAAAAATAAAAAGTAAAAACTTTATATTCTTATTATAGAAATAAGAAATAAAAATTGTTCTCATTACTCCCTTTGCTATTAGCAAGCCTCCCATTCGTCGTCCCAAGACATCCTTTGTCGCCTATTGCCACTGATCGACCCTCTTTTCGTAAATAAGGTTTTATCCCCTAAGAGTAGCGTCTATTGATGGCTCGAATAATAACAATTTTGCGTAGAAATTGATTTCTGAAGAGAAATAATTTTTTATAATTTTTTTTAGATTTAGATGAGTTTCTAAGAAAATATCCATTTTGATAACGACACAAAATTTCTACTCTAAAAATAAATTCATTTGATAACAACACAAACTTTTTTTCCTTTCGAACGGTGGTGATCGACAGATGGCAACCGGCGATCGACGGACGGCGGTGGTGGATCGGTGGACGGTGGCGGTAGCGATCGGCAGACGGTGGTTGACAGCGATGGATGGATGACCAGGTTCGTAATAAGGACGAATGATAAAAATAATTTTTATTTCTTTTCTATTTCAAAAATAGAAAAGTAGAAAATTTTTATCTTTGATTTCCATTCCAAACTTATTTTAACAAAAATCTATTTAAGAAATAGAAAAAAAAATAATTTTATCAAACGGATTTTATTCAAAAACAAACGAAATAAAAAAATCGTTTATAAAATAAACTGAGGTTTGTCATGCACCACTAAGTGTATTAATAGAAAAAAAGTATTTATAATTGTGATAAAATAAATATATTAAAAAATATTGTGTAATAATTGTAAAATTCGGGGATAAATATGCCGTATTTGCAATGAGAAACGACAGTGTCCCCCGCTGACTTTTCCGCCTGGAGACTTCCCCCTTTTCTCCAAGACTCCATGGCGCAAGAGGCACGACGAAACCCCGCATCATCGAAACGCCTCCTGGCGAGCCACGTGTGCATTTCGCCACGCGGCGCCCTCCCATTGGCTAGAGCCCCCTCCGCCTTCCAACTCGCCTCTCCACTATATATATACACACGCTGCATCCTCCTCCTCTAGCTGCCCGTTGCGTTTTGCTCGTCCACGAAGCAAGGAAAGAAAAAGAAGAAAAAAATCGAAGAACGCGAGGAAAAAAAAGAAAAAACCGAAAATCGCTCTTCTCTTTTCCCCGCTTCGTGCTGCGACGGCGGAGGCAGGGCGATCGAAGATGAGGCCGCCGCCGGCGCCGGCGCCGACGACGAAGATCGGGCTCGGGCTCGTGCTGTGGCTCGCCGTCCTCTCGCTGGCGCCCGTCCCCGCCCGATCCGCGGTCTCCAGCGTGGATCTCGGCTCGGAGTGGATCAAGGTCGCCGTCGTCAACATCCGGCCCGGCCAGAGCCCCATCACCGTCGCCATCAACGAGATGTCGAAGCGGAAGTCCCCCGCCCTCGTGGCGTTCCAGCCCGGCGCCCGTCTGATCGGCGAGGAGGCCGCGGGCCTCGTCGCCCGGTACCCGGACAGGGTGTTCTCCCAGGTGAGGGACCTGCTCGGGAAGCCCCTCGATCACGCCAGGAGGGCCCTGGACTCGACGTACCTGCCGTTCAGCGTCGTGGAGGATTCGCGAGGGGCGGTGGCCTTCAGGATCCACGGCGGCGGCGGCGGCGGCGGCGGCGAGGGGGAGGATGGGACCGTTTATTCGGTCGAGGAATTGGTGGCTATGATATTGGGGTACGCGGCTAGATTGGCCGAGTTCCATTCCAAGGTGCCGATAAAAGACGTGGTGATTTCGGTGCCGCCTTACTTTGGGCAGGCCGAGCGCAAGGGGTTGCTTCAGGCGGCTCAGCTGGCGGGGATCAATGTCCTGTCGCTGGTGCACGAGCACTCCGGTGCGGCATTGCAGTATGGGATCGATAAGGATTTCTCGAATGGCTCGAGGAATGTTATATTCTATGATATGGGGTCTAGCAGTACTTATGCAGCATTGGTGCATTTCTCGGCTTATAATGCTAAGGAGTTTGGGAAGACGGTTTCGGTCAACCAGTTTCAGGTAGAATGACTTGTTATGTTTATTCTACTGATGCCTTAACTGAGCAGCTATTTAGATGGGTTTCTGTCAGCAAACTTATATTACTAATAGAATGGTGAAGAAAATAGTCAGACCATGGAGAAGGTTAGAATGTCTGGCTGGGTTAAAAAAGGTAAAGTTAGTGAATTGTGAAGGTGCAATGTAGGAAGAGCTTGCTTGGGATGGGAAGACATATGAAGATGCCAATTGAAGGAAATCTGTGCTTCCTAGGAAATCTAGATAACATGCTCTAGTAATGTTGACAATGAGTGATGCATCCGGGCAGCAGTAGATTTGATTTGAAGTTGCTCCAAGGCATTTTCTGTGTTTGCGCAATCTATGATAGTTCTGTCTAATATGTAGAAAAGAAGGAACCTGTCCATAACGAAAAAATTAATGGTTCAACTATGGAGATCTGTTTATTGTCCAATTGCTGAGCACAGACCCTAGGAATGGATATCCTGTGTTCGAATTCAAGGAGAAAATTGGGAAATCATTTTGTTTAATGACAAATGACTTTTCATTATGAAGGTGCCAAGGGGATACCGCCCCTATCCGAAATGGCTTTAGAAGAAATTTTAGATCATCATTATTGTTTTGCGAGAATTATTGCTCTTTTTTTTGGAGTGGGGGGGGGTGGGCTTATGATTCAACATAAAAGAGCTCAATGCTGATGGATCTCTTGGACGTCACCCAGATTGTTTTGTGTGCAATGCCTAGGCTTTCCAAGCATATATATTTAGGGTCAGCCACTTTCTGTGATTGCTAACCTTTGCAAGTGATGTGGCTTTAATCACCAGGGTCATGCATATATATTCTCCGTTTGCCTCTCTCCTATTCATGTTCACTAATTCTTGTTAGCAGTTGGGATCTCTCTCTCTCTCTCTCTCTCTATACACATGCGTGTGCACTTTCTTTTTAAGACACTCACTTCATTCACCATGTGCAGTGCATAGTTTTCTCTTCCTGAGTATGATTACAACTCTTAAGGTGCCTGCAGGTCAAGGATGTTAGATGGAACCCTGAACTCGGAGGTCAAAATATGGAATTAAGGCTGGTGGAGTACTTTGCAGATGAGTTCAACAAAGAAGCTGGAAGTGGGATTGATGTGCGAAAATTCCCCAAGGCAATGGCTAAATTAAAAAAACAGGTCAAACGGACAAAGGAAATTTTGAGTGCAAACACAATGGCTCCAATATCAGTTGAATCCTTGTATGATGATCGGGACTTCAGGTTAGTGAAGCATTAATCACATAAACTTTTGTGTGCAAAATGTTGTCCACATGCATGAGGTTTCCATGATTGGCATTTGCCCTATCATGTATTACGAGTCTTTATAAATTGCGTGCCTTTCATTTTTCCATTATGAGCTGTTTTCTATTGTATCACATAAATTATGACTTCTCAAAGATGGAGATTGGATAATAAGCAAACTTGTCAAACTGAAAGCCGGTTTTTCGCAATTGCTTTTCTATCTGCTACCCTTCACTCTTGAGAGTGCTGCAAGCTCTTTTTCGATAATTATATTGAGGGCCATCTCCAGTGCTAATTAACCGAAATAACATTCCATATATCCTTTTCTACATTGTAGTACAGCATTGTTAGGTTCCTTTCACATGGAATTTGGTAATTTAGGAGCTACATAGACTAGTGCTCAGTTAGAGTATAGCCCTTTCAAATTGCAATGGTATTCGTCGTGATAAATTATATAATTCCAACTGTGTCATGTAGCAATAGAAGAGTATGAGCAACAACCTAACTAGATATTAGATTATTATTGAGCTTTATACAGTACATCCTGGACCATTATATATTGTACCAATGGCAACTGAGCCTTTGCTTTTTAATGGTGACTGGTGACATGGATCCTTTTAAGCCATCATGCAGTGGCATATGCCATGTCTTTTTTGGCCTTGTATCCTAATATATGAACTTATGAAATGATGGTAAATAAGTTGAATTTGTAATTTATTTGTATCCGGTTACATTCCTTCAGAGCCTAATTTGTAACTATGAAGAAGTTACAGTAGTAAATCAGTATGGATGATCACTATGATTGTTCATTATGTACCAAAAAACAAACATAAAATGAGTCTGTTCTACGCACAACCGGCTTGACGGGGTGGCTGGCCTTCTCCCTTTTCCAGTTTCACCATGAATGAATGGAACTGTTGGGTAGAGCACCATGGGCATACTAGTTTATTCTATGTAGTTCATGCAAAAGTAGGCTAGGTCATTGTCTGAATATTATTAATTTTATGAAAACCGGAGATGTGTACTTTAAGACTGAAACACTAATCCATGATATGTTTTTCCTGCAGGAGTACTATTACCCGTGAGAAGTTTGAAGAGCTCTGTGCAGATTTGTGGGAGAAAGCTCTTGTACCGCTAAAAGAAGTCCTTGAGAACTCTGGTATGAAGGCAGATGATATATATGCGGTGGAGTTGATCGGAGGTGCCACTAGAGTGCCAAAGTTGCAGGTTTGTTCTTTGTTTCTCGGGCAAACATTGTTCTCAGTCTGTCCTTTGATTTCATGAATTTTTCTAGAGAGGTAGCCATGATATGCTAATTGCAGTAAATCCATACTCAAACTAGATATAGAGTAATAATTTGGCTTTGAGATTCATCTGCAGGAGCTCCTCAAATTCTAGTAAGTTCCACTTCTAGTGACCAATAATAGTGCCGGGGTATTGGTGTGTGATTTGTAATGTACTTTATTGGGCATTTATGAAGTAGATGTTCTCTTGCCTCCTGCAAATATAGTGTATTTGAGAAAAACAATTATAATATGAGTAGGTAATATTGAATTGTAATTTCTTCATTTGGACAGTTTACGAATGGGCCAAGTTTGTAGTTCACTGTTTGTTTTCGGTGTCAATCTTGCTTGTAAGGATGCTAGAGTAACAGCTATAGATACTATTAATTTTGCATGGACTGTAGAAGCTTTTTCTTCTGCCCACACCTTATTTCACAGAAGGAAGGAAAGAAAAAGAAAACATCAGATCAAAATCTCACCCCTTAGTGGAACATTTTCACTCCTCTCCCATGTACCTAGTGAGAAGAAAGACGAAACATTAAATTTCATGACTTCACAGCAACGTCTCACGTCAGTTGCATTTAGAAAATAATAAATCTAGGCCCCTCTGTTGCAGCTTTTTTAAGCAAGATGTTACTTGATGATTATCTGCCAAAACTCTAATTTCTTTTCTAACTTCAAAAACTATGAAAAAGCTGTATATGTTTTCATATGATAATATTTGTACAGTAAAAATATCTGGTGCTTTGCGTGATACTGTGGAGTATTAAGATATAATAGCGAAAAGTAGAACTTATTCCAAATAGAAGGTTGGTGCATCAGTAGAATTTACACCAAGTAGGGTCACAATTCGTGGATGACTATCTGGTAGATGAAAAAATGTGTGCTCGTTTCGCGTGACTTCAATATCGAAGGGAATCCTTGTTATTGTCTTTGATTAGTGTACCAATTTCATTCAGCCGATTACAGTTTTGCTTTTAAGTTTGAATTAACTGTCTGCTAATGTTGTTTTAGTTGAAAGAGGATGATTCTGATGAGGATTCCTTCTTGACTCACAACAGGCTAAACTGCAAGAATTTCTTGGAAGGAAAGAGCTAGATAAACATCTGGATGCTGATGAAGCTGTAGTTCTTGGTGCAGCATTATATGCTGCCAATTTAAGTGATGGAATTAAGTTGAATAGGAAGCTAGGGATGATTGATGGTTCTCCTTATGGGTATGTTGTGGAATTAGAAGGTCCTGATCTTGTTAAAGATGACAACACAAGGCAGCTACTTGTGCCCCGGATGAAAAAGCTTCCCAGTAAGGTATATCAATCTTGAAAACTTCCTCTGAGGGAAGCGGTGATGACAAAGAATTACCTAAGATCCAGCTTATTATAGTCTCTTTGTCACTTGCTTATTGTCATTGTTATCCAACAGATGTATAGATCGATTGCTCACAACAAAGATTTTGAGGTTTCACTTGCATACGAGAGTAAAGACCTTTTACCTCCTGGTGTTAGCTCTCCTGTATTTGCTCGATATGCAGTGTCTGGACTTGCAGATGCATCTGAGAAGTAAGAGTTATGATTATTCTTGATATGGTGCTATCTCTGAATATCTCTGCAGCAAACTTAACCTCCATGAATTACTTTTAATAAACTCTGACATGGTTGCATTAATTGTTAATTATTTTTTTCCAGATATTCAGGTAGAAACTTGTCTTCACCAATAAAGGCAAATCTGCATTTCTCTCTTAGTAGAAGTGGGGTACTCTCGTTGGAACGGGCTGAAGCTGTTGTTGAGATATCGGAGTGGGTTGAAGTTCCTATAAAGAAACCGACTTTGGAAAACTCCACTAATGCTTCCCAGAATGTATCAGTTGAACATAGTTCTAACAGTACCACTGAAGAAAGCACGGAGAAGACACAGCTTGATGATGGCGGGAATAACAAAACTACCTCTAGTGAAGTAGAACAAGGGTCTGCAGATTTGGGTACGGAAAAGAAATTGAAAAAGCGTACATACAGGGTTCCGCTGAAGGTAAAAGGAATGTTTTGAGAACGTTCTGCTAATACAATTCTTTCATGATACTTCCTTTGCATGACTTTTTTTGGCATTATTCAGTCATAATTTTGCTTTGGTTCCAGCTAATTAACAAGACATTTGGTCCTGGGATATCTCTACCTGAAGAATCTTTTCTGGAAGCAAAGAACAAACTAGAACTACTTGACAAGAAGGATGCAGAGAGAAGGAGAACTGCCGAGTTGAAGAACAATTTGGAAGGTTACATATATGCTACAAAAGAAAAAGTAAGAATCTTGATTTAGGAAGTTTAGGAAGTTTGAATGATCTATGAATAATTATGTCTCTTTCTCTCAAAGCCCATTCAGATGCTTATAGTCTATTGCTTCTGTCCATAATTTTAAGAGTTAATTATAGATCTCTTGTATCTCTGGATTTGGTCTAAATATTGTATTGCCGGAGGACATTGTTGACTTTCAAATTATCTTCATCTCCATTGTTCCAAGGTTTTGCATTTGTGTCTCTCCTCTACTTGCCCTATTGTCTATTATGCTAACTAATGTTGCTAATGTTTTTGCTTCCTGTTGCTCACAGATTGAGACATCTGAGGAACTTGAAAAGGTCTCTACTGCTGATGAACGCCAATCTTTCATTGCAAAGCTTGATGAGGTTATCCTCTCCCTCCCTTCCTCCCCCCTCCCTCCCTCTCATCCCCAATAGCTTAGACAAATACAACGTAATTGGTATTTAATTTGTTATTTGGCTATTTGTTTAGGTGCAAGAATGGCTTTACATGGATGGTGAAGATGGTACGGCGGCAGAGTTTCAGGAGCGTTTGAATTCGCTAAAAGCAATTGGTGATCCAATTTTTTTCAGGTTGGTTTTATCCTCGGAGGAAATGATGGCTTTTGACCAAGGGAATATCTGGAACAGTTCTCTTTCAGTTGTCATTTTCTTATTTAGCTTGCAATATACACTTTAACCATGAGATTTTGGTCCTTTTAGATTGAAAGAACTTACAGAACGGCCAGCGGCAGTTGGGCATGCTCGAAGTTACCTGGATCAACTGCAAAAGGTATCTATAAAAATGGTTAATGTGAATTGAAAGTAGATGGCACTCCCATTGGAAATAATTTTATTTCTATTATTTTCTGATTGCCCAATATTAATCTTGAGAACTATTTATTCAAGCCTATACTTATCAATGGCCAGTATCTAACTATGATGAGTGACAAGAATGAGCCTGTTTGTCCCTTCAAAAATAGATTGGTTGTCGGCGCTAATATCTACTTTTAGCTTCCTGTATACGCTCCTTTTTAGATGATCTCTCTCATTGCTGCCTCCTTGTAATCTGTTTTAAAGTTCTTTCAGTTTTCTATTGCTGTCCCAAGGTTCATGGCAATTCTTATGTGTTGGTGCATTTTCCTTGCGGTTTTGGAAATGACAGAGTGATTATGTCCATTTGACTTCTTGCATGCTCATTCTACATGTAATAACGACAAACTTTTTTAGGTTTGGGAGCATTAGTTTGGCAACACTTTTCATTGTGTGTGGACTGTCAATTGACGACATCGGGCATGACGAAATAGCCTTTTATTAGTCTCAGAGTTCTATACATTATTGTTTCTTTAATCTCAATCTCTATGACATCTGGTAGATCTATGGATTTGTGGCTGAATATATCAAAGTGATGTGAATCAATGTCCAAGTTATTGTTATTTCTTTTTCTGCCTTTGTGTTAAGCTTCTCAATTTTTCCTAGAAAATGATTCGCTACAAAAGGATTTTTTTTTTAGTGATTGTGTCATGATCAAAGCATGACAAAATCTCATGTTCTTCAAAGATAAACTTTGAAGTATAGATGCACATGTGTGCTGTTGGTTTAAACATGACACTAGTAGGAGGGATGCTTTTCAATGGTGGTTACTGTATTCTGGAGTGACTTGCTGAACTCTACTCTCGTTCATTGAATTTGAACGTGTATTTATTTGCAAATTGATGCACTTTGGGCATTTTATGACCAATTTTTCAGTTACAATTCTAAATGGCTGCTTATTGTACTGTTGGTGATGACATGCTCCAGGCAGCCACTTTGGATATTTTTTTTTTTTGAAAATAAATGGAAGTAGGACATATTGCATCATCACTTGTGAGCAAGTAAAAGTTGTGTACTTGATGAATTGAATCAAAGCTTAGTGGTCCAAAGTGCAAGTTATTCCAAAGTTCTGTAACCAGCTATGAGACCTCAACACAATGTGTTCTACGACAATTGCTTTCCAAGCTTTGAGCATCTGCTAAAGCCTTAAAAAATATTTTACAAATGAGGGATTTTCAATTGGTGATAAAAGCCTATTTGTCTATGGCTTGCATGGGTTATAGAACAGCAAAATTGTTAGAAAGTCCAACCCAAAAGCTTAAGCTAATAGGTGGAGGAGATCACATGCATATAAAAAGCATTTAGGACCTGTTGTCAACAGCCCACTCACGTCACGTGCAAGCCAGATTACGAGCTGCACATGGAATTTTGACTATGCACATTGTTTACCATGCACCTTCGCGTATGGGATAATTGGCTCTGATACATGCATATAAAGAGCATTTGGGACCTGTTGTCAATCGATGTGGGATAACATTTCAACAAAAATTTTACTGCTGAAAATTTGAAACTGTACCAATTCTTGGAGCAAATGCATTGCCACTTTATAATATGGAATTGCTTGAACCACCTGTACCAAAACTTAATTTACTTTTTTCCTTATGTTTCAGTGAAGTCTTTAACAGATTCTGCTGTCTGACAGGATCTTAGACTTTGACTGGATTCAGTTCCTGATTCATGGGTTTTTTGGGGTCCTAACTGATGGGAACAATTGATGCATCAAAAAAGTGAAATAATACAAGTTTCCTGGGACTGCACTAGGTTAGAATTTTGTGTTTGGGGATTAAATTTACAAGTACATTAAAACCCATATTTCCTATTTTTGCCAATAATAAGTAGTTGAAGAGTATAAGAGGCAATTCCAATTTTGATGAAACTTTCTTGTGTTAGGCAGTTGGAATATTAGGATGAGTTAATCTCTAGAAAGTCAAGGCAAACTGTTTTACTATGCTGAATCTCTTGAGGGATGAAGAAAAGAGCCTCTTTTCTTCTTAGAAACAGAATAGGCATATCAAAATACATTGTTGACGGTTCCACTTGAATTTTCTCTCCAGTCTCCACCATCTTTATCTTCTTGTATTATCTTTTGCCGTCTGTGGTTTTCAATGGGCTTTGCAAATTGACCTGTATTCTCTTTCACAGAATTGTAGGTCCTATGTATGGTTAGAACCGACCTCAATAGTTCACAAAATAGCAATTTAATTTTAACATTGATATTTTTTCTTTTTTTTTCTGCATCTTCGTATTGCTATGTTATTGACTGCTTGTGTATAATGTAATGTGGATTGCCACCACCCTGACATTGCTTTTTTGGTTCTCAGATTGTACAGGATTGGGAAAGCAAAAAATCCTGGCTTCCTAGAGAGAAAATTGATGAGGTGCGTTGTCATCTCATTTCTGCTTAGGACTGTCTTCAGGTTATTTTGATTATTTCAAATAAGCTTCTTCTGAAGGCATAAATAAGTGTGTGCCCTACAGGTTCTAAAAGAGGCGGACAATTTAAAGATTTGGTTGGATGAGAAGGAGACTGAACAGAAGTGAGTTTCATGCTAATTATTTCTTTTCAACTTGGGTTCTTCACTTCGGTTCATTTTTTAATCACCTGGCCTGTGGTCCACCTGATATTTGCTGCAATGAAATGAGCTAATTTTACATTTTTTGTGTTTTGGTTTAGTATCTTGTGATTGGTCTAAGTTTGAAGTTATGCCATTGCCCATGTAAATAAGACCCATAAAACTAAAAGGGGCATGCTGAATTAATTGTTTATTCTTTTGGGGTTAGATATAGTACTAAAAGCATGAAAGAGCCTCCCTTTTGGCTACTGTTTGGAGGCTATCTTTGGTTGCCTGTATACGACTTTGGAAATAATATAGAAGAATGAATCACCTTTTGGAGATGCCCTAAAATAGCATATACTGTTTAAGCAATCAGACGGTGAAGGCTTAGATGAGGCCAAAGTATAACTCCTATGGCTCATTGCTGGCATGTTCCCCATTATTGATAACAGTAGAACAATGATCTCCGATAAGCATGTTGCCACCTACCTCTGGCTCTGCCTCTGTCTCTCCAAGTCAGAGCCAGGATTTGATAGTAACTCGGGTCTTTTGAACTAGTCATCAGCATCAGCAAATTGATGGAAATTTCACTTTTCTCTCTCTCTCTCTCTCTCTCTGATATGCCAGCTGCAGACACAGTTACTTTCAACTCAATTCTGATTGATGAAGTTTTTTTCTCGGCTGGCAAGAAATATTGATCATCTGGCTGTAATTTAGCAGGCCTAATTCTTTTTGTTGATTTTGTAGCCAATTTATTTCTGTTTAATACTTGCCCAACATTGAATTAGATAGTAACTGATAATATTCACTATCATATTTGGTCATTTTAACGGGAGATAGGGTATAGACATTCCAGGGGATTTTCATATCTAATCTTATCCTGTCCTGCCTCCTAACCTGTCCTAATGTAGATGGAATATTCCCATGTCTACAAGGATCAATTGCAAATGATAATTTTCAATGTTGCAGATGCAATCAGCTCAATATTGAAGAGCTAGACCCTAGAAATTGGTTGGGGTTTATGTTTATATGAGAAAAAACCCTGTGACAATTGGTCCAATAAGAAATTTCTATCATCTTGTGGGGCCTGATTTTGCTCTTCACATCTGATTTTACTGAGGTTCCTTTCCTGCACGTGCCCTCAGTTTGTAGGATATGTACACTTCATGTTTTCTGTCAATTCTAGTTCCCCCTTACTTTAAGCGTATATTAAGTCGCTGCAGTGGTCGTAATACTTCTTTGAACCTATCTTGTGCTATATGATCATGTTTCTTTTGCTATTATGAATCTTGTAGGACTGCTGGGTTTTCAAAACCTGCATTTACATCTGAAGAAGTATATATGAAGGTTTTTACTTTGCAAGATAAGGTACTCTTGTCCCTCAGTTTCCACATTTTGTAATGTACTAGTGTAACTATGTCAGACTTACTAGGTGTATTGATTCTCTACTGCTATTTGTCTAGGTTGCAATTATAAATAGAATTGCGAAGCCAAAGCCTAAAATAGAGAAGCCAGCAGAGAAGAAACCTGAGAGCACAGGTTCGTCAGATGCAGCTTCTGAGGAAGCACCCTCTGCAGATGACCAGTCAACACAGGCTACAGATGGCACAGGTTCGTCCGATGCAGCTTCTGAGGAAGCACCCTCTGCAGATGACCAGTCAACAAAGGCTACAGATGGCACTGCCGATGAAAAAGCTGAGCAGGAGAGCGTGGACGAGCCGGAGTCGAAGCTTCATGATGAGTTATGATGACTCAGTGTGGAAGCCATTTATGTCATTGCACGACGCAGAGTGTTGAAGGACAAGGATGGATAAGAATATTCGAAGGAGAATTACTTCAAGTAAACCTTGCTATTAAGACTAAGAGAAGGGCCTGCTTATTCTTGATGATGAATTGAGATGCACGTATAGCATCAGGAACTCAGCTTCCCGTCTGGTTCGCTTTAGTGGTAGAAACTTTACTCCCTGAAGGGAATTGCCAATCGATTTCATCTTTCTGCAATTTTGTAGGAACTAATTATAGATGCTTACAGGGTAGTCCAGGGGAGAATTTCAGTCCGAATACGATACGGATCTTGTACCATTGAGTATAGTTATAACCTTGGGATACTGTCAGTTTCTATTACATGCACGAGATTTATCTCTAGTTTCTCGTTGTTTTTATTGTGTCGGTGCGATCTCTAACCATTCGGTAATGAGCTGCCTCTCATTCCTGATAGGAAGGCTCGCTCATCTTTAATTATCGGTGTCAATTATCGATACGATGACTGTAGTGTTTGTGCGTCTCTTCCTATGCTCGAGTCTTGAGCTGAGAAGGTGGGAGAGCTGTTCGAGTCGTCATCAAGCTTTAGTTATCATGGTGTCGTTGCTATGGTCTCGAATCCTACCATTTCTTTTCTAATAATAGAAAGGGAGACACTATTGTTCGATTCCTTAGTTCTAATGATACATTATTACCTGAACGCTTTTTCAGCATGGCAAATCAAACACGAAGAAAGGAAAAGAAAGGTCGGAAAGGGTGCTAAAACTTTAAACATTATGTACAGGGAAAAGCGGAAGTTAAGAGGCGGAAGTTAAGAGGCAGAAGGTTCCATATGCTTTACAGCATTATGCTTCTTATGTAAGTTTCTAATCTTATATATTTGTTTCGTTACAAGCGTTGCTTCTGTCGGCAACTTCGCTACTGTTTTGAAAGACAAACTATTCATTCCTGGGATGGCAACTCGGCCAATTGGAATCGCTTGTGATTATAGGTGCTGCTCCAAAAAACAAAAGCAGGACGTCGCATGAGCGACATGACATGATCGAAACGAAAATGATCAAGAGATAGAGCGAGTAGTGACTTCAAACTAAGCCTGAGTTTCTCCAAGGTTGAACTCTAGAACCAAACAATAGAAGTGATCCCTCCTCTCTCTTGCTTGCTTCTAGTATATCAGAGGATGAACTTCCTCTTTCCCTCAGGCTATTGCAGAAAAAGCTTTGGTGTCTCATAAGGGAAATCCCCATACGGATCTCCTGGCAGATGGATCAGAAATTAGAAAGATCAGATGAGGCCACCAGAAGTTCACCTCCACCGACAGGCTACTACGACCCTAGGAGCTCGATTACTTGCTAGAAAGTGTACATGCCGTGCCTAAAAATACAAAATTGAACAGCAATTGATCCAATAGGTCGCCCTTCATTGAATTTTATTTCATTATTTATTTTATTTGAAACGGGTACGTCAAATCTGACCAAGATTCGTTTCTAGTCCGGCTTAATTTTTGTAAACCTATTTCGACTTTATTTCATAAAAGAAAATTACTGCAATGCGAAAATGGATTATGAGTAGTCGAGGGAAAATTAGAAAATTAGGGAACACTTACTGGTTGTGATATGGGAAGCATGCGATCACGGGGTATTAAAGCGAGACCGAGAGGCAAGCTTTCCCTTCATAATAGATAGATAGACACATATATACATACATAGATAAATACGAAGATCAAGGAAATTATACTCTGTGCTTGGGATTTAGTAATGATTTTAACAAATTTAAGATCTGAAGATTCAAATTTTGCAAAAGTTTTTTTCTCATCTTTTTTTTTTTTTTTTTTAAACTAGCATTCTGAATTTGTACGAATCCGGATTTCACTAACCATAGTCTGATGTAGATGACGTTAAATTCATTACATTAATGAATTAGTTTTTGTTTTCCCGTTAAGCATGATTGATGATGATGTTTCAAAACTTCAATCATGTTGATTTGAAAAATATAATCCTTGTCTAATCATCTTTACCGTAATCTTACATCTCTTATTTTCCACCTTCAATATTCAAAAAAATCTCGAAAAGTCAAAACGACAAAAGTGAGATCATGCAAATATAATAAAGAAAAACAATACCAAGTTATGTTATTCACGAAATTAACCCCTTTCGGCAAGATTGGTGCTTCGAGAATCTAAAGTAAAATGATATCCGAGACCAAATTTGTTTGAGCGAAACATCTCTCAATAGAGTTATTTCTTGTCTTGATCAACCTTTAGGATTGGATTGAGTCAGTAGGGTCAACTGATTCGCATCAATCTTTTTGATTTGATAATATTTCCTGTGGGTACGAAAAGAAAGCGTTCGAAGAGAAATTGTCAAAAAAGGGTGAACGGGGATGTCTTTTCTGATGAGAGTGTGATTGACATGCGTTTGTTAACTTATTATTTAGATTAGACTAATGAAAACTACTTAAAGATGATCACTTTTGGTCAACTTAGTCTTCAAGTACAAGAAGGGGACAAAATTCATTTGATTGAGTCCAGCAAGTTGCCCGCTAAACACATCTAACTTAGGCAGCTTGAAAGATGATGACCGCGAGTGATGCAATCTATTCATGCTTAACCTAAATTGTTTTAGGGCAATTGAGGGATGATTCTACTACACTTTGTTCTTGGATGAATGAACCGGAAGTTCAAAGAGATCCCAAAATTTAAATATTAGATTGCCGATAATATTTTGGGGATCATTTTAATTAATTGGAGATCGGAATGATCTTCTTCTCGATGATACTTGATATGTTGCACATTGCACGGGGAGAATACATAACAACTTACAGCTATTCATATATATAGATAGAGCTATAGGTCTGCAAACACATATTAACTTGATCAATGTAGCCCTAAGAGAAACAATAAGTAGTTGATGACACCAAAATAAATTCTGTTGAATCATTTAAATATAAAATAACGCATTTGCCTAAAAGTTTAATTTTTTTTTATAACAATCAGCAGTATTTCCATAAAATTTTCAGAATTTCTGCATGTGAGGACGACGAATTTGACACTCTTTGAGGGTTAGAAATCCTTACACCTACATCTTTCATGTCAAGCTGGCTAATTTTGGATGCTTGCACTTATTATCGTTAGCTTGATTTTGTCTTAAGCATTGATGTTACCTTTGTGTTGGACAGCCCCAATCATGTTGATTTTATTGATAACTAATCGTAACTTTAAAGGAGAAGAAACGAGGACTAAATCCAATAATGAAGTGACCCCAGATGTCGAAACACATCACTCATTTAACTTCGTGATTGAATCTTGACATGTGAACTAAGATTAGAGCATCCACAATAGAATTCTCTTACAATTCGAAAATCTTTTAATGATAAACTTACCTAATTTCCCAAAACAATGAATTAGTTAGGTTCATGGGATTTTGGATACATTTGTTTCATTGAAAACTTCGTGATAAAATTTGAAGGGTTTAGGAAAAGTGGTTTCTTTCTCGTGAAAAGGAAAAGTCGTCTTCCTTCTCGGGATCTAAATTTATTATTTTTAGTCCATGGAAATCTTATAAATCGATTGATTTTCCATCTTTCAGATACCGAAAAGTCAGAAAATAATTTTTCGAAAATAATTTTTCTTTTCAAGCAGACCCCTTGTTCAAATTCTTAGTGGTAATCATGGGACACAAATAAACCTCCATGGCAAGAGCAACAGATGTCCAAGGAGCATGATTACATAGCATGATCTCCGTTGGAAATTTGTCTCCCCCCACGTTCGCTGCGAGCGTAGGATGAGGGCTTCGTGACCACCCAATCATGGAGGTCAACCACTAAATGTCACAGAGAGAGAGAGAGAGAGAGTCAGTGTCGCTGTCGGATTAGGTGAAGGAGATGATTCTCTAATTGGGCAGCCTTAACTTTTTTTTTTTTTGGTCGAAGCAGCCTTAACTTAATGGGTAGAGATTATCCACTCATCTTCTATTTTTGTTTGACAAATCGATTTACTAGAAGAAAGTTGTCGGAGAAGCACAGATCAGTAGGGCCAGGCGCATCTTTTTTTCTTTTGCATTGGATTGTTTAAATTTAGAAAAACCAATCTGAAGGGCTTGCATGTAAACATCACCCCTCCTCATTTCAATTCGCACAAAAGCAAGTCATCACCATTCATTTCGATTGAAAGGAAAAGGCAAAAAAAAGTCATCCCACGAGCTCTGAACGTGTGAATTATCTCCATATGTTTCAGCTATGAATTTATTGGAAAGTGCTCGGAGTCTTTAATTAATCATTATTTCTCTCTTTCATTTTGAAAGCACTTCTCTAAAGTGTTAACAGAGAGCATTACAATCACTCTTTATGATTGGATCATGCATGAAATCACCGATATTGTTATTGATAGAGTCTGATTATGCGTACGGCTCTTTGCGTTATTAACTGATAAACGCACTTTTCATGCAATCATACACGATTTGATGATGATAATTTGGAATTACTCAACTAAAATCAAAATGGAATTGAAATATATATTGAAGCTATAATATGAATTATTTGTTCTCGCGGATTTGAAAGGTACTTCTCTCATGATGTCCAATACGTCACAATTGACATGTTGGTGACGTCATAAATACCAATGAATGAGCAAGAGAAGGGCGACATTTAAAAAACAAGGAGCCAACCGCTAGTTGTGTACTTCGCATGTGATAATAGTGATTGGGGGAAAAAAATAAAAATAAAAAAATAAAATGAAATGATGGCCAACTTGGACTCGTGGAGCAACTAGTCGTGACAATAAAAAGATTAATTTAATAAAAAGTAAAAAAGGAAAAAGAGGGAAAAAGGAAAAAGGGAAAAAGGATGGAGGAAGTCGTTGGTGGTCGGTAAGGGGGAATTGCGGGTGGGCCCGGCTCTACTGTCGGCCGTACAGTCCAAAGACAGGCGTCGCTTTCGTTTTGATCCAATGGTCGGCCCAGACATCTAGCCCGTAGCCAACTAGCCCCCTAGGACCCGAGCTATCCGACAACCTTGGGCCTCCGGGCCCACCACGCTCTCCCTCTCTCTCTCTCTCTCTCTCTACTTTTAGAAATCGTGACTGATAAAATGAATCGGAGTTTATTAAGGAGCACGCGTGTACAGGAGTAGCCCCGGGCGGCGATGAGGAAGCGTGACGTTCGGGATAAATTGCACAAGTCTTGGACTTTGGTTTAATAAATAATATCATTCATAAATTTTATATTTATTCAACGTGGTCATTAAAATTTAATTTAATGTTCAGTACGATTCTTGAACTTTCGATTTATTCGATGTGGTTTCCGAACTTCTAAATATTTTTATGTAATTTAGGGAATTAATTGCACATTTATCATCTATCAATAGTTTAGGAACCACGATGAAAGTTGGATCAAAGTTCATGGGCTATATTAAACAAATTAAAAGTTCAAAGATAACGTTGAACATTTGACTAAAATTTAGGGATTATATTGAATGAATCAAAAGTTTAGAAATGACATTGCACATTAGACCAAATTTAAGGAATCATTTATGTCATCTATAGTGTCAAAAAAAAAAATCAACGGAAATTAGACATGTATTCTTTGGCCCAAATCAATTCAATTGGAAACTTCTTATATATTATAGTTACCATGGATATGAACAGCTCCTTAAAAGGCTTATGGTAGAAACATGCGGGACCCCGTACTGTCCTCCTATTCCCTCTCTGTCGGGAAGATAAAGAAAGACAGGGAATTAGGAGATCTCACGGTGGTGAAGGTAGACATCACATTGGAGCTTCGGTTTTGGCTACTACTAGGTAGGTAGGTATAATAGCCTTCCGCACCTGGAGTGAGCATGAGCAACAAGAGATCATGCGTGCGCGCAAGGAGAGGCCGATTTACACGATGCGGCGACTAGATTTGACCGATCTTTTAAGACACTTGGAAAAATGACTAGAACTATTCTGCTCGAGCCCCTACCTAGAATGCTTTCCATAAGCGCTCAAGTGAGAGGACAAAAAGGGGCCATTCCTGTTCACCTTCCTCCTCGTCAACAGCTAGATCCAAAGCTAGACATATGGGCAGGAGCACGCGAATTCCTATGACTTCTGAACCATCTTTACGAAAATATCTAACTCATTTTCGACCACCGTTAAAAATGTCAAAATCCCATATAGATGAAATGGGTATTTTTAGCACTATGTGGAGTTGAATCAATGAACGTGTAAGAATCGTCTCGTAGGTTTATAGCCTTTCCCATACTTAATTTTTATAGCGTGGCACATCATGGACTCTTCTTCTTGTATTGATCAGGAAAAATTCCGCTTTCCCTGGCAAGAAGGCATGTGATCTCACTTTTATCCTTTTTCTCTTTGGTCTCTTTTTCGGCTGATTGGATTTTACTCCGGCGGCAAAGTCATAGCCATATGAATGAAGATGGTCCGTGATAAAAATTGGACCACTAATTGTCCTTTTCTTTACGGAGTTTGACTGAAATTTGGGAGCATTGACCATTAGGATCCGATTGATCTCGAATGGTATCTCTAGGATGGCGACCTGATTTACATGTGATGGAGAGACGATTGTCCTGGGTAGAGATCAGTCTAATCTTAGGTTTGAGTCATTGCCTCGACTTTTGATTCGGGTCTTACTTGATTCATGGAATTGGTGATGTAATTTTGTGACTGACTTACTCTGTTGAAAGAAATTCGCATGTGATTGATAAGAAGACAAAAAAAAAAAAAAAACATGGGTGATTAATAAAATTTATTTGCGCCAAAAAAATTATTAAAATTAATTAGAATAGTGGAGATGATGACGTGGATGCATCGGGATGCGTGTCCCTAGTTGGATTTGGTCAATTGTTAATTTCACAAAGGGAGGAGCGTCGATGGTACTTTTAAAAATTGAGTACTGAGATATTGTCCTTCATAATTGATAGGAAATGTAATTTAATAGGAAATAAATTAAGCACCGGAGCCCCCACTAATCTGTCACCAAGAACAAATTTGCATTATTCCTTAAAAAGTATATTGTAAAGGATTGGGGGAATAATTTCATTAGCTAATCGTCTTTAGTGTGAGCCTAAAATATATTGTTTGAGGCATGCCACTCAATAAATGATTTTTAAATGAGGCGATGTGAAGTGTATATACTATGCAACGACGGAGAAAAAAAAAAATCAAAATAACGATGGTTTTCGTTATCATCACTTCCCTTTCTTCTTGATTTAAATGTATTGTATTTGTTAGGTAGCAAGGCTACAGCTCAACAAAAATTTCCTCCATGATTATTTCCCTGATTTGCCTTTGTATATTTTTTGTTATTTTCTATAATTTGTTACTATAATCCTCTTTCTTGTATATATTCCCATTCGTTCTCTTACAAAGAGATGTACAAATGTTACTATAATTGAAGCCCTAGCATTGCTCCTCTTCCCTATATCCATTCCCCTTTTTTCTCTTACAAAGAAATGTACAAATATCATTAAACACAATATATAGGAGCTATTATGGCTGCCTTTAGTCGCCACACTTGTTGCCTTAAGATATTAATTTCTTGAGGTTTTACAGTATTATCGATATTCTTATTGAGAATCATATGGACTCAACTCAATAATTGAGAAACAAGCATATATTTATAAATTGGGTGCACAATATAAGTTTTACTTTTTGCAGCACCCAATGTGTAAAGAATCTCGTGATTTGTCCTTCCATTCGAATTTCAGCCCGCATCCCATTTAGTCTATAAGATTAGTGGAGTATTTTCGGGGATCGACTATCTTCTTATTTTAAGGAATTGATCCGTCCTTTCATCCGAATTTCAGGTTGCATCCATTTAGTTTGTAAGATTAGTGGAGTACTTTATGCGATAGACTATCTTTGTTTTTTTTTTTTAATAAAGAAAATGATTTTCTTTTCGTCATTAGTGTAATTTCAGGTTGCATCCATTTAGTTTGTAAGATTAGTGGAGTACTTTATGCGATAGACTATCTTTCTTTTTTTATTTTTTTTAAAGAAAATGATTTTCTTTTCGTCATTAGTGTAAATTGTGTTGGAAAGGAGTCTTTTTGTTAGCTTGTATGATCATCCTGTAGTTTGATTGATTTGCCTTTGCCTCAAAGATGTGACGTCCTTTTATTTATGAAGCACCGGCACTCTCCAAAAGCTTTCGTGTTGTGTCGGACACTTCGACACATGTCCGACACCCTCTAACACTCTCCGACACTCGGTTAACACGTGTCGAAAAATTCGACACCTGGTCAACTTTCCCAACACTTTTCAACACTCGAATTAGAATTCTAATATACGAGTTTCCAATATCGAGGTCAATTTTAAAAATTCAAAAAATGAGAGGTCAAAATATATATATGTGAAAAAATAAAACATAAGAATAAAAATAATAAATGGAGAAAGAAGAAAAAACTTAGTCTTCTCTTCCGACTCCCACTTCCAGTGATACACAATTCACCCCTTAAATTTGTTTTTCTCCTTTTCCAACATATCTAACATACGAGTCTAGAATATTGATCACTTATTTTTTCTCTAAGTTTTATGAATTATTGAAATAGAGTTGAATTTGTCAAATTGAAACAATAAATGATATTAATAAATGGCGGATTAATGTTTTTAGTGTAAATTCATTCTAGACTTTTTTAATTATTTATTTATTTATGAATTTGATTCAAATTAATTTGATTGAAATAATCATAAAAATAATAATTTATTATGTATATGTAAAAATATATATTTAATATAGGGAAAAAGCCACGAAAACCCCGAACTTTCGCCTGAAGTGACACATTTACCCTAAACTTTTTTTTTGTGTCGTGAAAAACCCCAAACTTTGCTAACCGTGACACATTTACCCCAAACTTTTTTGTGACACAAAAATCCCGAACTTTCGTTACGTGACACATTTACCCCAGAATTAGAGGGCATTTTGGTCTTTTCATATTTAAAAATTTTTTAAAAATTTTTTAATCTTTTTTAATTTTTTTTTCTTCTCTCTTCCCTCCGCCTGGCTGGCGAAGGGAAGCCGGCGTCCGGCGAGGGCTGCCCTCGCCGGCGTCGGGCGAGGGTCACCCTCGCCGCCCTCGCGCGTCGGGCGAGGGCCGTCCTCGCCCGACGCCGGCGAGGGCCGTCCTCGCCCGACGCCCGGAGGGCCGCCCGCCTGCGTCGGGCGAGGACGGCCCTCGCTGCGGGCGAGGGGCGCCTCGCCTGCGTCGGGCGAGGGGCGCCTCGCTGCGTCGGGCGAGGGTGTCCTCGCCGATCGGCGAGGGAGGGACTCGCCCGACGCCGGCGAGGGCGGCTCGCCTGCGTCGGGCGAGGGTGTCCCTCGCGGATCCGGCGAGGGCGGGGACTCGCCCGACGCCGGCGAGGGCCGCCTCGCTGCGTCGGGCGAGGGTGTCCCTCCCTCGCCCGTCGCCGGCGAGGGCCGCCCGCCCGCGTCGGGCGAGGGTGTCCCGCCTTCGCCCGACGCCGGCGAGGTCGCGGACGCCGGCTTCCCTCCGCCATGGCCGGCGGAGGGAAGAAGAAGAAAAAAAAAAAAAAAAAAGAAAAAGGAAAAACAGAATAAAAAGACAAAAATGCCCTTATGGGGTAAATGTGTCACGGTTTGGAAAGTTTGGGGTTTTTCACGTCACAAAAAAAAGTTTGGGGTAAATGTGTCACTCCGGACAAAGTTCAGGGTTTTTCGTGGCTTTTTCCCTTTAATATATAACGTGTCTCAATGTGTCGGAATTCTCTATTTTTTGAGAATCGACGTGTCGGCATGTCATGTCGTGTCACGTGTCGCGTGTTAGTATCGGTGCTACTTAGCCTTTGACTCACACTATAACGGACTTGCCGGTTGCACTTTTGCTTTTCCGAAGTACGTTTAGAACCATCATATTTTCGTTTCTCTGTAGGTAGGTCCCATTGCGAAGTTTTGGAGATAGCATAAATACGATACAACAGCGGGATTTCTTATGGAGAGTTGTTGAAATGATGTATGGAGTTTGAATCCAAATCAATCTTTAAAAAACAATGCGATCGATGAGCAAAATGGTTCGAAAGTGGAATTTATGAAGTCATGACAAGAGCTGGTGCTCGAAGGATTTGACAAGTGGCGGGATTACGCCCTATAGTTGCTTGAACAACTGACGAGCACCTTAAGATAAGGGTGGGTACCTAGCCAAAGACGGACAAGGTGTCCGTGCTTGTATGTAGGGGTGTCAAAAACCGAACCGAACCGAACCGAACCGAAATATTTGGTTTTTTTGTTCGGTTCTTATTAAAAATTGAAATTTTTGTTATCAGTTCGGTTTTTATCGGTTAACCAAACCGAACGAACCAACAAACCAATAAGAGCTTATTTCTTGGAAATGAAAAATATATACAATAGAAAAAAAAAAAAACAAAGAAAAAAACAAATGCAAAAAGTTGAAAACCAAAAACCGAAAAACCGAACCGAACCGAACCGAACCAAAATTTTGGTTCGGTTCGAGTCTCATTTGGTTCGGTTCGGAAGTTTTTCCTAACGGTTCAATTCGGTTCGGTTTTTCCAAAAAAATCGAACCAAACCGAACCATTGGCACCCCTACTTGTATGTGCTAGGGGCTTGACCAAGCCTAGCGAGGTGTTCGAGTGGCGCCTTGTTTCCGGCAGGGGACTGATTAAGGTTAGTCAATTGTTCGAACCCTTTCAATAGGATCCTCCAATGTGCCTCTCACATTAATGTAAAGTCGCCAAATATATTATAGATAAAGCTGTTGCAATTTTTTACGTGATTTTTCTGTATTCTTTTACAAAGAGATTCTTGTGAAAGCGAATATGTGAGATTTTTTTTTTTTGTCAGTCCTACTCTATTTCTACTCTACACTCACTCGTAGACTTGTGCCCTGCCTCTTGCAGGGCGTGGGAGTCGCAACCCACTCTCGAAACTTACGCGTCCCTACTCCCATCCCCCCTGAGGAGGTGGGGATTTGAACCCCTCATCTCCCCCTTCCATGTTGGAAGGGTGGCCACTGGGGCGAACCCCCAGTGGTTGAATATGTGAGATTAATAGGTGTATTTCCGAGGGAAAAAAAACATCTGAAAGACATCAAGCCATAGTTCTCTTCTTTGTATTGCATGATTATAACAAAATCTTTCTTCTGCTTCCCTCTGATTATAAATTTCATTGAGCATGTTAAATTAATATATTGGATTACGGTGTAACATTACTATTTGAGATACTTTTATTGTAATTTACATTAATTATAATTAGGTCTAACTATCTTCCGACCCTATTGTATAGGGGGATTGTACTCTTCATTTGGTTCGAATATAAAATTATATAATTTTTACTCTCTTTTTTTTTAATATTTCAAATCTTAACTATGCAAATCGCGTAAACATGTGCCTCATTTAATATTTTTCCGCTAATTATTGCATCTCACTTCTCTTGTCTTCATGATGTAATAACATCAAAAAAGTGCAATTGCATAATGACATTAGAATAGCCACCTAGGGTATATTTGTTACGCGGAATCTCTCTTTTTCCTGTTGTGTTTGCTTAGCGTTTAAACCAAGAAAAGAAGACAAGACGTAGGGTTTTTAGAGGTACTACAAAGCTGTTATATATATATATATATATAGTCGTAAAGTAAGTCTGTCTTGGGATCATAAGAAAGGTAAAATATTGGTTTGATTGCAGAGAATTTTCGAGCATGTGATGAAGGAATCCTATGATCCAAGCATGAAGAAGATGGAACCCAAAAAGAGCGCCCTTTTTCACAAGCATTATTCGGACACCATAGAAATGACATGCCAAGTTCCACCAAATAATTTGTCTATCTTAATTATATCGCCTTAAATTAATCTCACCGCTAGTATAATGACAACAGTGAGAAGATGGGAATAGATTTTTGATGATCCTTTTTGATTGAGAAGATGATGGTAAAGTTTGAATGGTATTGGTTTTGGTGATAAAGTTGGCTACGTGCATCTAATATGAAAACTGACACCAATCACACTTTCCTACCATCTTCTCAATCGAAAAGGATCGTTCAATCTATTTCAATCTTCTCATTTTGGTTATTATACTAAGGCAAGATTAATTTAAGATTGACAAATTATTTGTTGAAACTTGCCATGTCATTTCATTCATGTGTAAATGTAAAAAGAGGCCAATGTAGAAGAGCGACAATGACTTGCTCTAACTTCTCGAAGGAGTCAGCTTTTAACCTATTCTACAATGCAAATTGGTTTTTTTTTTTTTTTTTTTTGGTAAAAAGGTAGGCAACTGGCCAAGCAAGTTGGTTTTTCATTACCAAAAAGAAAAAAAAGACAATAATGCAATATAACTCATTATAAAAACATTAACATGAAACAAGTAATAAACCGTAGCTAATTTATACTTATGTTGTTTTATCGCCTATTGATTGAATCCATTTAAAATAAACATGAAATGACATTAAAATAATAGAAAATAATGAATAATATTACATGGTAGACACAAAGCATAATTTTGTCAGACATATATCACTTAAAATAATGTGGCCACATGGCAGAACACATGGCATGATTTTCTCACGTGGCCACATTTAACGAATGATAAGTAGTTGATTTACCAGCTATATTTTATTGAGTTTAATTTTTTTTTTTAAATTGATAAACAGAAAGTATCTCAACTACATTTTAAAATGATATAGCTTGTTTTAAGCATACATTTTAAATAAATTTTTAAATGATGAACTATAAATGCGAATGATGGAAACTGTTATTTACTTAAACCAAATATATTTAACTATAATTTATTTCATTCAGCAAAATTTATATGACTACGATAAAAAAAAAATACATTCTTGAATGATGCAACTTTTACTTAAATGATATAATTTCAATGATTCAACCAACTATAAAAATGAAATATATGATATAGTCTATTTAACTCAGCAAAAACTTAAGAAATCATATTCACAACTTGATGTATTTATAACATACATACTTACATGAAGTTGATTTTTATTTTCTTGAAAATTCACTTGTATAAACATAACTTATATATCCAAACAAATACATTTTGAAAACTTGTATTGCACGTCTATATTGTATTAGATGATATTTTCAAGGTGTATAAGTTTCTTTTTTCCATGTTATGTTCTATTAGATGATATTTTCATTTAATTTTAATAGTTAAGTCGAAATTCTGGGTCATCTCTCTTACTCATTGTTAGAATTAAGTGTGTTGTAAGATTAAGAACAAAATGATGAAGGATCATCTCAAGAGGAGTAAGCCTTATCCAATGCTTAATGCAAAATTGCTGAGTGGTAAAGTGGGCAGAATTTCAAGAGCCATTTTCGTTTGAGCTTTGATGATGATACCATGCTTTAATGTGGTCTTCTAATATAAAATTGGAAAACCCTATGTGTCTACTTTCTAATGCAACAAGTTTCAAGCAATCTGGAGTTACACACCGTGCATCCTAGGATGGATTTTTTAGGTGGTGAGCATATCCTTTGTTACATTTGAGTTTCCTTCACAATGTTCGACCCTTCCAATATCACAAAAGTTGTTACAAAAAAATAGCTTATGATTTGCTTTCTTATTTATTTCTTCAAATCAACGTCAAATTAATTGAATTTTAGATCAAATTATTTTCATTCATTTTCTTATAAATAGGTTTTTGCCATAAATAGAGCGATCGATTTATACATATAACCATAAATATCCATATTTCAGCACATTTATCGATCTAGTCCGGTCACAATCAGTCATGGATGAACTTTGGAAAGTATGGATGGATTTTTGAGCTCTTTCTTCCACTTAAGAGTAGAGTTAGCACAAGTAACCAATCGAACCATCAGGAGAAAAGCTAAGAGCTGAATGAACAAAATCTGGCTTAGACAACTTACCATTATCTAGTCCGTTCGAGTCTAGAGCACCATCATACGTTTCGCTCTATCCTATGATCTGTCTTGGGGTAAGGTAAGCTTTAGCGTGGGTTCGCTATCTTCCTTTACAAAGGAACCGACCCTAGAGGCTGTCTTTCTTCGCTCCAATAAACATCATAAAAATTTATCTAATCTGAATACCCGGAATACCCCTCCTTGGTCATAGCAAGCAGTTGCCTAGTTCTTTATTTTCATTTTTAGAAAGCGAAATATGGTACAAGAAATATTTGGCATAGAAAAAATTAACATGTAATGACATTGTATAAATAAAGACAACCAAAATAGTGATAGCACCGCACGAGTCTTTTACTAGCTCAACAATATGTTTTCTCTATCTGATTTACGTGACAACTTATGGTTTAAATTTGATGATATAATTTTGTCTTGTGAAGTGACAGACAATATTTTGGTTTGTCCCGCCATCTTTCATGTGATCAAGACTATTACTCTGTTGCTATTATAGTTTCTACATAAAATCGAAAAGATTTTCCGAGAGAGAGAGAGAGAGAGAGGAATATAAGGGGCTGAGATAAGGACAAGGGAGAGCTGGTTCAGCTCCATGTTTGTTCTGTGGAAGGACATGGGAGGGAGACAAGGATTAAAATATAAAGAAAGCTACATGGAAAGGGTGCATGCCACATAAGACATTGTGCCCCGTGACAAAAAAAATTTTGTCAGTGAGGACCAAACATTTCCCCCCGCCATTCATCCCCCATAAAATAATCGTTCAAAAACGAATATTAATCATCAAAAGAATTCATCGTCCTAATAAAACAAATGAACAGCAGCTCGACGATTTCAAGGGCTTGTTTGCTTGTTTGGATGTCGTATGAAAATGCGGGCTTAGGGAATGTTTTGCCGCGGAATATGAGCATAAACAATCGCCGAAGAGAATGAATCTATTCATATTTTAGTTTCTGTTGTCATGTCCTTTGTCATTTTAATATTCTTAGGCAGAATGTTCCTCGAAACTAAGGAAATATGAAGAGAAAAAAATCCATGCTTGAGTGACTTCGACTGAATGAATGAAAGTTTTTCTGGGTTATATTTGAGAGAAGTAGTCTTTTATGCGGTACTCATGCCCATCACTGCATTTTAAATGATCCGATGAGCTTTACTTACATGCACGTGAAATGAGATTCAGCCATTTGGGTTCTTAAGCAAAGAAAACAACCCTTTTACATTGATTAAAGACTTCAGCGTGGTACCTTGGCTTTTCTTCGTCCTTTATTCACACTAGTGTGACGTGTTGATGTGGAATCATGCGCCCAATCAGATCAACTTGTTATCGGAACTCTTGAAAGCCAATGGCAAGTTCTCTCTTAGGTCGGCCTCAAAACTAGATCACTCGATCGTGTTAATGACAACGTTAGTGTTGCATGTTATAGACAATATGATATAATAATCTCTCTCCAAATTAGGATGTACTTGTATCTAGGAACAGAGTGACGGATTAAACACCGACAGTGTTGAATCTTCATTCTAAGTACTCAAAGGCGATGTAACCGCTTACACTTTGTTATGGGAAATCAATATTTTAGTTATTAATAACACCGTTAGCATTCTCTTGAATATCTTGAAATCAATTAGGAATCTCTAAACCCTAGATTTTGACCCTCTATGAGAAGTGTGGGGTGTCCTCTCTCTCCTCTTCTCTTCTCTCTCTCACGGGTCACCCTCACATTCAGCTTTCAGACTTATCTGTTTATACCGTTAGACATAAAATACAAAAGCATATGGTTGCAGGGTATCCATCATTCACTTCCCTGTCCATGAAGATGACACCATTACGAAATACGAATATTACCAACATCAAAACTTTCATCACCCAAATTATAAATCTTGTCTTCCTCGTCATCACCCCTTCTCCTCTTTTTCCAATTGGTCGGTAAAAGAGAAAAAAATGAAAAATCTCTCTCTATATTTATCTAATTAATTTATTTTTCCATTAAGCTTTTAAATGGAATAAACATAGAAACCTCAAAATCCCATTGCTAGCTATAATTATTTTTTGTAAGAGGGTTTTTACGCTTTAACCATTTTGCTAGTCGATAGAGACCCTGATACTTTTTTTTTTCTCATGATTAGATAACTCATTTGAGATCTACGACAATCTTTTAATGAATATGAATTTTTGAAATTTTCAAAGAACAATTTTTTTAAGAGTATGAGATTCTGACATGTGACGGAAATTTTAAATTCGTTCGAACTTTTTGGAGTCAAATCAAGAATGGAACAATAAGATTATTTCAAGTTAGCGTGACTTCCAAGCCGAAGAGTCGATACTCCCCTACTGAGGAGTAATGCTCCATAAGTTAAGATTGATGTTATTTGGTTGGGTATTTTGTCAGAAAATTATCTACATACCTTCTAAAGTTCAATTGCGTGAACAAAAGCAATATTCACTTCTAATTTGTAGAATCTGTGAGCGGTACCTATACATGTAAGTTTTACCAATCTAATACATATACGAACTTAAAAGTTAACATTAGTAGCTCGACACCTGTCGTAGATGGGAAGAGGGAGAATCCTGCTGCACTCAAGGTCATTGTAGTCCATCCATTAATTCCAGTTTTCCTCCCCCTATAGAAAAGAAAATGCCATCACCTTTCCTGTCCAACTTTGAGACAAAGGTAGCAAAAGGAAGTAAAAAGCAAGAGAGGGAAAGAAAAAAAGGAAAGCACACATTTAAAAAAAGGCAATGAGAGGGGAAAAAACAGACGAGGGCAAATATATTTAAAGAGTAAAGTTGGGAAACGAAGACACAAAAGGGTTCTCATAGCGGAATGAGTCTCTCCGTCTCTCTCAGAGACTACTTTACTTTGCAACACATCACTTCCTCTATTTAATCAGAGGCCGAGAAAACCTCCCAAAGTTTTCTACAAAGACTACCTTACATACTCCCTGTTTTCACTATCCTTCGAAAGACAGAGACACAGAGAGAGAAAGAGAGAGAGAGAGAGAGAGAGAGGAGAAAAGGAGAGAAAGAGAAGAAGACAGAGGGGGAGAAGAGAGAGAGAGAGAGGAAGCACAGTGTGAAATATTTGTGCAGACTTCTCCTTTTCTGTTTCTTGGGTTTGAGAGAGAGAGAGAGAGAGAGAGAGAGAGAGGCATGAAGCAAGGTTTTTATTTGCAGAGCTCATCACCAGTCCAACACATGATGTCTGGTAACCCTAATTACTGGTGGAACAACATCAATCCTCCACCACCACGCTCTCCTTTTTGCCACTCTTCTTCTTCCACTCCTAACCTCTTCCTTCCATACCCACCCACTTCTTCTTTTTCTTCTTTATTTCATCTCAATCCTTCCTGGGTCTGTAATAATAATGTTAACCAAGAGCAGCTTCCAGAGTCATTGAGCCAACTCCTCATGTAATAAACCTCTCTCTCTCTCTCTCTCTCTCTCTCATGTTCCCATCTTTTTTGTTTCAATTTCCTGACTACCAAAAAAAAAGGACATCTTTCTCCAAGTTTCAGTAAAAGAAGTCACATAAATTTGCATGTATGGATATATGTATATAAGCTTAATTTGTGGGTCATGTGGTGTGTTTTAGGGGTGGATTGGTTGGAGAAGAAGATAAGAGCAGTGTGATGATGAATTACTTACAAGAAAAGAGGGTGGAGGATTGGGAGGAACAACAAGTGCTTCAGCAATCCCCGAATGATGCTTCTGTTCTCGACAATCAGCATCATCATCTTCATGTGAAGCAGGAAGATTCAGCAAGCAGCTACGGTGTGTATGGGGGTGCAGCAAGTGATCATCATGCTCTTCAAGGGACAACAAACAAGTCTGCTTGGTCTCAACATCATCACCACGCTATGATTCCTAATTCACCACCCAAGTCGTGTGTCACCACAAGTTTCAGCAGCAGCATGTTGGATTTCTCGACCAAGAAGCCAGTTAATAAGAGGCAAACCCCACCAGATCTATCCTCTGAGGTGAGGAAAAATTTTAAATAAAAGGGATAGTAAGAGATTATGTGTCCATAATTTTCTTCAGTTTCCTTTGATGCGTACTGAATAAATGCATGTAACATAAATTAAAACTATGACTTTGTGAATCAGTTCGAAAATCCCAAACAATAAAAAAGAGTGGGTTGAGTTCTAGTCATGCTATTTATGCTTTTCACATTAGTCTCTCCTGTCTAAAAAACTGGAGATTGTTGTTAGATTAATAAGATTCTGATGCCATTTTTTTTTCTTGCTCTTTCGTCAGTGTAACAGCAATGCAACTGGTGGGGTACAAAAGAAAGCTAAGGTCCAGCCTCCTTCAACCGGCCAATCTAATACCTTCAAGGTACCTAATCATTCTCTCTCTCTCTCTCTCTCTCTCTCTCTCTCTCTCTCTCACACACACACACACACACACACACACAAGCGCGTGTGCAACGGGCAATGTTGTCTCTCTCTCCTTGTCCACTTGTTCCAGCAGCATCAATCTCTCATATAAGCTAACATCTTACTTTCCAATCGAGTGAAAAACAGAGATGGAAAAAGTAGAAAGTGAGGAAAGTGGATTTAGAATGAACAATAGTATTGACGAAACGCATCTTACTTCATTTATTAAATCATTTCTTTCCCTCTTCTGGTGTTTTTGAAACAGGTGAGGAAAGAGAAATTAGGAGACAGAATCTCCGCCCTGCACCAGCTAGTTTCCCCATTTGGAAAGGTATTAAATGTTGGAGACGTGTTAAATTATGTCGCATTATTACTTCTTTCAAGAGCAATTAGTCTCTCATTCTTTCTTCAAGATTATATGAAACTTTGTCTTTCCTTTTTGTGATTATGAGATATAGAAGAAGTGAGTACATAAAGACTTTGTAACTGGTTTATTTTCCTTCTTTATCACTTTCTCGTTGGATCTTTTTGCAGACCGACACCGCTTCAGTACTATTAGAAGCTATTGGGTATATCAGATTTCTTCAGAATCAAATTGAGGTGGTTGCTTTTTCTTTAGCTGATATTCCATATCTCTTTGGTTTTGTGCAAAAAGAAAAAAAAAAAAAAAAAAAAAAAAACATGGACTAGCGATGATGTCTCTTTCAATAGTTACAGGAAGTACTAAATATTCTTCTTGTTTAATTTTCTTTGCAGGCGCTCAGTTCACCTTACATTGGCAGTGCTTCAGGAAAAACGAGGCACCATCAATCTGTAAGAAATCACTACTTTTTCTGCTTTGACAAGTGCACAAACATGCGCATGTGCATGTTACGTTTGTTTTCAATATGTATTACAAATTTTACTGATTAAAGTACGTAATTGTATGCAAGGTTCGAGGGGAGAGGAGTCCAATGGTTTCTGAGGATTCGGGTCAGGTATGAGTGCTTTATCAGATCCCTTAAATAGTTAGAGTAAATGGAGTATTTACCTTTGTTTTTTGGGAAAGTTAAGAATATGTTCAGTTTATTGCTGTAAAGAACTAAAAGAAGACACCAATATAAAGACTTCACCATTTTTCATCACTTTAGATTGATTAAAGTAGACAACCCAGATTGACTAAAGGTTTCACTATTTCTTTTTCAGCTTTATAGACTTACTTTGAGAAACAAAGAGACTGTTTTTAGCTTTTTATAGAGATCTACAACGATGTATACATTCATTAAAGAAGGTAAAGAGGAGTAACGTTTTCAAAAATGGATTGTTTTCTCCCTCTGCACAGTCATGGATGTGAGATCAACACACAAACATGCGGGGTTTATATGGTCCCTCAGGCCCTCCTGCTATTTGTCGAATTTCCCACACAAAATGTCGTACTATACATACATTTCAAAGATCATCAATGGACGACTGAAATCTATTCTTTTGCGATCCAACAATCACCCATCCCTGAGGATCCTCAGGGATTTGTAGACATGCCCCCCAGAGCATTCTTTCGTTAGCATCGAGCATACAAGAAAAGCAAAATAGCCACTGTGCATGGCACTTGTCAATAAGAAAGAATGCTGCTTGGGTATCAATTGCTTCCATCAGCGACGGGTAAAGGGAAACATAGTTTGCACGATGCACACAAAATGGGAAAAAAAAATTATAGTTCGGCCATTCTGAAATGCATTCACTGCTTGGGAGTAGTCATGTAGCTTGATAGATGTTGTATTGATACACATAACTGTTTTAAGTCGGGGATGGGTCTAAAAGAATGGTTCAGAAAACCTACTTTTTAGTCTACAGAATGATCTTTAATCCGGAAAAACACGGTAAAAATCGGTAAGATTAAGATAAATAGTGACTGGTAATTAATTAACAGCATGGCAAAGAGTTTATTACTTCTTCATGAATCTACTGTTAAAAGCCTATGCTAAGATACTTAGATATTGCAATTATATGTCATTACGATCAACAAATTCACATCCTTCTAATTTCTTCTTGCACTTTTTTCAACAGGAATCCATCAATGAAGAGCCAAAGAACGATTTGAGGAGTAGAGGATTGTGTCTGGTCCCGGTCTCGTGCACGCTCCAAGTAGGAAGCGACAATGGAGCGGACTACTGGGCCTCTGCTTTTGGAGGAGGAGGCCTACGATGAGACTTCTTCGAATGACTTGGGGTTTTAGGGAAAATAGTACAGCAAGAGCTTCATGATCAGATGATATAACATCATGAGCCGTCAATCTGCCAAGGAAATAAAAGAAAAAAGGTGAAAGGCTGATTGCTCATGATGCCGTATATCATGTTAAAAAGAAAAGATGGAGTCATCTTGTGCTGTGTATCTCGGTGGACAAGGGCATCCTTCGATAAATTAACCTAGCTCTTCCCTGTCAATTTAGTGGTATTTTCTAGTGCCCTTTTGCTGTAATTATTATGCTTAGAAAAGGTATTTGCATTTCAATTTGCAAGTCATTTCACCGTTTTCATATGGGGCTGAGCTTAGCAAACCATGTATGTACCTTTGGCTCTTGGATGGCTTGTCTTGAGTCGTAGTTTGTGTTCGCCAGTCAAATTCCGTATCATGAATTTAAATCGAGTCACGTTATTCTAATTTTTTTTTTGGCCGAACATGTTAAAAAACGACGTATCCTAAGTTCATACATATCACTTTTGAGTTTGCCAACAATGTACTTTTTCATAAGCATGTTGAGTCATGTCAATATGAGATTCTTAAATTTGTGAAGATTATTGTATTGCTGGGAAAAATTGGTCGAAAATCCATAGGAAAAGACTGATACCAAATTCACTATGTTTATGTTGGGTATCATCACTAGAATTGATATTGTTGGCCAGAATATCTCATGTCATCGGTTTATTTGAGTGACTAATGAGGACTCACCAAAGTACTAGTTGAAAACATGAGAAATTATAGTATTCCATTACATGAAAGAGCAGCAGAGCAAGATCAAATAATGGTGCGAGCTAGAGGACAAAAATGGGAAAAAGTTTATGAAAAGTTGTCTTTACAGTCAAATATTACGACTTTAAATTGTCGCAAATGAGTTCTAAACTTTTTTTTAAAAAGCATAATCAAGTCTTTTCAATCACCAATGCTAAACTTTTGCTAAGTAGAAATCAAGAATTCCCTACAAGGATTAGATTTTGCTCAAAATTTTACATGCCAAAATTTTCAGCTCACGTTGTCTTAGAAGAGATGATTCTTGGGGATGGAGATCCTATATTCTCATATAATATATGGGACCCAAACAATCTCAATCTTAAACGTTTATATATCCAATCACAAGTTTTGAAACCATCAATATTCACATTTTTCAACGGTTTATAAAAAGACAGAATGGAGAGAGAAAAGATTCTAATCTAGTTCCTAACTATTTGAATTTCGCTCATATTCTTTAACCCTTAATTTAAAGGTTTGAGTTTTGGCCCTAGATAAGACAATTGCCTTGTGACAATCCATTTTCCAGTTGAATCTACCTCAAGTTACATTGAACACATTTGTTCTCACTAGTCTATCTTGGTCTATTCAGATAAATTGACAATTTTAGGCGGTAATTTTACCTCAGATTCTTGACTGTCGTTATGTTCTCGCATGTTCATGCAGCAAGACATTGTCCATGGGGGACATCAAGACTTTTTTGACTTGTCCTCCCCAAAATAACATCTGCTATAAACGCAGGTCATGACAAAGCAAAGAAAAGAGAGAGTTTATATTAGTTCGACAGCATCATTGGCCCTTTTCCGAGAGCAATAATGGTGGGAATTGGCATATCCTTCGTGCCCTTTTCAAAGTTAAAATCATGTTAATGGCGGGTCCTCTGGCTTTTGCTTTAGAGATATTATTTTCGTCCCTCTTTTGCCTTCTATTTTTCTCCTTCTGCCTAGACAAGATCGAATTCTTGAGAGACATTGCATCGACGGGACATGATTGTCTGCGTAATACAAGTTAGATTCCAAAAAGAAAAATACCCTTTAAAAAAAAAAAAAAATCAGCATTCGATGCCATTGTCGAGTGATTTCCTCTATCAGCATTTGATGCCATCTTGGGGAATTTTATTTTCGGAAATCAACAATTCAGCCCTAGAAAAGGCCGAACATAGTACCTTTTGTGTCGATTCGTGGAAAAAAGATTATCGTCCGGTCAACGAAGATATGCCATTTGTTGTCATGTTTTGATTGGTTCCCTGTCGATCTCACCTTTGAAGCCCAATAAATTAAGAATTGAGACTGATTTTAATCAGAAATAAAAAATATTTATGATTATTCCTCACCTTTTCAAATCTTTTGTATAATATGCAATAGTGTAGCGCTAAATTCACTCTAATTTTAGCTTCATACAATCTTTAAGGAGTTAGAATGACAAAGATGCCTATGTTACTGGTCTCATGGTCCCGCAGAAGCCGTGACACCACCGTTCTCTCTCTCTTTCTCTGCTTGCACCACCCCATGCTCGGAGACGGAGGCTATCGCCGAGCACTCACCGCCTCGAATCAAGCTTCGGTCCGGTCGACTACCTCGAGCGGCCTTGATCCCGCCAATCATGATGATGCGAGATTGGAACCCAAAGAAACGAGGGCAGAGATGGGAGGGCAGCCCAAATGCGACCATCCACGAGCCATGGGGGAGAGAGAGGATATATGCGGGGTCTGTGCAAGCAAAATGTGTACCGGGAAAGTTTGAAATAGCATGATGCTTAACTAACGGCACAAGAGTCGTGATACGATCGGTGACGTGGGATAGAGACATATCCAAAGCCTAACCAATGACAAGTCTACAGATTGAGTACATCAAAAGATCCGAATTCTATTGCTGAAATGTTTGTCTTCCTTGGGAATAAATTGGTAGTCGAAGTTGACTTTCCTCGATCGGTTAAGTTCCTGTCTAGGACTGCCAAGAGGATAATTTCCTAGCGGTATCACTGAACGACTTGAACCTTAGACTCTTGGAGTAGCTTGTGAACACAATCTCTCTCCCATTGCCTCAAAATAGGAGTGATTTGTCATGTAGAATCTACCATGATGTCTATATTTATTTTTGATTTAGCACTCAGATGGACCTATACGTCGATGATAACCAATTGTCTATATGCACGAAGTGTTATGAGGGTTGCATTTTTTACTTTTCCACATTTTGGTATCCTTAGAATTAATCGTCCTCTCCAGACATGGATGAATTACCTTTCGAATGTTTAGATATCAATTGCCAAACAAAAAATACTTACATATAACATCAATCATCCATTAAGGGATTCATGATTGAATCGAGAGACTTATCACATATTGACGCGTGATGTGAGAGCTTAAAGACCTTATTATACAAATTTGGACTCATTTGCTTGCCTTATCCAAATTATTCACCTCTTCATTTATAAACGATTCTCTGTTCTAGTTGTTGGTAGGAACGACTTGTTCCTTACAAGTCACGTCATGCACGTGTCCCACAACTATCGTGCCAATGGTTTCAGCCAAGCCGCGACATGGGCTTTACTAGTGGTTTCTCTTCCTTCCACCCACCATACAACGGCGGTACTTGGTCACGTGCGTGTTCAAATCGTTCCTCCATTTTTGTAACATGCGACATTCGAACACGCATCCTTTTATGCTCATCCATACCGGGCGCCGCTCCATACACAGGCAATAAACGTGAACTTAATATAAGTTAGTCTGAGCGAGAGATATCATTGGTCGAATCCGAGATGCTAGGCTCTTGACCAATGAGTTTTTAAGTAACCAAAACGTAATGCGTGAGCAATAAACTAAAATACACGTGGGATGTGAGGGAAATAAACTATAAAGTAGCCCATCATCGCTTGGAGTGCGTTGAATGATCCTGGGCCGGGCTTGAGAAATTGTATATACTTGAAGCCACGAGGACCACGATGCAATAAACACTCACAAAATAATTTGACCAAACTTTCCCCCGAAAAAAATACAATGCTTGACGTCTCTATCTTCTTCTTTTTTATTTTTGGTCGGTTTGACGTCTCTATCTTCACACCTTGAGCTATCTAAATTACCGATTTCTTCTTTCCATTTTCTCTGGAATTGGAAGAGTTGAAGGATGGTGAGTCATTTGAGAGTGGCAACGCTTGTGGGGATTCTTGCCTTGGGAATTGTCGCTGGAATGGTCAAGACAGCAGATGGCGCAGCAGTCCCTCCGAGCTCGATGGCGAAGATCAGGAGGATGAACAGCCGAGGTCCATACGTGGGAGTAATCGTGCCCAACTCTTTCGAGATGAGCCCTCTTCTCCAATCTCCAAGCTTTCGACCCGATCCGAACTTCCCTTACTTGGATATCTTAGGTAAAAGAAAATACATCTTGTGTGTGCAGAAACTTGCGATGTATCAATTAAGTACATAAGTTCAGAGTTCGTGCCTTCACTTGAGGAAGCACAACACTCACAGTGCCTTACACTCGACCATTTTCATTCAGTTTCGTGCTACTTTTTCAAAAACCGTGGATTTGACTACTTAATTTTATCGTGATATTGCCTGCGAATAAAACCTTGGTATATCGATTTTGGGTCACTTTTAGACTGTCCGATCATTTTGGGTCACTTTTAGATTGTCCGATCATTTCATGTAATTATGGTATGAGTGCCACGGGCAAAGTTGCAACCTAAATTCTACTCGAATTGAGGGAATAAGACGTGATTGCACACTAAATTCATAGGTAATTTCATGTCATGTAGGAAGGAGGTTTAGATTTGGAAAGGTCAAAAATAAGAAGGTGATCATTGTCATGACCGGATTGAGCATGGTAAGTATATATACATATCCATTTGATTCATCTTTTTGTTCCCTTTTTCATTTCCCAATCTATATATTAAGAATTTGGTCTATTTGATCGCGATAATTTCCTGATAAAACCTCCTTCTTTTCTTTATTTTTGCTTTTGAAGCTCAATGCAGGCATAACCACAGAATTGCTTCTCGCTCTATTTGATGTGAAGGGAGTGGTGCACCACGGGATTGCAGGCAATGCAAATCCTCAACTCCAGATCGGAGACGTGACTATTCCTCAGTATTGGGCTCACACCGGCCTTTGGAATTGGCAGGTACCCTAATTTTTTTGTAAATCATCTTAAAAATTCGCAATAGATGTTCCCTATAATAGGTGTTTAACTTAGATTTAATATCGAACAGGCAATAGGTCGAGCCTAACTTATTACCATTTCACCATAAGTTTTCAGGACGGAACAAGGGAAATTATGGTCAAGCCTACCGAGTCCCCTCATCATTTTCGTCGTGGGATTTTTACCCTATATTTTTGCTTTTAATCTCATGCAGCGATTTGGTGATGGCCCCGACGACGAGCTACCTTTCGAATCGAACGGGGACGACACGAGGGAAATCGGGTATCTCGAATTCGACGATTACAACAACGCGACTAGAAATGGGGAGGGAGTGGGAAATTTTCTGAACAGGGTGTGGCATCAGCGCGAAGAGGTCTTCCCGATCGACGGCGTTCCTGAAGTCAGACAGCATGCCTTCTGGGTTCCGGTTGACGAGAGCTACTATAGATTATCGACCAAAATCACGGTAATCAACTTTCGTGAAAACAATCACGTTGCTGCTTCCAAAAACACTACGTGATTTTCCATAGATGCCCATCAAAACTTAATAATCTACTTGGCATGAGATGCAGGATTTGAAGCTAGAGGCTTGTGTAAACTCTTCAACCTGCTTGCCAAGAACGCCAAGGGTGGTGATGGTGGAGAGGGGAGTGAGCGCCAACGTGTTTGTGGACAACAGAGCTTATAGGGAGTTCTTGAGCTCCAAGTTCAACGCCACTCCGATCGACATGGAAAGTGCTGGCGTTGCTCTGGTGTGTCGCCAGCTCGGCACGCCATTCATCGCCTTCCGGTCTCTCTCCGACTTGGCCGGCGGCGGCTCGTCGCTCTCCAATGAGGCCCCCACTTTCGCCTCCCTTGCTGCTCAGAACGCCGTCGATGCCGTGGTCAAGTTCATCTCCCTCCTGGCCTCATAATCCGCCAGTCAACTTTTGCTTTCTTTTACCGTTGAGGAAAACACTAGTATTGATCTTGGCCCTCAAAATAAGCGCGTCCCTCGTGTTCTAGGGTATGCATTTTCTCGAGTCGAGTAAAGCTCGAGCTGTTATATACTCGAGCTCGAATCGCAGTTGTTTTAGTTAGCAATTGAATAGTCCAATAATCGATTTGAACGGTGGCCGGACACTGTTAACACTTGACTCAGGTGTTCAATAAGCCCAAACAGCCCATGGTTGCTGGTCTGCCCGGTCGGGTATTGAGCTGCCTTTGATTTTTCGCAAAATTTGTAAGTCATTTTAAGTATCATAAATATATTCATAAATACTATTTCATCCTTAATGAATTCAATTTCTTGAAATGCCTTCCTTATGTTGCACTTTTCTTTTTTGGTAGATTAGAGATAGCTGCCACGATTCAGTAATTGCTACGTCACTAATCATCGCGGCCTCTAACGAATCGACCACCGCCTTCATTGAGCCCTAATGTCTCCGAATCAAAATGTAACGCACGAGTAGTAGTAGTTGCCCTTGGAGGCTGAGAGGGTCATAAACCATTTATTAGCCCATCATCGCGTGGGGTGCGTGGAATGATCCTGTGGTGGACTACTCGACTCAAGCCATACCAAAAATATTCCATACTTGTACCCATGAGGACCACGACAGAGAAAACCACCCAAATTATAATGACGGGACCAACGAATTATTATATTGTTTTTTAAAAACGTTTCTGTCCGTCACTGATGTGGCATTTTTTGCCCTAATTTCGGCTCATTTGTGTTTATGCTTGCATGATACTTATCTATCAGCATAATAGTCAAGATCCAACATGGAATAGAGGAGAAAATTACCAAAAAATTCATGAACCTATTGGGAATAAAGTTTCCACAATGCCTAGCACCAACGACAAGTACACTAATCAAGTACATTAAGACCTGAATTATATTGTTCAGATACTTTTCTTCCTCGGTAACAGCAGTCGAAGTTGACTTCCCTTGATCCATTACGTTCCCATCCAGGACCACGAAGAGTCTCTTTACCTAGCTGTATCACTCGACTATTCAAACCTTAATGTTCCCATTTAGCATGTGGAATCTATCTCGATATTTACTTCAATAATGACCAATTGTCTCTACAACACCACGTGTTGTGTGACTTGTAAGGGACAATCAATTATTCAAGGAAGGGCTGCATTTTGTTGTTCAAATTTTCGATGTCCTTAAAAATTAATCGTTCTCTTGAGACCAAGATGAATTGCTTCTCGAGCCATCATTCACCAAAAAAAAGAAAAAAAAAATTCTTATCAAAATTAAGCACCCATTAATGAATTAATGGTTTTATTTGAGAGTTGTATCACATATTGATTGAATTCATTTTTTTTTTTTTTTTTTTGCCTTTTCCAAATCATGTGCTACTTTATTTATAATGATTTTTCCAACTCTACATTTTGTTGAGAAAGACCCATTCCTTGCGAGTCACGCCATGCCCATTTGGCAATTCATTTGTAATGGACTTGCTAGTTGTTTCTCTTCCTTTGACTAACGATTACTTCAAACCCTACATAGATAATTATTGGGAAAAAAAAAAAAAAAACAAAGGAGAGAGAGAGAGAGAGAAAGTGGGAAAAATACTTATGGGAAATTGGAAAAGAATCTTATGCATTAAATAAATAATTCTGAGTATGACCACAGCAAGTAAATCAAAATTAGGATGGTTAAGTAATTTCAGCTACGGAGTTAATTTCCCTTTTGTCACTTGCGCTCGTCTTTTTGTCAGCTACGGAGTTAATTTCACGCCATGCCCATTTGGCAATTCATTTGTAACAGTTGCCCACGAAATCATTATCTTTCGGAAAAAAAAAAAAGAACTTTTCTTACGTTGCCCATTAAAGTTCAATGTGAAATCTTCCTGCATAGTTTTCCTTATGCGAAAAACCCTTGTCTATAAATAAGATAATGGATTCTTTTTTCTTTTTTCTTTTTAAGTGATTATTCTCACATATGTTCACATTAGGTGAAGGATAACTACATGTCATGGGAAGCCCAACTCTCCATAATATCAACGTTTGACCTGAGATTTCTCCATTTTAGATGAGGATCGTTCTTTTTCAATTTGATCTTGGGTGAAAGTGGGAATAATCCCATTATTAGATGAGTTAATGACTCTTGACTTCACCTGCGTCTTCTAATTCAATGTACTCTTCTTTGGCTCTTCTCTAGTTGCGTGTAGGCCTTGATTAAAAAAACCAAAGGAAAGCACGCTGGTCTGAACCTATGCTGTTCACATATCCTTATCCACGGGCAATGGGTGGGTCGTTTACCATTCCTTTAATCTGACCAAACCTTCTCCTTAAATACATGCTTCCATGCTTTGTCTTTCATTTCACGTCTCTAATTTCCTTTCTGATCTCTTGAGCTCGCTGAATTTCTGGTTCTTTTCTTCAATCTTTTTTGGGATTGGAAGTGTTGAAGGATGGCGAGTCCTTTGAGGGTGGCAATGCTTGTGGGGCTTCTTGCCTTGGGAGTGATTGCTGCTGGAAGTGTCAAGAGAGCAGATGGTGCGGTCCCTCCAAGCTCGATGGCGAAGATCAGAATGATGAACAGTCGAGGTCCGTACATCGCTATAGTCGTGCCCAACTCTTTCGAGATGAACCCTCTTCTCCAATCTCCGAGCTTTCGAGCTGATCCGAACTTCCCTTATTTGGATATTTTGGGTAAGCTCTTGTTAGCAATTTACCTAATCTCTAAGGAAAATTCTTCCCACATATTGATTGAGTACATGACTTCAAAGTTTGTGCCTTCATCTGAGGAAAAACAACGCTTACACTGCCTGAAATTCAATCGTTTTTAATTCAATTTGGTCTTACTTTTCAAGAACCATGTGATTTCACCACTTGAAGCTTTTGTTTTCGTGTGATTTGGGTCCTAGGCCATCTTCTGTATTGAAATTTTATCATGATGCAGCCCGTGACCAAAACTTTGATATATCAATCTTGGGCCACTTTTAGACCGTCCGATCATTTTATGCAATTACATTACGGCCTAAACGAGGGGCAATGACATGATCCTAAACTAAAATTATGGATTATTTCATATCACGCAGGAAGGAGGTTTCGATTTGGAAAAGTGGAAAATAAGAAGGTCATAGTTGTCATGACCGGATTGAGCATGGTAGGTACATTTACACATCCATTTTATTCATCTCATTCTTGCCTCCTACGATTGCCAATCTTTATGTCAACAAATTGTTCAATTTGATCCTGATAATTTCCTGATAAAGCCTCTTTCTTTCTTTTCCTTTTGTTTTTCCTTTTGAAGCTTAATGCAGGCGTAACCACAGAATTGCTTCTCGCTCTATTTGAGGTGAAAGGAGTCGTGCACTACGGGATTGCCGGAAACGCAAATCCTCAGCTCCAAATCGGAGACGTGACCATTCCTCAGTATTGGGCTCACACCGGCCTTTGGAATTGGCAGGTGCCCAGTTTTTATTGCGCAGCTCTTTATCGTTTGACCATCTTAAAACTCGCAACAAATTACTAATCGTGCATGATTCGCAATATGTGAGAATTCACAAAATAAGGATGTGTTGAAACTGCGATGTGGGTGCAACTTAGATTCGATCGGGGAGGTGAACCCGACTCGGAGGGCCCAAATTGTGGTCCAAGCCTAACTTGACCCTTTTTTAATCAATCTCCCGGCAGCGATTTGGCGAAGGATCTAACGACGAGCTGGCTTTGGAATCGAACGGGGACTACACGAGGGAAATTGGGTATCTCGAATTTGCCAATTACAACAACGCAAGTCAAAGTGAGGAAGAAGAACTGGGAAATCTTCTGAACAGGGTGTGGTACCAGCCGGAAGAGGTCTTCCCAATCGGCGGCGATCCTGAAGTCAGGCAGCACGCCTTCTGGGTTCCAGTCGACCGGAGCTACTTTGGATTATCGGCGAAGATCACGGTGATTAACTTGTCTAATCCGACCTTGTTACTTTCGAAAACACTAGGCATACGCCGAGAGCAACTTCGAAATCCGAATTACCGAGACATCAGGCATTAATCTGGTCGAAACGATATTGTTATGCAGGATTTGAAGCTAGGGGCTTGTGTGAACTCTTCAACCTGCCTGCCAAGAGCGCCAAGGGTGGTGAGAGTGGAGAGGGGAGTGAGCGCCAACGTGTTTGTGGACAACAGAGCTTATAGGGAGTTCTTGAGCTCCAAGTTCAATGCCACTCCGATCGACATGGAAAGCACCGGCGTCGCTCTGGTGTGCCGCCAGCTCCGCACGCCCTTCATCGCCTTCCGGTCTCTCTCCGACTTGGCCGGCGGCGGCTCCTCGCTCTCCAACGAGGCCTCCACTTTCGCCTCCCTCGCCGCTCAAAACGCCGTTGACGCGGTGGTCAAGTTCATCTCCCTCTTGGCCTCGTAATGCACCAATCAACTTTTGCTTTCTTGTATTGTCGAGGAAAAACATTAGTATTGATGTTTGCCCTCCAAGAAAATTACTACGTCCCCCGTGTCTTAGGGTATGCATTTTCTCGAGTCGAGTCAAGCTCGAGCTGTTATTTAATTGAGCTTGAATCGCAATTGTTTTAATTTGCGATCGAATAGTCCGATTATTGATTTGAATGATGGGCGGACACTGTTAATACTCTGACTTGTTCAATAAGCCTGAGCAGCCCATGGCTGCTGGTCTGCCCAGTCGGGTCTTGATGTGCCTTGGATTTTTCGCAAAATTTGTAAGCCATTTTAAGTATCATAAATATTTTCATAAATTCTATTTCACCCCTTAAAAATTCAATCTCTCGAAATGCCTTCCTTATGTTGCACTTTCCCATGAGGACCACGATAGAGAAAACCATCCAAAATATAATGATGAGATCGACGAAATGTTACGGTTAGAAATAAGAATGCAGAAGAAAAAATTGAGATATTTTAATATATTTCGATATATTGAAAAGAGTACATAGAAAGTATTGTTCTCCCGAAATAGTTGTGTTTGTTACTGATGCCGACATAATAGTCGAGATCCAACCTGGAATCGAGCTTATACAAAGCCTAGGACCAATGACAAGTGCACAAATTAAGTGCATAGAGATCTGAATTGTATTGTTCAAATACTGTTCTTCCTTGTTAACAGCCTGCCGAAGTTGACTTCCCTTGATCTGTTACGTTTCCATCCAGGACCAGCAAGAGACCTAGCTGTATCACTCGACTATTCAAACCTTAGCGTTCCCATTTATCATGTGGAATCTATCTCAATATCTACTTCAATAATGACTGATTGTCTCTACAACACCATGTGTTATGTGACTGTGAGGGACAATCAATTATTTGAGGAAGGGCTGCATTTCGTTGTTCAAATTTTCGGTGTCCTTAAAAATTAATTGTTCTCTCAAGACCAAGATGAATTGCTTTTCGATCAATCATTAGCCATATATATATAATTTCTTATCGAAATTAACCACCCATTAATGAATTGATGGTTTTATATGAGAGTTGCATCACATATTGATTGAATTCATTTGTTTGCCTTTTCCAAATCATTTGCCACTTCATTTATAATTATTTTTCAACTCTTCATTTTGTCGAGCAAGACCCATTCCTTGCGAGTCACGCCATGCCAATTTGCCACTTCATTTGTAATGGACTCGCTAGTTGTTTCTCTACCTTTGACCAACTATTACTTCAAAACCCACATAGATAAATACTGAAAAAAAAAAAGAAAACAAAGGAGAAAGAACGGGCTGGTGGACCCAACTCGGAGGGCCCAAATTGATTCGCAATACATGAGAATTCACAAAATAAGGATGTGTTGAAACTGCGATGTGGGTGCAACTTAGATTCGATCGGGCTGGTGGACCCAACTCGGAGGGCCCAAATTGTGGTCCAAGCCTAACTTGACCCTTTTTTAACCAATCTCACGGCAGCAATTTGGCGAAGGATCCAATGACGAGCTGGCTTTGGAATCGAACGGGGACTACGTTGGGTATCTTGAATTTGCCAATGACAACAACGCAAGTCAATGTGAGGAAGAAGAAGTGGGAAATCTTCTGATCAGGGTGTGGTCCCGGCCGGAATAGGTCTTCCCAATCGGCGGCATTCCTGAAGTCAAGCAGCGCGCCTTCTGAGTTCTCATCGGCCGGAGCTACTACGGATTATCGGCAAAGATCACGGCGATTAACTTGTCTAATCTCACCTTATTACTTCTGAAAACACTAGGCCTACGCCAAGAGCGATTTCAAAATCCAAATTACTTAGACTTTAGGCATTAATCTGGTTGAAATGACATTGATATGCAGGATTTGAAGCTAGGGGCTTGCGTGAAGTCTTTGACCTGATTGCCAAGAGCGCCGAGAGTGGTGATGGTGGAGAGGGGAGTGAGCACCAACATTTTGGTGGACAAGGACAACAAAGCGTATAGGGAGTTCTTGAGATCCAAGGTCGACGCCACTCCTATCGACATGGAAAGTGCCGGCGTCGCTCTGGTGTGTCGCCGGCTCGGCACGCTCTTCATCGCCTTGAGGTCTCTCCCTGACTTGGCCGGCGGTGGCTCCTCGCGCTCCAACGAGGCCTACACCTACACCTCCCTCACCGCTCAGAACGCTGTCGATGCCGCAATCAAGTTCATCTCCCTCTTGCCCTCCTAAGTTACTCAATTGTTACTTTCATTAGGGTCGAGGAAAAACATAATATTGATTTTTTGCCCATTAAATGTTGTCTTTCGAGTTCTAGGGCCGGCGTTACCTCGAGTTGAGTCAAGATCGAATTGTCGTAATGTTGCATTTGAATGGACCAATTACCATTTCAAATTGAATGTAGCTCTCTAGACTTAGGTTGCACATGATAACTATTATGTTTTTTTTTTTTCTATTTTTCTATTTCAAGGAACATATTTAAAACAGAAATTCATTTAATAAAGTAATTTTATTTTTCTATTTTCAATATAAATTTTGTGCCAAAAAATAGGCTTAGAATAGAAATGGGTATACTTTTCTATTTTGGAAACAAAAACAAAAATAAAGACTATTCTCACAGCTCATTTTCTCTCTTGCGTACATTCTCACACGAGAAGACCACTCTCCTCCTCTTTCTTCCCAAGACTCTCCCCATCCTAGACCCTTAGATTGGGCTCGCCACCTCTAGCTCTTCCAATGGCAGCTACTACATCTCCACCTCCTTCCCCAAGCTCTCCTCCGACCCTAGCACCAACACATCCTTCCTCTCTAGTAGCACCTGTTGAAGGTTTGTTTGTAAAAATAAACTAAGTACATTTTCCTTGTCTTACATAGAAAAAGTGGGAGGAAGTGGGCCAATTAATAAGTGTAGGATTTCCTTTGTGTAGCTAAATAAATGATTGGGTAGGGCTAGACTCCACCATACCCGCATGCGGGTGCACCTTTCTGTCTAGCTTCTACCACTCCCTCCCGAACAATCTCAGTATCTACCATTTTCCTAGCTTCACTCTACCATCAATAACTTATTCGCCAAGCACCGCTACTCCTCCTTGTGCTTCTGGTGCTCCTGCCTCAGTGGCGAGGACATCGTCATCTTTTAGCGCAAGTTCAAGCGCATGATCAACATGGGCCGCCTCAAGGACCTCCTCAAGATGATCTGCCAAACCCACTTGGTCAGCATCACGAAGCTACTCGACGCCTCCATCTTTGGCTAACAAAATCTTCTTGGTCTATGAGTTCATCAATGATTCCAACCTCTCCAATTGCCTATGGAACCCTCAAAATACCCAATTTCACGATCTTCGAGGCCTGGATGTCAAGGATGCAGATCACGGCCGACATAGCACATGGCCTCGATTTCATCCACAACAACACTAGCCTCAACACAATCCTCGTCCATGACCACATCAAGAGCAGCAGCGTTGTTCAAAAGCAAAGATCTGCCACTTCGAGAACTCTTAGTTGTGCGGCGAGGTGGACAAGAATGACGTGCTCCAACAGCGGGAAGGTCCAGTGGAGGGCGGCCACGAGATCAGAGAGGAGGGGGTTAGAAAGTTTATGCTGTTAGTAAACAAAATTCTATTTAGAGAGCAGAAATTTTGTATCATTATTAAATATGAAACTCATCCAAGAAATAAAAAATAAAAAATAAAAATTATTTTCATGAACAGAATAATTATCATTTGTGCCCTAAACAAGAATAATATTATTCTATCAAAGCATTGGGCTAATCCACACTAATTACGTTGTCAAATCAACTCGCATTGTTTACTCATAGTGGCACTTTATTTTATCTCTATCTATCAAACTCGTCATTAACTCCAAACAGAATCGCAGATCGGCAAAAAAGAAACAGTCTCCACGATTCAGTCATTCATTTATTCATTAAGAAAATCGAAAAATTGCGAGGACAACCTCAATTGAAAGGCGGAGGGAAAGTTTAACCGGGTCAAGCCGGCCTGGTCGGCAATTGCGGGCCCCTCCAAAAGATTCATTCAGTTTGCCGCGTTATTTCAAAGCCACCCGAAATTACCATCCTACCCCTAAACGAGGTCGTCGGCATATATGGAAGTCGTTCGTTGCCCCCGCAGGGTCACTTCGGTCATTTGATTAGCCGTCTCCGCTCCAGCACAAAAGAGCAGCGTATAGCCTCTTGGGCGGTTCGATATCCTCACCACCTCTTCAACTCCCACTCCGCCCATTTCCGGCACCGCCGCCGGCCAGCATCCGCCATGGCCGCCGCCGCCGCGACCGCGGTGCCCTCCGAGATCCTCCGCCTCTCCACCGCCTTCCTGTCGGAAGCCCTCTCGCAGCCCGAGCTCCGCCGCAGGCTCTTCTCCGCCTTCCGCCGCGGGCTCCCGCAGCACGACCCCCTCCTCCGGCCGCTCGACCTCGCCGCCGAGACCCTAGAGAACGCCATCTCCATCGCGAACCCCTCCGTCCGGTCCTCCTCCCTCCACCTCGCCGAGAAGCTCCTCCTCTCCCACCCGGGCTCCCCCTTCTCCTCCTTCCTCCTGTCCCTCATCTGCTCCCTCTGCGGCCGGCCCCTCGACGCGGCTCTCCGCCTGATCGACGTCTTCTCCTCCGACCCCTCGCTCGCGCGGTCGGAGGTCGCGCCGGCGATCTTCGAGGACCTCTTCCTGGTCCACCTCATCCCCGTCCTGGAGTGGTTCAACGACCAGAGGTCGAAGATCATGGCGAGGTCCGGCCCGGTCCATCTCGAGAGCCAGCTCGACGACGACTTCTCGTGCGACGTGTCGGTGGTCCTTCCGTGCACGAAGGTGCTGTCGAAGATGAGCGGGGACCAGGCGGCGAAGCTGAAGGAGCTGGAGAGCAACTACGAGCGCGTGATCGACGAGAACTGCGCGGCCTTCGCGAGGTACTTCGGGGAAGTCCTGAAGAGCGGAGACGGGGGCAGGGCGGTGAACCCGCCGCCCGTGGTGGTGGAGAAGAGAGGGAGAGTTGATGTGCTGGAGGAGGAGGAGACGACGGAGGACCGGACGGCGGATTCCGGGGAGGCCGGCTTCAACCATGGGCGCTATAACGTAATGCATTTTCTTCTCCTCTTTTCTTTGTCTTCTTCTTCGGGTATTATTTCTCAAAAGGGCGATTCTTCTTTGTGAGGCGCGGACACAGTTTTCTTTTAAAAATAATGGAAGAAAGAAAAATCTCGATAAACGAAAAATGAATAATTTAAAATATATTTTCTTAAAAATGATCGCTTAAAATAATTAATCGATAAAAATATTCTCATTATAGACAATAATTTATATATAAATATTTTTGTAAATGATGAAAAATATTTTTCGTTTATTTATTATTTTAAGCAATATAGGCAATCAATTGTAGGAAAATATTTTTAAATAGTTTATTTTTTTGGAAAATAAACACACCCTAATTACTACGTATTTTTGTTAGTAAAATGTCTGTATTCTTTCTTGTAATATGCATATATGCTTATGCGCGCTTTTTGATTTTAAAGAAAAATGCCATATGTTTTCATTAGTCCATTGAGGCAATTATCATTTATATAACAATACATATGCTAATATGAAAAATTACTATATTGATTGGGTTTTTTCATTCGATATCATGAAGTAATATCGAAATTTAATTATTATATTTAAATAATATTTCATTTTTTATGAAAAATAAATGATTTAAAATATATTTTCCTAAAGATTATTACTTAAAATAATTAACCAATAAAAATTATTTTCATTATGGATAACAATTTATATGTAAATATTTTCGTAGAAGATGAAAAATATTTTTGGTTCATTCATTATTATAAGTAATACGGCCGATCAGTTGTAAGAAAATATTTTTCGAATAATTCATTTTTTTTTTCAAAATAAAAACACCCTAATTGCTACGTATTTTGTTAGTAAAATGTTTGTACTCTTTCTTGTAATATGTATACATGCTCATGCGTGCTTTTTGATTTTAAAGGAAAATGTCATATGTTTTCATTAGTCAATTGAGGCAATTATCATTTATATACCAATACATATGCTAATATAAAAAATTACTATATTGATTGGGTTTTTTCATTTGATATCATGAAGTAATATCGAAATTTGATTATTAGATTTAATGTATTCACGGACTTTGTTTCAACTCAAACCCAACGTACAAACATTTCTCAATTATAAAAGGAAAAATTAACGCGAGTGCATGGTATGCCATCTTTAAATTCTATGATATAAATCGGAGTGCAAGACGGTGGCGGGGCAGGTTTTGAGCGGGGACGGGAATGAGAGAACCCGTCCCCACCTCGTCCCATTCCTATCCCAAGGTGTATATGCGAACGGGTAGAGAAAAATCAACGAACCATTTTAGAAATCAAATCCGTGGATCCAACCTTCTCTTTCCTACAACCATTAGCTTTTTACATTTAGCGGTCACGTATACATCATCAATGTCTCGACGGGAATAATATCACATAATTTCATTATATTTTATTCCAAGAATGACGGGATCAATGTACACTATCAATCGCGATCCTACTCAGGACGTATGGGAATCTCGATGTTCCTTGGGACGTCATTGATTTAGTCCAGGGAAAACGAGTTTACGCAATTCGCCCCTCTCTCTCTAAAACGAGGGTTCGACTCAGTCAAAGTTCTTCGACGATGAGTTTGACCTGGTTCGGGTTCCTGCCGTCGTCTCCCGTGGGCTGCGCCGCTGGCGGCAGACCAGACCAGACCAGACCATCGTTCTTTGTCGTTCTTCCGTCTCGTTTCCAAAGCAAGCTACCATGTCAATTTAAAACTCTGCTAAAATCCGAAAGGTCTCGCGTCCGGCGGAATCCGCCCCGGAAATGTCGGTCGCCGTTCGCCTTTTTTTCTCTCTCATGCATGAACCGAATGGAACGTCGTCACGTGGCGAGTTCCTTCCCTGTTGGGAAAACTCGACGTATTCGCTGGGTCGGACGCGTTGAAACTGACGGGAGCTTGCGTCGTTTTGGGTTTTCTTTCGTTATTTTATGGCTACTTGATGCTACTTTGAAGTTCAGTTTTGACTGTTTGGACGCTCGAGATCAATCATTGTTGATTGGTGCAGCCAATATGGGCCGAAAGAGACCGTTCAGTTGACTACAGCGTCGGTGGGAGATGCAGCAACTACACTAACCCGCCATCTTATCCTCAGAGGGTCTCCGCAGCTTCGCTCGCCGCCGCCGCCGCCGCCCCGAAGAGCCAGAAGCGACGTCCCCCGGCGCCAGATCGACGCCGTTTCCTCCTCCACCGGCGCCTGCTTCCGGTTCAGATTCCGAAACCTCGGGCTCTTCGTCGGAACAGGACGGGTCGGCGGCTGGGTCTTCTTCAGAATCCGAGGTGAACCAGAGCGACACAAGCGAGAAAGAAAGATAGATTGTTCTGTCTGCATCGGACTCATCGACCTACGTCCGCTCTTGTCCTAGCTTTTAACGTTTTTCGTGTCGTTTTCTTGTCTTCTAGGAAAGGAACAGGAGCATGGCCTCGTTCGAGCCTAGGAAATCCCATCCTCAGAAAGAGAGGCAGTCCATTCCTGCGGAGCCGAGCTGGTGGGTGGAGATCTTGAAATTTAAGTCTTTCAACTCATCATCACCACCCTGTCCCTTGTACTCTTTCTGATTTTGCTTACGTTTTCGTTTGCATATATTCTTGTTTATAACTATCAGCCCCCCAGGACGCCTCATGGCAGAGTCCGAAAACCCGCCCGGCGGCGGAAAGCACACCCCTCCTAAAGACTTCGTTTGTCCCATAACGAGCAACCTCTTCGACGACCCGGTGACTCTAGAGACTGGCCAGACTTACGAGCGCAGAGCGATCCAAGAGTGGCTCGAGAGGGGGAACTCGACATGCCCGATCACACGCCAGAAGCTGCAGAGCACTCAGCTCCCCAAGACGAACTATGTGCTCAAACGCCTTATAGCGAGCTGGCAAGAGCAGAACCCCGGTGCTGTTCTGGACAAGTCTGAGAGCTATAGCCTGGAGATTATGCCGATTGCGAAGCCGATGATGCAGTCAACCTCGCCGAATAGTGTCATCAGCCGAGCAAGCCTGGATGGAACACTTAGCGAGCTGAGGCATGATATTAACAAGCTCTGTACGTCGGAGATCCTGGAGGAGTCCGAGATGGCCGTCCTCCGGATCGAGAAGTTCTGGCAGGAGGCCAGTTTGGAAATCAGTATTGTGAACATGCTCTCTAGGCCTCCTGTCGTAAATGGTTTCGTGGAGATCCTATTCAATTCTGTGGACACCAGGGTCCTGAGGGCAACGGTCTTCCTCCTGTGCGAACTGGGGTCGAGGGAGAAATCTGTGGTTCAAACACTCACTCGGGTCGACTCCGATGTGGATGGCATAGTGGCTCTGTTGAAGAAGGGTCTGCTGGAGGCCGTAGTGCTGATATACCTGTTGCGGCCTTCGGCAAACAGCCTCATAGAAATGGACATTATAGACTCCCTGCTAGCACTCATCAAGAAGAGCCCAGACGAGTTGATGTCAATGTGCTTAGAGCCAAGGACAGCATCTGTTCTTTTGCTAAGACAAATTCTCGGGGGCTGCCAGGAATACATGGCGGCTCCAATGACTAGCAAGGTGATATCAGCGGGCGTTATCGACAGTATCATAGGGAGTTTGGAGGCAGAATGGTCTGAGGAGAGGTTGGCAGCAGTCGTCATCTTATCGAAATGCATGCAGGAAGATGGGAAGTGCAGGAACCCAATCGCAGATAAAGCCGAGTTAGCTCCTGTACTAGAAAGTTTCATCGGCGCAGCTGATGCAGAGAGATTTGAGATAGTTCGTTTTCTCTCTGAGCTAGTCAAGCTAAACAGGTAGTTTCAGAAAAGCAGTTGCTTACCCAATGCAGAGAATTTTAAATCTATCTCGGGTACTATAATCTATTGCAGACGGTCCAATAAATCTGATGCTGTTTGCATTTGAATTCCACCAGGAGGACATTCAATGAGCAAGTTCTTCACATCATAAAGGATGAAGGTGCCTTCAGTACCATGCACACTTTCCTGAATTATCTGCAGACGGCCCTCCAAGACCAATGTCCTGTTGTAGCCGGCCTCCTCCTCCAGCTGGATCTACTGGTTTTCATCTCTCTCTCTCTCTCTCTCGCATGTGCAATTAATCCACAATTTAGAACTCATTATCTTTGGTAAAGCCATACCTAATATTTTCATATCTTAAATTCTGTAGGCAGAGCCTAGAAAGATGAGTATATACCGGGAAGAGGCAATAGATGCCCTTATTTCATGCCTCAAGAATACCGACTTCCCTGCTGCCCAAGTAGCTGCTGCCGAGACAATCGTGTCGTTACAAGGGAGGTTCTCCATGTCTGGAAAGCCCCTTACCCGAGCTTTCCTTCTAAAACGGGCAGGACTCGAGAAGAAATATAGAACTGTCATGCGAATGGAGCATCTTGGCAACAGCAACGTTGAATTCGAGGGAAGTCTGGTGAGCATCTATGAAATTTTCTTTCCATCAGTACAGAGATGCTTTGGGCCGTTGAAAAGTTTAATATTTTCTTTTCCCTTTCCCTTGATCTAAATTACATTAGCAAGAAGAAGAGAAGGCAGCTGATGACTGGGAAAGGAAAGTAGCATATGCTCTGGTAAGCCATGAATTCGGTCTGCTTTTTGAGGCCTTAGCAGAAGGCTTAAAAAGCAGACATGCAGATTTGTGTTCAGCATGCTTCGTGTCCGCCACATGGCTCGCTTACATGCTCGGCATTCTCCCGGATACTGGGATTCGAGGAGCAGCCCGTGTTTGCCTGCTCAAACGGTTCCTACAAATATTCAAGTCAGCAAAAGACGTTGAAGATAAAGCCCTCTCTATGCTCGCTCTAAACAGCTTCATCCAGGATGCTGGTAGGTAGCAGAATTGCATGCCTTTAGTGAAAGAAAGAAGGCTCAGTCACGTAATATAGATTAAACGCAATATTGGGAAAATGGTGCTTAATCGAATACATGGATTTAATAAGTACGAAATGGAAAGGAAAAACACATAATCAGCTGAATTTGCTTGTAGATGCACCTTGACACAGAATATTTAATTTAGACCTTTTAGTCTACTTATCTGTACTTTCATTTAGAATGAATCACACAAGTTGATCCCTATAATTGGTGAATTCCAGAGAGTCTGCGTGATCTAGCTCCCTCAATGAAGGATGTCTTGAAAGGTTTGCGGGAGCTGAAGAAGCACTCTCCTTTTGCATTCAAGATGTTGAAAGTTCTCTCCGAAGGAAGTGAATCTAGCGCTGTAAGCCCATCGGACTCTGCATCCTCTTAAAGATGGCTTTTGATTGCATCTGCTTATCACATTGTCCTTCACTGCAGGACCTCTGGAATCACAAGGACCTAGTTCAAGTTGATTGCAGCCACAATGGGGAAGTTCTGTCGATAGTTTGTCACAAGGACATTATATTTTCTGGCCATTCTGATGGCACGATAAAGGTAACTCTTCCCAACAGCAATACCTGCAATCAGTTTCGGCTAATGGATCTCATAGTGTAGGCAGACTAGCCGATCGTAACTTCATATGACTATATAAGCAATATAAGATTCTGACGTTCAATCAGTATTGGCTGTAGTCAGTACTAGCCTAAGCTGAGATATGGTCATGTGAAATCACTACCTGACCCTTCTCTTCTTTTCGGTTTTTTCCAAATTTGAAGGTATGGACGGGGCGAGGAAGCATTCTTCACCAAATCCAAGAAGTTCACGAACACACCAAGGCAGTGACCAGCCTGGCGATATCACAATCCGGAGAAAGACTGTACAGTGGTTCTCTCGACAAAACAGCAAAGGTACGCTCAAACAGATTCTAGGACTTGCGAATGCATTTAGTCTTATGAGGTCAGAAATGATTCCTACCCTTTGTTCTAACGATACGTCTTTCTTTTTCTGTTGAGCAGGTGTGGTCTATCGGCGACAATGCATTACATTGTACCGAAGTACATGATATGAGGGATCAGGTTCATAATCTGGTCGTGGCGAATAGCATTGCGTATTTCATTCCACAAGGAGCTGGTGTAAAGGTAACTTGCAAAATATCGTAAGAGTGTTTCATTCAGACGACCAAAAGTAGAGAATTCTTCAGAGAACATGCGAGAGAATTGGTGCAGATGTCCAAGCCATCAATTAAACCTGTCAAAGTTTTAGGTGAATTTGGGTATCAAATGAAATTCTTGAACCCGTAGCTAGCTGTAGATCATCTGCAGTATGAAATAATTTTCCGTGTAATACTTGAAAGACAATGGCCTCCGACCATCTAGTCAATCTCTTCGTAACTGAATAATGTAACGTCAAGGCTGCTGTCAACCCTGAATATGTCGAGATCAGTTCGAATATCACATCAATGTCTCCTCACTCTCGACCCATCTCCGGCTTGTAATTTTTCTTTTCGTTTTCTCCGTCAGGTTCATTCGTGGAATGGGGGTTCAAGATTATTGAATCAAAACAAATACGTCAAGTGTTTGTCTCTCGTGCAAGGAAAACTGTACTGCGGATGCCACGATAGTAGCATTCAGGTACCGTCTTTTTCTGCTCCGTAGCTCTGTTCACTAGTGTTTTTGCGTACGTATAAATCTGTCTGTTGCTTTGCGGCTGTAGCTTTGCTTCTGCTGGGAGCACTGACTGTCAGAATTCGGTTGATCCCAGGAAATCGACTTGGCATCGGGGACACTCAACAGCATTCAGAGCGGTTCTCGAAAATTACTTGGGAAAGGCAATCCAATCCAGGCGCTGCAGCTTCACAGTGGATTGATATATTCAGCCAGCTCTTCCTTAAATGGAGCAGCCGTTAAGGTATCCATATTAAGGAAGAACATGATAGATCTTCTGCTGCCATAAATAAAGTTGCTCCATCTTCGTACATAGATGTAGATGTAAGAAGCCATACCAATGTCGAGTCGGTAGATTTTGTGGCCTTGCTCGTGTGATTAGTTGAGTAGTAATATGCTGACATCTAGGATGTGCCGACAATTAAGTACTTTCTCGCCGGTGTTCTCAAGGACCTTTCGTTCTTGAAATTCCGCAATCTTGCCAACTTTTATAGAACTGGTTATCGTTTACTTATGTGGTAGCATTTGATCTGTTTGTGTCTAACGACCTTGTCTTCCTTGGAGCGCCAAAAGATATGGAGCGCTACAAATTACAAGCTCGTGGGAACGCTGCCATCGACGGCGGATGTTCGAGCCATCGCAGTGAGCTCGGACCTCGTTTACTTGGGCTGCAAGGGGGGAATAGTGGAAGTCTGGTGCAAAGAGAACCATCAGAGAGTCGAGACGCTACAGAGCGGAACGAACGCCAAGATTCACTGCATGGCCCTGCACGCAGATGAAGAATTCTTGGTGATTGGTACATCAGACGGGTGGATTCAGGTGCAAATCTTAACCTTGAATCGATGAGCTCGGATTTGTGAAAGACAACAAACCGCGGTCGTTTCGTTTCAGCCATTTCTTCTGGTCTTAAGATCATATGACAATGCACATTTCAGTCGACTGTTGTACTCACAGAACGATTTGTGTTGCGCTTCGCAGGCATGGGGTTTGAGCTGAAGAGAAGCTGCCGCGGCTTTTGTCGACCGGTGTGGATAGATGATGAGAAAATCGAAGACTAATATGACCCAAGAAATTCTTTTTGTCCCTCCCAATAAGCATCCTCAGCAATGTTAGCATGCATGTTCTTGAAAATTTGACTGTATATACCTCAAGTTCAATAACAGATACTGTCAGCAAAATTCATTCTTCGTCCATTGAAAAGATTGGTGCTTGTAAACAAGGACCATGAAAACCCTTCAATCTTAACACCATTTTTAACATCATCAGAACCGTAAGTAACCAGTTCATCGCGTTACATCTTATGCTTGTCGCATACCAGATTTCAAATCTTCATCGTTCTCGAAAATTTGATGTGGAAAGATACATGAGATATCAGATGCGACACTCGAGAAAATCCTGGACGAGGCGTATGTGTCTAGTCTTTATCAGCTCCCACATGTGGTACGACAGTCTCCAGAAGTTCGTTTCAAAATCATGTGCTCTCAAATTTTTAGACAAATTTCGCAAGACATTGCGATAGACATAAGACCAGCATGTCAAATACTGATGTGCATAAACCCTAATAAAAGAAAGTAATAAATTGAGCCCCACATCGTCTGCATTGTCAAAGCATCTAGAAACATTCAGCTCAAAAATTAAAAAGTTGCTTAATCAAATCGCATCAACTGCGTACAAAGTTAGAGTTATCTGGAGAGACCGAGTACTTGAATTTAATTGGTTCGTAAAACTTATGGGGTGTCCTATATGATTCTTACCTGAAATTGCTCGTACCATGAATTGTGAGAAAAATAATTAAGGACGCATTCAAAAGATAAAGAAGAGAAAACCTGTGTGCTATCTCGATGATTGTCCTCTCTTCCTTGTACTATGAACCCAACCTAGTTGTTTTTTCTGGTGGTGATTCGGCTGTCTTTTTTCTTTTCTTTTCTTTTAATTATTTTAATTTCCTTATATTTTCCATATTCAAATATATGCTGAAAGTGAAAACACTCCCCGTGCTTCTTCCGTCGATGTGCGCAGATCACTTTACATTCATGAAGCATTCAGCATTTTGAACAAAGATTTCAAAACGACAACCCATATCGAAAGGATTTAATCAGACTCACCCACCCACCTGAACTAGAAGATATGATTTCATTTCATCATATTCCAAATTCATTTACGATTTTTAGTTGATTTTGCTGTTTTCCAATCCAAATTAGTTCGATTTGCTTTTGAACCAAAGTGCTCAACAAACGCATCAAATGGTGTACTTGTTGTACCAAGTTATGCTAATCGGAATTTCTTTAAACTAAAATTGAGCTGAGAGGTAATCCCATCTTCATTTAAGTACAAGTCTCAAGAATATTGGTCAACAGCAGAATTTGGTTGATTATATTCCAAATGGATATAAAATTGAATTTCTGCATTGCTCCTAACCATAAAAATTTATTTAATACCGCTCATCTCCCCCAAACTTTGTAAAGCCAATTCCACAATTAGAATTAATAATTCCATCGGTTTTATTGTTTTTTCCTCCCATTTTTAATATATAAACCAAACAACACGAAACCTTTGTTGTCTTTTTGCCCGAAAAGTAACAGAAAAACACGACAAAAAAAGCATTAATGACATTTGCCGGTAAAGCCCTACCAAATCACATGAGAAAGATTCATCGACTGCTCCTTCTAAAGACACTCCCGGGGCCAATGTGAGCTTACAGCTCGTAGTCCACGACAAAACAGATAAATAGAGCCCAAAATAAATGAAATCTATCAAATAACAAGCATTCGTAGATTCCCACATGGCTGAGGATTGGGAATGGACCCCTGTAAAACAAATGGGCAGATGCTACCAAAAATTTCAAATCGATAAATAAATTAATTTTTATATCACAAAAACTCATAAATCAATACATTCACTTCATATTTATCTCAAAATTAATAATCTTAAATCAGCACGCACACATACCACAATTAACCTAAATCGATATATTCGCACTAAATTCATTTCATGTGGCAAATTTGAGATCTTTTTTTGGTAAATTTGAAATAAGTATGTTGATTTAGAGCAGATGTGATATGAGTATGGTTTTGAGATATCGTGGTGTAAAAGTTAAGTTGAAATGAATGTAGTCTGCATGTACCCGTACGAAAATTTGTATGATGAAAACATGAGTGCACATTAAATGTGATGCAGGTATAATTTGAGATTTTTGTGGTACAAAATCAAATCAGGGGTTCTTGGGGGGAGAATCCAACTTTTCTGCATGTGCGGTCGGCAATCAAGAGCCCCCCACAAAAACAGAACGAGCCCCTCTCCTGCGCCTGCACGTGTCGGAGCAGCAACATTTGACCACGGCAAAATCCAAGGTTTCAATCTCTCCCTCTTGTCTCTTCCGGGTTGGCCTTCACTTCCTATTTATGCCGGCGACGGCCGGGGCAGTTCGATGTCTTGTTCTTCCCTCTTCTTCCCTCTTGAATTGCCAACTTCACTAGGCCCCACAAGGCCTTTTTTTCTTTTTTCCTTCTTATGACTTCTATTGTTAGTTACAACTGATGTATCCAGTATTAATTGACAATCGACTAGTTCTCAATAAGTCTTGAAATTTCGTTATCATGACTTTCATCGGATAATTATAGGATCATATACTCTCGAGGCGATCAAAGAGATTAGAAATGAATTTTATATTTCATCAGTGCACGTGACTATTGAATTATACGAGACATTTCGCTTTTGAATGGTAATTCTAAAAGAATGTGTACATATGGTGATCGAAACTTGTTCTTTAAATAGCCGGTCGAATTTTATAAGGGCATATAAGTGAAAGTATCACGGCACATCAATAGCCTAAATAATGTGTCCTTTTTGTTTCGTACTATCTCGACTAGAGGACATCATTGCTAACTTTATCATCTAGTTAGTCCTCATAGACTTTGCATAATTATTTGTAAGCAAACTGAAAATTGACAACTAGGACTCCTGGCCATAGGGACCACAACAAGACCCTTCATTGTCTGCTCGTTTAACTTGGTCCCAAATCACCAATAATCGATTCAAATTGGCATCATATGTGCAAAAAGATCATTTGTATGAGCATGACATGTTTAAAAATAGAAATAAATTCATCAGTGGATGAGACTAACCACATGTGCCGAGATTAATTTAAAATTATTTGAAAATTCAACATGCATCCCCACGGTACAAACTCTCTCTTGAATCCCAAATGGCATGATAAAATCTTTCAATCTTTCTTTAGCGTTATAGGTTTGGTATTTACCTAATTTTGAATACCATGATATTTATTTAGAGTACATGCATATATTACTTAAAGTATAATTTTGAGGATGATTTTACAATTGAATAGTTCGTATAAACTCATATTTGTATTTTTAAGAAGGATTGATATCACGAAAAATCTTCAACTAATACCCTAACGATAAATTTACCTAAAATTAATTTTTTAATCACAAAAAACTCAAAACTGATCTACGATAAATTTAACACTAAAAACTTTAAACTAGTACATTTGTAATAAATCTACCATTTGTTTTTTTTTTTGGTAAGTTAAATCTACCATTTGTTAGTTTTTGTTAATTTGGATTAATATCACTATATACCAACTGTTACGTATTATACAACTTAATAATTTGACAATAAAAATTTATAGAAATTGATGAAGGGTTAGCTTGAGATATTTTGGCTAAATTTGTCATAGCCACATCAATATAGAGTTTTTTTTTTCTTCGTGGTTTTAACCTTTATAAAAAGAAGAAAGTCCAAAAGTACTTAATTTGCTGTTGCACCTATCCGTCCCTGAAATAGCTCCAAAAACCCTAGGGACATCTTGACTAGAAGATGTGGGATTACTGGCAGGGGGGGATTAATCATGACAATTTATAGCATGGTTGACAAAAAAAAACAAGCCTAGCTTTATTAGGGATGTAATGTTTCACAGTTGGAAACCACCCATGGAAAAATGTAGTTTCCATAGGCCGTGGGTGCCGTTGGATACCGGGCCCCCCAATCTTGGTGCATTTGAACAGGAAAAAAAATGAATCTTTGAGATCCATTTTGAAATCTACTGGTTTTTTAAATCATCATGGGAAAATCTAATGGTTTTTTTATGGTATGGAGAAACCAAAAAGTGCAGACTGCAGTAGCTGAAAGACCCTTTGACTACAAGCCACTCTCACTCTCTCTCTCTCTCTCTCTCATTTAATTTCTTGGATTCTTGAACTACAAAGAGCCTGGCAGCAACAACTCTGGAACGACCCAGATGCTACTTTGTCCTTGTTTCTCTCTCACTCTTCCATCTGTGCAAGCTTCTTTTTCCCATTGAGAGGTGGGTCTTGCGAGTGTTCTAACTGAGAGTGAGACCTCGAGTTCCTTGCTGAAGAGGGTTTGAGGAGGAGGAGGAGGAGGATGAGTGCTTCCAGGTTCATCAAGTGCGTCACCGTCGGAGATGGGGCTGTGGGCAAGACTTGCATGCTCATCTGCTACACCAGCAACAAGTTCCCAACAGTGAGCCTCTCGGTCTTTACCGTTCTTGATTTTGTTGTTCTGTGAAGTGGTCTCTCTGTTCCTCCATTTTGTTTTTGTCTTTTCGAGGATGATTCCTATGGCTGTACAAGATGCGATCTTCAAGAAGTTTCTTGATTTGTGCATACCATGAAAAACCAGCTGAAACTCCACTCTTTAATCCTCCTCTTCTCTCCTGCTGTTTCGTTGCAGGATTATATACCGACCGTGTTTGACAATTTCAGTGCCAATGTGGCTGTGGATGGGAGCATTGTTAACCTGGGACTTTGGGACACTGCAGGTACACTTACAACAGTGTCTGAAAATTGCATAGTTGACTGTTTCTTCTCGTTGGGAGAGCTTGGGCTTGGAGAACTTTTGGTTCCTTTCTTTTTCTTTTGGTAATCTGGTGCTGCCTTTTTTGATGTTGAAAGGTCAGGAAGATTACAGCAGATTGAGGCCGTTGAGTTACAGAGGGGCAGACATATTTCTGTTAGCCTTTTCGCTAATCAGTAGAGCTAGCTATGAAAATGTCCTAAAGAAGGTACTAATTATTCCCATGCTCATGCCTTTATCTCACTTTTTCTCACCTTTGTCCTCTCTCACCTCACCTCCTTTTGCCCCTTTTCCGTAGTGCACATTTTTCAGATCCTGCCAGATGAAAGTGGCTCATCTTAGTTTCAAACCGTGCACTGAGCCATACACTTTCCCTTTACTTGCTTGCGAATCAACTTTTTTTTTCACTGATGTATTGATCAAGTTAGCCGTTACTGTTGTTTTTGAATTAACAGTGGATGCCTGAGCTCCGGCGGTTTGCGCCTAATGTTCCCGTCATTCTTGTGGGAACGAAGTTAGGTAGGTAGAAAACCAGCTAGTCTGTATCTGTAACGAGCCTTCTTTGTTTCACAGTAGAGAATTATTCAGCAATTGACGTATTCTATCCTGTAAATTGTGTCAGATCTTCGCGAGGACAGAGGGTATTCAGCTGATCACATGGGATCTAACATCATAACAACTGCTCAGGGAGAGGAGCTCCGCAAGCAAATTGGTGCTGCAGCTTATATCGAGTGCAGCTCAAAGACTCAGCAGGTAAATCGAAAAATCCAGCAACGATGTTTGACTTTTCGGAGGTCCGAAGCTGATAGTTTGCCTTTTGTCGTGTCAGAATGTTAAAGCTGTCTTTGATACGGCCATCAAGGTGGTTCTTCAACCTCCAAGAAGGAAAGAAATGCCAAGCACTAGAAGGCCTCGGAGATCAGGCTTTGCGATTGCGTAAGTTCACATTTTCATCGTCTCTGTCTGTAGCTCTTTCTTGCCGATCATAATGCTTCTGGGAGACGAGACTATCCTCGACTTTCATTCAGGAATTGAATTTGCTAATTTGGCATTTGGGTGGACTATCTTTAACTTGCGACTGTTTCTGCCACAGCAGAGATAGACAAATCTGCCCCAGATATACTATAGAACTAGTGAAAGCCCAATCCAAAATCTTAAGCCATTAGAGGGAGTCAGGCGACATGTATGTCACAGCCTGTAAAACCTTTGTGTTTAAGCTTCAAGCAATTCGTGATATCCCATAACAAGTGGTGTGAAGAAAGAGAGAAATTTCAATAACAGCTTGTCAGCATTTCTAACATCAGCACATTTGAATCATACAGGAAGCATGTAAATTCTAGAATAATTCACCCACTTTATTGGAAAAAATAAACTAGAGGATGGGTGACCGATGCTTCTATGATCAGACGTTTCATGGTTTCTAGATGAATTATAGAAATGTTTGCGAAGATGGTCAAGTGGTATCTTCACCTCATCTCAGTTATCAATCTGTTTTTCCTTTGCATCCACTTGGGCAGAGAAGTAATAAGCCCTCGCATGAGCCCAATTCAGTTGCTTCGGTATGCGACTAAGAGAACAAGTAATCTTTCATTGTGATAGAAATGTGGAAATTCTTACCCATGCATGGTTATTTTCTTTACTATCGTCATTTTGATGATTAGACAAAATCAAGCAGTGTTTGGGCAGGTCTCTCAATTTTTGATGCAAGTATCTCATTATGGACTTTTAAGTTCTCTGATGAGAGTTAATATGAGAATCAGATATCTGTTGGCTCATTCTTTTTAATCCCGTGAAAGCTAGACCAAATCAACAACCACAATGCCTCTCTCAGGCATGAAAGTGTGCATAATCTATTTAGATCTGATTGAGTTATCTCGAAAAGAACTCTGAAGGATTGGGTCGAATAACATTATGGCAGCATTACTGAATACAATACCTTACATCATCATTTATTCGCTTTGAAGATATTCGTGAATCTGCAAAATCTCAACTCTTTCTTACACGTACCATGTGCCCGATTGCAGGAGCATCATGTGTGGAGGTTGCGTAGCTTAAGATGTCTGGAGTCGAGACTGGCAACCGACCTCTCTCAGATGGTTAGCAAATGCTTGGCGAATCACTTGCCGAGAAAACAGGCAGAAAGAAGAAGATTGCCTTGACCGACTGTGTTTAGTTGTGTAGGCTGTAGCTGCTGCAATATTAGAAAGGGTTAGAGAGATTACTTAGTAGTGTTTAGGAGGGAATTGTTCATTCTCTCACGTACTGCCTACTACTATGTTTCTTTCTGTCCATGGCTTTACCTTAGTGCACTGTTTCTTGTCATGTATCGACATGTTATGAGATGGATTGGCTATTTCTTTCGATATATCGACCCGTAAAACCCCTCTTTAGCTTCTGTCGCCAGCTCAATGCAAAGATTATCTGTGTAAACTGCAGTTCCCAAGCAAGAAAGAAATGCTGTGGTTTCTTTCTTGTTTCCAGTGGATGCTGTGTGTCATTACCAAGCTAAGGTTGAGCTGGAGTTCTGATCATCAAGATGGTCTTTTCTCTGATGGTAACTCCCCTGTGGAAAATCGACTTCCCTTTGTTTGAAGCTCCGGCACGTTCCGGCTAGAACATGCCCATCATCGCCCCTAGACGAGATGACATTCTGAGCGTACCAGCGTCAGATCACGGCTGCATTGTATCCATGAACACAACCACGCGCGCACACACCCTAAGTTTCATCTAATCCTGGTAACATATAGAAAGCCGTCCACCGGAAAACTCATTCCCAACTTCTGATGCTACCAAGCGCCCGATGACAGTTCGCTGCCGCCTGCAGAGGAAGTGGTAACGACAGCGACCGAATTTCGCCTTGGCCGGCATAGCTGGAATCGGCAGGCCTTAAATTTCTGCTTCCCTGTTGATTTCTGATATGCCTCAAGATTCAGGTGGTGAGAACCTAGCCATCCTCCATGTTCTCCCATTCTATTCATCGTTCCCTAATGTTCGCTGCCACAATGGGAGAAGTCAAATTGGACTATCCTTCTCTATAATTTCCTTTTTTGGAGCGAACGTCATGAAATCTTTAATTTTGCATAACGGTTTTAATCAAGTCCTCTAGGCTCTAGATTCAACTAATCTGAGGTGACATGTATTGCGTTCATTTTTAGAATTTCCAGTTTTATAATCGAAGAGTGACAAAATTATTTGATGTTAGATTATTGTTGACTATCATAAATGTATTGACTTCGATTAAATTATATCTAGAGTTAAACAAAGGGGATTTGATTAGAAAATTTATGGAAGTCCAGCGACTTGATTGAAGACAAATTAGTAAAGATCAAGGATCTAATTGAAAAAAAAAAAAGAAATGCCCAAGTTCAAATTTTAAAAATAGGCTTTCACCTTTTTCTTTTTTTCTTAATCTTTTTCCTCCTTTTAATCTTGCCCAAAAAGTCCAACCAAAAAAAAAAAAAAAAATTAAGATCTCGCCAAAAAAGAAGAAAAGAGAAGAAGAGACGTTCGTCTGACTCGTCTCGCTGCGAAAGCTCCGCCGGGAGTCCCCTCCACGCCGCCGTCACTCTCTCCCTCTTGGAGCTCCGATGGACCCGGACCCGAGCCCGGACCCGAACCCGCCGAAGAGCTGGAGCATCCACACCCGGCGGGAGATCATCGCCCGGTACGAGATCCTGGAGCGCGTCGGCTCCGGCGCCTACTCCGACGTCTACCGCGGCCGCCGCCTCTCCGACGGCCTCGCCGTCGCCCTCAAGGAGGTCCACGACTACCAGTCCGCCTTCCGCGAGATCGAGGCCCTCCAGATCCTCCGTGGCTCCCCCCACGTCGTCCTCCTCCACGAGTACTTCTGGCGGGAGGACGAGGACGCCGTCCTCGTGCTCGAGTTCCTCCGCAGCGACCTCGCCGCCGTGATCGCGGACGCCAGCAAGCGGCCGAGGGACGGCGGCGGCGGCGGGGGGTGGCGCCGCTGCGGGCCGGCGAGGTCAAGCGGTGGATGCTGCAGGTCTTGGAAGGGGTCGATGCGTGTCACCGGAACTCGATCGTTCATCGCGACTTGAAGCCCGGGAATTTGCTCATATCGGAGGAGGGAGTGCTTAAGATTGCTGATTTTGGGCAGGTGAGGATTTGAGGTTTTGGCTTTGGATGGTGCGAAATTCTGGCTTTTGTTATATAGGGGTTGCGGTTCAAATTTGGTTTTTTTAGCACGAAGGACGTCATTAGTGAGTGTTTTGCTGGCGGAAATTTGTTTGTTTGGCACTGTTGGTTGGTGAATTGGGATTTGATCTTAGCTGCTGGGGCAAGGGAGTAGGAACTAGGAAGTGGAAGATGACTGATCCTATGTTGTTCGCCTCATCGTATATATCGGAGTTCTGTGTCGGTTCAGGGGGTCTGTGTTACTGTGGTAATGTCTTTGCCTCGCCGTCGCTGGGCATTTTCCATTTCTCCAGTTGGGTTTTTCGAAAATTTGCATGATGTTTCGTTTGCTCCTCAGAGCGATCTTGACAGAGATGAGGTCGAACGAGGATTTGTCGACTATGAGATCTGTCAATCGTGAGATTTGCTTGAATTGTCAATTTAGTCCTTGGCAGCGGCATGACCTATGGATGCAAGGCTGTTGACCATGTGACCGGAGTGAGCTTAAATGTTGGGAAGCTGGTGAATTGGGTAGATATGGAGAGATATCACCACATAAATGATATTTGATAATGTCAGTGCGATTATGGTAGCCAAGTAGAAACAGGCTTTGGTGTTGTCGGTCGCAGTGGGGTGGTCATTGAAGTTAGGACTCGAAAGAAGTTGGTGGCTATTCTGGTGCTTAGAAGAGCACTGCATGTAGCGCATGTTTGGAAATGATTTGATTTCTGTCGATTCAGTTTCAACTCAGTGCCGATTGTTGTCGTAAGTTAATTTTCACTTGACTGACTTGGTTTGTAATGCCTTTAAAAGCTACAACACTTCGCATGAGTTGCTCTTGACATCTTCATGCAAATGTCAGTTATTCTGTATCTTTAGAGATGTCAGATCTGAATTCATAAGTTGTTCAACTGAAAAAAGGTCCTGTGTTTATAATTTTCTTTATCATTTCATGCACTGATCAGGCAAGGATACTCCTGGATGATGGAAATGTTGCTCCAGACTATGAGCCTGAATCATTTGAAGAGAGATCATCGGAACAGGCTGATATCCTTCAGCAGCCAGAAACTATGGAGGCGGATACCACATGTCCTGAAGGTCAAGAGCAGGGAGCTATCACTAGGGAGGCATACCTCAGAGAGGTGGACGAATTCAAGGCTAAAAACCCTAGGCATGAAATCGACAAGGAAACAAGCATATTTGATGGCGATACTTCTTGTCTGGCCACATGCACGACCAGTGACATTGGAGAAGATCCTTTTAAAGGTTCCTATGTTTATGGGGCCGAAGAGGCTGGAGAAGATGCACAAGGCTCTCTCACATCTTGTGTTGGGACACGCTGGTTCAGAGCACCTGAACTGCTCTATGGGTCCACAGACTACGGGCTTGAGGTTGATCTCTGGTCACTGGGATGCATTTTTGCCGAGCTTTTGACTCTGGAACCCCTTTTCCCCGGGATTTCCGATATCGACCAACTTAGTAGAATCTTCAATGTTTTGGGCAACCTGAGTGAGGAAGTCTGGCCAGGCTGTACGAAACTTCCAGATTATAGAACAATTTCATTCTGCAAAATCGAAAACCCCATCGGCTTGGAATCCTGCCTGCCGAACTGCTCAAGTGATGAAGTCTCTTTAGTTCGGCGACTTCTTTACTACGATCCAGCTGCGAGAGCCACTCCCATGGAACTGTTGCAAGACAAGTACTTCACTGAAGAACCACTTCCAGTACCAGTTAGTGCTCTCCAGGTGCCCCAGTCAAAGAATAGCCATGATGAGGACTGTCCTGGTGGTTGGTATGACTACAATGACATGGACTCGGATTCTGATTTTGAGGACTTTGGCCATTTGAAGTTCACACCTACAAGTACTGGTTTCTCTATACAGTTCCCCTAGTCATCGTGAGAATGCAGGGATCAAATTTGTGAGTTCTACGTAAAATATTGCTACGGATAATGTTGTGAGGCGAGGCAGTCGAAATTACGGAGGTTGACTTCTTTCGACATTCATATGCTTGCTGTTATAGACAAGGGGGACGTGTCTGTAAAAGACCATAAGAGGGTTATATCCTCGGTGTCCTTTTTTCTTGTAAATTTCCTTCACCAGAGACACAAATTCCCATCGACTTGTCATCTCGAAGCTGTGGACGCACCACTTTCTCCCAGCGCCTTCGTATTGATTGATGAAGCGTTTCCGAAAGCTCTTATTTCAACAGCTTAGTTTTGGATGAAGGGTTTTAGCCCCATATATTGTAAACAGAAGATGGGCAATACGCCCGAAAGCATTCGTTGCGAAGGAAGCAAGATCCGAGATAATTCGTCTCAAACCAATAACGAACATGCCGGCAAATCCATTGTAAACACACCACATATGAATTGATAGATCTAATACAAGTGCACATGAAGGACTTGCTCAGCGAAGACATAAATATGTACTCTGCGAGTGTATAATATGCGTTCATCAAGGCTCTCTCTCTCTCTCTCGCATATTTCTGTAATATTGGATTATCATCCGCCTATCCCAAGGCAATGGTGAAGCAGAGAGCGTTACAGAATCTCACCGAATGGGCGTTACAGAATGATACAGAATGCATTTGGAGTTGAGATAAGGGGTTAGGAGGAAAGTATAAGTATTCTTCTGTAGCAGCTCTACATCTGGGAAAGGAGTGCAATCTCAATTTCTTGAAGTGACTTTCCTTTAGTTTCCATAACGTTTCTTTTCACAAAAATCACTGCCAGTAAGCAAAATGCTGCAAAGATTGAATACAGGATAGAAGGTCCGAGCAGCTCCAGCAAACGCAGGAAAAGCAGGCCTACGAAGAAGTTTATCACCTGAAGAACAAAACATAAAGACAAGGCAAACGAATAAGACAGGATTGTTAAGTTCCTCTGTCATATCTAATTTTAAAATCAACAGTGTATTCTTTGTTCAAGAACAGGTGATGTAACTGCATCTTGATGAAAACAAAGCAGTAAATAGACATGGGCACATTACCCAATGAACAGACATGCAGACTGCCATGGCTTTAGCTCGAATCCTGCTAGGGAAAATCTCTGGCAGAAGGAGACCTGGAACTGGACCAGCTCCTAGGGCAAAAGTTAGCACAAACCTGCACAATTACACACTTAATTTATCAACAAGGTCACAATCATCATCATCATCATCATCCATTGGCTAATCATAACTCCTCTATAGTATCACTAATCTTTTAATAAGAAGTCATCTACAGGAAAGTACATAAGCAATCCAACCGCCTTAGGTATCTCCTAGCCATAGGTTGTTGTATCACATTGATCCTGCAAGCTCATGTGAATTCACGACAATATGTCTATAAGATCTTTCCATATAACAGGAATCCCATGCAAGGACAAGAGTAAGACATGTTTTATGCCCTCCCAAGACCTGCAACAAGATAACCAAGTGCACAGGGATGCCCTCATCCACTATAAACTAATACATGGAATCCACATGCATGCATGCATGTATAAATATAGAGAGAGAGAGAGAGAGGAAGAGGGAGAGGGACATGCGCGCATGTGCGATAAAGAGAACTCACATCAGCATGCCTCCCACGGATAAATAAAGAGCCCCAGAGCCTTTCAAATAAGAACTTGCAGAAGCAACTTGAACAAGCATGGACATCGCCTGCATATTGAACAAGTACACTATCAGTTTTATGACTACTGCTTGACGATGCAAAAGTTCTTTTAAGTGTTCCTTCGTATGAATAATTAAGATTTTTTTCACCACCTTGACTTCCAATGCCAAACTTGGAGTACTCTCATCTCATGTTTACTATTAATACTATAATTGGACAGGCTGACTTGCCGATGCAGTTTTTTTTGTTTATCCCATTATTTCCCTTACATGCGATATCCACACCCTAGTAACACTTTTAACTATCGAGAAGAAGTCTTAAGAGTGTAATAACAAATTACCATGCCAAAAAAGCTCCAAAGGAGGAGTACCCTCCTTCCCAGTTTATCCATCAATGCCATTGCAACAATAGACCCTGTATGAACAAGAATACACCAGTTAAGGGATAAAGTTTTTTCTTCCACTTAATGAATACCTAGAAGCAGTGTCATACCAGATAAATTTGCGACCCCTATGAAGACATTTGCAAGACCTGATGGCACACCCGCACTTCTAAAGACGGCAGAAGAAAAATAAAATACAGCATTTATTCCTGAGAGCTGTTGCAGAGCAAACAGTGCTGAGCCAATAAATACGACTGCAGAAAGCATATAATAATGAAGCACATCAGAGAGAGTGAGAGAGAGAGAGACCAATGACATCAGCATTGAAACTTGCAAAGAATAGAAGCACTAGCACATACCACAAAGTGCTAATTCCTACCTCTAAAATGACGACCGTGTAGCAACTCGGAGATTGTTACGCTATCAGAGTCGTCACCTCTGTCTGACTTAGACAACTCAGCAATTGCAGACTTGACATGTGATGCTCCTAGAAGCCGTTCAAACTCAGCTTCTGCTTCAGTGATTCTTCCTCTCTGTGTTGTGCCAATCATGGGCAGTAAGTTAAGTTACAACATAAGCCCTAAAAATAGACCAGGGTGCATTTACTGAAGTTTGATCAGCCTCATCCTTTAGCAAGGATCACTACTTTGTCAAATTGGAAGCCATTACCCCTTGAGCCAAAATAACAGAAACTTGTTCAACCATTTACAGGAATGAGACAATAATCCCACAATCGAGTAATTGATTTGAGAAACCTAGCAAAATCACACACGGGGAGAGAGAGAGAGAGAGAGAGAGAGAGAGAGAGAGATTTTTCTTAAGTCTGATTTTAGAGAACATCCAACTAGAGAAATGAATTAATTATATTTTCTTTTGTTGGGTCTGTGGGGAATGACATGAAATTTCCCTTAAATAAGCTGTTTTTAATGAAAAATCTGTGTATATGTGTATTTGCTATTGATAACAGAACAAAGAGACATGCTAACAGCAGAAAACAGAAAAACTCATGAAAGCAAACCTTGTATAACCAGTGTGGGCTCTCTGCACAAAAGCTCATGGCGAGACAAAGAATAGTGGCTGGAATTATAGATAGCAAGAAGCAAACACGCCACCTGAACAAAGAATTTAGAGCATCATTAACAAAAGTTTGGCCGCTAAACCCCATGGGTGACCATGGGTATCGGAGAGGAACTGGCCCTGACAACCAAGAAGTGCAGGTTTCAATGCCTCACACCCAGGCCTTACCCAATCTCACCCAGAGTGCATAGTTGACGCAGCACACACTCTGTGAGAGGCTTCGTGGACTTGTGCAGTGTAAATGTTGTCCGGATGGGAAAGAAGAAGAAGAAGAAGAAGTACAGCCAGTAGATATGGTGGAATGAAGAAACATAAGCAGCACACAAGCATCTGAGGAATACAAACTGAATCAAATCTAGCACATTCTCACCAGCCAGTAATTTCCTTCACAGGGATTCCAACCAAAAGAGATCCCATTAGCCCAAGACATGTAGCAATTTGAATAAAGCTTCCATAAGTACCCCTCACAAAAGCAGGAGAAATCTGATTTTGTAAGAAATCAAAATAGGATTAGACATAATATGATTTTTCTATTGTAAAATTTAAACATGCTACCATGGAACTCTTAAAAAGAACACTGTACCTCTGTCACGTAAAGAGATGCAAGAGGAGGACCCAAACCCATTCCTGTCCCAACCAGTATCCTCCCAAGTAGCATACCTGTGAGAGTTTTGCTCTTCGCACTGCAAATTATAGGTTTTCCTTCTATTAAACACAAAGGACTATATTTCACTTTTAATTTCATCTCTATAGTCAGATGTATGGCCCGCACATATAGAAAACGTGTACAACACATACTAACAACCAAAAAAACCATAAACTCTGTGAGTGTATCAACAGTCTATTAATTCAAACTGTCGGAAACTTGTCGCCGCATATATTCCATTCGTCTGGGTTCAAGTATCGGAAGGATCAGTAACAAAATCAACTCGACATCTAAAGGGTTATTATATGGTCAAAACAAAGCAGTGCGTATTCTTAGCTTTTGACCGTTATTTTTTCGTTCTTCTCTTTGCAGCAGCTACACGAGTAAATATATTTGCCTCTTAAGGAAATAGCAGAAGACAGAAAGTACAGTATTAAAAAGTTGAAACGTAATAACAAAGAAAGGCAAGCCTTCTTAATAGGGGAGTGAAAATCACAAAATAGGGCCCGTTTTTCGTATCAAATTTGTGGAAATAACTATTTCAAGGAATACAGACACTACCTTACAAAAGCACCAAGAATCATGGGCAAGGCACACAACTGAAAAGCCCTGCGGCGTCCCAGCCCATCTGCAATCCAACCGCTGAAGAGAGATCCAACAAAAGCACCAGCAAGACAGGTACTCACCACCAAACCTTCATTTAGCACAAGCCAATATTTTCAATTATCCAACTGAAGGAGGATCGGCAAAAAAAAAAAAAAAAAATGGAGGAAAACTGAGTAAATCGGTATATCTCACCTTCAGCGAGAGTATCTCCACTGAAACCCAAATCTGAAGAGATGCTCTCAAGGGGTTCGTTGACTACCCTGTGTGAATAAGACATTGCAAAGAGTGTCATTATATCATAATAAATACTTACTTATATTATACCAGCTGAAACTTAAGCTACGTTTGAAATTCGAAACTAAGAACATACCCAAGATGGTATCCAAATAAAAACGAAGATATGGTAGCCACCAGCACATACGGCAGTGAAAGCCTCCATGGAGGATTCGAGCTTTCTTCTTCTACACTGCTCTGCAAAAGAGCTAGACAGATACAACAATCAAATTGCAACATAGTACCAAACAATTGTGGACATTACTGCAAGTTTTTAACTAGATAGATAATGGACCAGAGATTCCACTCATAACAGTAGCGTGGAACTGTTGCCACGTGTGCAACACTTTCGAAAGCCACAAAGCATTAGTGTTTCTCAATTTACAAACTAAAGCATCTAGATCAGCAACTTATGCATTAGCTTCGGTGCATATTAACAATTTGAAAATAACATTAAATACAGATGTTTCTGGCTTTATATCAACACCTTCAAGATCAATTTGCTTGTGGAGACTAATTAATCAGGAAGAAGCCACTTTCTTGTGTTTGTGCTTTGATGCGACTGGTGATTGAAAGGAAAAACAATTCCAAATTGCAAAAAGAAAGTTACCGGAAACATCTTCCACGTCCATTTGATTCAAATTTTCTTTTGGCGGTATACGCTGGTATGTGTGGCTCCACATGCCAGTTTTCAGCCAGTCCAGAAAGCTTGACGCTTCGTGGCACTTACAGCCCTCACCTGTCAAAATGAAAACTCTGTAAGTTCAAGAAACCTAGGTGGTAGTGCAGGATCACACTGACAGACAGCAGAGGATAACCGTGCTATCTTGCAATTGCTGCTACTGACTTTTAACCCATAAGCTCGTGCCAGTTTATCACGTTTGCCATCGTCTCTCCTCAATCAACAATTACAAGAAAAAAACAAAAGCATATCAAAATACTAGACAATCTATAACCCAGTAGTAGAGCCATGAGCACTGGACTACTGGGCTTCACTGAGACCAGCTTATCAAACTTCTGACCGTTTTCTTTCTTCTTAGATTGCTAGATATGGGATCCTCTCAGCATCCTAGTAAAACTAAAGGTCAGAAAATCCAGTAGCCCGTATCCTGCGGTCCGAGCACGACATCACTCTTCTCAAGCTTCATCAGATGCACGAACCTAACTTGGCCGTGATCAGCCACCGGTTCGCACACGGAATCGAGCAAGAAAAACGGTCAAAGCAAAGGCATGAGCAAAACCGCGTGAACGAACGTGTACGATAGTTCCTTCGTGCTAAAAATCGGGGGCGGAAAAAGGACCAAGACTCGTCTACGTTGCCATGTGGATACAGAAAAAAGAGCTACTCCAGTAAATCGAAGAAGTCCTAAACGATCCGGCGAAGCGAATCTCTCTAATCCTCGAATTCCACTTCCCACTTCCCACGAGCAAACAACGACAGCGCCAATCAGCTGATCTCTGAAACAAAAGGCGAAATCGGCACCGATAGAAAAAGCACGAAGCTCGAAGGCGACGATCCTTCTCGTCGTCGTCGTCGTCGTCGAGCTTCGGGATCGAACGCGGTTTACCTGATATCGTCTCGACCATCCGAGGATCGGCCGGAGAGGTGGACCGAAGGACGCGGCGGGAAGATGAACGAAACTTCCGCACACAGAGAGAGAGAGGGCGCGAGAGAGAGAGAGAGAGGCAGGCGAAGTGTCACTGTTGTGCTCCTACTCAACAGCTGACCCGCAACGTCACCATATTCCGCCCACCGCTGAAGTTGCAGGTCTCACGCCAACACGTTCACGCCTCCATCATCAAGCGCAAAACAGTAAAGCGGTCGGGAGAGAGAGAGAGAGAGAGAGAGGGTTCGCGAAAGCTCCATGGATGAAGAGAGAGAGAGAGAGAGAGAGGAGCGACCTGCGGGAGCATCGGCGACGAAGAAGAAGCGGACGAGCGTGTGCAGTTGTGGAGTCGGTTCCTTCGTCGATCGATCGTTGAATTTATGATTTTTATTTTTTTTTTCTTTTCTTCTTGTTCTTTTTCGTTGGAAAAAAATCTGAATGTCGTACGAGGAACGCTTTACTTTTCTTCCGGGGGCGGGCGAGCCTGCCTGGCCGAGCATCGTGTTTTATCCCCGAGCCACGCGTCGTCTCTCTAGAGGCTCTGGCCCGAGAAAAGTCGGGCTGTCTTGCCTCGGGGGGCCCGCTGTGCCGACAAGTGTCCCGACAAGACAAATAATATTTGTGCAGATGTATATCGAAAACCCTAAAACCCGTGAAATTATATTTCAATATAAAAAATACATATAAAATTAGAAAATTAGATTCTGAAACCTTAAGAAATTAAGAAAAAAAAAATCACGATCATTTTAATAAAAATTCCTATAAATTAAAAATTTAAAATTTTTAAAAAGTATGTTAGTATTTACTATTTGATAAAATTTTAGAATGATGAAAATAAAAATATTAAATTGATTTAATCGAGTTCTTTTATCAATTACACTTTTTAAAAATCTTAAGATTCAAAATATTAAATTGATTTATTATAAGTTTTAGGATTTGTAAAAAATTATAAAATTGTTCAAACCTTAAAAAAAAAAAACACGATCAAGTCTTGAAATTTAAAACTTTTAAAAAGTGTAATTATGTTCTAAAAATATTAAATTGATTTAATAGTTCTTTTGCACTTTTTGAAAAGGAAATATTAAATTGATTTATTATAAGTTTTGGACATTTCACCAGTATCTTCTTTACTCATCTCAGGCACAAGAAACTACTATATTTATCTATTCTCACTCGACGGAAACTACTATATCTAAAACGGTAGTTCTGAAACATTATGTTTACTTTCACTATCATGAGGCCTTCTAATTCCCTATTATTTTTGTCTTCCCTATAAAAGGGAATACAGAGGACAACGCAGGTCTCTCCCACCCCAAGGTGATTCTCCTACCTATTTTCTCCTTAAGCCTTTTAAGGACCAGGTTTAAAGTTCTAAAAAATAAATTTAGTTAACCAAGTTTTTTTATTAAATACACTTTTTAAAAGTCTTAAAATTCGAATCAATTTTTATTATAGGTTTTATAATTTGATAGTATTTTTTAAAAATCTTAGGACTTGATTACACATCCGTGGCGAATTTTATGACTTAATTGTATTATTTAAAATTTCTATAAATTAATTACACTTTTTATAATATTTTAAGAATTTTAATGCACTTATCTCATATATTTTTTCATGATGAAATTTTGTTGACATTTAATGAAGAGAAAGATTTACCATAAATTGATACGCACTGCGAAAATGCAAGGGTTAGGTAAGTGAAAGAAGAGGGTGATCGATTGAGACAAAAAGCGACTTCGAGAGGGATAGAGAGTTTTTCTTCTTATTTAAATTGAAAAATCACTCGACCGAAAAAAAAAAAAAAATTTGAGAAATCAAAGTTAAACTGAAAATGTAGTGAAAAGAGTTGATCCCATTGCATTAGTAAATTTATTAAATTAATAAATTGCAATTGCTGAATTAATTTGATCTGTTGCCATTTTTTTATTTGCTTGGAACAATTTCAAAGGTGTTTGCCGATATTTTTTTTCCTTCTAATCCTTTGTCCTTTCTTGGTTTTTAAGAATTTGAAATTAGATTTTCACTCAACCCTATTTTGTAAATACTATGGATTTTCATAACAAATGAGGAGTGGCATTTACAATCATGTAATTTGATGACCGCGATAAAAGCTAAAATATGATAATTGCACTTATCTATCATTGTTGCCAAGTAAAAGAGAAATATAATTGAATTGAATAAATTTCATGCGATTTGTTTTATAAAAGTAGCTGGAATTTCTCATATTTTTAATATAAAAGTCACCATACGAAAAATCCTACTCTTTCCTTCTTCATCTCCTGTTTTTGTATCCTTGTCACTTCTGATGTCAATTCCATCCCTGTCCTTTTCCATTTGTATTTTTTGTTGACTTATGATACTAAAAACAACAACTAAAGAGTCCAAGCTCCACAAATCGTGGTGTGACAAAGGAATTTAAACTGCATGAATCATATAACAATTTGCTAAAATGAATGAATCCTTGATATCTGATCTCTGAGTATCAAATCCTAGCTTCTTGCAAATCATGCCAATCTCATTTCAAATTTGTTGCTCTCAAATCGAATTTTTAATTACTGCTATTCATGGAATAATACATAAAAATGTTAAAAATTATATATATTCCATATCTTATTTTTATAGCCTTGTCTTACTTAGAAATCAAGACAATAAAAAATAGTATAAAAGTGATTCACAATATATAAATGGGGTTTTAAATTTAAATGCACATCGAATTTGAAAATGACCTTCATAAACAAAATCAAACACCTTCAAGGCAAAAACCAAGAAAAAGAAAAAAAAAGTTTATCTTTTCTCTTTCTCGCGCAAGCAAATGGAAATAACCCAGAAATCTCCTTAGTTTTTTTTATTTTCCATTATTACCCCCACCCCAAAAAAAAAAAAAAAAAAAAAAAAATCAAATCCCTTCCTGCTTCTAGGGTTAAGGTACAGAGAAACTCGCTCGCGAAGACTCCGATCTGAACAGAGAAAAAGCAACGGAAGACCGCGAGAGCGGAGAGGCCCCCCCCCCACCACCATGGGTTCCAGAGACAAGGACCAGCCCGCTTCCCGCCACCAGCCCCTCCTCAGCAGCCTCGTCGTCCGCCCCTCCAGCAGCAGCGGCGACGGCGGCGGCGGCAGCGGGGACGGCGTCGCCGGCGGCCGCGGCGCCGCCGGGAACGACTACGAGTCCGGCGACGACCGCCGCGATCCCCTCCCGCCGTACCGCTCGGATCGGTACGCCGACGACGCCGGTACTCCTTCCTTCCTTCGTCCGATCGCCTTTTTCTTCTTCGGTCGCTTTAGGATGGTCAGTGATTATCTGAGCACGGTTGATTCGCTTCTTCCGTCGCGCCGTCGTTTCGGTGAAGCGAAATCGAGTATATGCTGTTTCCGTTTTAGGAAGTTCGCGAATGATTCTGATGGAAAATGTTGACGCGAGCGGCATCGCGATTCTTCGGAAGAAGTATCTGATGTTTAGTTATTTAGCTGCTTGATTCGACATGCTTAGAGGTGTGTGGCTTGCTTAGATCTCTAATCGCGTTCTCGTAGTAAGCCTGTGTATGAACTTTTGACTCTGTTTCTTCTGATAAAATGATATTTAGCTGGTTGTGTTTGGGTGATATGTGCTGCTAAATTTTTGGTATAGAGTCAGTAGTGCTTGAACTTTATTCAATCGGGATGCAAGTTGCTAAGTAGCGTTTATATTGATTTGACTGCTTGCTTGGTTTTTGATAATTGAAGTTTGCTGTGGGTGAAACTCGCCAAGAGTTGATTTCTGTATGGCGTAAGTCAGGGAGTTTCTAGCTGTATTATTTGCAATTACGTGTCTACTCAACCATTGTGACTGAAGATGTCGTATGCGCCGGAAACGTCCGACCTGAGTGCCATGTTGTGGTGCTAGTCCGCACTCGGGTGTGGCTTGTTATTTATCCTTACTCACCTGAGAATGGCATGGCAGTTTGTGCTGTAGTGCACAAGCATGTGAGGTGTGACCTTTGTGAAGTTGGTGGAAAAAAAATCGAGGTTGTATGGAATTTGAAAATTTTTCTGTTTTTTTCTTTACTTTTCTTGTTAGAAGCTAAGTGACGTCTGAGTTTCTTGTTCATAAACAGGAATAATCAATGTATTACCATGCTTTATTTACTCTCCTTTTTATCTGAGGATGATTGATGACATTCTCAGTCATCTTTTGAGTCCATAATATGCTACTAGCTGCATGTCAGATCTTTTGCCATATTTCAATGTCGTATAAGTTTTACATTGTGTGCAAAGTTACAGTGATAAAAAGCTTGAAAGTCACTATTATTTGCTGCCTTTGAAGAGCTTTCGCTAGTTCATGAAGGCTTGCTCCATTTATTAGTTGAACATACATGCGTAACATGTGGTTTTAATAGATTTGTTAGTCTGAAGCGTTGAATAAACTCTGCTGTTGTCTGTCACAGCTTTGAATGTGCCTGCAAGAACTTTGGTCTTGATGAAGGCATCCCGGTGTGAGTTGGTTTTAAAAAGTCAGGGTTTTGGATTTTTGATGGTTAATTATGTCTTTGGGTAACGAAGGTTGGAATGGTTTGTGGCTGGTGAAAGTACTGGTTTTAGTAGAGTTACATATTCATGCGTCTCATTTGTGACGAAGGCCGCCTTTAGGTATTATTTGCAATATTTATGGGATAAGAAAGGTGGCAGCAGTTTCAGTTTGGATATGAGGTTTTCAGTTGGGATGTGCACATGATGATTCACTTGGCATCTGAACTTGGAATGTACTTACTACTATCATTATGGTTAAAGTTCCTTGTACCTCATCCTGTTATCAGTCTGTGGCTACACATTCTGGCTGGAGGGCTGTTTTCCGTGCTTGGAGTTGGTTGATGAGGTTTCTACTCCCTTTTGCCTAAGACAGTGTGGTTACTTTCCATGTCATGAATTTGATGAAGGTGGTTCATGTTATTTCCTGAATTAGGGTTGGTTACATCTCAAAGTGGTTTAGTTGGAAATTTAGTTCAGTATTTGGTGGTGGGTATGTGGAATCTGATTCGACAAGTCACCAATGGTGAATACCATTCAAGTTAAAATGTGCATAGCTTGTTTTGGTTGAACAATCTTTAAGATTCTTTTTTGTCCTTTTGGCGGGTGCTGGGTCAGTGAAATGGCTTTTGCTGCTTCAATTATTACTCAGCAAAATGCTGGAGGCTGGGGAACATTGTCTCATGTCATTTACAATGTCCTTGAAACGCTTTGTTGCCCATGAGGTTGGCAAGTGGTGAATCAGTAATGAATATGGTGAAGACTATACCTTATAAGAACAGATGCCCAGGATACCTTTTTAGAAGTCATGGAGAGGGATATTAATGGAATTCAAAAAGAAAAGGGGTGATAATGGTATTTGCTCCAAAATTTTCTGCTGGGAATGAATTGCATCATGCCCTAAGTTAACCTGAAACGTGGATTAAGCAGAAAATCTATTTCATCGCTGTTTGGGATTTTTGTCAAAACTATTGCGCTCAATGGATGAGTTTTGACTGGAAGGGACTGGGTTCATACCAGTTGGGGTAGTTCGATGTAATTCCTGAGTAGCAGACTGTCACCTTGTGGTTCTTTCACAGGTTTACATCTGCTGCTTGTTGCAGGTCCAGTTCATCAGATTGGGCTGGTTTATGTTAGTCATGCTTTTTATTTATCTTGTAGTCTGCAGATGTGGATGCTGATATGTTCTTTGTTGTGGCTTGATGGTGTGATTATGTTAATGTTGCATTAATGGTATGGGAGGTCTCTCATCTGCTTAGGGGAATATTAATTCACTGATGTAGTGGTTTGCACGGTAGACTTGAGGCACTTGAATCTAGGAAACTGTGGGATGCGTTCTGATCCTGGAGACTATAAGGGACTTCCCTAATTGGTAAGAGCAAGTGATGTTGCTTGGATTGCACCGTCTGTGGTCAGTTTGTATGTAACGGCAGCTGAAGTTCTTGAAAAGTAATGACTACACCATCGATTGTAGATTCCATGCCCTATCTCCTTATTATCTGATTTTCATGATACACGACCGGAGGAGCTGTCTTCACGGCCGGTAGCAGTTTTCGAAAATCAGTTCAGTCATTGGTTGACACTTGGCACTTTTATCGACCGCATGCTACTGGCTATCATCACTACATTAAATCACCTAATTTTTCTGTTGGTTTAATTTTCTAGACATTTCTGGCTTGTCTTTTCCAGGATTTAGAATTGGTGCAGGTTCTGTATCTCCTGCTCGTCATAGGAATGCAGAACGCCGCTATAGTCCAGATCTTGATCGTCCGCCACGTGGCCGTGAATTTCTCGGCAGAAGGGAGCCTGGTAGGTTCCGAGACTCTTCTCCCCATTATGGTAGAGGAAGGGGCGGTGGTAGGCCCTATGGCGGCAGGGGTTTTGATGGTCCTGGATTGGGTCCTCGGCCATTCAGAGGTGAACCCATAGCTAGAAACAATCCTAATGTGCGACCAAGGGAGGGGGATTGGTACTGTGCAGATCCTTCGTAAGTCATGATGCTAAATCTTTAGAATAGCTTTATGTTATTGTCCTTAAGGTTACCTATTTGCTTAAAAAGGATTGTGAGGCAATATTTAGACGGTTTTTTTTTTTTTTTTTATGATTTGTATTTGGAGAAGACTATCTTTACAATCAACTTCAGTTTTTTACAATTACCTGCAGTTGATTTCAGGACTCAATTACCCAATTTTTCGTATTCCTGCAACAGAGAAATAGAACTCTCTGCTTCAATTTCTTATTCACAAAGTGCATTTGATTTTGATCATCAATATGATAGCATATGTGCATGATACACAACGGGAGAATTCCTGGCTAGCTGTCCCCATTGCACCTCTCTAGCAAGCAATTTTCTGTATACTTTATGAACTTTGCTGCTCTTATCTTGTGCTTAATATCACCATCTGACTATTTGTGTCTAACATCTGATCATGTTCTGTTCTCCTAGATGTGGCAATCTGAACTTTGCGAGGCGAGATCTCTGTAACAACTGCAACAGACCTCGCACTGGACACAGGGGTAGCCCCAGAAGGGGCTATCTGGCCCCATCGCCTCCATTTACTGCTTCGAGGCGTTTTCCTGGGCCTCCATCGCATCGTTCACCTCCTAGGTCCATGAATGGGTACAGGTCTCCGCCTCGTTCATGGGTTCGGGATGGGCCTCGAGATTTTGGCCTGGGTGGTCTACCCCCTCCCCGGCATGAAGTTGGGTTCTCCGATGACTACATTCGAAGGGAACACGTGGACTATCCAGAAGATGACTATAGGGGAAGGAGCAGGTTTGACAGACCAATGCCGACTGACTGGGCCCACAGAGACCGTGGAAGGGATAGCTTTGTAAGCGAAGGAAAAAGCTTTGACAGGCGACCGCTATCACCACCTCTGCACCCGCCACCACTTCCTGCAAGTCATGACCGATGGGCACGTGACATCAGGGAGAGGAGCCGTTCACCTATTAGGGGTGCCCTCCCACAAAAAGATTACCGTCGGGATCTCTACTTGGAGAGGGGACGAGATGATCGCCATGGTCTGGGTAGAGGGAGGATTGGTGATCCTTATTAGCTGAGGCACAATTTGCTGCTATAAGTCCGATTTTTGCAGGGTGGAGGTTATTGTGTAAAGGATGCTGAAGGTTGTAGGAAAGATGGAGTTAGGATTGTACTGTTTGCGATGGAGCATTTATGGTTTCATAGGGCCGGTGTGTATGTTATACAATTGCTTGTGTGGTCTGCTTCTCTGAGACTGGTTTTTCAAATGGAACTTGCAGAGAATTTTCTCGCCAGCGACAGGTTATACTTGGAGATGCTTCGTGGTTTTTTATCAGGTGAATGCTCCTATCTATGAAGGGTCCGAGTCCGTCTTTACAATGCCTTTAAAGTGTATGAATAACGTCGAATAATTCGAGCAATCGAGTTGAAGCAGCTTTGTGCCTGAGAGTTGACTCGAACCTTTTGAATTGCCGCTGGTTATCTCTTGGTGATTGGATACGAATGATCTGTGCCGTTTGATTTGGTTGGAGCAAGGCCAGAGCGGAATTGCAGTTCCTTTACCCTTTCCCATCTCCGATGTTAGGCGAGTACTTTTGAACAGGGATTGGTCATCCTTTTCATAAGAGGAATGAGCATTTTGGGCGCAAGGAGTTGGAAAAAATGCTCATCCCTTTGCAGGGGGCATCGAGTTAAGATTTGAATGAAGTGCCTTAAACATGAGATTGTCTTCCTTCTTCGCGGCGTGACGAAAGGAAGAAGAAAAAGAAAGAAATTCAAATGGGAAACGCAGTATTCCTCCCGATGACTGGACGGATGGAGTTGAGCTCTCGATGGAATTTTGGTTAGTCAAATTGAATCCGAACTGAGTACCAAATCCGAAAGGTCTTTGAAGTGAACCTCTTTTCTTTTCTCCAAATATTCCCGAGGTCGAACCAAAACATCATAACCCCAAGTTTCTGATTGTGAAAGTTAACCTAAGTTTCTAATTATGAAAGTTTGGCAACGAATTGATAATCATCTGATTATAAAGAAAAACGGGGCTAATTTCTTAAACTAGCTTTGACGCGAATAGAATAAAGGATGGTCTATCACCTCACGCGTCCGGGTCGACCCTGGACCGACCCCTGGGACCGGCCCAACCCCGCCGGTCCCGGTCCGGGTCCCAAGGGACCAGGGGCCGGTCCTGGCCTGATTCCAGGGACCAACACCGCGCGGCGGTTGGTCCCTGGCCCTAAGAGCGGGGCCTGGCCCAACCCTGACTAACCCTCGTATATTATATTATATTATTTATAATTCTTTTATATATTCAAACCTAAGTAATTATATTGAGATGTTCTATCAATAGCACTAATAGTAATTTCAATTTAAAACTTTTGTTGAGTATTAATTATGTGTCGTTTGTTTTGTTTTCGGTGTTTAGAAGTTCAAGTGAATTAACAAGATGTGAAGTTATATATTCATGGTTTATATTAAGTATTTTGAACTTTTTATGGTTTAATTGTATTTTACTAATGAATTTCAGTTGCACTTTGCTTTTCAATTTGTGTCAAATGGTAGAAGTTTTTGAAAAGTAGAGTAGTACTGCAGTTGCTACGGTGATTTGCTAGTCAAGTGGTGTGAAGCTCATTTTTTGGTTGAGTAGACTTTACATGATCAAATGCAAGAAAATGCTTTTGCATATAGTGTTATGAATATTAAAGATAGATGATTACAAGAACTTTCCATCTTGTCCCATATCTTGATGAACAGTTAGCAGGTACGAAATTTCTATTATTGTGTCATCTTAAAATTACTAAATATGTATTGGTATTTGTAGTTTAGTTGCACAATACCGCATTGTCGATGGATATGTAATTTGAATTTGTAGGTTTGCTTTTTTAGGGAGTATAAAAAATAAGACGAAAAAATTATCGATCGGTCTCGAAGTGACTCCTGAAGGACCAAACCCATTGGGCCGGTTCGGGTCCCTTGGTCCCAGCTCAATAGGGTCGGTCCTCGGTCCTAAAAATTGAGGACCGACACCACTGTATGGGTTGGTCCTAGGGTTAGGGGTGGCCCGGACCAACCCGGACCATGCTCACCCCTAATCACCTCACGCGTCCGGGTCTACATTTCCGCCATTGATTGGAAAGCGCACTTTTCCCTGCTTGAGAAACGCCACTTGGACGGCCCATTAGCAACATAATTATTCACAAAATCACCGGGCATTTCATTTGCTCGACCGGTTGAAAGCCGAGCAATGCTCTTCGCAAGCGTATCTCTCACGTGTGAAGCACATGCTTCAACGGGAAATCGGATAATAGTAGATAATGGAAATAACTCAAGAGTTTAAGGACGCATAATAATCATTCTGTTATAGAAATCAATTTTTTGACTAGAAATGTATTTATTTTATTTTTATTTCCTATACAAGTTTCTAAGTAAAAATACGTGTTCGATAACTTTAAAAAATTTATATTCATGAAATGAAAATTCATTTAATAAAAACATAAAATTTTCCTTCCCAAGTAGTGGTGAAAGGCATCTGGGGCCGATGATGAGTGGCGATCGGCGATTGGTAGCCAAGGGCTGGCAACAAGCATCCGGTGTCTGGCAATTTGCAAGGCATCTAGCGTCTCACAGGCAGCAAGCGTTTGATGACCGCAGCGAAAGGCGAGCATCCAGTGTCTTGTGAGTGGTAGATGAGCAGTAGGCAGTGACAAAAGTGAATGATAAAAATAGTTTTTATTTTTCACTTTTGTTATAAAAATAAAAAAGCAAAAAATTTTAATTTCTAATTTTTAGTCCAAATCTATCTACAAAATAGAAATTAAGATGAAATTGCGTTATGAAATGGAATATTATTCCAAACATGTTTTAGAGAATCGAAAAACAGGAAAATTGAGAAATAAAATGATTATCGTGTGTGCCCTAAACGAGATACATCGAGAAGGGGGCAATTTGAGATCTCGCGTCTACATTTATGGTTGGAGGAGGTTGGAGGGGTGAGTCGAGACGAAATCCGTTTCACTGGGGTCATTTCGTGATTCTTGCTATCTCAAAGGGCCATTTTCCAATTAACCCTCGTATCCGATGCGCGCCGTACCGGAGGGTGTATTTTACTATTTACTCCCTCCACTAGTCCCAGTCAACAATTTCTGAGGCGATTCCACATTTAGCGCCAAATTCATTTCCTTATTTATTTTCGCTTTTTTTTTCCCGGTTCTCCCCTCCCCACTGCGGGAAGAAAAAATCACATGCGCACGAACGGAGTCGCCCAGCCAATGAGCCCCCGCCACGTCGGGCCGACCCGAGCCCAGACCCGCCGATCTCGAGGGTTTTTCACCACCGATCTCATTCGGAGCCCGACCCGGGGGGGGTCGATCGCACGGTCGACGCGGGGGGCCTGCGTACCCTTCTATGAATTCGGACCGTCGATCCCGCCCACCGCGCTGCCGCCCGTCGGATGCGCCCGGGACGCGCATCGGGGCCGTCCAATAATCGCGAAATTGAAATTTCAAAACCTCGGGAGAGAGAGGGAGGAGGAGGGGAAAGAAAGAACGAAGAAGAACAACAGCAGCAGAAAAAAAAAGAAGAAGGAAAAAAAAAAAAAAAAAGCCTCCCCCTTTTTTATTTTCTCTCTTCTTCCTCCTCGCGATTTCGCTCGACCGAAGAAGAAGAAGAAGGAGGGGGGTAGATTTTCGAGCGCTGCTCCTCCTCCGCTTCGCAAATTCCGATCTTCCCGTTCGGCTCGGGGAGCTGCGGCGGCCGCCGGCGCTCGATCACCGCCACACTGTGCTGGGCGGGGTGCGAATCTCGAGCTCCGCGGGCGGCGGAATTTGAATTCTCGGGGGGCGTTTCGGGTCGGTTCTCGGAGGTTGGAGCTGAAAGGCGCTGAATTCGTCCTAATTCGAGCGAATCGGGGGCGCGGGGGGAGGACGTGGTTCTTGCGGCGTTCGGAATCGGAGTCCGGTTGGCTTTTTTTCTTTTTGGTTTTTCGTTTGAGGTGGAGAGATTCGATGGGAGAAGGCGAGGCGGGGGAGTCGTCTCCGAAGAGGCAGCAATCGGACGCGGAGAACAGTGGCGCGGGGAAGAGATTGGCGGCGAGGCAGCTGGATTTCACGCGGGGCGGGGGCGGGGAGAGGGAGAGCGTGGCGCTGCCGGAGCATCCGCAGGCGGCGGCCGTTTCTCAGGCGGCGGCGGCCCCGGCGACGCAGCCGGGGCAGGTGGTGGCGCTGCCGCTGGCTCCTCTGCAGGCTTCTCATCCGGCAGTGAGGTTGGTGCGCAGTTGGTTTCTTGGTGATTTTCTGTGTGCGCGCGCGCTTGCGCTTGCTTGCTTGCTTCTTCTTCTTTTTTCCTTTTTCCCCCGGCTGGGAACTTATCGATTTGTTTGAGGGAACTTTCTGGTTTCAAGGGTATGTGGAAGAATCAAAGAGGGAACGATTGGTCGCGTAGATATTTTGGTAGTGAATGCAATTGGTCAGTTGCAGCATTGAGCTAGCGAATTGATGGATGAAGAGTGATTTGGATCCTGATTTAAATGGAGGAATGGAGGAAGGAAGTTTTTGAACTCCTCTCTCTAGTGGTTTTATTCTTCCGGCGTCCGTTGTCCGCTTCACCTTCTCAGCTCTTTCTTATTCCCAGTACCTGCATTTTCTACATTGTTATTTTGGTGTTCGATAGAGGTACTTCAGCCTCAGGACTGAGGAAAGGTTTGCTTAGGATTTTGAATTGTTGATATTTTTTCGTTGACTTTCTGCAATTTATTTTCTTTTTGGGAACTTGTGGGAAATCTAACATTGTTCGATTGTCATTGTTGTTGGTAAAAGGTTCTTTCTTTCCCATTAAAGTTGCGAGATTTCGACTCATTCACTCCATTTACATCTTTTCAGAAGCACATCCATCAATCATCCCTGCACAGGAATAGTTTAATGCTCGTAAAGAATGTCGAGCCCCCAGTGACAAGTTTTGTTCACTAACGTTTGGTCGCAATTACAAACTTATTAAGTGCAATTGGGGTCTAACTTTCCTTTTGTGCCTGAAATTTTCATGGTATTGAGACGTTCAAAGGGCTAAAAGAGTATTTATTATACTTGTCATTTCATCACTCCTCTGGCAATTGTCAGAAAATAACACCTTGTTAATTAGTGAGCTTATTGAATTTTTGATGTTGCAAGTGTACGAAATATGTCAATTCAGAAAATTTTTCCTCCTATGTTTTGAACTAAAGAGTTACCTTATCAGTGTAAAAGTATACTTATGATGGCATTGACTCTAAAAATTTCTCTCTATTATATTCTTTTTATTCTGTAAGGTGGAATTGCATTTAATTTAGATTTTTGATAATAGAACTTCTCTCTCTTTTCATGATGGAAATTCTCTCTTTTTATCTCCATTGAATCTGTGTTTGATATGTCGGTTCTCAATACCTTCACTGGGGTCCTACTGTGCTAAAGGTCATTACCTGCTAAGTTCTCTATAAATTGGTTGATTACAAGCCAGTAGAATAAGGCTTTGGTCTTTTTCTTTTTTGTTGATGATCCAAGTACTGCATTTGTACCGTCTTTCACCCTGTATGATCTGTCAAACATCTGCATTTGTGCTGATGCCATTCAAAATTGTATGTCTTTTGTTGCTGCACCGACAAGACATGGCTTTACTGAGGATACTTATTAAGCTAATTTGATGTATATGTTCTTTGCCTTTGCATTTCCAGGAGAATGGAATCTCCGAAGGCGAGACCAAGACCCAATGTGGAAGTGAAAGAGGGCACTCCAAAGAAGCAAAAGCAGTGCAACTGTAAACACTCACGTTGCTTGAAGCTGTAAGTACATTTCTGCACGAATGGAATGGTCATTTTAGTGACTATGTACTGATAGTACTTACTTGGCTTTTCACTTTGGCAACTGAAATTCTATCTTTATGTACTAGTGGGACCTTACCTGCTTGTTTGGCGCCATCATCCATTACCCGAATTCGTCCATTATTTTCCCTCTCCATGAGATAGCACATTTTCTCCTATAACTTTTTCAGTATTATTGAGGGTGTGTATCGTAAGTAATAAATTTTTTGCTGTTTAAATATTAACTAATGTATTTTAGGTATTGAATCCATGTTAAAAGGAATATGCTGCAGAAAAGGAACTCCTGATGTATGCCTGTTTGACATTCACAGTAAAACTATGCTGTTCATCTCAGAAGTTTCACTTTTGCACGGTCTTGAACTCTTTGCAGAAGCTGTTTGCAGGCTTAATAAGCATCAATTAGGTAAAGGCTGTGTGCCAAACACAGATAGCAGTAGAATATGCTAATGTGGGATGTGTTATTTGGGATAAACAACGGGCTGGAACTTTAAAACACTTTTCTAGTTCATTGCTTTGATATGAAAGGTATGCAGACATGCTAGAGTCTATTTTTCAACATAGGCCAAAGGGATAAAGGGATGACCCCTATATTTTGACTATACTCTTTGTCCATGTGTTAATGCTGATTGATAGTGTCATTTGCTTGTATTATGGCAAAGTTTTTATCATTAGATGCTCACGTTAGGCATTGCTCAATGGTCCACTCCATTCTAAGATTTTGATGATGTAGTTATTGATTCCCAATTTAAATTATTTTCTTTGAAAAATTCCTAATTAGGTGCAAGTTTAGAGTGCATAGCTCAGTTGTTGAATAAAAAATTTGCACATAATGACTCCAGGCCAAATTTGGTACATAAAATGGAGGTCATAATGGAATCAAGATTCTGGCTTTCATTCCTTTCCTTATGTTTGGGAGCACGTTTTCATCGGAATGGGTGTTCCAATTTGAATACCCATTTTGCACTGATTCACACGAGGAAGGAATTCCAATTCCTTTCCCCTCATAAAAACGCATGGTATGTTTTTTTCTAGGTGTACCCTTTTTTCTCCTTTCATACTACTTCTTAAGGGAATATTTGACATTTGACTTTAATCCCCTTTTGGATTCCCACATTCTATTAATACAACCAAACATAAGAATATGAACAGCAGTTCCATTACTTGCCTCATTTGGTTTCCATTTTCTTTCCTTTCTTCCTACCAAACATGCTGTTATATTAGGGTAAACTTCTTTGCCTTGTGCAGTGGTAAGGATTGGGTTGCATCGTGAACATGAGTGTCTTTCTGAATGCTTATATTATGATGTGAAATTCAGATGATTGTCTCCAGATCAGACCTCTCAAAATGTGATCTAGGTGCGGTAGATATATTGCAAAATACAATAATATACTGTGTAATCCATATCCGGGATCTGTTAATAACCAACTCTTCCAGATAATGATGGTGTGAATCTATTTGAGGATCGCTCTTTGTACAAAATGAAATTTTTTGGTTTTACTCAGAAAAAGAATGGATTCTGTGGTTGCCAGACAGAATATAAAGTTGCTGGTATGTATGGTCCAGACATTTTGTATTTATTATAGGATAAACTACCCTGACGTGGTCAAAACATGTTGTGTGAAATGTGGCTTTTTGGTTTTTAGAAAAAAAGAATGATTCGTAGGTCACTAAAGAGAGTGTAAAGTTGTTTGTAAGTACAGTAAAAACATGTTTTTTTTATCTATTAAAGCATAAATTACTTTCACACTGCTTGTGTTTTGACAAAATTGCAGGGACGCTCCCTGTGTTTTCAAAGCTACTCTGACACCCCTTCTTAGCTTGTGTTCAAATTCACCAATTTTCCTAGATGGGTGCTATCAGATTAAATTTTTATAACACAGTGTATCCCTGCAACTTCTCAAAACTCAGGGTGGTGGAGTGATTGCCTTGATTAAAAGCAGTATTGCCAGTTTGCTGAAAACAATACACAGTTATAAATGGAAGGCTTCTAAATGCTAAGTAATTTATGCTGTTTTCCTCTGACTCTAGAATAAGATTCTGTTATACCAGACTCAGATGTGTGCACACTGGCACCTTCAGAGTGTCCCTCTCAAGATTAGGTTCCATAACATATTTGAATTCTGTTACCAAAGAGTTTTCCATAGTTTGACTTTATGTCACCAGTCTTTTGTGCAAGCTGTGCAGGGTGATCATTAAAATGTGGAATGTGGACATTAGATAATGAGAAATATATGATTGGCTGCTAAATTTCGTAATATATAGGACATATCTTTAGAGTGTGCATTGATTCTTTGTGGCGCAACCAGTGGTAATTGCCATTATTAATGCGAATAGACACTTATTAAAGCAATTGACTTTAAGTTAATCTCTTCTTTTCAAATCCCCATAAATGCTTTGTCCTTTTCGATTTCTAGGTCATTATTATGTTCTTTTGAGTACTTTGCATCAGGAACCGTGCTTGGCCTTCTATTATACTTAAGAGTTAGATTATCTTGGGCCTTAAGGCGTTACTACATTGTTGTTTTACTGTCTTAATTCAATTCTTTTATTTTGTGGTTGAATTTATCATCTGACCGAATATCCTCTAAGTTATATGGTCTTAATCTCACTTTTTGATCAGTTACTGCGAATGCTTTGCATCTGGTATTTACTGTGATAAGTGCAACTGCTCAAACTGTCACAACAATGAAGAAAATGAAGCTGCAAGACGAGAAGCTGTTGAAGCTACTCTAGAACGTAATCCAAATGCATTTAGACCTAAAATTGCAAGCAGTCCTCATGGACCAAGGGACAGAAGGGTGGGTACTCTCTCTTAACGAAAACTTCTTCTGAAATTGTTTTTTTAAATATATCCCCTTTCATCTTTCATCCCTTTCTCCTCCTCATACACTAATGGCATGGTTGGTTAGATCCTTTTGCTGCTTGCGATGTGAGTCAACTCAAAGAAGCTAATTGGAGAAATCTCAGCTTCTATTTTGTAGTTCAAGTTAAACACATTGTTGATATGTCTACCCAGTTTAGTTATATTACAGCCTTTTCCTTTGTTGAAGCGGTGCTAAGAATCATCTTTTGGTCCTCATTATCTTATTGTGGCTATCACATTAAACCCTGTGCTGATTTTGATTGTTTAGTTGTCAGTTAGCTTCAACTTTTGGAGGACAATTGAGACCGAACGTTACCTTCTTGGGAGCTTTGACAATGATCTTCACCAAAATAATGTATACGACTTAAAACCTATGTTGGATAACTGGTTTGTGGCTTTAAATGATACTGCTAGGACTAACCATAGACTGATAATCACTTCCATTAAATTGTTCTCATATTGCATGTTTATGGGGTTTGTCTGGGTTTTATATGCATGTAGTCTCCTTCCATCAACTTTTTTAATTTTTTGGGTTGACTATCTAGCATGGTATGAGAGTCCTATCTGGCTCCAGCACCTTATGGCTCCTGTTTCTCAACTCCATATTCCCTTCTCTATCTAGTTTGTATGTGAGAGAGGGTATTACGATATTTGAGAATGCTTGTCTACTGGTCGGATTGGGCCACATACGCATATACTCTTCCTCCATCTAATTGCATAATTTTGTAGATCAAACATTTTGACTACTTCTGCTTATTTAAGGAAATAGTCAATTGCTTTCTTACAGTAGCTTGCATTTAGAACGGATGGATCCAAAAACCAAGTTCATTGTCAATCGGCATGTAAAGGTGTCTGCAAAGGTCCCTAAGGTTTACTTATTGTAAAGGAACTTATCTGTCTGAAATTGTCATTTTGTGGTGTATGACTGGGAAAAGGTGTGGAAGAAATAGGATACCTTTTTGTTGCTTGGTGGAGCATAACTTCATGTCTCTCCTTTTGTAATTGTCGATACTTCATAATACTTCTGGCTGTTGATGACAAAAACATGGAGTTGCTTCAAATTAATGCAGGAGGATGCCGGGGCCTTGGGGAAGCACAATAAGGGCTGCCACTGCAAGAAATCAGGCTGCCTCAAAAAGTACTGTGAGTGCTTCCAGGCCAACATCCTTTGCTCGGAAAATTGTAGATGCATGGACTGCAAGAATTTTGAAGGAAGTGAAGAGAGACAGGCTCTATTCCATGGGGACCATGCCAACAACATGGCATATATTCAGCAGGCTGCAAATGCTGCCATCACGGGAGCAGTTGGATCATCTGGTTTTGCATCCCCGCCTTTGTCCAAAAAAAAGAAAGGTCAGGAACTCCTCTTTGGTTCAAACTCGGCTGTCAAGGATCCATCCATTCAAAGACTTGGGCAATTTCCACAGGTAAAGTTCATCAGTTCATCTTATGTTATACTTCGGTGGTGATTGACTAAGTAGACATCAGCTAATATATTATGCCCTGTCACTTATCTTCTGAACTTATCCAAGAAACTATAGAGGTGTTTTAAGTCTGAAAACTTGACCATCTGTTTCAGCATAAACTTTTTAGCTGCACTATCTGGGTGTTTTGACTGTATTTTCTATGTTGATGACAGCCAAACAATACAAAAGCCACTGCACCTTTCTCCTTTTCATCTACACCTGTTACCCATGGCGTTAGCAATACATTGTCGGCTCCTTCAAAATGTACATACAGGTAGATATTTTTTTTTTTTATTTCTCTTTAATCGAGTGAAAACCTACATTCTTACAAAAGGTGCGTCTTTGCCCTCATTGAAGGTCCCTGTTAGCAGATATCATTCAACCACAGGATGTAAAAGAGCTTTGCTCTGTTCTAGTGGTGTTATCAGGCGAAGTTGCCAAGACACTTGCAGGTACACATTGATGACCGATCTGTCTATGAATGAGCTGAAAATTGCCTTTCATGTTACTTTGGCTAGTTCAGCCTCTTGATGGAAGAGGTGCAATTAGTTACTAGTGGGGTCATTTTGTGGTCTTATTAATGAATGTTGAAACTACAGCTGAGGGAAATTTTTTTACTTATAATCTGTTTCAATTTAACATGTGAAGCCATCACCCTATGCCTTCCAGCCTGATTGAGTGCAGACATTGCACATTGATCACAGTGTATACTTGTCTCCAAATGGTGAAGTTTCGGGTTTCTATGTTGCCTGATCGTTCTTTTTCTACTTTCTCTCAGTATCATTGGGATAAGTAGTTTTTCCAGCAAAATGTAGCTAGAGTTTTGCAATTGTGTCTTGATGGTCCATCATTATTATCTAACTTACTCATCTCCTATTCATATTCAATCTCCCTTACACTTCATGGGCCTATCTGCAATCCATCTTCCTTTCATCTCACTGTGTCCACGACTACCACCACCACAAGCCTGAACCACTCTCAGTCGTGGTTGCTAATGATGTTTAGGAGCTGTAAGCAAAAGTGAAAACTAAAGTGTCATTTCACTGTTTCAATATCAGAAAGTGAACATATAAATTATTAATTGTCACAGGAAACCAAATAGAAAAGAAACTTTTGGGATAACCTATTAGTGCTAAAGCCATCAAAGAAGCTCAAAATCTTTTTTATCTTACGCTGAATTGAAGCAACAAGGCTGTGGCCCAGTAATGGTCCAATGAGCATTCTGTCTCCTTAATATCCTGATACCCTGACCCAATATGAGAAGTCTTCGGACATGAGAATGTGACTTCTATGCATCGGTGTCTCATCCACAATGTGATAACTGGAAAAGAGCTCAGTTTTAAACTTGAATAGGTGTTTTGTGTGCTCGAATTGTTTGGGAGAGGGGTGTGGGGTTTGGTGACAACCTTGTCATATCCATTAGCTGTTTAAGGGAGTGCTTTGTGGATTTTCCTCTGTGGAGACTGAACCAAAATGATAACCACAGATTTATTGAAATGTATATACAAATTTGGATGCTTTATATTGATGTACGTCAATCTTCATCCACTAAACTTCATGCTTGGTAATAGCTGATGGCTTTCTCTTCTTGTCATAGCGAGGTTACTGCTTTTACTATTACTAGCTTCAGAGCTGGAGCTTCATTTTTTATGCATTTGTGAGCTTAGAACAGTGAAGGGTTTTGACTTTATACTATCTGCCTTATTTTTGCAATAGTTTCTTATTCCTGGTGCAATCAATCTCCTCTGAGTTGCTTCTTCTATTCCTCAGCAACTAAGGGCGTGCATGATAAAATTTCTACTTCTCTATTTCTCTGTTCCCCGGAACAGGTCTGGAACAGAAATCCGTTTGATAACGCAATTTGATTTTTCTATTTCTGGAACAGATTTCTATTCCAGAAATAGATTTGAAGAAGAAATCAGAAGCTAAAATTTTTAACTTCTCAATTTCTGGTTAGAAATCAATTTCTGTTTTAGAAATTTTGTCATGCGCATCCTAATATATGGGCAGGTTTCTTACATATTGTATTTTGTTCCAGCTTCACTACCTGGCTTGTCATTGTTTTCTTTGGTGACTTTGTTTCAGGACAACTAGTAGTTCCAATGAAAACAAATTCTGTCGCTTGGAAATGAAGTAGTCAGCTTCTGTGACATTGCTAATTATTGATGTTAATCTTTTTGCTACTGTAATCATTAAAAGTACCTTTGATTGTCCTTCCAACTGGTATTGTCTGCGTGCTTGCGTTCATAAACCAATAGAAATTCGAAGGATTGCTGTTACTGATTTATGATTGATGTTCTTGCCCAGAAGAAAAGAATGCAAAAGAAAAGCAGGTGGCAGATCAGACAGAAGCTTCTCTTGCTTCATCGACACAAGACAGGACTCAAAGCCTGAAGGATCCTGATGGCGGGAAAACAGCGGCTGACAATTGTTCAAGCTCAAGCCAGGTTGATAAAAGTGGTCATGAGGAATCAGTCTCAGACAGTGCCGAAGCACCAAATGGAAGACCTGTGTCTCCTGGAACTTTGGCTTTGATGTGTGATGAACAGGACACAATGTTCATGGCAGCTGCTTCCCCTAGTGGGTTGATGGGTCACGACTGCAATTCATCTTCACAGGTTTCTCATGGACAAGGCATAACAGAGGTCTATGCAGAGCAGGAAAGGATTGTCCTGGCGAAAGTGCGAGATTGTCTAAATAAACTCATCACTTTCGGAGAAATAAAAGGTAAGTTTGAATACCCTTAACTCAAATCCACTATCCAACTTAAGAACAGTGGAAAAGAAAGAAGAATGAGTCTATAACCCAAATGCCTGAGTTATCCCTTCTGCATATTACATCTTGCAGAATGTTGATTGATATTTTCGACCAAGTTAAAACCTTGAAAGTTGAGGTCATACTTTCTGCAATGTACGCAATCTGGTGTCATTGATTGTTTCAATATGAAGTAGCATAGTCAAGCATTTCGAAATATGACTGCCAAATAGTTTTTGAATAACACACTGTAATATTGCCTAGAAGTTAGAAATAAGGCATTTCTTCATATTTGAACCAATTAAACCTATATCACTCCACTTCTCAATAGATAAATGGTTTGGAGTATTGGACATAGGATTTGTAAATATATCATACGATGCCATAATTCTATAGCATGCTTGTGTGATATTGAGGAAATTACGTTTGAGCAATTCACGTTTCTTTCGAAATGATGGAATTGCACATCCTTCTGGTTTTTTGTCCTTGCTAATACTTAGTTAAATAACTGATAATCTAATTCTGGATGTTCTGCCATACATTAGTGTCTTTGGCAGTTTGATAGAGTACCCTTCTCATTACTAGGTTCTCATAGTGATTATTTTCGTGACAGAGACCAAGTATTCCTCATTAGCAAGAACTGAATTGGGACTTCAAAAGGACCCCATCTGTAACGGAGGTGCAAATGGAAAAATTGACACAGGACATCAACCATGGTTGGAAAGCAATAGCATCGCCAGAACTAGTGTTCCACCGCCTTTATCGACTCAGGTGGTTTCCACAGCAGTTAGCACTTCTCGTACAGACAATTCCAATATGTCACGTGCTCTTGAGAATGGGTCTATCCAACCAAAGGTTGAACAGATTTGAAGCGAGTTTTAAGCAAAAGAGTTTTGTAATGAGTGAGCACGGATTGCTATGGCATCGATACGCAATTAAACATAGTGCACAGATGAAAGTCGTAGCAAAGCAGATGGAACACAAGCAATGGAGAAGTTCACTGCAGACTCTTGTTGCGGTGCCAACATGATTCCATTATGGTTTACCGTGGCCATATTATTCACTTCACTCGATTTTAGTGTTGAGTTTTGATTTGATTTGTAAGATTAGGATTGAGAATGCGCCTGAAGATGCACAGGATATAACCTTGTTGTACGTGCTGAGGTGACGTGACTTGTACCCTCCGATGTAAAGATATACTCGATTATTTAACTGAGATAGGGTAATTTGATAATTTTCCTACACTTTTGTATCTCAAAGAGAAGAATGGAATGAAGATACTGAGTATCCATTTTTTTGGGTTTTTTTAGCTAAAATTTCACACATCTGACTGGATTTGTAGTTTTAGTATCTCTCTCTCTCTCTCTCTCTCTCTCGATAACCGTTGAGAAAAGCTTAAAAGTCAAGGCTTAAATTCTGAAAAGTGAATTTTCTTTTGATGGAGCAGCAATTGTTTCTCCATTTATCGTCATCACTTGGACCGCCACCATTTACGGGAGGTAACAGTAGTGCCACTGATCGCAGAAGCTACCATCATTTTTTGACCGTACGGTTGCTGATATTTGGTACATACTCAATATCAGAAAGTTTTTGAAAAGGCACAATTGTCTTCGGTCGCAACGGTTTGGGATTTTGAGGGGTTCGGTTTAGGCCACGGTAGCAATTTCCGTGGAGTAGGAGTGATCGATCCTAGAATAGGTAAATTTCAAAACTGAAACCTAGAATCTATTCTTTTATAGTCGGTTTTTAGTTTTTGGACTTTGAAATCGATTTTGGAACTTACCCTATTGGGTTTATCCGAGAACTAGTTTTTTTTTTTTTGTCTTTATAGCTAAATCATATGAGATTATGAGCAACAAAATGATTCGAAGTAAAAGATAAACAATAGAAATTCCAATCTGTCAAAAATAAAATTCCATAAATGAATACATAATCAAATACAATTATAAACAATGAAAAGCTCAAACACATAACAATAAAACTTAAATTATAAAACTCCATTCTTCATTCATTTATAAAAATTTAGAGAAAGAGGAAAAATTGATGAGGAGTTTTGAGGAAGGATAAAGGACTATGGATGAAAGAGTACTGATGTAAGAATTCAGAGGAAAATAAAATTAGATTTTTGGCTTTTTAAGCTTATAAAACCGGTTCCAAAATAGGGCGGTTTAGTCCGATTCCCGAGTGAGTATTTACTCAGAATCTGTTTTCGGACTGATTATAACCGATTCCACTAGAGTGATTCCAATGGAAACTGGCTCCTCAACCTATTTTTCGGATAGACCAATCCAATTTCCATAGAACCGGTTTGGTTGCACACAAGAGCAAAGGTTTGGTACTTACATCATGTCCACTCCAACACAGATAATTTATATCTTATAAATCATTTTACAGCAAAACATTTTCATGACTTGCACATTCCATGTTATATGGATTCTTTCATTAAGAAAGGTCAACAGATCAATGCTACTCAACTCCATCATTAACTACCAACAGACGAGCTTTTCAGACGTCTTAATCGAATATTTCAAACTGCGGAGATTTTCTCCCCCAACAAGTGGACAAGTACAAGTAGAGAAAAACTCCAAACTACTAAATGCTCGTATAGTTCATCAATCCTTTACTTTCGATTCGCTGAAGTCAAAATACTAAAACGTCCTGCTTACAGATAGATGTCTACCTTCACCTTCAACACTCGATACTTACACACTTCCTAACATCCCTTTCGAATGGCAGCACTGACAATTACTAACAGGCAGTAGATGCCGTGAAATGGCTTACATTTAGCATTGCCTAATTGATTGAAAAAGAGAAGTCCGCATCGTCACGGGTTGCCATCTCTACAATTGATGCATTATACCACATAAACTAGCTGATGGAAGCTTGAAAATGCTTGTGGCATAGCTTATATTCGGCAAGCAAACTCCTCATTGTTTTCAAGCCTCCATATTGAATTACAAGGAAGCAAATGAGATAGATTTATTCTTTGATTGGTGCAGCCGATGAAAAGGAAAACTCCTAGAGTCGTGACTTTGAACGTGAAGAGGATGACACAGGTGCACTCTGCATAATAAAAGGAAATTCCATTAGAAAAGCTTAATTTGCAAGGTGTTCAGGCGGGCAGAGACTGGCAAGTAATGGGCTAAAGGTATGTTAAATCGGTCACAGTTGGCGTGTAAAGCCATAAAGAAAAAAAGGCCCACCCCCCCTTCCCCCTGGGGGGGTTGTGAATGAATGGTTTTCCTCGGCATAAGTGTTTATGATTATGTTAACTTCGTGTACCAATGCTTTGTAACGTATCTTAACATCCTAAATGTCTCTTAACATCCTAAATGTTTTATTTAATTCACGCTGAAAACATGTCACTCGTGTAGCTAAATTCCTGTTGTATCAGTTTTGGTTCTCTGTACTGTGTTTTGGATCTCATGGGGGTCTTGTCCGCCTTTGCCAGCCCAAAATGTTCACCAGCAAAGAAGCAAAAGATCAAAGTGCGCAAGCATGAGATTGAGTAGCAGGTCGGTAAACATAGGTCAGATTTTCTGGGAGGTCAGTAAGGTGATTACTAAATTAGAGGTTTCACTGAGCCCTAAGAGAAAAAAAAAAAAAAAAAAAAAAAAAAGGAAGGATGGTTACCAGTGGGATGCCTTTGGTGGCTCTTTCTTCCAAAAACCTTGATGGTCGGTAGAAGTTACCATATAAATCTGACCACTTCTTGAGACTTTTGTATATGTGATTTGGTCCGACCAGATCGCCCCAAAAGACGAGACCACCACTACAATGGAAGAAACAAGAAGGTTAGCAAGATGGAGGAAAATATTTGGGTGTCAATATGTAAAGGAATAAAATAAGAAATTAAGAATCAATGTCGTGCTAAATATATCAAGCCTCCTCCTATATGAGTCCATCAAGACAACAAAACCGGAATATCAAGGATAAATTACAAGTTCTATAAAAGAACTAGTGCACAAAGCTCCCTGCACTAGGGGCATCTGAGAAGAGGCTGCATCCGTGACTTGACCCTGCGACCTTAGGCCACAAAGGGACGGGTTAAAGTACGCTTATTCTTCCATGCATTGCTGTACTGAAAAATCCCTGCATTACAATATGATGTAGAAGAATAGACTGACAGAGCCACTCAAAATCACTGGAAGCCCATGGTCTCTCCTTCAGGCAAAAGAGCAATATGGTCAATAAAAATGCATAACCTGATACAGTCCACCACTTGACACACTCCAATAGAACAGAGCATTAATAGTGACAATTTGTATGAACGAGGAGCCAAATGGTGTCACAACATTGTAAATTAATGTACATATTTGCAAGGGAATAAGAATAACTGCAGATTAGCTCACCGGAATGATGGGAAACTCATCCCAAGGACTGAGGCAATGTCAAGGTCTGATGCTCGTATTACCACTTCTTCATCCAAAACACGACATGCCTCATTCACCACAGGAAATAATAGCATCTCCACAATTTCTTGTTCAGACACAGAGAGAGGCTGTGAACACCAAAGAAATTTAATGGAATCATAAGGTCTTGTCAATTTTGCAGAGATCTGAGCTAAGTTAAACAGAATCAGCAGGTCCATACGATGAATATACACAACTCAACAGAAGAATGAAGGTACCTTTCCACCGGGCATGATATTGGCAATCCTTCTAGACTCCTCAATAATAGGTTGCACAGATGGGTCAGGTACTGGTTTGCGCGCCTTTTCATAGATATAATATCCCTTTCCATTGTTCTTCCCTAAGTACCAGAGTTCGTTTAAAGTGCATTTAACAGATGAAAAAGAAGCAATCATTGATAAGAAAAGATATATAAGGATCATCCCCATTACCATTTCGCCCACTTCTGATCAAAAGTTCAAGCAAAGGAGACCTATATGTCCGGCCTGCAAAAGCATCAGCAAGTACTTTCCCAACTGCCATGCCCACACCATATCCTGCTACATCCTGGAGCCTGCAATTACAAGCATGTTAAAAGAGATCATCATCATCAAGAACCCAGGACTCAGTCATGGCTTCGAGAATGGATGCTTTAGTCACAAGTTCAAATGATAAATGGACAAATCAAAAGCCATAGGTTCGTATAGACTGGCGGGTGACAACTTGAGAGGCTAAGAGGCTAAACAACAAGGTCACAAGACCACGTTATTGCATTTATTTTTTGCATGTGCATCCCAATGAGTCATAGGTCCTCCCATCAGAACAAGGACTTTGGCGGCATGATCTTCTCTGTATCCTCATGTTTCTCACATTCATAAATGATTCTATATTTCGCCTACTCCTTCAGTCAAACTTTTGGAAGAAGCTTCCTTAGATTATCGCTAACCAAAGAACGAGAAAACTAGTTAGCCAACTAGGCTCATCATAATTTACATTCTCAGACAATCGATTCTCCATGGACCAATTCCTTTAAAAAAAGAGTTTTAGATACATGTTGTCAGGTCTCATTCAGTGATTAATGGAGCTGTTACTCCTAAGCAGTAACTAAGCAATTATACTGAAAAGAAAAGAAAGCTAAGTGCTCAAGGAATTTTCCTTCTCTACGTCTCCAGTCCAAGCTACATCAAGTCATCATCATATGCATCCCCAAAACAAGAAGAATTTGTGGGAACCTTAATTTTCTTGGATATTTCCAAATCCATGCATGCACCAAACCTACGTATATTTTATGACTTTGGGTGTCCAGGCCTCTTAGAACACCCAACCTTAATCTATCTGTAAAAGCTAATATCGTCAACAAATCACATTTGATCAAGCGAAAACATATCCATGACAAGCTGCAATGCAGAGGGGAAGATAATTACTGGAAAGGACCAAGAGGGAAGCCGAAGTTGACAATTGCCCTGTCAATCCTGAAGGGGTCCACACCTAGACTGACCAACAGATGTGCACCTTGGGAATATGGGAAGAATGCCCGGTTTACTGCAAACCCAGCACAATTGCCCACCACAACTGGAACCTTCTTTATGATTTTCCCAACTGTTACAAGATCAAGAATCACTTGTGCAGAAGTCCTCTCTGTGCGTACAATCTCCAATAGGGACATTATATGAGCCGGACTGTTTCCAGAGTTGTCCATCAAAAAGAAAAAAGAGTAAGCTTAGTAAACCAGTTCACCAGGGGAAAGAATGTGATACTAGAGAAAGGTAGCATGGTATCTATATAGGTCATCTCAATCAAACAAAGAACCCACATTCTTCATAACAATATGCTGAAAAGGTGAAGATCCAGGTATAATTATAGAAGAGCTGGAAGGGTAAGAAAAGTTAAATCTCACTCATTAAAATGCATAATGTGCCACAAAGAATCAAACGGCAAGAAAACTTTGCAAATCTAATGTCAAGTTGAAGACGGATGGCTCCATGGCATCTAAAGACATCTTATATCCAAATGAGGGGCAACATATAGAGAGCCACTGAAAGCTATGTCCCACCACTGCTGACTCTTGATTCAAAGGGTAAAAAAAAGTAAAAGATGTCTGATATAGTAATACATGCTATGCTACAGAACCTGATCATACATAAACACGATGGTCATTACTAACTCAGCCTTCAGCATTTTTCTTGCTCAAATTGTGCCAAAAGAGGGAAAATTTTTGAAAGAGACATACATGTGTGGACAGACACAGAATAGATCCATCAGACAGATCACCGAGAAAACTATCAACAGGATAAGATTGATCGGACCAGATATGAGAGGAAAAAATGACACCTTTCACGGAGTGGAACAGATAAATAATGCTGCAGTTGCATTGTCAATTGGAATGACAAGAAAGAAAATCACATGCCTATCAGTAATCTAAGTTACCATTTTAATAGATATAAAATCAGGTCAAATAATCCTAACTACACAACCACAAATTCCAGACCCCACATTAAGCATGGCTATTCTGCACCAAGGATGAGAAAGAGTGATGCTTCATTCATCTATGTCGTAAAGGAAAAGAGAATAGGTTAAATAACCTGAAAAAATGAGCACCCACTATCCGATCTTGAGAGCTGGTTCTTTCTCCAATTATATTAAGATCAATTGAAGAAGTATTTGTAGCTAGTATGCAATGGGGAGGACATATCTTCTCAATTTCGCTAAAAATTGCTTGTTTTAATGAAATGTTCTCGATCACAGCCTGAAAAGGGGGACTCCCGTCAGTTGTTTCTAACGAAGAAGTAGTACATATCATGCGCATATGAGTCTTAAAGATCTCTCATGGCTTCTATTCAATAGAACATGTGAACTCCTTGGTGCCATTTTCTATAGTGAAAGAATTGTATAATCAGACCTGCAAAGCAGAAATTTTAGGCAGAAAACTTGCAATCTACCTCTATCACCATGTCCACTTCTTTAAAATCTGCATAATCCAGAACACCTTTGAGCATTGACAAAGCCTTTTCCGCATTACCCTGTGTCAGTTTCCCATTCACTACCAGGCCTCGAACATTAGCTGCAAAGAGAAGCCATAGAAAAATAGATGAGAAATCAAGCTTATTGCAAATAACAGCATCACGGACAAAATCACTATTTCATAATCAGCAAAGGCATTTGGGTTAAAATTAACTTCTGTAAACAGCCTAGATATATATACTCTCATACTCACTTTGCATCATTGGTGGGCAATGACCTGAAGTTGTCTTTTGTCATGGATAAAAAAAAGATAGAAACTATATGTTTAAATTTATGTGGCTATTATGAATTATAGACAATATCAAAAAATATTTTAATTTGAACTTGTCCTGCATGGAGTGACCTACCTAGTCCTATTAACAGTTTAAAAGTACTGGATACCTTAATTCAGCAGCTACTAAACATCAAATTATAGGTAAAAAACTTCCTCTCAGTCATGGTGGAAAGTAACCAACGGAAAAAAAAAAAAAAAAAAAAAAAAAAATCTGTTCACCACAACTATGGCCCATGACAAATGAGGAAATGGTGCAGCTAAACAGGGAATGCTGCTCCCAGGCTTTTGAACTTCATGAAATGGACTACTTACCCTCAACCATTTTTACCCCTTTAGAAGATACTCAGAGTTGATTTCCTTAAGAACAACGTATATGTTGTTCACAATAAGAGCGGTAGCAATGCCAGAACCCATTAGACCTCCACCTATCACAGCAACCTTTTTCACCTTCCTTGGTTTTAACCCAACGTCAGTGACATTAGGCACCTGCAAGATATTTGTTTAGAAGAATTAGCATGTCCTTAACCTCTTCTGTAAGCATAACTTCTTCCTGCATGCACATTTTACTACAAAGTCCTTTTCCCAGAAAAGAAGACTCAAATTTCAAACAGTAATTCTCTCCTACAACTGTTCAAACTCAAAACTAAGAACCACGCATCTAGCAGCCCACTTTTTTCTCTGTCAAATACAAGAAAGAAAGGATAGAGAAGATCCCTCACATCTTAATACATTTACCTCGTTATTTTGAAGTAGTAGGTACATATCTACTTAAGACACACCTTTGATGTCGCACGCTGGGCAAAAAATACATGAACAAGACCCTTTGAAGTTTCTGATAAGAGCAACTCCTTAGATACTTTAGCCTCCTGCCATGACAATTTTCTTCGTCAGCAAATTCACAAATGAAACTAAGCTTGCTTCAAAACTATTCATGCCCGCTACTCCCCCCCAACAACGAAAAAAAGTTCCCAGCAGACATGTTGAGTTGAATGGTCTAAAAAGTCCCGAGAGTGCACATGCTAGTAATGTGGGCAAATTTAAAACTTAGGTGCATAATGTTATGCACCATTGTAAATTAAGAATAGCAAATTGAGTTCTTTCAAGGGAGACAGACTAGTTATCTATGACAGATTAGCCATACTCTAAAATGTACCTTTAGAACCCCACTATATCCACCATGAACGATGCCATCTTCGATCACATCAAGGCACGCCTGATGCTGAGGCAAGTGTAGAGCAGTCTTCTTCGCTTCTTCTCGTGCAATTTTCAGTATATTGCGTGATTCAGACAGGGAAGGGAGCTTATCTGTGCGATGAAGTGAACGAACCCATGGTTTACGCCTATTTGCAATGTCCAGAGCCCAGAGACGAGATACTTTCAGCAATTCTCCTGAAGGAACGATGGCATCTATGACACCTAGTTCCTTCCCCTCTTCTGACATAATTGGTTTGGATGACTGCATATTATTAGATTCAACAATTAATTAGCATGTTCGTAAATAAATAACTGCAGACAAGACTTTTGGTGAGATGCTTGCTCTTTTCTCGGAATAGAAGTCAAAACGCTGAGCAATGGCCTAGAATTAGCTACACCTGATTAGGAGCAATTTGATCTGATCTTGCCCTCAGATATCATTCTAGAGATTCCTCTCATTTTATAATTCTTGCAGCATCTATTTTTTCTCTTATTATAGCAAATCTTCATTAGAAGACAGTAGTAAGATAATCTAGTACCATTAAATCAGTATATATCTTAATATTACTCCTCGGTCCTCAAAAGAAGGAAAGTGAAAATCACACTTAAGCCATATTTCAGAACAGGGAACCTCGTGGTCTCTATCTGCAGCGTCATCCAACCTTTGTGGGTTCAATTTGCAACTAGTTTATGCAAACACGAACCATGTACTGCTTATCCCTAGGTACGGCATCAATGCACAACCCCACCAAATCAAGAAAATAGCGACCCCCCCAAAAAAAAAAAAAGAAGGAAGCAAAACCGAAAAAAAACAAAAATTTGCACGTGCAAGTGAGCAGAGAGAGAGAGAGAGAATCCTAGATCAAACTGTAATCTCACCCGCATCATTTCAATAGCCTCGGCCAGTCCTAAAAGCCTCGGAAGACGTTGTGTTCCTTAAGAATTGAATAAGCTTATTGTTAGTTTGGATCATTAGCAGGACAGATTGTTGAAAGGGACGTTGATAGTTTTGTCTTTTAATAAAATTAAAATAAAAAAAAACAAAAAGGAAAGGTAAAAAAAAATCTGAAGGTCTGAAAAAATAATAATAATATAGTAAATTTAATGCGAAAATGAGTGTCAAGAATCGAAAATCGAAAAGCGAGCGAAAATAACGCCAATCAATAAACGGAGCTTTACATCCCGTCACTTTCATCCGTCCATGTTATGACTCATTAAGTCGTCATAGCATGTGTCTGCCGTGACGTGATGAGGACGGCGTCGTGCCACATTAATCTAAGCGTGCTTTTGCGCCCGATCAGTCCGCAGTCCGCCACATATCACATCGCAAAGAAGCCTTCCCCAGAAACGAGACGGAGCTGTTCCCCCACGACGCCCTACTGCGCGCACTTCATTGACCTAAATCTGGTCGTGACAACTACGTTAGTTATTAAAAAAAAAAAAAAAAAAAAAAAACTACGTTAGTTATTGAAAATCGTGCCTGTCCAATGATTCCCGTGATCGCTTCTTTCCAACCAATGGAGTCCGTTTGATCGCCTATAGCCTTAACTAAAAAGCCATGTTGAGCTTTTGCAAGCATGCTTCCTCTGTGAAGAATGATCTCATTTCCATAAGCCACCTCTCATGACCTTTGCTATGTACACATGCACATCGGTACCCGGTAGCAGTGAGGTCAAATGTGTTTTTTAACTAAACGAACGGCATTTCTCTCTAAATTGCTTCTCAAAGCATAGTTTACCAAACGATCTTTTCATTTGCTTAAAGTCCTTTAGTTAAACTGCTTTTCATTTTTCCAATGAGCTTTCAAAATGCTGAACCAAACGCACTCTTATGCCCGGGCATTGCCTAAAAGTACCTCCGAAACCTGGAATTACTCCAAGTAATAGCTCTGGTAAGCTGAGTTGTGTTCTTGGCGCCGCTATACGTGCATGGCATCCCTGGATAAACACCGAAGGGGGCATTGTTGATTATAAACATAGGAAACAAACAAAAGAAAACAACATTCGAAACTGCTTCTACTCGACCCAGAACACAGACGACAGACCAGCGCCAATTCTAAGCCACCTCCGAGAGCAAATCCTTCGACAGCAGCAACGGTAGGCTTCTTGGCATCTAGCAATAGAAACAAAAAATCAATCTTTATTCACCCTCTCAAATGGCATCACATTGCGTAAAGGTAACAGTTTTTAAGCCCGGCTAAGGACCTTCCATTGTGTTGACCACGAGCTCGACGGACCCGTCAGGAAAAATCGAAATATCACCTGCCAGGCAAATCGATCACGTTCGAGTTCAGTATCGCCGGGAAATCAGCGAACGAGTGATTCAAGAGACGATTCCCGTCAAAACCATACCAGTCTTATGAATCTTCTCAAAGACATTGATATCAAAACCACCACAAAACCTCCCGCCGTTGCCTTCAAAACAAACGAAACGACACGCATGATGCTCGCGCGTAAGCAAAAATTACAAAACGCATCGAATAGAACCCCCGCGAATTGGCGAAGTTATTGCCTTCTGACCGATCAGGAACAACGAAGAAATAGACAACGAGAAAAAACAGCAACGAAACAGAGATTGGACCCCAGAATTGAAGTCCCGAAAGTTACCGGTCAAGACAATAGCCTTCACATCATTCCTGCGCATAGCCTCATCGTACTTCTCCTTCAATCCGGACAGAACTGCACCGACCACCACCAATCAGCAACATCAGCACCACGCGCGCTCGCTCCACTACCAACCGAACGCCGACGGCGAAAAAGAGAAGAGAAGAGAAGAGAAGGAGGAGGAGGAAAGAAAGGGCCCCGCCGGAGCTTTACTTGGGATGGTCAAGACGTTGGCGGGAGGATTGGACATTGTGACGACCGCGACGCCGTCGCCGCCGACGTCCATGGCGACGCCGATCCTCGCCATGATCGGCAAGTCCTCCGGAGACAGGGACGCAGGACGCGCCGAGCCGAGCCGAGGTAGTTTCCCGCTAGAGCGAACGACGGAGCGCCGGAGAGACTCGCCGAGGTGGAGGAGTTCGAGCGAGTCACGGAAGGCGGAGCGAGCCCGCTTTTATACGCGCAGACAGAGAGATGGCGTGGCTGGCTGAGTGGGGGAAGCGAGTCGATCGAGTGTGCAATGGACGAATGGATGTCCACTGAGTTAGTGAGTCAGCTTCTTCTTCTTTTTTTTTTATAATTTCTTTCTTCTTTTTTGGGTAATTAATAAAGACTAAAGTGTTGAAAGTGATGACAACATAAATTCCACGGTTTTTTTAATCAGATTGAACTTTATTTACGTTTGTTGTTGACGTTGATTTAATAGATTCGATTGAGTTGGACAAATCACTCGGCAAGGTTATATTTGTTTCGCAACACATAAGGAAGGATTTACTCAATTCGTCGAATAAGAAGTGATCAATGGTGAATGAGATTCTAATGGTTACTTTGTTAAAAAGTATGGATCATGATTATGGTTCCATATATGGCTAGAAATTAATTATATTCGGTCATCTATTTCTATTTATTTTATCGAGAATTTGTATAATCTCCATTTCCTATATTTATTAGCAACATGTGAAAGTCGGTTTTTTAATTTTTCAATGTTTATTTTCCTATTTTATAGCCAACAAATTCTAAAATAGACATAATCGATTTTTAGAACATTTTTCGTCTGAAATTAAATCATTGAACATTAGATCTTTGTGTGTCATATACAAAGAAAATAGTTATAATATTAATACTTTGCACGAAATTCTATCTTGAAATCTTTGGTCTGATTAAGTTTCCCATGCCACATCTGACCAAAAAATAAATTCATAAACCGAGTCGAAATATTTGTGAAGAATATAGGTTATGATTTGGGTTTATCTTAGATGCCGCTACACATATTAAATTACTTTATCATTCTGTATGAACTATTGACTTTTGATGCAACTAAACACTAGTGGAATCACTCTATCAAGTTAGCTTTATTTTCTAGACAAGATTATATTATAACTGAAGCATGACAAATATGTCAGTCGAGAGTATCTGAGGTTTTGTAATTATCAAAAATATTCACCTAAAAAATGAAAAAAAAAATTGATATTCGTCGATATGCAATGAAAATCTTCTTGATATATTATGGATTTACATGGTGTCTAGTAATTCCATTAAGAGAATCCTAAAGATAACCCCTAGAGCTGATTATGGAGTTCTCCTGATTCCTAAATTAATTAAATAAAACATTATAATCGATGACTAAATACCATAGAACACTTACTTTTATTTTTATTTTTTTTCAATTAATAGGGTCTCACGATAATACAATGGGATCGGCCGCAGGGTATTCAATCAAATTCACTTTGTCAGGACGAGTGCTGTGTCCTTGTCATTGTCGGACGGGCCGTACTTTAGGGGTTACGTGGATCACGTGGTCAAATTCACTTTGGGGACAATACCTCGTGCTTTCGTGGGTCACGTGGTTAAATGGGTCGGAGGGGCCCATTTCAACAACAATATCTGGTCCCCAAAAAAACAAAAAAAAAAGATAAATAATATACAAGTTTAATAATGCTTGTGGTGGGCGGAAATTCAAAAAAAATAAATAAAAGCACCAAGAATAGTCAATGTCACCGGTTAGGTAGGTTCCGGGCAACTGGCCTAATTCTAGGCTTGGGAAGGAGGTGTCAAAGAGAAAAAAGCACAATGCTAATGTGGAAAATTTAGAAAACTTGATTGATATTTTCGACCAAGTTAAAACCTTGAAAGTGCCGCCGCCGCCGCACCTCCCCCATTTCTGGGGGAAGCCCCTTTCATTTTCCTGTACCACGCCTAGATATTTCACTGGAAAAGGCATCACGGGAATCCATGATGGAATCTTTACCCCCCGAAGGGAGTTGTGGCGGAGAGCCTATGGAATTTACCTCTTTCCACCCGAAGGGAAATCCATTGAAACGGGAAGCCTTTTAAGGTCATGCTTAGGACCAGAGGTCATACTTTCTGCAATGTGCGCAATCTGGTGTCATTGATTATTTCAATATGAAGTAGCATAGTCAAGCATTTCGAAATATGACTGCCAAATAGTTTTTGAATAACACACGATAACATTGCCTAGAAGTTAGAAATAAGGCATTTCTTCATATTTGAACCAATTAAACCTATATCACTCCACTTCTCAATAGATAAGTGGTTTGGAGTATTGGACATAGGATTTGTAAATATATCATACGATGCCATAGTTCTATACCATGTTTGTGTGATATTGAGGAAATTACGTTGGAGCAATTCACGTTTCTTTCGAAATGATGGAATTGCACATCCTTCTGGTTTTTTGTCCTTGCTAATACTTAGTTAAATAACTGATAATCTGATTCTGGATGTTCTGCCATACATTAGTGTCTATAAAGCTACCTGTTTGGCAGTTTGATAGAGTACGCTTCTCATTACTAGATTCTCATAGTGATTATTTTCGTGACAGAGACCAAGTATTCCTCATTAGCAAGAACTGAATTGGGACTTCAAAAGGACCCCATCTGTAACGGAGGTGCAAATGGAAAAATTGACACAGGACATCAACCATGGTTGGAAAGCAATAGCATCGCCAGAACTAGTGTTCCACCGCCTTTATCGACTCAGGTGGTTTCCATGGCAGTTAGCACTTCTCGTACAGACAATTCCAATATGTCACGTGCTCTTGAGAATGGGTCTATCCAACCAAAGGTTGAACAGATTTGAAGCGAGTTTTAAGCAAAAGAGTTTTTTTAATGAGTGAGCACGGATTGCTATGGCATCGATACGCAATTAAACATAGTGCACAGATGAAAGTCGTAGCAAAGCAGATGGAACACAAGCAATGGAAAAGTTCACTGCAGACTCTTGTTGCGGTGCCAACATGATTCCATGATGGTTTACCGTGGCCAAATTATTCACTTCACTCGATTTTAGTGTTGAGTTTTGATTTGATTTGTAAGATTAGGATTGAGAATGCGCCTGAAGATGCATAGGATATAACCTTGTTGTACGTGCTGAGGCGACGTGACTTGTACCCTCCGATGTAAAGATATACTTGATTATTTAACTGAGATAGGGTAATTTGATAATTTTCCTACACTTTTGTATCTCAAAGAGAAGAATGGAATGAAGATACTGTGTATCCATTTTTTTGGGTTTTTTTAGCTAAAATTTCACACATACTGTATTGTAAGGCTCTGATGTCTTGCAAGAAGATAACCGTTGAGAAAAGCTTAAAAGTCAAGGCTTAAATTCTGAAAAGTGAATTTTCTTTTGATGGAGCAGCAATTGTTTCTCCATTTATTGTCATCACTTATGTTAAATTATGTCTCGAGTTTTCGCTAGGAAAAAAGGAAATCAAATTTTGGCACGAATAAGGAGCATGAAGGTGCACGCGTATAAAACTAAAGTGGGCCCAGGTCTCCTGTTCCTTCCTCGCGCTGCCAAATTCCTTTTGGATTTGAACTCTGCACGTGAACGGAAATAAATGTGGAGCCCAAGGTCAAAAGTTTGACCTAGGGCGCACACACACACGTATAAAATGAGTAACACAATTTTTGCAGGTCTCTCTTCTCTTCCGAAAGTCGCACGCCGAATACCTACGAAGAAAGGAGTCGCACGTCCGCGCTGCTTGCAGAAGCCCTACGAAGAGGATACGTACGTGAAGACGCTATTCTTGTTTGACGTATGTAGAGTGTTTTCGTTCGAGCTTGAATGCGCGGTAATTTTGTGCCGTAAGTTTATACCCAAGCGAGTTGTTATTTATAAACACTTAGGGTTTTGGGTTAAATCTAGGTGTGGGAAACACTTGAGCGATTGAGCGATTGTAAACTTTGATTCTCCGATTTTAGTGGATTATTTGCTGCTGGCTCTCCCCGTGGATGTAGGTACCGATACTCAGACCGAAACACGTAAATTTCTGGTGTCCTTATTTTTTTCTCGTTTATTTCTCTGGCGATTTCTCGTTGATGTAAATTGCAAGATCCTTTCATTTCTACGTATTATATCTCAACAATTGGTATCAGAGCTTGGGGTTGGATTTCTTGATTGTAATTTGGGGCTTTTGCTTGTCTGATTATTATCTGGAAATTATGTTATTGCAATTATGTCTGAGAGGAAATCTGAGATTGAGAAGTTTGATGAGAGCAACAACTTTGTGTTATGGAGCATAAAGATGCGAGCTTTATTGACAACACAAAGTTTGATCAAGACACTGGATGGTGAAGATAAGTTGCCGATTATCATGCAAGCCTCTGAGAGGGTAGAGCTGATTGAAAAAGCAAAGAGTATAATCCTGTTAAATTTGACGGATGAGGTCTTAATAAAAGTTACTAAGGAGAAAGATGTCGCAGCGTTATGGGCAAAACTTCAAACACTCTATGTGAAGAAATGTTTGAACAATCGCTTATACATGTTGAAGAAGATGTTTCAATTTAGATATACTGAAGGTACGTCTATCAGAACCCCCTAGATGAATTTAATAAACTCATGTTGGATCTGAAGAACATCGGCAAAATACTTGATGATGAAGAGCATGGCATGATGTTGTTAGCCTATTTACCAAACTCATGGGAGCACTTTACTGATTTACTATTGCAGGGGCATACTACTATTACCTCAGAGGAGGTAAAGTCCACCTTATTCTCTAAGGAGTGGCAGAGAAAGTTGTGAGATGACAGTCTGGCGAAAGGAGCGGCGCAAGCACTGACGATTCGGGGTAAAGAACAACATCGAGAGCCTAGTAGCAGCAGAGGTAAAAGTAGATCGAAATCACGTAATAGAATGTCTAAAGGATGCGTGAAGTGCTTTGAGTGTCACGAGGAGGGGCACATCAGGAGAGATTGTCCAAAGCGGAGGAATAAAGTTGATAAGCATAATGCCACAAGCAGTGTGGCAAACGTTGCTAAGGGGAGCAATAGGGATGCAGAAGTTGTTTTATGTGTGACTACTACTTCGTCAGGAGACGAATGGGTGCTAGATTCGGGGTGTTCTTATCACATGACGCCTTATAAGAACTGGTTTACTACTTACCAAGCTGCAGTTGGTGGTAGAGTTCTTTTGGGGAATAATGCAGTTTGTAACGCTATAGGGGTAGAGACAATTCGGATTCGGATGCACGATGGGGTGGTGCGCACATTGACAGATGTGAGGCATGTACTAGAGCTCAAGAAGAACCTTATTTCTCTGGGGACACTCGGTGACATCGGGTGTAGGTACACCGCTGAAGGTGGAGTACTGAAGATCTCTTGATGTGCCATGACAGTGATGAAGGGGAAGAAATTGAATACTCTCTATCATCTACTGGGAGAGAGTTTCATTAGATGAGTCGAACTCTAACTTGACTCAATTATGGCATATGCGTTTAGGGCACATGAGTGAGGCAGATATGACGATGCTGAGTGAAAGGGGGTTGTTGAAGGGTCAGAAGACAGGGAAGCTGGAGTTATGTGAGCACTACATCTATAGGAAGCAGCACCGAGTTAAGTTTACTACATCTATTCATTCGATCAAACCACCAGTTGAATATATTTATTCAGATGTCTGGGGGCCGTCTTCGGTTCCTTTTAAAGGAGGTGCCTGATATATACTGACATTTATCGACAATTATTCGAGGAAGGTATGGGTTTACTTTCTGAAACACAAATATGATGTGTTTGATCGGTTCAAGAAATTTAAGACATTGATTGAGAAGCAGTCAGATAAGCAAATCAAGTGTCTGAGAACCGATAATGACATGGAGTTCTGTGGTAAAGATTTTACCGAGTTCGGCGAGAAAGAAGGTATTGTGAGACACCGTACAGTACCTGGGACACCACAGCAGAATGGCGTGGTAGAACGGAAGAACAGAACTTTGCTTGAGCGAGCTCGATGCATGCTTTCGCATGCAAGACTTGGCAAGGAATTTTGGGCCGAAGCAGTGAATATGTCATGTTACCTGGTAAATCGATCTTCATCATCTGCTATCGAGTGGAAGACTCCAAAGGAAGTATGGTCGGGGAAACCTGTTGATTATTCCGGATTACGTATATTCGGATGTCTTGTGTATGCTCATGCGAGTGATGATAAGCTTGAGCCGAGAGCGAAGAAGTGCATATTTCTGGGTTATGCATATGGGGTGAAAGGCTACCGGCTGTGGTGCACCGATCCCAGATCACCCAATTTTCTAATCAGCAGAGATGTAATCTTCGACGAGACTACAATGCTTTAACAAAGGAGTTCTGAGACACAACCAGCAGAGAAGACAGATCATGGTGTCATTAGTGAGGTGGAGTTTCAGGTGGAGACTCCGAGGACCTCGAAGGTAACAGAAGTTGAGACTGCAGATGAAGTCGCAGTTCCTGAAGTCAGTGATAGTGAACAACCAGCAAAGCCGCAGCAGACTATAGCCGCAGATAGACAGAGAAGGCAAATTAAATCACCGGTATGTTATGGTTATACAGATATTGCTTATGCATTGACTGTAGGTGATGAGGTGGAGACAGATGAGCCTTCGTCTTACTCTAAGGCAATGGTTAGTTTGGAGTCGTCGCAGTGGCTAAGGGCTATGAGTGAAGAGATGGAATTACTCCATCGAAATCAGACATGGGAGCTGGTCAAAGTACCCAAGAGCCAAAAGATTGTCGGAAGTAAATGGGTCTTTAAACGGAAAAAGGGCATTCCCGGTGTCGAGGCAGCGAGGTATAAGGCGAGACTTGTGGCGAAGGGATATACACAGCGTGAGGGCATTGACTACAATGAGATGTTCTCTCATGTGGTAAAACATACTTTTATTCGTGTTTTACTTGCCTTAGTTACTTCACAGGATCTCAAATTAGAGCAGTTAGATGTGAAAATTGGGTTTCTTCACCGTGAGTTGGAGGAGCAGATTTACATGAGGCAACCGAAGGGATTTGCAATTCTGGGTAAGGAAGATCATATTTGCTTGTTAAAGAAATCTTTGTATGGGCTGAAACAATCTCCTAGACAGTGGTATAAACGTTTTGATGCCTTCATGGCTAATCAAGACTACACAAAAAGTCAGATGGATAGCTGTGTTTACTTTAAGAGATTGGAGGATGGTTCTTTGATTTATCTACTCTTATATGTTGATGATATGCTGATAGCAGCTAAGAATATGTCTGATATTGATATGCTGAAGAGACAATTAAATGCTGAATTTGAGATGAAAGATTTAGGTGCTGCAAAGAAAATTTTGAGTATGGAGATTTTGCGTGACAGGATTGCAGGAGTTTTACATCTATCTCAAAAGAAATATATTGAGAAGATCATAGCACGTTTTAATATGTAGTCGGCAAAATCTGTAAGCACACATTTAGCGAAGCACTTTAAACTTTCAGAAAAATTATCACCGCAGACTGAGGAGGAGGAGGAGCATATGTCTCGTGTTCCTTATTCTAGTGTCGTGGGTAGTATTATGTATACTATGGTGTGCACTAGGCCTGATATTTCACAAGCTGTGAGCGTGGTTAGTCGCTATATGAAGCGTCCTGGTAAAATTCATTGGGAAACTGTGAAGTGGATCCTCAGATATTTGAAGGGGACAACAAACGTGGGTATAGTGTATCGAAAGGACAGCAATGGCAATGAGACCACTGGTTTTGTGGATTCAGATCACGCCGGTGACTTGGATGATTGCATATCTTTAGCAGGGTACGTGTTTACGCTAGCGGGTGGTGCAGTTAGTTGGAAAGCATCCTTACAGGATTACATGGTACTAACATTTGTAGCGAATGAGACGATATAGTTATAAAGTTTGCTCTCGGACTTTGAGTTAGAACAAAAAAGTGTGGATATACACTGTGATAACCAAGGTGCGATATATTTGGCATATAATCCAGTTTATCACGAGTGAACAAAGTATATCAACATTATGTACCACTTCATCCGAGATGTCTTAGCTAAGAATAATGTTACTGTTAAAAAGATTGCTACAGCAAATAACCCGGCAGACATGATGATTAAATTTGTTCATTTGGCGAAGCTCAAGCTCTGTTTGAGCTCTATTGGCGTCTGTGGAGAGTAAGCGCCCGTCGGGGCGTTAGGAGAGCAGTATGGATGATGAGCACTATAACTTGGCTTCAAACATCGAGCCAAGGTGGAGAATTGTTAAATTATGTCTCGAGTTTTCGCTGGAAAAAAGGAAATCAAATTTTGGCACGAATAAGGAGCATGAAGGTGCACGCGTATAAAACTAAAGTGGGCCCAGGTCTCCTGTTCCTTCCTCACGCTGCCGAATTCCTTTTGGATTTGAACTCTGCACGTGAATGGAAATAAAGGTGGGGCCCAAGGTCAAAAGTTTGACCTAGGGCACCCACACACACATATAAAATAAGTAACAGAATTTTTGGAGGTCTCTCTTCTCTTCCGAAAGTCGCACGCCAAATACCTACAAAGAAAGGAGCCGCACGTCCACACCGCTTGCAGAAGCCCTACAAAGAGATACGTACGTGAAGACGCTGTTCTTGTTTGACGTACGTAGAGCGTTTTCGTTCGAGCTTGAATGTGCGGTAATTTTGTGCCGTAAGTTTATATCCAAGCGAGTTGTTATTTATAAACACTTAGGGTTTTGGAGTTAGATCTAAGTGTAGGAAACACTCGAGCGATTGAACAATTATAAACTCTTATTCTCCGATTTTAGTGGATTATTTGCTGCTGGCTCTCCCCGTGGATGTAGTTACCGATACTCAAACCGAACCACGTAAATTTCTGGTGTCCTTATTTTTTTCTCGTTTATTTCTCTGGCGATTTCGCGATGACATAAATTGCAAGATCCTGTCGTTTCCGTGTATTATATCCCAACAACTTGGACCGCCACAATTTCCGGGAGGTAACAGTAGAGCCACTAATCGCTGAAGCTACCATCATTTATTGTCCGTACGGTTGTTGATATTTGGTACATACTCAATTTCAGAAAGTTTTTGAAAAGGCACAATTGTCTTCGGTGCAACGGTTTGGGATTTTGAGGGGTTCGGTTTAGGCCACGGTAGCAATTCCCGTGGAGTGGGAGTGATCGGTTCTAATATAGGCAAGTTCCAAAACTGAAACCTAGAATATATTATGTTATAGTCAGTTTTTAGTTTTTGGACTCTGAAATCGATTCTAAAACCTACCTTGTTGGGTTTACCCGAGAACTAGTTTTATTATTATTATTATTGTCTTTACAACTAAATCATATGAGATTATAAGTAACAATATGATTTGAAGTAAAAGATAAACAATAAAAATTCCAATTCGTAAAAAATATAAAGTTCAAACACATAACAATAAAACTCAAAATAATAAAACTCCATTCTTCATTCATTCATAAAAATTTAGAGGAAGAGGAAAAATTGATAAGGAGTTTTGAGGAAGGGTAAAGGACGAAGGATGAAAGAGTACTTATGTAAGAATTCGGAGGAAAATAAAATTAGAGTTTTGACTTTTTAAGCTTATAAGACCGGTTCTAAAATAGGGCGGTTTAGTCGGATTCCTGAGTGAGTATTCACTCAGAATCTGTTCTCCGACCGATTATAACCGGTTCCAAATTCCTGGAGTGATTCCAATGGAAACCAGCTCCTCAACCTATTTTTCGGACAGACCAATCCAATTTCCAAGTAGAATTGATTTGGTTGCACACGAGAGCAAAGGTTTGGTACTTTACAGCTTAATCATATGAGATTATGAGTAACAATATGATTCGAAGTAAAAGATAAACAGTAAAAATTCCAATTTGTAAAAAATAAAAGCTCAAACACATAACAATAAAACTTAAATTATAAAACTCCATTCTTCATTCATTCATAAAGAGAAAGAGGAAAAATTGATGAGGAGTTTTGAGGAAGGGTAAAGGACGAAATGATGAAAGAGTACTGATGTAAGAATTTAGAGGAAAATAAAAATAGAGTTTTGACTTTTTAAGCTTATAAGACTGATTCTAAAATAGGGCAGTTTAGTCCGATTCTCGAGTGAGTATTCACTCAAAATCTGTTCTCTGACCGATTATAACCGGTTCCAAATTCCTGGAGCGATTCCAATGGAAACCAGCTCCTCAACCTATTTTTCAGACAGACCAATCCAATTTCCAAGTAGAACCGATTTGGTTGCACACGAGAGCAAAGGTTTGGTACTTTATAGCTAAATCACATGAGATTATGAGTAACAATATGATTCGAAGTAAAAGATAAACAATAAAAATTCCAATTCGTAAAAAATATAAAGCTCAAACACATAACAATAAAACTTAAATTATAAAAATCCATTCTTCATTCATTCATACAAATTTAGAGAAAGAGGAAAAATTGATGAGGAGTTTTGAGGAAGGGTAAAGGACGAAAGGATGAAAGAGTACTGATATAAGAATTTAGAGGAAAATAAAAATAGAGTTTTGACTTTTTAAGTTTATAAGACCGATTCTAAAATAGGGCGGTTTAGTCCGATTCCCGAGTGTGTATTCACTCAGAATTTGTTCTCCGAACAATTATAACCGGTTTCAAATTCCTGGAGCAATTCCAATGGAAACCAGCTCGTCAACCTATTTTTCGGACAGACCGATCCAATTTCCAAGTAGAACCGATTTGGTTGCACGCAAGAGCAAAGGTTTGGTACTTACAACATGTCCACTCCAACACAGATAATTTATATCTTGTAAGTCATTTTACAGCAAAACATTTTCATTCAAAAGAGAACAAGGGATTCGTATTTAAAATACTAGTCATGACTTACACATTCCATGTTATATGGATTCTTTCATTAAGAAAGGTCAACAGATCAATGCTACTCTACTCCATCATTAACAACCAACAGACGAGCTTTTCAGACGTCTTAATCGAATATTTCAAACTGCGGAGATTTTCTCCCCCAGCAAGTGGACAAGTACGAGTACAGAAAAACTCCAAATTACTAAATGCTCGTATAGTTCATCAATCCTTCGCTTTCGATCCGCTGAAGTCAAATAGTAGAACGTCCTGCTTACAGATAGATGTCTACCTTCACCTTCAACACTCGATACTTTCACACTTTCTAACATCCCTTTCGAATGGTGGCAGCACTGACAATTACTAACAGGCAGTAGATGCCGTGAAATGGCTTACATTTAGCATTGCCCAATTGGTTGAAAAAGATAAGTCCACATCGTCACGGGTTGCCATCTCTACAAGTGATGCATTTTACTACATAAACTAGCAGATGGAAGCTTGAAAATGCTTGTGGCATAGCTTATATTCGGCAAGCAAACTCCTTATTGCTTTCAAGCCTCCATATTGAATTACAAGGAAGCAAATGAGATAGATTTATTCTTTGATTGGTGCAGCCGATGAAAAGGAAAACTCCTAGAGTCGTGACTTTGAACGTGAAGAGGATGACACAGGTGCACTCTGCATAATAAAAGGAAATTCCATGAGAAAGCTTTATTTGCAAGGTGTTCAGGCGGGCAGAGACTGGCAAGTAATGGGCTAAAGGTATGTTAAATCAGTCACAGTTGGCGTGTAAAGCCATAAAGAAAAAAAGCGCCCCCTTGTGAATGAATGTTTTTCCTCGGACTAAGTGTTTATGATTATGCCAACTTCGTGTACCAACGCTTTGTAACATCTCTTAACATCCTAAATGTTTTTTTTTAATTCACGCTGAAAACATGTCACTTGTGTAGCTAAATTCCGGTTGTATCAGTTTGGTTCTCTGTACTGTGTTTTGGATCTCATGGGGGTCTTGTCCGCCTTTGCCAGCCCAAAATGTTCACCAGCAAAGAAGCAAAAGATCAAAGTGTGCAAGCATGAGATTGAGTAGCAGGTCGGTAAACATAGGTCAGATTTTCTGGGAGGTCAGTAAGGTGATTACTAAATTAGAGGTTTCACTGAGCCCTAAGAGGGAAAAAAGAAAAAGAAAAAAAGGATGGTTACCAGTGGGATGCCTTTGGTGGCTCTTTCTTCCAAAAACCTTGATGGTCTGTAGAAGTTACCATATAATTCTGACCACTTCTTGAGACTTTTGTATATGTGATTTGGTCCGACCAGATCGCCCCAAAAGACGAGACCACCACTACAATGGAAGAAACAAGAAGGTTAGCAAGATGGAGGAAAATATTTGGGTGTCAATAAGCAAAGGAATAAAATAAGTAATTAACAATCAATGTCGTGCTAAATATATCAAGCCTCCTCCTATATGAGTCCATCAAGACAACAAAACCGGAATATCAAGGATAAATTACAAGTTCTATAAAAGAACTAGTGCACAAAGCTCCCTGCACTGGGGGCATCTGAGAAGAGGCTTGCATCTGTGACTTGGCCCTGCGACCTTAGGCCACAAAGGGACGGGTTAAAGTATGCTTATTTCTTCCATGCATGCTGTACTGAAAAATCCCTGCATTACAATATGATGTAGAAGAATAGACTGACAGAGCCACTCAAAATCACTGGAAGCCCATGGTCTCTCATTCAGGCAAAAGAGCAATATGGTCAATAAAAATGCATAACCTGAAACGGTCCACCACTTGACACACTCCAATAGAACAGAGCATTAATAGCGACAATTTGTATGAACGAGGAGCCAAATGGTGTCACAACATTGTAAATTAATTGCAAGGGAATAAGAATAACTGCAGATTAGCTCACCGGAATGATGGGAAACTCATCCCAAGGACTGAGGCAATGTCAAGGTCTGATGCTCGTATTACCACTTCTTCATCCAAAACACGACATGCCTCATTCACCACAGGAAACAATAGCATCTCCACAATTTCTTTTTCAGACACAGAGAGAGGCTGTGAACACCAAATAAATTTAAAGGAATCATAAGGTCTTGTCAATTTTGCAGAGATCTAAGCTAAGTTAAACAGAATCAGCAGGTCCATATGATGAATATACACAACTCAACAGAAGAATGAAGGTACCTTTCCACCGGGCATGATATTGGCAATCCTTCTAGACTCCTCAATAATAGGTTGCACAGATGGGTCAGGTACTGGTTTGCGCCCCTTTTCATAGATATAATATCCCTTTCCATTGTTCTTCCCTAAGTACCAGAGTTCGTTTAAAGTACATTTAACAGATGAAAAAGAAGCAATCATTGATAAGAAAAGATATATAAGGATCATCCCCATTACCATTTCGCCCACTTCTGATCAAAAGTTCAAGCAAAGGAGACCCATATGTCCGGCCCGCAAAAGCATCAGCAAATACTTTCCCAACTGCCATGCCCACACCATATCCTGCTACATCCTGAAGCCTGCAATTACAAGCATGTTAAAAGTGATCGAGAACCCAGGACTCATTCATGGCTTCAAGAATGGATGCTTTAGTCACAAGTTCAAATGATAAATGGACTAATCAAAAGCCATAGGTTCGTATAGATTGGCGGGTGACAACTTGAGAGGCTAAGAGGCTAAACAACAAGGTCACAAGACCACATTTGCATTTATTTTTCGCATGTGCATCCCAATGAGTCATAGGTCCTCCCATCAGAACAAGGACTTTGGCAGCATGATCTTCTCTGTATCCTCTTGTTTCTCACATTCATCAATGATTCTATATTTCGTGTACTCCTTCAGTCAAACTTTTGGAAGAAGCTTCCTTAGATTATCGCTAACCAAAGAATGAGAAAACTAGGCAGCCAACTAGGCTCATCATAATTTACATTCTCAGACAATCGATTCTCCATGGACCAATTCCTTTGGAAAAAGAGTTTTAGATACATGTTGTCTGGTCTCATTCAGTGATTAATGGAGTTGTTACTCCTAAGCAGTAACTAAGCAATTATACTGAAAAGAAAAGAAAGCTAAGTGCTCAAGGAATTTTCCTACTCTACCTCTCCAGTCCAAGCTAAATCAAGTCATCATCATATGCATCCCCAAAACAAGAAGAATTTGTGGGAACCTTAATTTTCTTGGATATTTCCAAATCCATGCATGCACCAAACGTATGTATATTTTATGACATTGGTGTCCAGGCCTCTTAGAACACCCAACCTTAATCTATCTGTAAAAGCTAATATCGTCAACAAATCACATTTGATCAAGCGAAAAACATATCCATGACAAGCTGCAATGCAGAGGGGAAGATAATTACTGGAAAGGACCAAGAGGGAAGCCGAAGTTGACAATTGCCCTGTCAATCCTGAAGACGTCCACACCTAGACTGACCAACAGATGTGCACCTTGGGAATATGGGAAGAATGCCCGGTTTACTGCAAACCCAGCACAATTGCCCACCACAACTGGAACCTTCTTTATGATTTTCCCAACTGTTAAAAGATCAAGAATCACTTGTGCAGAAGTCCTCTCTGTGCGTACAATCTCCAATAGGGACATTATATGAGCCGGACTGTTTCCAGAGTTGTCCATCAAAAAGAAAAAAGAGTAAGTTTAGTAAACCAGTTCATAAGGGGAAAGAATGTTATACTAGAGAAAGGTAGCATGGTATCTATATAGGTCATCTCAATCAAACAAAGAACCCACATTCTTCATAACAATATGCTGAAAAGGTGAAGATCCCGGTATAATTATAGAAGAGCTGGAAGGGTAAGAAAAGTTAAATCTCACTCATTAAAATGCATAATGTGCCACAAAGAATCAAACTGCAAGAAAACTTTGCAAATCTAATATCAAGTTTAAGACGGACGACTCCATGGCATCTAAAGACATCGTATATCCAAATGAGGGGCAACATATAGAGAGCCACTGAAAGCTATGTCCCACCACTGCTGACTCTTGATTCAAAGCGTAAAAAAAAAAAAAAAAAGAATGTCCGACATAGTAATGCATGCTATGCTACAGAACCTGATCATACATAAACACGATGGTCATTACTAACTCAGCCTTCGGCATATTTTTCTTGCTCAAATTGTGCCAATACAGGGGAAAGTTTTGAAAGAGACGTACACGTGTGGACAGACACAGAATAGATCCATCAGACAGATCACCAAGAAAACTATCAACAGGATAAGATTGATCGGACCAGATACGAGAGGAAAAAGTGACACCTTTCACAGAGTGAAACAGATAAATAATGCTGCAATTGCATTGACAATTGGAATGACAAGAAAGAAAATTGCATGCCTATCAGTAATCTAAGTTACCATTTTAATAGATATAAAATCAGGTCAAATAATCCTAACTACACAACCACAAATTCCAGACCCCACATTAAGCATGGCTATTCTGCACCAAGGATGAGAAAGAGTGATGCTTCATTCATCTATGTCGTAAAGGAAAAGAGAATAGGTTAAATAACCTGAAAAAATGAGCACCCACTATCCGATCTTGAGAGCTGGTTCTTTCTCCAATTATATTAAGATCAATTGAAGAAGTATTTGTAGCTAGTATGCAATGGGGAGGACATATCTTCTCGATTTCGCTAAAAATTGCTTGTTTTAATGAAATGTTCTCGATCACAGCCTGCAAAGGGGGACTTCCGTCAGTTGTTTCTAACAAAGAAGTAGTACATATCATGCGCATATGAGTCTTAAAGATCTCTCATGGCTTCTATTCAATAGAATATGTGAACCCCTTGGTGCCATTTTCTATAGTGAAAGAATTGTATAATCAGATCTGCAAAGCAGGAATTTTAAGCAGAAAACTTGCAATCTACCTCTATCACCATGTCCACGTCTTTAAAATCCGCATAATCCAGAGCACCTTTGAGCATTGACAAAGCCTTTTCCGCATTACCCTGTGTCAGTTTCCCTTTCACTACAAGGCCTCGAACATTAGCTGCAAAGAGAAGCCATAGAAAAATAGATGAGAAGTCAAGCTTATTGCAAATAACAGCATCATGGACAAAATCACTATTTCATAATCAGCAAAGGCGTTTGGGTTAAAATTAACTTCTGTAAACAGCCTAGATATGTATACTCTCATACTCACTTTGCATCATTGGTGGGCAATGACCTGAAGTTGTCTTTTGTCATGGATAAAACATGGATAGAAACTATATGTTTAAATTTATGTGGCTATTATGAATCATAGACAATATCAGACAATACTTTAATTTGAACTTGTCCCGCATGGAGTGACCTACCTAGTCCTATTAACAGTTTAAAAGTACTGGATACCTTAATTCAGCAGCTACTAAACATCAAATTATAGCTAAAATCTTGGTAACTTCCTCTCAGTCATGGTGGAAAGTAACCAACGGAGAAAAAAAAAAAAAAAAAAAATCTGTTCACCACAACTATGGCCCATGACAAATGAGGAAATGGTGTAGCTAAACAGGGAATGCCGCTCCCAGGCTTTTGAACTTCATGAAATGGACTACTTACCCTCAACCATTTTTACCCCCTTTAGAAGATACTCAGAGTTGATTTCCTTAAGAACAACGTATATGTTGTTCACAATAAGAGCGGTAGCAATGCCAGAACCCATTAGACCTCCACCTATCACAGCTACCTTTTTCACCTTCCTTGGTTTTAACCCAACATCAGTGACATTAGGCACCTGCAAGTTATTTGTTTAGAAGAATTAGCATGTGCTTATCCTTTTCTGCAAGCATAACTTGTTCCTGCATGCAAAGTTAACCACAAAATCCTTTTCCCAGAAAAGAGGACTCAAATTTCAAACAGTAATTCTCTCCTACAACTGTGAAAACTCAAAACTAAGAACCATGCATCTAGCAGCCTACTTTTTTCTCTGTCAAATACAACAAAGAAAGGATAGAGAAGATCCCTCACATCTTAATACATTTACCTCGTTATTTTGAAGTAGTAGGTACATATCTACTTTAGACGCACCTTTGATGTCGCACGCTGGGCAAAAAATACATGAACAAGACCCTTTGAAGTTTCCGATAAGACCAACTCCTTAAATACTTTAGCCTCCTGCCATGACAATTTTCTTTGTCAGCAAATTCACAAACGAAACTAAGCTTGCTTCAAAACTATTCATGCCTGCTACTCCTCCCCCCAAAAGCTTTTCCCAGCAGACATGTTGAGTCGAATGGTCTAAAAAGTCCCGAGAGTGCACACGCTAGTAATGTGGGCAAATTTAGAAATTAGGTGCATAATGTTATCCACCATTGTGATTAAGAACAGCAAATTGAGTTCTTTCAAGGGAGACAGACTAGGTATCTATGACAGATTAGCCATACTCTAAAATGTACCTTTAGAACCCCACTATATCCACCATGAACGATGCCATCTTCGATCACATCAAGGCATGCCTGATGCTGAGGCAAGTGAAGAGCAGTCTTCCTCGCTTGTTCTCGTGCAATTTTCAGTATATTGCGTGCTTCAGACAGGGAAGGGAGCTTATCTGTGCGATGAAGTGAACGAACCCATGGTTTACGCCTATTTGCAATGTCCAGAGCCCAGAGACGAGATACTTTCAGCAATTCTCCTGAAGGAACGATGGCATCTATGAGACCTAGTTCCTTCCCCTCTTCTGACATAATTGGTTTGGATGACTGCATATTATTAGATGCAACAATTAATTAGCATGTTCATAAATAAATAACTGCAGACAAAACTTTTGGTGAGATGCTTGCTCTTTTCTCGGAATAGAAGTTGAAATGCTGAGCAATGGCCTAGAAGCTACACCTGATTAGGAGCAATTTGATTGGATCTTGTCCTCAGATACTTCGTTCTAGAGATTCCTCTCATTTTATAATTCTTGCAGCATCTATTTTTTCTTTTATTATAGCAAATCTTCATTAGAAGACAGTAGCAAGATATTCAAATACCATTAAATCAGTATATATCTTTATATTACTCCTCAGTCCTCAAAAGAAGGAAAGTGAAAATCACACTTAAGCCATATTTCAGAACAGGGAACCTTGTGGTCACTATCTGCAGCATCATCGAACCTTTGTGGATTCAATTTGCAACTAGTTTATGCAAACACGAACCATGTACTGCTTATCCTAGGTAGTGGCCATCAATACGTAACCCTACCAAATCAAGAAAATCCAACACCCCCAAAAAAAAAAAAAAAAAGCAAAACCAAAAGAAACAAAAATTTTCACATGCAAGCGAGCAGAGAGAGAGAATCCTAGATCAAATTGTAATCTCACCCGCATCATTTCAATAGCCTTGGCCAGTCCTAAAAGCCTCGGAAGACGTTGTGTTCCTTAAGAATTGAATAAGCTTATTGTTAGTTTGGATCATTAGCAGGACAGATTGTTGTAAGACATTCAAGCTTATGCCCAGGCATTGCCTAAAAGTACCTCCAAATCCTGGAATTACTCCAAGTGATAGCTCTGGTAAGCCGAGTTGCGTCCTTGGCGTCGCTATACGTGCATGGCATCCCTGGATAAACACCAAAGGGGGCATTGCTGATTATAAACATAGGAAACAAACAAAAGAAAACAACATTTGAAACTGCTTTCACTCGACTCAGAACACAGACGACAGACCAGCGCCAATTCTAAGCCACCTCCGAGAGCGAGTCCTTCTACAGCAGCAACGATAGGCTTCTTGGCATCTAGCAATAGAAACAAAAATCAATCTTTATTCACCCTCTCAAACGGCATCACATTGTGGAAAGGTAACAGTTTTTAAGCACGGCCAAGGACCTTCCATTGTGTTGACCACGAGCTCGACGGAGACGTCCGGAAGAATCGAAATGTCACCTGCCAGGCAAATCGATCACGTTCGAGTTCACTATCGCCGGGAAATCAGCGAACGAGTAATTCAAGAGACGATTCCCATCAAAATCATACCAGTCTTATGAATCTTCTCAAAGACATTGATATCAAAACCACCGGAAAACCTCCCGCCGTTGCCTTCAAAACGAACAAAAAGACGCGTGATACTCGCGCGTAAGCAAAAATTACAAAACGCATCGAATAGAACCCGCGCGAATCGGCAGAGTTATTGCCTTTCGCCTGCCTGCTTGCCGGAGCAGGCCTTTTGGCAGATCGCAAACGACGAAGAAATAGACAACGAGAAAAAGCAGCAACGAAACAGAGATTGGACCCCAGAATTGAAGTCCCGAAAGTTACCGGTCAAGACAATAGCCTTCACATCATCCCTGCGCATAGCCTCGTCGAACTTCTCCTTCAATCCGGACAGAACTGCACCGACCACCACCAATCAGCAACATCAGCACCACGCGCGCTCGCTCCACGACCGACCGAACGAACGCCGACGGCGAAAAAGAGAAGAGAAGAGAAGAGAAGGAAAGAAAGAAAGGGCCCCGCCGGAGCTTTACTTGGGATGGCCAAGGCGTTGACGGGAGGATTGGACATGGTGACGACCGCGACGCCGTCGCCGCCGACGTCCATGGCGACGCCGATCCTCGCCATGATCGGGGAATTCCTCCGGAGGCAGGGGACGCAGGCCGCGCCGATCCGATGCGCCGAGCCGAGCCGAGCCGAGTCGAGTTGAGTTCGAGTTCGTTTGCCGCAGGAGCGGACGACGGAGCGCCGGAGATACTCGCCGAGGTGGAGGAGTTCGAGCGAGTCACGGAAGGCGGAGCGAGGCCGGTTTTATATACGCAGAGAGAGAGAGAGAGAGAGAGGGAGATGGCGTGGCTGAGTGGGGGAAGCGAGTCCATCGAGTGTGCAATTGACGAACGGGTGTCCACTGAGTCAGTGAGTCAGCTTTTTTTTACATTTTAATTTCTTCTTTTTTTGGGTAATTAATAAAGACTAACGTGTTGAAAGTGACGACAACATAAATCCCACGGTTTTAATGAGATTGAACTTTGTTTACGTTCGTTGTTGATGTTGATTTAATTGATTCGATTGAGTTGGACAAATCACTCGGTAAAAGTTATAGTTGTTTCACAGCATAGGTAAAAGAAGGGTTTATTCGATTCGTCGAGTAAGAAGTGATAAAGGTTGATTGATGGATGTACTAATGATTATCTTATTAAAAAGTATGGATTGTGATCATGGCTCCGTATCTAGCTAGATATTATTTATATTTGATTACCATTTCTATTTATTTTATTGAGAATTTGTATAATTTTCATTTCCTAATATTTATTAGCGACATTTGAAAGTCGGTTTTTTTAATTTTTCAATATTTATTTTCCAATTTTACAGCCAACAAATCCTAAAATAGACATAATCGATTTTTAGGACATTTTTGTTTGAACCTTAAATCACTGAATATTAGATCATTGTGTGTCATGTACAAAGAAAATATTTATAATATTAATACTTTGCAAGAAATTCTATCTTCAAATCTTTGGTTTGATTAAGTTCATCATGCCACATCCGACCAAAAAGTAAGTTCATAAACCGAGTCGAAATATTTGTGAAGAATATAGGTCATGATTTGAGCTTTATCTTAGATGCGACTACATATATCAAATTACTCTATCATTTCGTATGAATTATGACTTTTGATACGACTAAGCATTAGTGGAGTCACTCGGTCACGTCGAGAGTATTTGAGGTTTTGTAATTATAAAAAATATCCACATAATAAATGAAAAAAATTTGATATTTCTCGATATGCAAAGAAAATCCTCTTGATGTATTATGGATTTGCATGGTATCTAGTAATTCCATTCAAAGAATCCTAAAGATAACCCCTAGAGCTGATTTTGGAGTTCTCGTGATTCCTAAATTAATTAAATAAAACATTATAATCGATGACTAAATACCATAGACAACTTATTTTTATTTTTATTTTTATTCTTTTAATAGGGTCTCACGATAATACAATGGGACCGGCCGCCGGGTATCCAATCAAATTCATTCTGTCAGAACGAGTGCTGTGTCCTTGTCATTGCCCAATACTCACTTTGAGACACTTCGTACTTTCGGGGATCACGTGGTTTAATGTGTCAAGGGGCCCCATTTCAACTACAATATCTGGTCCCCAAAAATAAAAAAATAAAGAGATAAATAAAATACAATTTTAATAATGCTTGTCGCGGGTGGAAATTTAAAAAAAAATAAAAATACCAAGAATAGTCAATGTCACCGGTTAGGTAGGTCAATGGGGAGGCCTACTACGAGCGTTCCGGGCAATTGGCCTAATCCTAGGCTTGGAAAGGAGGTGTGAAAAGAAAAAAGCACAATGCCAACGTGGTAAATTTAGAAAAGTTGCGAAAAAATAGGTATTAGTTATACCTCGATGATAAAAATATTTTCTATTAATTGATTTTTCGAGCAGCATGAATTCTTAAAGTTAAGCACATTTTCCAAATTGTTGATTTTACGTGAAATAAATGCACCCTATTGCCCATTTACTTTATTGGCTCTTTTACTAACTACCCATTTTTATCAAGAGAAGGGTTGAGATTATATAGCTGTCATGATGATCTTGCTATATTTAAGATGTGGTATATTAAATAAGGGATATTTCGGTTTTTTTTTTTTTTTTTGAGTATTGATCGATAATGCATGATACTAGGATGATTGTTTTTGTATTGTGATGGTAATCAGCCAAAGTCGTGTTGGTAGAAAAAGAAGTGATGCCCGGGAGTGTCCCTAAACACTTAAATTAATATGGTTTTACAAGAAAAATTGTAATTTTCAACATAATAAAATAGACTTAATGCGTGACCAAAAAAGAATAGACTCAATAAAATTTTATGCATCGACAATGATGCATGCTTTGTGCAATTCACGTTCCGGGCATGTTCCACGCAGTTGGGGCAAAAACTCGGAAACCGCATGGCTGACTTTGACGCCTCGGTCTTGGTCTAACCAAACGTTGGCCAGAACTTCCCGTCGAGATTGAAATCTGTCTGATTCTCTCTTTCCCTTTCTTGGCCGAAACTTCGTGTCGAATGCCTTGGGGCGTGGCGCACGAATTTGATTATCAAATGTGACTGATGTTGATGTCCTTGGAAAAATGTACCTAATGTCGAGATTTCAATGGTATTGGTGTGAATCCCTATTTGAGCAATCGCCAGTTGGATAACCTAACTGCTGTGGGGCCGGGTGTACCTCATGTTCAACCGTTGGTTTGTCGGCTTTGATGAGGAGGGAGTTCCTAATTATTCCCGTGGCATCGGTTCGGAGCCTTCTCCAGAGCATTTCGGAATTAAGAAAGCCCTAAATGCACCGTATTGATGTGAGGAAGTGCGCCTTTAAGATCGCCCAGAGAGGTAGATCGATCAAGGTGTTCAAATCACCCGATCGCTAGTGTTTACACGAATTTGGCCCCATTTGACCTAGCAAGGCCAAGCTTGGCAATGGCATCGAAACTTCAGAGGTCAATTGGGCTAGGCATTGCTCTGGTAGCCGATTATCAAAGAAACAAGAAAGCCCTTTTCGGCTTACTCTGCTCAAGCGGAAGACACCCTTCCCTTGTTTACGAGGCCGGGAGGGGCGCCGCTAGCGGCGTCGCCGCTCCCTCGGGTGCTATCATATAAGGGCGCCGTGCTTGCTCAGAGGACGTTCCGGATTAGAATACGGTCGAAATGTAGTTAGTACAATACCGCGACGACTGATCCGAGGTAGGAGGGCCATTCAGCAGAGCAGCTCCAAAGTAGCGGAGACCCGGACTCTACTGGGCGGAGCGAAATGAATTTTGCACTTAGCTTGGGACTATATTCTTGGGCTTCTGATTCTGGTCAAAACAGTATTTGGGCCCCCAAGTTCGCTTTCGTATAATAATAACAGCGGCTAATTTACAAAAAAGCCCATAAACACATAATTTTTTTGAGAATCATAAACTAGTACATTTATGAGAAAGTTATTGAAACTAATTTTATGACTACAAAAAAATACAAAATCGGTACATTTGTGATAAATTTACATTCCGTTAATTTCTATTAAATTATAATAATACTACGAAATAATATACCTATGATAAATGGATGGTAAAACCCAAACTGATATACCCGTCAACTGCTAAGTATTATTTAACTTAATAATTTGACGGCAAAATTTAATGAAAATTAATGGAGGGTAAATTTATCGCAAATGTATCAGTTCATAATTTTTTGTGGTAAAAAAATTAATTTGAGGTAAATTTGTCATAAGTATATTGATTTGGGGTTTTTCATGATATTAACCCTAATGACAATACTTAAGCAAGTGTTGAGAACTTGCCCAATTATGAAGAGCCAAATGACCAAGGTAACTGTCTATGGTTGTCGACTTGGGCTGAGAAAGACCGAGCGAGATGCAATAGAGGTGAAATTTGCCAAGTGCTGAAGGCTCTCTGAATCAGCAAGTGTAAATATTCGATAGAATGAGAATGGAAGATATAACAAAGTAGGCCCAAGTCCTGAAACATGGGCGTCGGTAAATGAAGCACGGTTTAGTCGGCAGAAGCCACAGCCACTGAGGTCTACAACGTGCAGTTAGCCAAGTTATGGAGCGGACGATCTCAGGCGTGGTTCGCCAGAGCACGTCGACGTCATTATGAAGAAGCAAAATCTGGCAATCACGTAGGATGCAGTTGTCGTCTTTATTGATAACTGTCGATAGTAGCCTTAAGGCCCATAACTATTAAAATTATAATTTGTACAGTGGACCACCAATCAATCGATAAAAATCGGTTGTTCGATCTTTACGTCATGTTTATTTTTACATTTCAATACCATTTTATATGACTGGACAGGATTGTCTTTAATCTTAATAATTTTAATTTCTTCGCATTTTCTATCCAAAAATTTGCAAATGACTTTTTCACATCCTTTGTTGATTTTCACCTTCATTTATATTTCCAAAAGGTTTCTCATTGACACTTTTTGGCAAAATAGTAATGAAGAAAAAACTAATAAAACATTTAAGAAAGCTTTATGATTTTCATTATATTTTAGTTGGGAAAATGTTACAAATGATCCATGAATTTCTACTTAATGTGCAATCTCGTCCCTGAGCTTTCGATTTGCTTAATTTGGTCCATGAAGTATCGATAAATGTTCGATCTAATCATTCCGTTCAAACCGTTAAGTGATGACTATTTTCCTTCTTCTTTTTTTCTTCTCTCTTCCCTTTGTCGGTCATGGCGGAGTCGGCGGAGGGAAGAGAAAAGAAGAAGAAAAAAAAGAAAAAAAAAGAGGCTAAAATGCCAAATTCCATTAACTTTAACTAATAAAATGACGAAATTGGTCAATTTTCAAATAGTCAGGGATTAGATCGGACATTTATCGATAGTTCAGGAATCAAATTGAGCAAATCGAAAACTTAGAAGCGAGATTACATATTAAGTAGAAAAGTCTATGAACCACTTATGACATTTTCCCTATTTCAGTTCTTTATGACACAAACATAAAATTGTCAATTGGAAGTCGGTTTTCATAATATTTCCGAGCTTCCGTCTCTTTTAATTGTGATGATGGCATCAAAAGTCAAAACAATGTTTAAGCAAGCTAACAACGAGAAAAAATGTATTATGAAATTTATTTGGACAATGCCAATGTCAATCGATTGCTTGTAATATTAAAAATATATACTTTATATAATTAAAATTAGGGAAGCAACATAAAATAATTTATACATTTGTACTTAATGGCATTGAATATTGAAATGAAAATTTTCCCATGGAAATGGCGCCAATTTTCTGGTCATCCCAAAAAGATTCAATTTTTTCATTTTCATTATGGTAATTTATCCTTTATTTATTTATTTATTTTTTATAATCGAAGGAAATATTATCAACCGATATCGTTTAGCGGGAGGGAAGCTGAAGCTCCCTCCTTAACGGCCACAAATGGCCTCCCTCGCCTTCCCTCCGTCGCTGCACCACCACCGCCGCCGCCACCTCGCCTCGCTGCCGCCGTGCACGCCGCCGCCTCCGACCGCCGTCGATTCCTCCAGACACCGCCGCCCCACTTCCGCCTTCGCCCTCCCCGGCCGCTCGCTCGCCAAGCTCCCCGCCGCCGACCGCGGCCCCCCGGCGAAGGCCGCGGGCGGTTCCGGAACCAGGGAGGGGGCCGCCGGAAGCTCGTCGGCCCGGCCTCCGAGGCCCGGCGGCGACGAGAGGTGGCGGAAGGAGTCGCTGAAGGACCTCGTGAGCTCGATCATAACGGAGCGGGAGCGGTCCGAACGGAGGGCCGGCGGCGGCGGCGGCGAGGGCGGCGCGAGGAGGGCGCCGAAAGGTAAGGCTACGGGGAGGGGCTCGAGTCTGAGGCGGAGGGATGATGTTGGGGTTGGGAATTGCGGCTCGCGTGCTGAAAAAGAGAGTGCGGCGGGGAAATTCGTGGATGACGGCGGTGCCAGTTCGGGAGGTAGAGTGGAGAAGCGGAGAACGAGCAGGAATGTCGGCGGTGGTGCGACGGAGGCGGCTGGCGAGAGTAGGAAGTCTAGGAAGAGTAAAGACGAGTCGCCGGAAGTCCGGTTGAAGGTCACGCTGGATATGTGCTCGAAAAGTGGGGATTTTTTGGGGGCGGTTCGGTTGTACGATTCGGCTCGGAAGGAAGGGATTCAACTGGGGCAATATCATTATGCCGTGCTGTTGTATCTCTGTGCTTCTGCGGCTGTTGGCGTCGTTCAGCCTGCTAAAAGCGGAAGCGGTTCGAGGACTTTGAATAGGTTGGACTTGTCGAATGAAGATGTTGCTACGAATGGCGTCAAGTTTGGTGAGGAGGATGAAGTCGTGTCAAATGACCTCCGGTCAATCGGTGCCCGTAGTATTGAGGGAATTGCTGGCAAAATGGATTTATGTTCAAGTCGGACGAATGGCAATGTTAAGTATACCGACGAAATTAAGAGCATCAGGCAGAACTTTAATGGGTTTCCAAAACCCAAAGTTCATGTTTCAGATAGGCTGAATGATGTAGGAAAAACTAAATGGTGATTCCCCTGATACTGAAAATGAGGCTATAGGCCAAGAAGATCAGGTTGTTATATTAGATGAAAATGTCAAGAAGTTTGCGGTTGAAAAGGGATTTGAAATCTACAGGGAGATGTGCTTGGATAAAGTCCCAATGAATGAAGCCACTTTGACATCTGTGGCCAGAATGGCGATGTCAATAGGTGATGGAGACATGGCGTTTGACATGGTGAAGCAAATGAAGCCTATGGGGATAAATCCTAGGTTGCGGTCCTATGGTCCTGCTTTATCAGTTTTCTGCGATAGTGGAGACATTGAGAAAGCATTTGAAGTTGAAAATCATATGCTGAAGAATGGTGTCTATCCAGAGGAGCCTGAACTGCAAGCACTACTTAGATTAAGCATAGCAGTTGGAAGAGGGGACAAGGTGTATTATCTGTTGCACAAACTCAGAACAAGTGTAAGGAAGGTCTCTCCCTATACTGCAGATCTAATTGAGGACTGGTTCAAAGGCAAGATAGCTTCAAGACTAGGGAAAAGGAAATGGGATGAAAGAGATATAAGAGAAGCAATTAAAAATCATGGTGGAGGCTGGCATGGGAAAGGTTGGTTGGGAAGAGGCAAGTGGAGTGTATCACGCGCATCTGTTGGTTCTGATGGCTCATGCAAATGCTGTGGTGAAAAATTGGCCACAATTGATCTTGATCAATGGGAAACAGAAAAATTCGCCAAGTCAGTTGCAGCCTTGGCTCTAAAGAGAGAAAAAAACTCGAGCTTTCAGAAATTTCAAGTACGAAATTCTCTATTCAACCCTTCCTCATTTTAATTTTCAATCTGTCTCCAAGAACCAGATGGACTAATTTAGCATTTGCAGAAATGGCTTGATTATTTTGGACCATTTGAAGCAGTAATTGATGGAGCTAATGCAGGCCTTTTTAGTCAGCAAAGATTCTTACCAGCAAAGGCAAGTATTTAGAAATTTGAAGACAGATAACCTGTAAAGGTCCATAGATATTTAGAGTTGTAGTTCTCTGATTTTTCTTGTACACTTGTTGAAATTGATCTGTAGGTTAATGCAGTTGTTAATGGAATACGTCAGAAGCTTCCTTTAAGAAGATGGCCTCTCATTATTTTACACAATAGACATATTACAGGAAAGAAGATGGAAGTACCAGTGAACAGGGCAATCATTGACAAGTGGAGAAATAAGGACGCACTTTATTTAACCCCTACTGGATCCAATGATGACTGGTGAGATTTTAAATTTGCAGATTACAATCATAAACTTTACATCTTTATTGTCATTCCGGGGAATATTGAAACCTCCATAGTGCATGCCGTTTAAATTAAACTGACATGAGGAATAACGTGTGTTTCAGGTATTGGTTGTATGCAGCTATCAAATTCAAGTGCTTAATCGTGACCAACGATGAAATGAGGGACCATACGTTTCAACTTCTAGGGAATGACTTCTTCCCCAAATGGAAAGAAAGGCATCAGGTGAGTCTCGTTGGATTTCCCGTTAATCTTGATTAGTAGTGTTTTTTGCTTATCAAGGTCACTAGCCTTTTCACTATTTTATCATTTCCCTAAGAGTTGCTGGTGCAAACTATAATAGTATTTGTGTTTCTGTTTTCAAGGTACGTTTCAGCTTTTCTGATGCTGGTCCAGAGTTTCACATGCCTCCTCCATGCTCTGTTGTAATCCAGGTGAATAGCACAAAATTTATTTTCTATGCTGTGCATCTTCTTTTATAGATGGATATGGGTGATGCGGTTGAGTTTTTGTTTGTTGTGGTGTGCGCATCCACACTTGCATGTTTGGGTGCATCGCATTTGCATCTTGCAAACTTTAAAAGGTTAAAGACTTAATATAATCCTCTGGTGAAACAATGTCCACAGGAGTCCGAGAATGGCCACTGGCACATACCCATTTTGCTGGAACATGAGTATGAAGCAGATAGAACGTGGTTATGTGTGATGCGTGCTGGCTCTGGATTGGCAACCAGACCTGAAGGTAGTAGATTGTATGCCGAGTCAAGTTTACAATTCGATAAGCTGAAGCGTCTATTTTTCGTGATAATTGCTTCCTTTGGGCTGAGTAAAAACGTTATTCATCAAAACATACTGGATGGCAGTGTTGAATACATGATCTGATTACGTAAGCTTTTGCTGGCGCCCTCCCCCACCCCAACACCCCCACCCAAACAACCCTCCCCCAAAACACACACCCCAGAAAAAAAAAAGATTATAAAAGCTTTTGGACTTGGACTGTTATATCTTTTGCTTTTTGTAATCTAAGCTCTATGTTTCACCTTGTTCATTCCACTTTTGGTTATGGTATGCTTTTCTCTTGGCAAAACAGCTCCAGATAATTTTATATCTCTGTTGTTTCATGAAGAGAATAACTAGTCTAACCAGTTCTGACAATTAAGGACAAGAGCAATGCCCATGTTAAAAATTTAAGGAGAAGTGCAAATTCCATTTTTAAATTATTTGATTTCCACACTGATGCTAGTGTTTTGGATGAAACATTATTTTGTTCTGGTCTAGATCATTGCAGGTAATGGTCACTGATGCTTGGTCTTGTTTTAATAATTTTTATTTGCTCAGCACTCAATCCTCCTCACCAACTGATTCTCACTCCACAGTTTTGTTGCTGATAAGAAGGGTATCTTGTCCAATTCCCAGTCACTAGGTTCACCACCTAACCGTTTCCCATCTCCATAACTTCCAGGGCTGGGGTATTCGGGAAGTAGAAGATACAAAAGCCTAGAGGGCCATCCTTAAAATTTGGTTGATATCGACATTTTGTAGTCATGGGAAGTTCCATTCCTTTTGGAGTTCTTGGATTTTCTTGTGATTCAGGGTTATTATGGAAAGAGAGACTAGGTTTCACAATTGACAGTTAAATATATACTATGTTCCTCATGTCTTCTGTCCTAGAAAAGTTCTAAGGTTGAATTTGGTGGTAAAGTATGGGTGTTTACTCTTCAGTACAGTCTCAAGGACTTGTTGAGTGCTTCATTAGCAATCAATAGCAACATCAAACTAAACTTATTGTCCCACTAATCTAAGAGGGAGAAGGGATAATCTGCAGGCAAAGTGTGGTGGCAGGTGTCAATAAGCAATCACGTGAATATTTTCATCATCTTTAGCTGGGTTAATTAGTTTTCTCACAGTTTCTATTTTGTGCAAGTACCTCAATTTATTTCATAAAGCTGGTTTTGCTGAACACATGTATGAATGAATAGCTGCTCTTCGTTGTCTACTGGTGACAAAACGTTCTGATATATCTTGTTCTGCTGCCAAGAGATATTTGTATGTGATTTTTTCAAAATTATTGTCTGCTCTTTTCTAATTAATAACATAAAGTTTTTCAAAGTTTTCTGGTTTGTTTTTTAAGTCTTTGCGTTTGTTTAGATCTGCAATTACATCAACGGAGCAAGCAACATGTGATGGAAGACAAAGACCCACAAGATGGAGTTGATCCCTTTTCAGAAACGCTTCAACCTAACCATGATAACGTTAGAAAATCACCGCCTGAGACACACCAAAATCTCAAAAACATATTTGCAGCGGCTGTATCATCATATGACAGCACCCTTCTGTCAGAACTTGACACTGCAGAGAGGTGTGCTAATTGTATTATTGATTTCCAAATATAGATTCATTGATAACAGTTCACATCCTTTTGTTATCTTCTCACCTAGATCAAAGAACTTGGAATGCCTATGTATAGACATAAGGCACATTTGTTTTTTTAAGGTGTAGAGAGCCCTTCGTTGGCAGAAAAGCTTAGTTCGAATGAATATAAATGTATTTTACCAAGCATTGTAACTATGGAATGGATACATTCTCTTGCCTAATATAATTCAGGAAGAATTATTCCAGCTTCCTTTTCCTTTGGAGCTTTGAAAGTAGTCTTTGGTTGGTGTTGGGTATGAAGTTGGTGCATCTGCCCTAAGATCGCTTTAAGGGTCACACCAGATGTGGCTTTGCTCATTACTGATAAAAATTGTTGCAGGCGTGAATACTCCAAAAGTGTCAATTGATGTGGCTTACGGGTAGAATCTGTGGCTGCACCAAGCAAACTCGTTGCTATGTTATCACATTAGGATATAGGGCTATTATTTTGTATGATGGTTCCGTATTTGCTCTTCTTGTTTGTGTCGTTCGTGGCATTGGCTCTTTGTGAAAAGGAGAGATGGATCTGAAAATGGTTGCACAGACATTCATTTTCATAGGATGATTCCTTGGGGGAGAAGCAATTGACCATGCTATGGACGATGTCTCTTCTCCACCACAATGTGCCACCAGGAAACGGAGAGATTAATCTCTTTTGGAACCGTCATTTCTCTTTCAAATGAAATTACAGTTTTCGTCCAACGTTGATATACGGGGGACGAGCAAATGGTCGAAGAAATTGAGCACATGCCTGCTCTTAAGTTGTAAGGGGGGCTCCACATGAAAGGATTTGACGTTCACGCAATAAGTGTCCTTTGTTTGGTTTCATGTCTCTGCCCTAATGAATTATGGTCCAGAGAAATTTTATTTTCGTGATTCATGAATTGGTTGGTTTAATATGTAATGTTATTTTTAAACTTTTAATTTGTTCAATATAGTTCTAAAACTTTTAACCAATATGCAATATAGTCTTCCAAACTTTTCATTTGTTCAATGAGATTCCTCAACTCAGATCTAATGTGAAATGTCGCTAATGAATTTTTAATTTATTAAATGTAATTCTTAAATATTTTTATATAATTTAGAGACCGTGTTAAATAGATTAAAAGTCTAGAGATGACATTGCGCATTTGGCAAAGTTTAGGGTCCAAATTGCGCAATGCATACATTATAAAATTAAGGATGACATTGCATATTAGACCAAAATTCAGGAAATCTGTACTATTCTCTCTGTGATAAAGTATTTCTTGTTTGTATTTGCCATGGGCTCGGTGCATGCGAGACCTTGAATGGTCGGTTTCACGCTGGAAGTGCAATAGTAAGTGGGCACGAATCGAGGACATGCCGTTCCTGGGTATATTAAATTCTTCGGCATTTCGTTTAGTCAGATCTTGATGTGTCGTGATGCAATGCGTGGCCCTGAAAGTGATAGCACTGTCAGGAACTGAACGTGCCCTTTTCTCCTCCATGACGGAGGAGAGAGAAGGGGAGGGACACAAGATCACGGGCTGCAACTTTCTGCTTTGTCCTCTTTCGCTCCACTTAAGGTTGTTCTTTTGCCCCTTTTTTGACAGAATCAAATCTTGAATGGGGTTATCAGGTTTTGGTGCATTGAACAGTTCATTAATAATAGAATCACGAGTCACGAGCACCTAGTCACCTATCTCTCTCTCTCTCTCTCTCTCTCTCTAGAAGAGGAGAACCGCCGTAAATAAATATAGTATGTTCATTTCTTTCTTCAGTCAGGTAGATTCTGAAGAAGGGAATGGAAGACCCCCAATGCACCCGCACAAACCCGGAAGGCGATGAGTCCGAGGATGTCGTTCGTTTCGAAAAGTCTCTTCGAGTAAGAATTCCATGGGCCTCTTGAAACATGTTGCTAAAAATTTTCTTTGTTTGGACTCCGCATTTGTTATCTTGCACTGGTTGCTGAGTTGTGTGGTTCTGTGTTGCTAATCTGTCGTAGGAGCTTAAAGATTTGCGGTCTCAGCTTCATTATGCTGCAGATTATTGCGAGTCGACGTTCTTGAACGCGGAAGAGAAGAACACGTGAGCATTTCTTACCATCGAAACCTTGGTCTTTTTCTCTCAGGAGATATAATTTACTGCTTAACTTTCCTTTAATGTAAGCAAGTTGCTTGAAGTCTAGTTGGACTTGCTAGAGTTAGTTGAAAAGCATCATATATAAATTTAGCAACCCAAAATTTGCTTCCTTCACTTTTCCAAGAGCCGGTTTTCTTTATATTTCTTTTTACTGACATTATGTGAAAAAAATCTTTTCTTTTCTGGCTCGCAGCATTGTTGACAACACTAAAGAGTACGTATGCAAGGCCATGGTCACCGTGGTCGATCATCTTGGGAATGTCTCCGCTAATCTCAATTGCTGTATTTCCAATGCCTGTGAATTCTCTAATGCGGAGCTCGGATTAACTGCCTGAAGCAAGTCAGTCCTTTTATACACATTGCCATTAGTAAACTATGAATTATGTAGCAAATGAGGAATCTTAAGCATAAAGGATGATTCAACTTGTTTTTGTTCAACAGAGACTCCTGCTGTGTGAAGAGTATTCCAGCAAGCTCGCTTCGACTGGAGTACAATGGGATGCTGTTCTTCCAAGACATAGCCCTCGATACTTATTAACTTGTATAATTCTACCTTTTCTTTTCGATAAGTAACTACTAACATTCTCATTTTTGCCTAGTTTAAAAAGCTAGTAAATGCTGACGTTAGTCCTTAATTGTCATTCCTGCTTATGTTTCTTACTGGAGATTAAACCCTGCTGTTTTCTTGAGCAGCTATCACTAATGTTGAGAGGCCAAAGGAGGTTGGGAGGTAATATTCTAGGACAAGTAGAAGATATAAAGCTAGAGATTCATGAAGTCATCAAGAGCTTTAAGGAAAGTTCTTTGAATTGAATTCTCTGTTTCATTTCCTATGGCCTTGCGGTTCAGGGATTCTGAGACACAAACACTGAAAGCTGGAGAGAATCGTGAGTTCGAAACAGAGGAGGACGTGCCGCTTTTCTTGTATACACTTACAAACAAGCCATTACTTTACAAGAGCTTAGCACCACGAGCTGATGGGAGGAAGACAGATGCTAATTTATCAATAGGTACCCTCAGAAGCTGCAAATGCATTAATTGCTCAACTTCATAAGGAGTTACTGTTAGGTTCTTTTTACCCAACTCACTGACACTGTGCATGCTTCTCTTATATGATCGATTGTCATTCTTCTTTTGGTGACCGAGACAGTTTCTGTCCGTGATGGCCTGTCCATACTGTCGAAAAGCTTCAACCCTACTTTCCATTTCCAGGTGAATAACATAGCAGATGATGCTTTTCGGCCCTAATTTGTTAGAAACCACACACACATTGTTCGTGCAAACACATTCAAGTAATATGTGATTGCCTGATAGCTCATCATATTCTTCTTATGCTGCAGGGTGGTCCAAAACTTGGACGCAATGTCCTGCACAGAAAGTCAACTCATAGCAGCGACATCATATCTCTCATTCGACGCATTAGACGGACACCGTGAGGGCAGTCCATGGTGTTACTCCATTTGCAGGGCGAACCACGACCATTTTCTGGAGCCTCTGGCTGGTCACTGGTGGGGATGACATCGTTTGGAATGGGACTCGAAAAGATCAGTATCCAGCCCTTCCAGCTTGCAGTTCAATGAATGAGTCCTCCATTTAATAGCCAAAAATGATCAGTTGCTGTATCTTGAGATGAGTGAGGATTCTGCATAATAAAAATGCTCAGTTATGCAATTTCTGAACTTACATTATAAGTTCCTGTCCCAACTCCCATTGACCGAAACCAGAGAACCCTCCATATCATTATATACACAACAGAAACATTATTCTCCAGTACAGGATGATCGACTGTAGGCTGTTTGTTAATATCGACACAGTCGATTATATCCCTTTCCTGAGTCTTCATTGCGGTCAGTTGTTTAAGAATGTCATTTCGCAAAACCGAAATTGAGGAGATGATCAAGAATTACCATAAGTGTCTTTACCGGTGGCCTGTTCATCAGATTGACACGCCTTTCCAACTTTAGATCATCGTATTCTCCACTGCGTGCCATCTCACATAAGGAAAACGCTGAACAGCATGAACAGTAGTAGCATAAGTTTCATTTTTAGTAGCATAGTGAGTAAAAAAAAAAAAAAGAAACGAAGAAATTCAAAAGAGGGTTATCTAGTTTTCGGGCTATTCCTTTTTATAAATTGCAAAATATATTAAGTGCATATTCTTTGTACTTTGGCAAAATCAAAAAGGATAAATAATTCAAACAACGCACGTTGGCTTCTCAATCTCAACAAGAGGTCATGTTGATTGAATTTCACGGGTGTGTTCGTCTGAAGGAAAGTTTCATATTTAAAAAAATGCTTTTGAGATATTATTTTTCAAAGAAATACCTTCCTTTTTAGATTAGAGAATTCATTTTCTTAACTTTAAATATGCATATTTTTTTTTTACCGTAAATGATTTTTCATCAATTGATTATTTTAAGAACTAAATGCATAAAAATTCAGAAAATTAATTTATGAATTCTTTTACTCAAACAAACAGATGTAAATTTCCTTGAAGAATGCATTCTTGCCATTTGCCCTAGTGAATCCTTCCACGTTTACATCATTTATTACTACATTGGGTACGAAACTTTTGCAAAAATTGAAATGTCATCAAAATCAAAGAACGACGTAATTAATTAATATGATAGAACTAAGACTCAGAGTTGAGTTTCCTCAATTTCTAGTCACATTGGCAGTGAATTTCAATCAAAGCGGTTTCCACTTCTTTGACAATGGGATTTGATCAGTTTGTAATTGCGAGTTGCTAATAACAAATTATGACAAATCGACGGGTAAATAATGTGACAAAAATCAAGAAGGGAGCAATTCTAGGCGATAATATTGTTTTATCAAAAAAAAAAAGGGTCCATGCAATATTGAATAATTTGATCATGAAGCCATTTCTGTGCTTCTACATGTTCTTGAGTACAGCTTTTCTCGTGACTCTACGCAGGTCCTAGCAACCGTCGATGGAAGCACGAAAGGGACTTCAACAGGAGACATGATGTAACATGTTTGCTTAGTGCAAGCAGTTGCATTGACCTTTTTGCTTCGTAATTTTTAGTGAGTAGTCTCACTTGCATGCAATAATTGTTATTAATTATGTGGGGATCGGCTCGACATAATATGATTTCTTTGTCGACAACTTTTTGTGTCTTGCCAAAGCAACGCAGTATTAAGTGAACTCAGAATCGTACGAATTTGTGACGTTTGAAAAGCGGCCTCAAGGAAATGGTGATAACGAGGGTCGAACTTGGGACCTCTCTTCCTCTCACTACTGATCTCCGTTCCATGGAAGCAAAACTATGGAGTTCAGTGAGAAAGCCCTAAGTGTCAACGATTTATTGAGAAAGCCCAACAGGCACCTAAAATCAATGACACTTTGGGCGTGCATGTTTATGTTCTTTTTTTTTTCTATTTATGAACAAAAATTTTGTTTTTTTGTTCTTCGGAACAAAAAAAGAATAGAAACGAATTTGTTTGCGTTTTTGTTCAAAATTTATTTATTTTTGTTAGGAACAAAATTGGAACGGAAATAAGACACAAAAAAAGTTTTTTTTTTTGTTCGAAAACACTTCGAAGAACAAATTTTCTCTCTCCTTTCTTTTCTTCTCTTTTTTTTTCTTTAGCCTAGGCCCCGGGCGAGTCCCGGCCTCGCCGGATCTGGCCGGGCGAGGCCAAGCTCGCCCGGCCAAGGCGAGGCCGAGCGTCGCGCCGCGGGCGAGGCTCGGCCTCGTCGGATCTAAGCGAGGCCGGCGTCGCCGGCGCGGGCGAGGCTCGGCCTCGTTGGATCTAGGCGAGGCCAAGCTCGCCCGGCCAAGGCGAGGCGAGCCTCACCGCGCGGCGGCGACGCTCGGCCTCGCCTTGCTTGGGCGAGCTCCCGGGCTCGCCCGGATCGGCGAGGCCGAGCTCGCCCGGCCAAGGTGAGGCCGAGCCTCGCCCAACCACGGCGAGGCTCGGCCTCACCCACCACGGTGAGCCTCGCCGTGGCCGGGCGAGGCTGTCGGCCCCTGTCGGCGGTCGCCGCCTCGGCATGGGTGGCGACGGCCAAAAGAAGAAAAAAAGAAAAATTAAAATATTAAAAAATTAAAAGAAACAAAAAAAGAATATAAATTTACCAAACGTGTTTCTATTCATTTTTTATTCCCGGAACAAGTTTACCAAACGCGTCTTTTTAGTCAAAAATTGTTTCCGGAACAGAAATAGTTTTTCTATTTTCGTTCCTAATAATTTTGAATAAACACAAACAAACGCACCCTTTAACTCCGTTCCAAATGCCTACATATACAATTATATATTATATACCCAATAACTAAATTTGTCAAGTATATTTAAGAGTTCAGTATGTTTAATCTTTCTGTTAATTAAATCCCTCTTTATGTAGGCTGCCTCAAACAAATAGGAATTTCCATGTATATGTAAAACCTATTGCTAATATAAATTGAAATCGATGCAGAATCAAAGTGCATAACAAAAGACGGTCAAGATAGGTCTAAAATCATAAAAGAAAGTGGAGGAAGATAGGATGGCATGACGGTTACATTTATTTTACTTGTATTGCTTGAAATAATTAATCGATGAAAAATATCTCTATTATCTACAACAATATGTATCTAAATATTTTGGTGGATGATAATTTTTTTTGTTAATTTATTTTTGTAAATTATACAAGTGATCATATTTAGGAAAATATTTTCAAAATCATTCATTTTTTACATAATAAATGCACCTGAAAAGGAAAATCAAAGGAGGATGGAAGCTGGCAGCAAAACAAAATTGAAAACCATTGAGATGGGAGAAAAATGGGACACCAAACAAGGGAAGAAAATCAGTTAAAAGAAAGAGGAAATGGGGAGAAATCCCAAAGATCGGCAATAACTCAATAAAATCAATATCAATTCATAATCAAAAGCTAATTAGGGCTTCGTTTGTTTCGTGGAAATAAATAATTTGAAAAATATTTTCTTAAAAAAGATCGTTTATATTATTCATAAAAATGAATGAAAAAAATCAACTTTCCACAAAATATTGAGACATAAGTCATTGTCTATAATGAAAACATTTTATATGGGCTAGTTATTTCAAGTAATATAACCTATTGTTTTTAAGAATTTTTTTTTCCAAATCTTTCATTTTCCGTCAAACAAATGGAGTCTAATGAAATGCATTAACAACTATATATAATATATAACATATGTAGTGTAATTGACAGACCTAATTTCCTAATTGGATAACTATTAAGAATGAAACATAATTAACTGAATTAGGCTGCGCATGACAATGCTTGTTCCGGGAAGAGTTTTTTCAGAAATAGTTCTTTTCTATTTTTCTCGGAACAATTTCGACTAAAAAACCCGTTTGATAACGACACAAAATTTCTACTCCGGAATATAAAAAGAATAGAAATGCGTTTGGTAACGCAACAATTTCTTTTTGTATTTATTCATTTTTTATTTTTGCCGACGGATCGCCGCCGCCGCCGCCGCCGACCGGCCTGGCCGCCCGACCGTCACCGCCGGCGCCACCGGAAGCCCATCGGCCGCCGACGGCCGTCATTTGCCGGCCAGCGACCCGGCGGCGGCGGCGGCGGCGGCCGGCGGTTGCGGTGACGACGGCGGCGGCCGGTGATCGGCGGTTGCGGCGACGACGGCCGGCGACCGGCAACCGGCGGCGGCGTGGTGGCGAGTGGGCGGTGGCTCCGGGCAATTGACGATGGTCGAGGCAAGAAAATAAAATTAAAAAAGAAAATCAGCTTACTTCTAGAAATTGTTCAGGAACAAGAAGCACTTTTTTTTTGCTTCTCAAAACTGTTCCCGGGAACAAAACGGGAACAAAAATTGAGAAATTTTTCCCGGGAACAAATGTTTTACCAAACAGATTTGTTCTTTTTTTGTTCCGGATAACAAAAGAACAGAAAGTGAGAGAAACATGAGCGTTATCATGCGCTACCTTAATGAGCTAGTAGTATAATTACGGTGTGATCTTGTGATAATTAAAGGATAACCACAAAAGTTTCCTTTCTCCAACATGTGTGTGGAAATTGCCAAGCCAAACATTGATCTTTCTCTCTCTCTCTCTCACATGGAAAATTTCTAGCATCACAATAGATACCAACTTACAAATGATGTTTCACAATCACAATTCACTTAATAGAAGAACGATAAATTGCATCATGAAGAACACTAAAATATGTCCATATTCACGCCAATCCAGCTCAAATAGCGCAAATCAAACATCAATTTGTTGACATCAAGACAGTGAAGCCCCGTGCATTTATAAATGCGAGGGAAGAAAAGGTGGACTGTTTAAGAATCAAAGGGGTCAATGTATCGAGAATTCATAAAGTTCACCAAAAAAAGGTGGGAAAATGCTTGTCCTCAGGGTAGTTGCAATTTTAAAACATGAAACTGGAACCTGAACCATCATCGTTCTCAAGCCAACGAAAAGAAGAACAACACATTTCTGGGGAGAGAATATCACTCGGAACAAAGTATGCATACTAAACTGTCCCGTTTATCGGAGTCAACCCCAAACATATAATGCGGTAATGATAAACCGCCGGGAGCTTGTAACCAAACTTGGTATTTCCCCCTCGGGCCAGATCCTGGCTCTGCTGCGTTGGCCTATTGACGACTGCCAGCCCAGTATCTTGGAAATGAAGGCAGCTGGTTACAACACATTTCTGGGGAGAGAATATCACTCGGAACAAAGCATGCAGACTGTGGATACTATGAGGACGTCGTCTGAGTACAAACAAAAGCAGTCGTTTCTCAAAGTGGCGAAGGCAAGCTCTTGAAAATAGAGCAACAAATCGAGACCATATGCAACTCCTATATCATCACAATCCGCGAAAAAGACTAGTTGATACTCATCTAGGAGAAGAGGTACTAGCTGGAACATAGCGTTGCCAGATTAAGTGAATTGATGAGTCGTCCGCAACTGCGAAAATCCACAAGGTTTGAGCTGGAATTGACCGAAGCTACATTGAATTTGTACGGCCAATTATTGGGAATGACCATGTGGTAGACAAATTACTTTGAATTTGTACGGCCAATGATCGGAGGTGTCACTCTTTTTCTATTTATTAATGTTTTAGTAGATTTATTTGAAATTCGAAGATTATTTAATATTCCACATGACATAATCCTCTTTCACTTTGACCTATTTTCTCTATTAAAGACAGATGTAAAATAGCATTCAGTCCCCAATTTACCACTAATTTGCAACTTTAACGATTTTAGTGTTGATTCTTAAAAAGAAAAAGATATTAGAAAAAAACTTTTTACCAAATCACTTTAATGCCACATTGAAGAAAAATAATCACTTAAGTACCTCCGATGAAAAATTCCAATAAAATTTTTTACATGACTTTGTTATAATAAAAAACAAGTCCAACATATACGATAAGGTCACCTTTTATGACAAAACAATGTGGCATCTTTTGTTGACCATATCATTACCATGGTGATGTTTTATTGCGGGCCAAATTAGTCCCGATAGACTTGATTGCCAAGAGACTTTGAAATATATTGGTAGACTCCCATTTATATTAGTGGACTCCCCGGAGCTTGGTAGAATTCCATATTTTTGGGTCGAGCACAACGGGTCACAAATTTGGTTTTTGTTGATTGTCTTGGTGTGGTTACTTGGATGTGAGAAATTCTTATTTACGTGACTCTGTATATACATGACGCAAACACCTTCTCCACTTTATTCGAAGGGCATATGAGTTAAGTCTATGATGACTTTTTAAATTTCAAAGACATGCATTACTCAACATCGCCATCTAATATATAAAATGGATAATCCATTCTGAAGAGGTAATCATTTATTAATTTATTTCCCCGTAAGATAACATTGAATTTACAGGCACTTTGAATTTTTAATATCTTTAAGTTGGATAAAGTGTTTGTCAGATATTTTATGGCTACGATAACTTTCAAAAGATTGCCTCACACAACTTAAACATATTGTAACTTAGAGATGTTGTAGCTTTAAAATATGTAGTGCCATATACATAATTGCAATATTTATATTTAATACCATAGTTACAATGCAACACAATTATAGCTACACCACACATATCTTAGTTTTACCAGTTCAATTAAAAGTGAAGATTGCATGCTACTCAACATACACAACAGAGATCTTAGCTCTACTCGAAGCTTTGAAGTGTTTTCGTTCAAGGAGAGAGATTGAACTGGAGATAGAGACCGACTGAAGAACTCGTGAAAGAAGTACAGGGGGAAAACCACTGGGGTTCGCCCCGTGTGGCCCCTTCAGCTTGGAAGGGGACGTGAGGTTCAAATTCCCACATTCTCAGGGGAGATTGGGGTGGGGACGATTTCATTTTAGGAGTGGGTTTCGAATCCCACGCCCTGCATGAAGGCAGGGTAAAAGTCTGAGAGTGAGTATTAGAGTAAGCTTAGAGTAGGACAGACAAAAAAGAAAAAAGTATAGGGGAAGACTCACGTGGAATGGGAGATGGAGCCGCTGCTGGAAGAAATCAGGATCCGGATGGCCCAATTCAAGAAGATTTCCTTGGCACATTGTTACTGGTCCACGAATCAAGTAGTTGATTAGGTAGCTAAGGCCCATCGCTCGAATACCCTTTCATCTTTTTGGATAGCTAATCCCCCTTAACCTCTGTGGGACCTTTTATGTTTGGATGCCCCTAGGTTGGGCTTTTTGTTTAAAAACTCTTTGAGTTTCAATGAAAATCGAAGTACCTTTTCAACAAAAAAAAAAAAAAAAAACATGCACAACATTTTGATCCATAATAAAAAAAAACATTCACAACATGAATTCACTTGATTACTAAGCTATTAGTCTGCATAATTTTCAAGTAAAACTCCTTTATGTCTCCACTGGTATTTGGTATATGAATGTTAAATGTCAACTCTGTAATGATGAAACAACTCAGTGAAGGATTTAGAAACATAGCTTAGTGGAGGGGACACAAAGTAAACTCCAAATACCAAACTTTGAGGGTGAGATATTTATACGATGATTTTATAAATTATGATATATATTTTATAAAAGCAGACCAAAAACCAAGCAGCCTAGAGGCAGCGGCCCCCTTTATCGTCTACCCAAGCATAAAATCAACGAGAAAATTAACAAAAAAAAATTTAAACTTATTATATAATGGCCAATTCAATTCTAAACATTTCAATTGTGTCAATTGAATTTTAAATATTTTCAAATTTTACCAATTAAGTCCATTAGGAAATTACTAATGTGGACGTGAGCAGTTCTATGTGGTATGATCGATATTAACATAGACAATTTTTGCTATATATCATCAATTTGACTACCAATAACATGTACATGATTCTTTCGGTAACTTGAGAAACTAAATAAAACAATCTTGACAAAATAATGTACTGGATAATTAGAGGCAACATCTTTTTACTTTTAAGATTTTAGGATGTAAGTATTACATAAAACTTAAATATACAAGAAAAGAGAACATTGTCTAAAATCTAAATTAAGTATAATGACACAATTATTCTATGATTTACATATTGATATGAAAATCTAAAATAAACAAATTTGGATTTTGATGCATGTGTATTGATGAAGGTTCGAATTGTATGTAATAATTTGAAAAAGAAAAAGAGAAAACAATTTCAACAAAATAATATACTCATGCGTTTGGTAGTTAGGATAAAATTCGGGATATGATATGATTTATCCTATCACATGTTTAGTCTTCCTTCGGGACGAGGATAAAGTCGGATATAAAGGGGATATAGAAAAGATAAAATTATCATGGGGGAGGTGGGATAAATGTGGATAGGATTTTCATATCTTTGGAAAATTATTTTCTCGAATAACAAACTTATTAAATTAATAAAATTGAAATTATATTTCAATATAAATAATATTTGAATTATAATTTAAGAAATTAAAAATAAAAAAATCATTTTTAATTAATCATATTTTAATTTATATATTCAATTTTAATTCTATCTTATAATAAACATTCAATCTATAAATTAAATATTTATATTTATTAAATATTTTAGGTATTTTTGTATTTTAGGTATGTTAGTACGGTTTCTTATTTGATAAAATTTTATTAAATAATGATGAAATGGGAAAAAATAAAAAATAAATAAAATAATATAAAAAAGAGGAAAAATAAAATAAAAATAAATTAAGGAATAGTGTTACGAGAGATTTTCACCATCTCCGTTTATGAATATTTAAGTTCCTTTATAATGATATACGTTTATATAAAAAAAAAAATGTATATGATATGATGAAAACATATCCGATTTTAATATTGCGATTACAAAACAATGGATAGGATATAAAAAATCCAGGGATTTCGTATCCTATCCTATCCGTCTATCCCGATTAAATTCGGACGACCAAACGTAGCCAAGATCATAGACCGCGTCTGTTTAGTTTTTGGTCGTAACATGACTGGTTCTTCCCTCTGACCTCACCCTCTCTGTCTCTGCCTCTAGCTCCGGCGGCACAGTCGCACCCTCTCGCTGCAGCAATCCTCGCCGTCGCCGTCGCCGGACCTCTTTCCGTCTCTCTCTCTCTTCGCAGCAACCAGCTTCGCCGCCGCCGGACACTGAGGTGAGTCTCGTTTTTCCTTTTCTTCTCTCTCTCTCTCTTCTCTTTCCCCTCTCGGCCGAAACCCCACCCCTTCTCCTCTTCTTCTTCTTCTTCCTTCTTCTTCTTCTTCTTCCTTCCTCTTGCTGGCTGCTGCTTCACCCACCACCACACCGCCGCCCCACGCGCTACTCACCACCACCCACCGCTCGTCCGACGAGCCGTCCGTGCCGCCGTTGGTGCCGTGAGACTCGTGTCTTCGTCGCCGTCGCGCCGCCGTCGCCGCGTGCTCGCCGTCGCTGGACCTCCCTCGACACCGCCGCTGGACGCCGTCACCCCTCGCTCGCCTCGCCGCTCAGCCGCTTGCCGTCGACGCCGCCGTTGGACGCCGCTCGTCCCCGGTGGAGGCTGCTCGCTCGCCCAGCCCCCAATCAGCCTTAACTCCACACCCCTTCGCCTCCGCCTCCACCTCCACCTCCAGCTCAGTCGCACCCCCACTCTCTCTCTCCTTCCGCCTATCCGGTCGGGGGCGACGCGGGACGCCCTTGGAGACTCCGGCGGGGCCTACTGGCTGATCGACGCCCTCGTCGTATGACTTTGTATGCTTTCGGCTGTTTGTAAGGGAAAAAGAGGAGGAAAAAATCTGATTTTGCGTTGTCCTCTGCAGGCTGACTCATGGCGCGTTCCCGAGATCGTGACTTCTTGTTTTGCGACTTCTGTGGGACGATGCTTACGTTAAGTTCGGTTAAGTTTGCAAAGTGCCCTTTGTGTAATTTTAAGCGGAGCACTAAAGGTTGGGATCTCCGTTTTCAATCGCGCAGTATATTTGATTAATAATTATAGAGATTGTTCTGCTTTTGGAGTCTCTTTTTCTGGGTCTGAAGTTGGCATGAGATTGAATTTTATGCTAAGTCTCAAGATTGTCCAGTGTTGCTTCTTGGGATAGACTGTTGTGTCCTTCTGTTTCTGTGTTCTGCTCTTATAGTGGCATTGTTCACCATTGTTCTTTTATACTGTGAAGATTTGATTTGATTTTTTTTTTTTTTTTTTTGCGAAGCATTGGAAAGAAATAGTTTCTTTGCCTAGGATATCAGGAAATTTCCATCTTTCCATCTGCAAATTTTCCATTTTGAGCCTTCTGCATACCTTAGGACAATTCCCCTTGTAAGTTTGTATTGGTTAGTATTATCTTAATTCTTGATTTGGGATGATGAGGATGATGATCCATTGAGAGGCACCCTGAGAATTTGATAATTGAGGAGAAAAAAAAAAGGAAAAGGCTGGAGAGGAACTCTTTCTATGGCAGTGAAAGGTGTGATCAGCCACCCTACCTATGTACTGGCTAATATGAACTTGGAGATACAATTGTGCTGGCCAAAATCGTTCCTCAGAATTTGTTACTGGTTACACCCAAGACCACTAGTTTGGGGAAAAATAGCCATTTCAAGTCAAACCACTAATGTGAAATGCGTATCTTAGCATGGTCGTCCCATTATCTGACAATGTCTGCTGTCTTTTTGTTTCGAGTGGTGCTGTGGTTCAGTCATTGTGTGTTTTTATTGCTATTTTTCGGATATTAGCTGCCAGTTACCTATCATTTTGCTCTTCAAGTCAATTTCTACTTTTCTCAATAACGTGCCTTATTGATGGCTTTGCTCTCAGATATTGCTGGAAGAGAAATTAAGTACAGAGTAACCGCTCAGGTATGCCTTGAACTGGCTGACTGATTGATACATGCACTCTGTTGGGTCTTAGAATCATGAGTTAGGTACATACATGTTCTACTAGTTCAACAATTTAAGAGGATATAGTTATATTTCATCATGTTCTACTGCCTAGGTAGTTATTTTTAGAGTGACCATCAAATATAGAAAATGCTAGAAATTTGAATGGCTATGGTGACTCTTCAGCCCTAAAGAACATTTGAGGCTGCAAAAGGACATCAACTTGGCAAAAATGTGAACTCCTACTCATGATGGAAAAATCACATCAAGTTTTCTAGCTTCTGGAAGGCTTTGGATTCGCTGGCCACAACCTAAATATGTGGCTCTGTTGTTAGCAAAGCTTAATTTTTCACAGCTACCTTTTGTTGCTTCCAATTACTGACCTCTGATGCTGAGAATGAAAGGAACAGAGATGAGTGGTTCCGCTGCAACATAGACACGTATACCTCTTGATGGCTTATCTGACATTATTGAATCAAATAGTGCCCACATCATGTAGAATTCATGACATTGTTGAATGAATTTGGTAAGGGTCACTAGACTTCTGTTTTTGTCTGGTTAAAGAGGATTCAAAAGAATAAAAAAAAAAATTCTCATCTTAAACCTTTTCTTATTAACACATCAAATCACGTACCTTTATGTTTTCCACTTTGAAGCAAAACCTAGAGTGTACTTTAGTTGAGAAAAAGCTATGTCCTCCTTAATTTTCCTATGCTTTGGATCACACATTTGAAAATCTCATGGTCATCTACCATATCTCAGGACATAAGGAGGGAGCTTGGCATGTCTACCTTCGAGGAGGGGGAGCTGAAATTGGCAACGGTAGTGGCTACATTCTGCTATATTAGTATATCGGCATAATGTTTTTTTCTGAACTGATTGTGATGTTTTCTTATATCGGCCTTGCCTCTCAGATAACTCGGAAGTGTGAAAAATGTGGCAACGATGAATTCGAGTATACTCGGAAGCAGGTAATGTACAAGTTCAGCGCACCAATATTCTCTCTCACAGCAATCCTCCCTAACATGAGTATTTCCTGTCTTCCCTTTTCTCGTCATTCATTCCTCCTTAATTTCTGACCCGTTGCAGATGAGATCGGCAGATGAAGGGCAAACTACATTTTTGACTTGTACCAAATGCAGGGATACTATTACAGAAAACTAACTGTATGACTTATCAGATTATTATGCAATTTTGAATCTGCGGGAGGCTTTGTACCATATGGTGATGGTTACACTGCTAAGTTTCTTGTTTCAAGTTTGTGCATCTCGTTGTAGAATTTCCAGAATGAGCTAGAGTTTCACTGGAGCAATTTCTCTTGCTGTTATCAAGTGGGCTAAGCTCACTTATTGCTCAAGAGAAGATGAAAATAACCCCTTAAACAAAAGCCCATAGGGCTGTTTTGTGTCCGAAACCACCATTAGCTTCTTTATGGATAAATTCAAGCGTTGAGTCTAAATCATCAGTGAGACTATTCATCGCCATAGGAATCAATTCATTATAGGATCACTGATTTAGTTGTGACAGACATTTAGATCGAACGATCATGCAGAGTTATCTAAAGACTGCAGTAATGTCCATTCAAACTTAATGGCACTCACGTTTAGTTCCGAGGTTTGTTAAATTTCTCAAACATTCGCAGAGAATCCGGGAGCGCCAGAGAGATTTTTACAAGCCAAGTGCAGAGTATCAAGGGAGCTGAACATCCAGACGGAAGATGGAATCTTTCAATGGAGTGATTTTCCGGGGGCCCGAAAGATGAGTAAAGGGAGTGGTGGAATCGGAAGCGGCCCTTCAAGTAGTACGTTGTCATTAAGGTCAACAGTGACGAACTCTCTCCAGGGAAATTGATGTATACTTCCCTTAACATGGTTACCAGAAATATCAAGATACTATAATGTTTTTTTTCCCTAATCCCAATACCATTTCGATATCTGACAACCGATTCTATTTTTGGAGAAATCTAATTCTCTTAGCTTTTTTAAAGAGTTAAGAGAAAAAGAAAGCTTGGTCAAGTTGCGGGAAGAAAATGCCTAAGTCTCGAGATCTAGAAATGTACAATTCAATTCCCCGGTCACATAGGGTATTTTGCCCGAGTTGCTTGTATACAAGGAGGGTTAAGCATTCAAGAGACTTGCTCCAATTGGACTTCGGAGAAGAAACCGTGATGTCAATGAACTTCAAATTGACATCAAGGAGGTCTATCAAGCGGAATCCATCGTGCAGAAGTTCCCCTTGTAAATCGCTCATGGACACATTGGAAAACATCAAAGAGGATAAATTCATGAAGGAACAAAGACGAAACATTAGACATGTCTACTAAATCAAGTTTAAGTTCTCTAAACTCTGGCAAATTCTGAACAAGCATTTCAAAATCTGTTTTTTCAATGTTAAGACGGTGTGTCACATATGTACCATCAATGTTTGAAGAAAGATCAAGTAAAACAAGTTTAGAAAAGTAAGAAATTTCAATAGGATTTAGACCTGAAAAATTGGAACAAGAGAGATTGAGGTGTCTCGATTCAGTATACGCCCTTAGTTCAGGTAAAATGGTGAGGCACGGAAATTGTTAACAGCAAGGTTGAGGCTCCGAAGCTGGCGAAGTGTGAAAAGTGAGTTATCAGAATGGTGGGAGCCTTGAAAACAGCTCAGTGAAGGATGGAAGCCGGTAACATTACCCATTACATCATTGCAAGCGACACCATCCCATGAGCAGCAATCCAAACTGTTCTTCCTATTATCCTGGCTAATATTTGGATGAACTTGGCACTATATCTGCACTGCACCCGCCGCGGAGCTGGGTAAGTTGCAGATTTCTTAAATTCCGATAGCCAAAATGGGAATTTTTTTCAGCACGTGGTTAATTTGAATAATTAATAATAAATTTGAAAAACCATTGTTAAAGTAAAACGCAACCGATAACTTCTTTTTCGACCAACTAAAATACCAATCAAATAACAAGGTTACCAATTGCCAACATCAAACCCATTAATGTATTATCATCTTTTTATTATTATTCTACAAATGGCCCCTTTCATTAATTAGCTGTTAACGAATTGCTTAGATACTTTACTGATACTGTTTGCCAACGGTTTCAACTTATGAACAAAATATCTACTTTACCAATATAAATTTCTAGTAGATTACCAAACATCATTTTGATTTCACGAGTACCATTGTTCATTTGTCAGTAACCCACTAACAAAATAATTGATTTACCAAGTTGAAATACGTTAGAAATTATGAACAGTCGTTTGTTTTTACTGGTGAGCGTGTTTTTCATTAGTAGACTACAAATTGCTTACGTACTTTACTAATAACATCGATTAATAGTTATCACTTGTGAACAAAATAATCATTTCACCGTTATAATTTCCTAATGGATTATTACTAGTTTGCAGTTTACAAGTACCAATGTTTTTTCGACAATAACATGCGAAGGAAATAATCAATTTTCCAAGTTTAATTACCCTAGTAGGTCATGAACAATAGTTTTTTATTATTATAGATGAGCACATTTTTCCATTGATAAAGTACAGATTACCTATATATTTAACTAGCAATGTCAGTTAACAGTTGTAACTTACAAACAAAAATAGGTAGTTTACTACTATAAATTCCCAGTCGACTATTAATTTCACTAGTGATTTACTATTTACACCACCATGATTTAGTTATGCATAGTACATTTATATAAATAAATAAATAAATAAAAACGTAATAAGTATCGTTCAATTGACGGTTGTGAATGGCTTCGCAAATCAGGATGGAGGACATGACCAGCAGGTCATCAATTGCACAAATTTACCAATACGATTGAAATAGGAAAAAAAAAAAACGTGGGCACCGAAGATGGTCTTCTTGAGTAATAACTAACCTGCAAGGTCCATTGCCAAGGATTCAAATATTGTGACAACCTCTAATTCATAAATTTGAGGGACTGGAGTACATGTTGTATTATAATTCGCAAAATTCATGGAGCTTGTTACTGTCCTCGTTTAAACTTGGCCACGACTACTGAAGTTTCTTGAAAACTTTCTTGAACTTTAGGATCATGATTGCTCCAGTTTCATTTAAACTGAGTTATGGCAGTTAGAGTCTCTTCCAATTCGTGACAATGATTGCTCGAGTTCAATCTTAATCATTTGAGTTTCGTCGAATTGAATCATGGCCACTTAGACTTTATCAAATTCGTGGCCTTTGCGGCCATAGCTACTCATCCATGCCATGACTGCTCGAGCTTTGTCAAGCCCGCTCACGGCGGCTGGGGCTCCTTCGAGCTCGATGCATCACTCTTTCAAAGAGAGAGAGAGAGAGAAGGGTAATAATCAACATGGAAAAGAACCAAGGAAAATTTCAAGCATTAACCATCAGCAAATTCCCATGGGTCAACTTAGGCCCTATTTGTTTAAATCTTTTTCTGTTTAAAAAAGTTTTTACATTTTTTTTGTTCTTTTATTCCGGAGAACAAAAAAAGAATAAAAACACATTTATTTACACTTTTGTTCCCAAATCATTTTTTTACGAAAAACGAGAAGTAAAAGAACAAAAAAATTTTGTTTCTTATTTTGGAACAAAATTACGAGAAATTTTTTTTCTTCATTTTTTCTTCTTTTTTTCTTATTCTTTTCTTTGGTGGCGATCTTGCCGGCAGCGTCGCCGCCCCCGGAGGTCGAGCTCACCCGCCCACCGGCAAGGCCGAGCCTTGCCGGCGGGCGAGCCATGACCTAGCGATGGCTTGGAGGGGCCAAGCCCGCCATGGCTAGGCGAGGCCACCGGCCCTTGTCGGCCGATTGCCGGCATCGGCCATGGCCGGCGACCAACCAAAAGGAAGAAAAAAATAAAAAAGGAATTAAAAATTAAAAGAAAAAAAAAAAATATATAAAAATTTAAAAAACGTGTTTTGTTCTTTTTCTATTCCAAACGTGTTTAAATTTTGTATAATTACTAAACGCGTTTCAATGTGTTTTTTTTAAAAATCGTTCCCCGGAAACAGTCTATATCTATTTTCTAGAATAATTTTTGAATAAGAACATTACCTCCTTAGTAAATTTCAGATCATAATTTTTTAAAAGTAAAAAGAAGATTTTTGATTCTCGTACGAAAGTACATGAGTCAACCACATTAGTAAACAATTGAGAGAGAACCTAACCCGTGTGTTCTCCTCGCCCATGCGAGTTTCTCTCTACCTCATGGTAGTGTTTTCGCCTTTTACAAGCACCAAACCCTAATCCGTTTTCCTGTTTCATTACTCAGCTTCCAAAAATGAAAAAACTTCAAAAAACAAAATTCATGGTATGTTATGTGTTCTCTGGAGGGCATTTGGTCTCCATCGGATAAGATCTCCACCGAAAGTCTTTTCTTCAACGATCTGGAGGTATCGGAATTTTCCCAGTCATGAAGGGTGCTCAAAAGTTTTTTCCTCTAGATGAAGAGATGCGCGATCTTCTCAGTAAAGTACCTTAGCAGTAAATCGGTTTCTCCTGGTATTGGGTTGTTATTTCTTCAACTTGCTTTCGTTTTTTTGGCTGATGAGTTGTTGGAGTGGAAAAGTTGAATCTGGGTCGATCCGGGAGTAGCCGATAGTCCGGATCGGAGACGCTATTGAAAAAAAAAAAAAAAAAAATCTGAAGTTAGCAAAATGGAAAGTAAAGAGGAAAATGAGATGAGAGTGGCTGCATTATGTAGAAGTCTGGGGCATTTGTGGTCCGAAGAAGATGTAGTCCAAGTGTCGAAGAAATACCTCAACGAAACGAGAGGAATGTAGTCGAACGCTCTTCGGTAAATTGTATTCTAAACCAAACGTGAACTTCCCACTTTCGTTACTACAATGACAAAAGCATGGAAATCAGAAGAGGTCATATGTTCCCAGAAGGAACCGGGGCTATTCAGTTTTGTATTCCCAACGGAGGAGGAAAAGCAGAGAATCAAGAGGAATTCACCTTGGTCTTACTCCACGAATCTGATTGTTCTAAAACAGTGTCTCCCTGAAGTTCCTGAACACTGCTATGATTTCACTAAGGAAGAATTCAGGTGCGTATTGGAGGAGTTCCCCCGGGTGGAGAATAGAAAAAGTGTTTAACGAATTGGGGAAAAGGGTAGGAAAAGTAAAAGAGGTTCAAATCGATTCAACAACTAATACTCAAAATAGAGGAGGAAGAGTTAGAGTTGAGATTGATCTGACCTCACCTTTGAAATCGGGAGCTGTTATGGATATTGGCAATAGCTGGCTTTGGGTGGAGTTCAAGTACGAGCGACTTCCACACTTCGTTTCTCTTGTGGTCGGATTGGCCACTATGCAATGACCGTACCGAGATCCCATATGCAAGTTCACCTTGGGCAATGAACAAAAAAGGGTTATATGGACCCCGGTTGAAGGCAGAAACAAGCGATCATAGTCCTTATTGGAATGCATTTTATGGGAATATGGGGGAAGAAATAGTAGTGGAAGAAACTATACTTGTTCAATCAAATCCATTGAGAGGTATGAACCTAAATGATCAAGAGCCAGCCTCAAATTTGCAAATAGTCGCCTGCAGCAAGAAGAGAACAGTTGGCAGCCCAGACAAAAGGGAAAACCCAGTAGAAGTACCTATTGCAGCAGAAGCCCGAGATCGTGGAAAACAGGTGCTACACTCGAAATTCAGAAACCTTTGCTATCAAAAGTGGGGAACAGTAGCAAGAAGTCTATGAAAGTACAAAAGGCAAAAAAAACGTAAATGCCTACCAAAGCATCACCCCATTGCTTACGAGATGATATAGAACTCATGGAGACCCGGTTGTAACCGGTCCAAGAAGGACAAGAATGGGCTTTGGTGGCTAGCCCTAATAAGCCACCACGAAGCCATGAAAATAGTTAGTTGGAATTGTCGGGTGGGCAACCCCGACAATCCGAGAACTAAGAGCTCTAATAGCTCTTGAAAGGCCTAAGCTACTTTTTCTAATGGAGACAAAAAATAAAGAAGTCATGGTGGAAAAGATTTACAAAAAACTTCAGTTTCAGAAATCACACTTGGTTAATCCAACATGAATAGCAGGAGGATTGGCAATCATGTGGCAAGAAGAGATTGACTTACAGGTGAATACCAGTTCTAAACAACTCATAGATGTGCAATGTATTGATCCTGAAAGTAAACAGATTATGCAGATCACCTTTGTCCATGCATCCACTGATTTTAGCGAGCGTCTGGCATTATGGCATGTGTTGGGAAATATTAAGCCGTTGTCGTCTCTTCCCTAGGTCTGCATAGGAGATTTTAATGAGATTACGTATGTATGGGAGAAAATGGGAAAAAAGGAAGCAGATAATCGAAGAATTGCAGCGTTTAGAAACATGATCAATGATTTAGCCCTAATGGATGTAGAATGTCATGGATGTGCTTTCACATGGACAAACAACAGGGAGGGGGCAGAGTTGGTTAAAAAGAGACTTGACAGAGTACTATGTTCTCTAGAATGGAGAGTTACCTTCCATGATGTCAAGTCCGAGCCCTTCCGGCTATAGGATCGGACCATAGTCCTTTAATTCTCAATCAGTATCCCGGAGTAAGAAAAAGACAAAGCGGTTCGAATGGAAAGCTTCGGATAGAACATACAGAGTATCAGGCAACTATCCAGCAAGCATGGGCAGAGTATTCAAGTCAAACAGCCACATTTGCAGAGAAACTACGAAGAACATCACAAGCATTAACTAAGTGGAGCAAACAACACTTCTCAAATGCCTACACAGAGATCAAAGACCTAAAGCAAGCACTAACAGGTCTGATGAATCAAATAGATCAGAATACAAGTAAGCAGACAAAGCAGCAACTCATCAGCAAAATAGATTTTCTCAGAAAACAAGAAGAACAATTCTGGGGAATGAGATCACGCATTAAATGGCTACAGTGGGGGACCAGAATACACGGTTTTTTCATGCCACAAAGTTAATAGAAGAAAACAAAACCGTATTTCAATGCTGCAATTAGAGGAAAAACAGATGGTCTAGAGAACCCATGATGATACAGGCACACATTCAATCCTATTATGAGAACCTATACAGGACTGATGGTCAAAGATATTACCAGCCTATTCTGAACCAATGTCCATCCCCTATAATCGACCATATAAACGAACATCGGTGACAGCGGTTCCTACTTTAGAGGAGATCCACGCAGCGGTGTTTCAATTGGGAGCCTATAAGGCTCCCGGCCCCGACGGTTTCAACGGAATGTTCTACCAACAATCATGGGAGACTATAAAATCTGACTGTTGCGGCTAGTACATCAATTCTTCCAAACAAGAGTCCTCGACCCCCGGATAAACCAGACCCACATTGTGCTGATCCCCAAAGTAAAAAGTCCTGAAAATATCAGCCAATTCAGACCCATCAGCCTGTGCAACTTTAGCTACAAAGTTATATCAAAAATTTTAGCCAATAGACTGAAAAGATGGCTACCACTTATCATTGAACCAGAGCAGGGGGCTTTTGTCCTAGGGAGGCAGATCCAGGATAATATATTCATTGTACAGGAGGTACTGCATCACCTACGCAAAACAACAAGGAGGAAAAAGAATCAGGCCATCTTGAAGTTTTGGATATGCGAAAGCATATGATAAGGTAGAATGGGATTTTGTGAGGGACCTTATGCTGCACATGGGGTTTCATGACAAATGGGTTTCTTTAATAATGCAATGCATCTCAACGGTCACCTACAGTGTTAAGGTTAATGGAGAACCTACCTCCTTCTTCCATCCTTCGCGAGGTCTGAGACAAGGTGACCCACTTTCACCCTATATATTCATTCTAATGTCCAATGTGCTTACCTGGATGATGAAAAAAGCATTAGAAGATGGTACACTTACAGGAATACAGCTTAACAGGAATTGCCCTAAGCTATCACATTTAATGTTTGCTGATGATGTTATATTTTTTCTGGATGGAACTATGTTAGAATGTCAGAATGTAGCACAAGTTCTAAATCAATACTGTTATGCTACGGGTCAAACAATCAACTTAAATAAATCAGGGGTTTCTTTTAATGGTGGCTGTCCAGCAGTGCTAAAACAGAATATAGCCACAGAACTGAGAGTCCCTATCCAACAGAGAACGGGAAAGTATCTGGGAATACCTACTGAATGGGGACAATCCAAAAAGGAGCTGTTTGCATGGATCCTGGCCAGAGTAAATTCAAAGTTAGCAGGTTGGAAAGAAAAATTATTGACAAAGGCAGGCAAGGAAGTGTTAATCAAAAGCGTCGTACAAGCTTTACCTACCTATGCAATGTCCATCTTCAAGCTGCCCGTATCAATCTGCAAAGCCATAGAACAACGAATAGCCTCTTTCTGGTGGCAAAATAGCGATGCAAAAAGAGGTTTGCACTGGAAAAACTGGGAGACATTGAAGACCCGAAAGGATGCAGGGGGTTTAGGGTTCAAGGACCTACTAACCTTCAATAGAGCCATGCTCGGAAAGCAACTCTGGAGATTAGCCACTTCCCCCTCAGCTCTATGGAGTAGAGTGCTAAAAGGGATTTATTTCCCCAATGGGGATGTTTGGACAGCTTCGAAGGGCCACCGACCATCATGGGGTTGGCACAGCTTGATGCTTGGCAGAGACACCATAAAGGATAACATAATATGGTCAGTAGGTGATGGAGAAACTATTCGTATAAGAGAAGACAGATGGCTAACGCAAGGTGTAATAGGAGGACAACCAAATCAGACAGAGCCAAAAATGGTTTCCGGACTGATAGATGCAGAGAACAGAGTATGGAAACAACAGCTAATTTTTCAATTGTATGATGAATCAATTGCAAATGAAATATTAGCAATCCCTATATGTCGCAATCAAAGCCGATATGTTAATATGGACAGGCAACAAAAAAAGGGCAATACTGTCAAGAGCGGATACAATCGAGCATGGGAAACAACAGATAAACCAGAACACAACAGACCCTCTTGCTCGTATCAACCACCGCGTACCTTATGGACTCAAATTTGGAGTCTGAATGTGCCACCGAAAGTTCGATCTTTCCTCTGGAGTCTCTGCCAGAACGCCCTTCCTACGAGGGAAAACCTACATAAAAGAAAAGTAGTTACTGATCCATTATGCCCCTTCTGTTGGTCGAATATTGAAACGACAGAACACATGCTCTTTCTTTGCAAGTGGACGAAGAGAGTATGGCAAGAACAAATTTTCGAGAAGATAAAACCAGATGGAAGCCTCAGGAGAACAGATCAGTGGATTTACAACGCCTTCCATCCAAATCAGAGCTTACCCGAACGAGAACTCACGGGAATGGTTTTGTGGCACATCTGGAAGGCGCGAAACAACTGGATCTTCCGCTCCAAAGAACCTAGAACTGCAGATCTGGTGAGCACAGCAAAGGAACAACACGAGTTCTTCAGTCGAAGGAAAACAGAGCGAAGAAAAAAATCAACGGATCAAGCAAAACCTGACCGATGGAGGCCTCCGGAAGGGGATGGGCTGAAAATAAACGTCGATGCGGCATGGTGCTCCGGTGAATTTCTCGGATCTGCGGCGGGTCTTGTTCGAGATCGGGAAGGAAGACTGCTCGAGGGTTTCGCTGCAACGATTAGGGTTTCCTCGGCTCGTGAAGCGGAAGCCCAAGCAATCCTACATGGGATCTCCTATACGCACGAACTCAAGTCGTCTCACGTGCAAGTCTTCGGAACAGGAACAGGAAAGTGGATTATTGAAAGTGACAGTTCATCCGTCGTGGACATGATCATGGGCCGGGCTGAACCGGCTTGGAATCTAAAGGAGATAGTGCAGAGGTGCCGAAATGGGCTCAGTAGAGATAAAGATATATCGGTGACCTATTGCCCCCGCCAAACGAATGAAGCTGCGGACTGGATAGCAAGGAAACACCGTAATCAGTCTCTTCCACGTAATTGGCTATTTTCCCCTCCTTTATCACTATGGAACATTTTATGTGCAGATCTTTCCCCATCTGCATTTTGTAAGTCTCCTTTATAATTAAGCAATAGAAGTATATCTTTTGACCAAAAAAAAAACCACGTTAGTAAAACTCAAAATTCAAAACCATTCCTATGTTTTTTTTCTTTTTTTCTTTTCGGTCAGGAAAAGTATTTCGCTTTTCGCACGCCCATTTCTCAGCTTCCCACTTTCTCTCTCTACTTTCCCAGAGAGAGGGATTGCAGGAAAAAAGCTCACTTTTTTAAGGTCTCTCTCGCCGTCTCCATCCTTTCCCTGGTTGCAGAAAAGTGGATTTTTTGCAGATCTCAGTCCGCCCCATTCTCGCACACCAGTTTCGCAAACCGGTGATCCCAGAAGCTTGAAACCCTCCGCAGCAATGGCGATCATAACGGAAGAAGCAGAAGACCATCATCAAGATCAAGAACCGAGGCAGGAACCGAAACCAGAACGTAAACGAGAGGCGAGCCGACTCCAAAACCCCGCTGCTGCTTCCCAATCTTCGCGCACGAACCCGTTCGTTTTCTGGTTCTACTTCACTCTGGGCGTCTCTCTCGTCACGTTCCTCTTCGTCTCTCTCTCTTCCCTCTCCCCGCAAGACCCCAAGTCCTGGTTCCTCAGCCTACCCGCTAGCCTTCGCCAACATTACTCCAAGGGCCGCACCATCAAGGTCCAGATATACCCGAATTCTGGTCCGGTCGAAGTGTTCGCGATCGAGGATGGGCCTGGCTCGGCTGAGAATGTGTTGATTATTCATGGGTTGGGTGCGAGTTCTTATTCCTTTAGCAGGGTCGTGCAGTCTCTGGGCTCTAAAGATATACGTGCCATTGCGATTGACTTGCCTGGAAATGGGTTCTCTGATAAGTCCGTCGCTGTTGAGGAAGAAAGAGAAAGTGGGGTTTTGGAGAGGTTTTGGGACGTGTACAGTGAGATTAGGGAAAAGGGTGTGTTCTCTGCCTTTGATCAGATTATTGAAACTGGGCAAATGCCTTATCAAGAAACCCAAGTTCCGCGGGTGGTGAGTAGAATGAGTTTTAAGGCACTCGAATTGGGTGCCGAAGAGGTGGGTAAGGTGCTGGGGCAAGTGATCGAGACCATGGGGCTAGCTCCGGTTCATCTGGTTTTGCACGATTCAGCTCTGGCAATGAGTGCCAACTGGGTCTTGAATAATGAGGGACTGGTGAGGAGTGTAACCCTGATCGATACTTCAGTGAAACCAGCATTGCCTTGGTGGTCCTTCAAGGTTCCAGTGCTTCGCGATGCTGTCTTGGGTGTTCCTTTCTTGCATAAGAGGTTGATCAGGTCATATTGTGTGAAGGGAATCAGTAGTCCTGATGCCAATGCGCATGGGATTCTGATGAAGGGAAGAGGTGGAAGTAGAGCTATGGCTGAGATTGGGAAGAGGTTGAATCATAGCTTCAATGTTGCAGAATGGGGTAGTTCAGAAAGGTTGATCTCTATGCCGATGCAAGTGCTTTGGTCCAGTGGTTGGTCCAAGGAGTGGAGGGAAGAGGGGCATCAGATTGCCAAAGCACTTCCACGAGCTAAATTCGTTGAACATTCTGGTGGTCGATGGCCTCAGGTCAGGATTCTAATATACTGTATCATGAAGAAAACTGCTTGCATTTTTTCTATGTTATTCCATGTGTTATTGGATTAATGTCCAGTTTTCTTAAGGTGTGAAAATTTAAACCATGGCTAGAATAGATAACAAGATAATGAGGCTGTGACATTGAAAATTTTGCTGAAATGAGTTCTGCTTTCTGTAGCTAAATGTGGCTAGAAGGTGTTGTGGCTAGATATGGAAAAGGGAGGTTATTGAATAGGTTAATTAGCAAAACTTGAAAGATTTTGCGGAATTATTCAAATCAAGTTTGATGTAAGAATGAACATTCAGTATATGGAAGATTAAGCAGATGATAACAAATGCAATGTGCTTCTATCAGATAAGAGTGAAAGTAAATGGAGAGAGAGATAGAAGATGATTGCTCACAGATCTTTATATAGGTTCAGCTCAGATCAAGCCTATCTCCATTCTCCTAGACAAATGGCCACCAATAGACAGGAATCAACTAGTGATTCTTTGAGAGTCTACAACGTAGTTTGTGCTACTTTTGCCAAGTTGGTAGATCTCACTACCAATCCAAGCACTACTGGCACACTCCCGTACTTCTCAAAAGAGATTACAATTAATGAAACACTCTCGGTAAACGAACTTCTTGCTCAGTTGTAGGAGTATAAACGTGTCAGAGAATAAAGCTTTCTCAGTTGTAGTTCTCACAATTCACGTCTTCTTCAGCATCCATAGATCTTGTATAGTCTTCAATATACAAGCTGGTCGTTGGACAATTTAGCTGTTGAAGATAAACAGCACATTCATTGGGAGATCTGGTCACCCATACAATAAAATGTTCCTTGCAATAATGTGGTTTCCACAAATATAGTCGCATGTATTAGGAAATAATATTTTCCTCCATTTTGATTGACAACTTATTTGGATTTTCTTTCTGCATTATCCCTTCTGAGATTCCACATCTGTGCTTGCTGTCAATGTTTCTTGAGACTTATTGATAGGCAACACAATATCTAGGTCTTCAAATCATGATGTGTAATCACATGATAAGCTCGTTCTTCTCCAATGATATAAGGAGCTGCTTCTATTGACTTATGTACTGCTTTCCACTCTATCTTCTTGAGTGTGACCACAACTGGATAAGCTGTTCACCTTGTCATGCATGGTATCTTCAAGTCTTCATGAACTTCCCTGTTTTCTGACTTGTTCACTTGCATTAAGGTCCTTTCTGCCATAATCAGTTTTTCACTTCATGCTCCAGGTTCTATGAGTGGTGATAGACCTTTCCTTGTGTTTGTTCAACTTGAGATAAGATAACATTTACATTTATCTTATGTCTGATGTGAATTTTTTTTTTTTTTGGTAACCTTGTCTAATGTGAATTTTTTTTTTTTTTGGTAACCTTGTCTAATGTGAATATTTTGTCAACTTCAAAATATCATAAAAGGTGTTCCCCATAGAAGTTATAAGCTACTCTGTACTTATTAAAAATATTAACTTGTTTGACTTGGGTTTGGGGACTGTTTGATTGTTTAGTGAAACGAACTTTTGAAAGGTGCCGATGTAAAATTGAATACACCAAAAGATACTCTTCAAACAGTAAACGGTTAGACATAGAGATAAGAAAGTGTTTTCTTATAATGTACTTTCACCAGTTGTTTGTGCCTTAGTCATATGATTTTGGGGACTGATTTCACCTAAAGGATGGTGTCTTCATGGTTAGTTTGTGTCAGAACACCATTGTATATTCCTTGCTTGATTCACATGCAGGAGGGACAGAGTAAATTGTATTTTGGCTACAGAAATACTGAACTATATGGTACTAAGACCAATTTAGTGCCAAGTTCAATTGTGCCTTGCAAACGTAACTGGCAATAGAAGTGAGTTAGGACATTTTGTCCGCCTTAGCATCTGTGAGTATCATTATGTGTATGCTAGGTGCAACTTGGGAGGAGAGATTACTAGTTATAGTCAATCAGAAGTTGAATTCAAAATGCAGATTCATTGAATTGATTTATTGCAGCATATCAAACACCAACTTTACAAGTACTGAGCACTTAAGTCAAATGAACTAAATGTCAACTGTGCCCTACATGAGTAAGTGTAAAGAAGTTTGCTGGTCACATTAAGTCTTCACATTGATTTTCTCACACTTTACCGGAACATGGTTTGTCTTCTTGCCCCGCTGTCTCCTGATCGCGTTCTTTCAACCCTTTTGTGGATCGTTTGAAGAATCTATGCCAAACAATAGCCAACCATGAAAGACATTAAGTGAGCTTTGTTTCTCACATGATTGGTGTAGGAAGATGCTGCGGAAGAATTGGCCGAAATCATTTCAAAGCATGTATCCTCCTTGCCAAAATCTGTGAGGAAAGTCGAGGATGAGCCTTTGCCTGAGCATGTCCAGAAGATTTTTAATGAAGCACAAGGTGAGGATCACCACCATCACCATCACCATGATCACGATCGTGATCATGATCATATGGGTGGATATATGGGTGCTTATGGAATGGGTCATGGATGGGGAGGTTGATTAGACCTCATTGAGGAACATTGAAAGTGGTTGTATTGAAAATACTAGTTAACATAGATGACTCTGATCCCAAATCATGGTATGGTTTCTATGCATCATTTCACCCAGCATTGTGAAGCATATTATGAGAGCTTGCTACCTTGCATCGTTCACCATGACATCATGCACGTCGTGGTTGAAACCATGATGCTAATTTACCTCTTCTTCTTTTTTCCCTCTCTTTCTTTTTTTGTGATTCTTTCAACCCAAAGAAGAGATTAAATTAGATCTTTGTGATCGTTTATACTGTTTATTCAGCCTTGAATTGATGATGTGAGAGTGGTTAATTTTATGTCATTTCCAAATTGTTCATGTTGTTCCTGTATGCTACAAATAAGGTTGTCTGAGGATCACGTGTACTGTTCATTAGTCTTTACAACCATGGTGTGGAAACTAAGGCAAGGCTATTTCCACGAACCTGGGGCATATTTAATTGCCTGGATAGAAGTTAGGATATGATATATTTTATCTTGTGTTTGGTGACCAATTAATAGCGAGCCGCGTGCCCTTCTTTATTTCACATGTTGACTACTTGTCAACTTAAAAAGGGATTTTAAATCTCGTATGCCCCATTCGACCACCCGGCAGAAGACGCCAGCGCCATTCCTGATGAGGCGACGAACAAATGAATTTTGCCGTTGTTTTCCAAAGAAAAGTTATTCTGGTTCCTCCACGTCCATGAACAAGAAATAAATCTACCACTATCATCATACACAGATGACATAACATTATCGTACGTACTTCTTTGCTCATCATTCAAATATTCGAGTAGATTGAGCATGCGAAACTGAAAGTTCAGCAACATCACAATTGTGGGTATCATGCAAAAACAGCTCACTTGGCAAAGGAAGACCAGAATAATCTGAGAGGGAGCTTCCATTTTGCCCCCAACAAATGGTTCTAGAGCTGTTGCTCTGGATTGTATTCAATGGAGGCAAACATGGGTTTACATCCAGACTGCAGAAGACCTGTGGTTGGGCTTTATTTAGTTAGACGATAGACACTCTTGTTGAACAAGTAGAGAAATAAAATACAGTCTTTTTGCTAGCATAAAAGCTACCACGTAAGCAATAAGGTCCAGCTGCAAGCAAGACAGTTCTAGTTTCCATAAGAGGATATATAAAGAAGTCATCTTTGCCTTCTTAGCGCTCTCAAGAGGCCCTTCAACTTTTTTACCAAAAGAAAAAAATGTCATTTTATCGATGTCATTTTATCGATATACAACGATACAGGCACTTTCAAGTAGGGATGGATCCAAAAGAAACTTCTTGGGGATGGCTGGGTTGGCCAACAATATACGATCAAATTTTTTTTAATCAATATGATCATAAATTTCAATATAAATCTCGAGAAAAATTTATAAAAAAAAAAAAGCTCAATAACATAATGTCATTTTATTGAAATACAAGATTTTAGCCCCACTCACATAGTGCAATTTCATGTGAAATTGATTAAATTTTGGTTTTGATACATGACCTTTACTATCGTTATTATCGTCGTCATCATTATTATTATTGGAAGTATAACTAATTTCATATTCACTTGCATTCTTGCAATAGAGTCAATGGATATTATAACAGAGAAAAAGAAACAGAGGGGGAGACAGAGAAAGCGAGGGAGTGGCTTTCGAAGCCACCTGAGAAAAGTTCATTTGAGCTACAAAATAAACAACTTAAGGCCAAGCCTCAGCCCTTCCTTAAAAATGCCCCTGCTTTCGAGAAATCTTCTATAAATTTGTCCTCATAGTTCATTTGGGTTCACGTAAATTTGTTATAAGTGTATATTTTAAAATTTTTCATAATATTAACTCGAAGAAAAAACAAGAAAATAGAATAAAATATACCCCGTGTGCATGTAAAAGCCCCTCTCATTTCTAAAAAGATACTTGCTTTAATCTGAGTTTAGTGGATCAACATGATGATACGAAAGAAGGGTTGGATTTGGATTTAAATAAAATAAAATATACCAGTTTGGGGTTCTTAGAAATCAGAAAATTAATTTGAAATAAATTTATCAAAAATATATCAATTTGACATTTTTGATGGCCAAAAATTAGTTAGGGGTAAATTTGTCACATGTGTATTAATTTGGATTTTTTGTGGTATTAATAAATTATCCAAGTAAGATATTCATCTCAAATTAGGATATAATAGTAAAAGTCATCTAATAATGATGGGTCGTGCCAACTCCCTCATTTTTTTTTCCCTTTCTAAAGTAGATGAATAAAAAAATGGACATGTTGACTCATTATTTAAAAATTCCAATTCATCATATAATTATCCACATTATCAAATGATGCATGATTTGTTGTTCAAGCAAATGGAAAATTATATTATATATTTACCGATAGCTCAATGATCATAACAAACAAATTAAAATTTAGAAACGACATTACACATTAAACTTAAAGTTATGAACTATTTATGTCATTGCTCCAAAAGTTAATTTTGTTAACGACAAAAGCAAGGACAACATATCAAGCCATAATCTTCATCCCATTACTAACAAAAAAAAAAAAAAAAAAAAGAAGAAGAAGAAGAAGGAAAGAATCCATTGCTAAAACCATCGAATTTCACCTTTCACGGTACGAATTATGATTTTTTGGTGGACACTTTGATGTCACTTATAAAAGTTATTAATCAATAGCTTATTTTTATTGTTCATGATTTTCATTATAACACAAATCATATAGAAAAAGAGGAGTGCTAACAAAGATTTGGTTTGCAATTTGGCATTTGCACTTGCATGTATCACACCCACCGTTTCCCATTTAGTAAGTTGGTTGGAATTAACACCTAACTTTGCCAAGTACCATATCCAGCAAAACCTCTTCATGCTTTCACATTGCCAGCTCCACCGTCCTTTTCTCCAAGGACTCTGAGCAAATCCAGACAGTTATTGCTTACTAAATATTGCAGTGAGAAGAGAGAGGGAGTGGGGAGGATTGCATTTATGCCACTGCCCAAAGTTTGGATTGAAGACCCACCTGACATGAATCCTGCAGGGAATTTTGAAATTTGAAGGAGGAAAGAACTTCCATGGCCAGACATCATCATATGCCCATGTCATTCCTTTATTACATTACCACAAAAGTAATTCCCGTTTAAATAAAAAAAAAATGAAGTACATCTAGTAAAAATGAGTTCCAAGTGGGTAGAGTCCTCAACATGTCAACTTCATCTCTTCATAGCACTTTGAATGAAGGGTACGCCCCAAATTCCACCTCTTTAATTGTGGGTAGTTGGGCAATTTTGAAGACTGTGAGGGGGCACTACAGTGATGTGGATTTGAATGTGAATTGTTTAATTTGGTTGTACTATAAGGTCGGAATTTTGGAAATTAGTATTGGTCAAAATGTGCACAAGGCCTTGTGGAAACCCAAGGGCTGGTTGTCAGTGAGAGCCTTCAAAATGAATACCAACTTGTCTAGCCAAAAGCAAGCAATGACTTAGAGGACCAACTTGCGAGACATTGCTTGAAGAAACTGCAAAAGGTTTAACCAGGAATACATTGGCATCATATAAAAGAAGCAGTTGCTTTTCCTATAAAAGGAGCAGTTGCTTTTCCTAACTAACATTCCCAATTCATATCATCTCTCGCTTTTCTTCCATTTTGCCACCAATGCCATACATCTCACAATCGCTTGATGGTCAATTTTGAAAAGAAAAGGATCACATAGAGACATAACTTTCACACGACGCTTATAAGTATTGTAACTTTTCGATTTATCACTTGAATGTTGTGACTTTTACTTGAGTGTATCGTTTTTCTAAAAAGTTATGGGTACTTAAATGAATGTTTTTGAAAAATCACGTCACTCTAGTAAGCATAGAGTAAGCATCACACGAAAGTTATCACATTTATAATATCCCAATCTCAATCAATGTTCAATGATTTTATGAAAATTAATATCTTTAATTTCTTCAGCCAAAAAAGATTTAATTATTTGCTATCTCTTTAATTTCTCTTGCGCTAATAACACAAAAAATAATCAATTTATCCACGGCTGAATTTATCATGTAATAACTTTTTTTTTTTTCATAAGAATAGTTGCAAATAATTCCTTTTCTCTCCTCTCTCTCATACATAATCTATTGGCCCACACACTTGTGTGTTGGCTTTTCTAATTGTCATTACTAGACACTAGTGACAAATCCGTGACTCTGCCTAGGTCCCATGTGTTACATATACTTGTGAGCAGTGGAGCCTAGATTACGCAATATCCTGCCTCTTGATTATTATTATTATAGGCAGACCATAGGGAACTTATTATGTGATAAGCCTGCCTGAATATAATTATTGAGCTATACCAAGCTGTACATTAAGTTTGTCCTTTTGTACGAATAATAATTGTTAAATTATTATGTCAGGGTCATCGTGGGGCTCAGGCTCTGAACGAACGAGTAAGCTGCAGCAATTTTTTGTCCCAAGACTCAGATTTTCAGACCTCGCAATTAACCAGCACTAACAACCGGATATTAGATAAGACAAGCGGTAAATTAAAAAAGATTAGAAAAAAAAAATCACTTTTTGGGTATTGAGTACCTTTAATTGGAAGCATCACAAAGGTACAATTACAAGGTCAGCTTGGATCAATTGCAAGAATCCTGTGACAGCATTTAAGGGTGAGGCCACCATTGGCGAACAATTTATTTCTCTCTAAGTAAATCAAAACATTTTTATTTGCTTTCTAATTAAATATTATAATTGCCATTGCACAAAACGGGTTCATTTCCAATCCATTTCGGCTATTGAATTATCAATTATTAGCAAAATCTAGAAACAATTTCCGGAAGACTAAAAGGAGTATAGTTTCTCTAAAAAATAATACTTTTAAGCCTTGAGTAGTTCACAATTAAGGACTTTGAGGGAATTTATGATATAAATAGTGCAAATATTCTTTTCACTGGATCAGAGAAGAATAACATTGAAAAATTAAAACAATTAATTTATGAGAGAGGCATTGCAAAAATGAATATTAAAATAGAAAAAAAATAAAAAAAAAAAAAGAAAAGAGAGAGAGAGAGAGATAATCTCCATGACTTGCGCAAGCAGCTAGGCTCCCATGAGCGCACGGTGCACAATGATTATTTTATTTTCTATCTTTTTTCTGTGGTTGATATTATATCATAAACTGTGGTGTGGTCATGCAAAGTGGAGGCGATCCCATGGCAAAATTTCTTTTCTTTTGACAATATATGGAGCTGGTTTGCTTGGTTGGTTGCTCTGAAACAAGCGTACGACAAGAATCAAATGCGCCCAATTGACCTCAAAACAGTAGTGATCTGAGGCAAATCTCGTTTCAGATTTGCTAATTAAATAATGTACCATTAAACAAAGATCACCAAATCTGTACTCTTTCTCTCCTTCCCACCTTGAAAAAACTCGTGTGGGTTCTCACCTCTTGGAGTCAATGCACCGACTCTGTGCTCTTCTTCTTCTCCATCATCTTCTGCCTTTGGATTGGATCTGAGACTCTCTCTACTCTTGTGCCGGTACGAAGTTCTTTGACACCCACCAACATTGGTTTTACAAGCAGTTTTTCTGTTCACTTGGGTTCTTCATGTTTCTGGTTTGTCATGCTTGTGAATTGGTTGAGTATGATTCGTACAGATGCTAAAGGGAGAGAAAATTTGGTTTGATCAGCTTCTGAGGAAGGGCATTCAAAGAAGGTTAAGGTACTGTGCAGTTTCTTCTTAAAAAAATGATCTTCTTGCTTCCATTTTGTTATTTGAGTGCTACATGTTCAGTTCTTCACACTGTCACTAGATTTCCTTTTCTGGGCATTCTACTTCAGTCTTTTCGACTCTCTCTCTCTCTCTTCTCTGCTTCAAGGGGTCAATCTTGATGAAAACTGAATTTCTTGAATTTGATTATCAGATACTGAAGGCAGACATTGGTTGAGTAGCTCATCGCTGAGATTTCCTGAAGGACATGTTAATGCTCGAAAAACTGTGTAAAATATTGTGATGACAGCTTAAGACTCAAGAGATAGTTTTCTGAACGTTTGTGATACCAGACAAGAGGAAGCAACTCTCAGCTTTGTCTGTTGTGGCCAATTTTTGACACATTATGGGCAGGGATCTTAAGATCTTCCGGTTTTATTACTAGTTTTTTTTAGCCTTAAATCTGTTTTTATCACTTTGTTCCTTAGAATATGCCTCAAGACAGTCGGAGATCAATTGGGTATAGGTCCTTTGTCACATGCGATGATTCTAAGGGAGTTGTAGAATGTGGGACGATCAGAAGATCCAAGACCAGTTCTCACAAGATGGAGCAGAGTATCGAAAGGCGAAGCATAATAAAACAGTCGAATAAGTCCTCAGCACACAAGACAGAGAGGGAAGAACTGGTCATGGGACAGACTGCAGATGGAGGACCAACCTCCTTTCAGTTGGTAGAGGTGTCCAAGGGAGCTCAGAAGCTGAATAAGGTGATAGAAACATGGTCAAAGGGGCTAAACTTTGATGGGCAGTACAAAGATAACATTGCAAAAGACTTGTTGAAAGGAGCTCTTGATCTGCAGGAGTCTCTGGTGATGTTGGGGAAATTGCAAGTGGCTACAAAATATGCGGCTCGGTTGAAGCAAAAACAAGAGAAGTCCGAGGGTGTACGAGGAGATGAAATGGGATTTGGGAAAATGAAGTCCGACCTATCTGAAGATGGTAAGCGACAGCCCTTAGGTGATGGATCTTCAGAAAGGGATATTGAAGAGCTCAGGAAAGTGATAAGAGAGAGCTTTGCTAGGCAAAATCTGCTGCTGCCGAGTCCTGTGTATGGAGGGGAAGATTATTTTCAGCGACAAAACACTGATTCGGTTTCTAGTATGCCCTCTACTAGCTCGAGCCATTCTTCGACAGTTCACAATGATAATCTTGATTTCACTAATTCCTCATGTCCATCTGTGACGTCAGGGGAAAAGGCAAAATCCCCGAGTGTCGTTGCCAAGCTCATGGGTCTGGAAGAGTTCCCTTTCAAATTAGCCCACAGCCCTCCGAGGAAAAGGTTGGCGCCCCAGAAGTCCTCTCTTCAGGAGAAGCCTCTTTTAGATGTAGTTATTCCGAAGACGAAGAAGCCTGAGAATAAAGTTGAAAACGTTGATATGGCACATAGGACGCTCAGAGAAATAGTTGATACCATGCAACTTCAAGGGCTCTTGAGAAGCAATTCTTCTAAAAAGATGAAACCTCTTTCACAGCTTTTCAATGAATGTGATTCTGAGGAGCGGCCTGTAATTGATGTTCCTCCTATCGTGCTCATAAAGCCTATCAGCTTACCGAACTCAGAAGCAAAGGAGCACCTTTCACAGAGAGACGGAATCTTGAACCGACGATCGATATTGAAGACAATGACATCGAAAGAAGAATATGCTTCAAAACCAATGGATCCTAAAGGAGGGGCTCGAAATTGTGAAAAGACAAATACTGCAAAAGAAGAGGAGGACACTTCAGTCGCTAGGCCTACTCAGCAAGGCGGAGAAAAGAAATTCAAGGAGGACGATAAAAAACCAACCAAGGAAAAAAATTTAGGAAAAAGTTCAAAGAAGACGAAACTACCTGCCCCTGCAAGCACGAAACCACTTAGAAAAGAGGCAATTGGCAGGAGATCCAGTGAAGATGAAAAGGCCAGGAAGAAGGAGGTTTCAAAGTCTAGAAGTAGTCCACAGTCTCAGGATACTATCAAGGTCACCCGTGCAAAGCTTGTGAATCCTGCAACTGAAGTAAACAGAAAGAAGAATAAATCTCCTCAACACGGTACTAACTTGAAGACCAAATCAAAACCTGTTACCTGTGTCATGCCTTGTAACCGGGATGATCTTAAAAGGGTTCAGACTCGTAGGATGAAGGAAAAGCCAGCGAGGGAGAAGAAAGAACTCAGAACATCCAAGGTAGCTTGCATTTTATTATTGTTCAAACAGCTTCATAGCTCACTAGGCTTTTCAGAATAAGTAATCTTGGTTGTATGATTGTATGACTATTTTGTCCTCATATCAAGGGAGATTACCAGGCTGAACTCATATGATAGGCATAATAGACGCTCAAGCTTAGTTCATTATGTAATTTCACATGCTCTTATTTGTGCAGATGAATGACAGAGAATGTAAATACCATGGGGAGAAGACTGATCTTAGCACTGAAATGCACTCTGTTCCGATTGAGGCTATCTCTAGTCATGCGGATCAACAAACTATCGTGGAGAATGAAAATGCCTTAGATTTGGAGACTGGAGGTAGAAACATCTTTATGCTGTCTTCTGTTTTGTTGAAGAGCGCGTTGAGTTTTCTGAATGCGGTGATTTACCAGTACTGTATGGTTGAAGAAACAAATATCGTTCAAGACCTCTGTCTAATACTTTGTGTGGGCTGAATTATTGTTTATTATGTTTTCCTTCCAAATCTTGACAATTTTGATAAAGAGATCTTTGGGGTTGATAATAACGTAAGGTAATCTGGTTCACTTGTTTTTTCCATTTTTAAATCAAAGATTGGACGTGGAAATCTATGCATCATGGTTTTTGTCTTTCAGCTCAGCTAGTATTATCTCTGTGAAGTTGGGTTTGTACCTTCTTAGATTCAGATTGCTCAATGATAACCTATAAATGAACCCTTGTTTGCATAATGAAGTCGCTTATGCTTGCTCTCACTCTCAATGCAGAGGATTTCAGCCATGGCCAGACTATTAGTACGCTTCCAACCCTCCAATATGAAAGAGACGGTAGTTCAGCTGCAAAAGCCTGTGATCACATCCCGCAGAGTGAACATGAGGAGAGCTATAAAAGAAGATGCTACGCGAAAGCTATCCTATTGAACAACCCATCATTTATTGCTTGTGCACGGGAGCTCTTTGAATTCGCACCATGCCCAACAGTCCTTGAGGGCTTTGAAATGTCCTATTCTGGATTGGCTAATGAGAGACTCTATTTGGATTTCGCAAAAGAACTCATAGACCGCAAAAGCCTTCAGGCTTGCCAAAAGTCTTGTTTCCTCTTGATAACCCTTCAAGGGACGTCCAGGATTTGCATCTCTATGGACAAGCTGTTGGAAGAGATTTGTGATGGAATTGACGATCTGAACGACTATTGCAAGTTTGCCTGTGCTGAACTTTCCGTGGATGGCCTCTATGCAGTGTTGAGGAAAGATATATGGAGCAAAGGCATGGCAGACGGAACATGGGAATCAGGATGGAGGAACGGATACTCCTTGCATGATGCTGAACAGGTTGTTGACGACATTGAAAAGGTTCTTTTCAGTTGGTTAATCGAGGAAGCGATTGCAGAACTCAGCAATTTCCGTTGTGACTGAAAATTTGATAGGTCGGTTTCATTCCTTTCCTCTAGACTATTTTCCCTCGTGAAGCTTCCTGAGAGCTTGATCTTCAATTCTACAATGATGCTGAACTCGAGTAAGTTTGGTCTCTCGAAACCAAAAAAACAAAGGAAGGACGAGGATATCTAGACGTGTGCTGAGAGGATTCGGAGTCCTCCGCCCTCAGTCTTTGGCAGAACATTTGAATGTAGCGTGGCTTGTAAATGGATATATCCTTGTATGCAAATGTAATTGTAAAAACGGAGGGAAAAAGAAACAAGACAGTCTAAAGAAGAGTCATCTATACGCGAAGCTAACCGTTTAGGATTTAGCCCACCATGGGATAGCAAAAACATGCGAGGTTTGTTCTTTTTGGGTTTCTCGTCCAGGTGACTTTTATATGGATGCTATCTGATACCTCAAAGGAATTCTATCAAGTCAAAGTTTGCTCAAGCACTCCCTCCCTCCCTCCCTCCCTCCCTCTCTCTCTCTCTCTCTCTCTCTCATCTGTTGCATGACTGATCTGTGACTAAAAAACTAGCTAGGATGGATTTTTGGGCACAAAGTTGTAAATGAAAGCCTTGAACTTTACTTCCATTGAGTTCCACAGGGTCTTCTGTTATGGTTTTGCTGGTCTCGATGAATTAGGTAAGGATAGCTTCTCCACGTTTCACTTGCAAATTGCCCTTATCCCTAGGAAAGTTTTGTTCTAGAAAGGGACTATCTTTATGGTATAAGAAAAGGGATTAATCAAGTATGAGAATGATGATGCTTTCCATCCTTGAGATTATCATGATCAACAATTAACCAATTATAAAGGATGATGTGGCGGATTTGCATTGGCACTATATATATTCATTACGTAAGCCCAATCTAATAGAACCAATTAATAATGTTCGACATTGACTTCACTACTGAGGGAAAAGAAGATTCTTCCATGAATATGACACTAAACTTTCTTGTAAGGGTGGCCAATAGTGAAATGTGTTTTCCCTGCATTTTCATTGTTGTTTAATCCACAGGAGTATTACTTGGATCAGATGATTAACTAACAAGGCATGGTCGAAATGGTTGGTCTATTTTGTCCAAATTTCTTATGACATGAAGAACCTAATTAGAGAAAGTTTTGCACAACAAATTATGTGCATCCCGACTCCGGCCTAGGTGGATCACACTGCGTTCACTGGACCAAAAGGAGTTCCCTCTCTTGCTCACCATCCATTCAGCCGTCCGACCCGTGATTAAGGTCCAATTAGGTTCGGAATATGTTGTTTTCATTCGAGCTTGTGCACAACCCTCTGATCCTCAGTACCGAAGTAGAACTATGATATAAACATCTGTAGCTACAGGCCTACAATACCGTCTGAACTCTGAAGCAGAGCATCTGTGAGCAAAAGTAGGTCAAGAATAAATTACAACTGCAAGTCTATTACCACTACCATCTGATATATATACTCAAAAAGCCTCATCATAAGCCTCATCATCATGAATCTCTAAACTAAGAAATCTGCATAACTCTCCAGATCCATAGGCCATGGCATCTCTCTCTCTCTCTCTCTCTCTCTCTAAGAAGAGGCTCCTTTGAAGATGAGAAAATTGAGCTTCTCCAAGGAAAAGTAAATGAAAGTCCCCTGCTTGTGAGAGAAGTAACACCCAAAGTTTGAGCCCACCACACATTGCCATCCACTTCCGTATTCCCTGTCAAACTCCTGCTATCAAATTCGAACCCAGGAAAAGAAAAAAAAAAGTGAACATGAGACCCAAAATCATCTTACACAAACAGAACAAAAAAAAAAAAAAAAAAAAAGATGGAAGAAGAAGAAGAAGAAGAAGCTGATTTTTCTGGTGGCTTTTCTGCAAGTGACCTTCTTGATATGTGAAGCTAGAGAGACGCAGTCCAATACATCGAAGAGATCAAGTGCTTGAGAAGCAGCAGCCAGGGCTTTGCTCTGCATCTTCTCCGGCATGTCTGTCTCCTTCACCATTCCTTTACCTTCCAACATCTCTCTCTCTCTCTCTCTGTATAGAATCTCGAAGGTTATGGTGATTTTTCTGCAAGTGACCAGAAGGTTCGGTTTTTTGTCATGGGTTGGGATAAGAACTCGAGAAGACTGATTTATAGTAGCGTGGATGACGGGGATCTGTTCAAAGTTTCAGACTTTTGGGAGGTGCACTTTCGCTTTTGTCCGGTTACGCATCTTCCAATCTCTTTCCCACCCGTAGACATTTCTCTCGCTTTCTGCCATTAGTAGTGTTCACACGCCTGTTTTGATAGTTTAATCACCCCCCCTTTAACGGAACGTCCCTCTGAAGTTTATGAATCTCAAACGTCGGATAAATTTTGGGACTTGGTCATTTGTTTTTGCAGTCAATCTTGTTCTCGCTGCTGAACTTCAATTTGGGTTGACTGATCGCTTGTACATATAATACCTTGACATCATATTTGTTTATCTTTATGCCAAGCGTAAATCATCCTCGGATAACAACAAGACACGTGGCGCTTGCTCACTAGAATGAATTTTCTATCTTAAACATACTCATCCCTATCTTAGATAATTATTTGGTTTTTGCTTTTTCTTATCCCTTATCTCAATTCTCATATCATGAGCTGTATCATGTCATCGGATTGATACTTCATATGAACTTACAATTAAATTAAGATGGTTTACATCAGATGTAGGACAGTGGAGATCAAAGTAGCTAATACCATTCTTCTCCTTTTCTTGTTATTTTCTTCTTTTTCTAGTTCCTTTGCCTCCCAAAAAGATCAACCCCCTATTTCCTTCCTAAGCGGCAATGACGTATCCTGGAAATCCTTTTGCTCAGAACATGACGATGGCGATGCCAAGTTAAAGCCTGAGGGTGACTTCGGACCGAACCCAACTTCTCAATTTTGCCACCAACTGTATGGGCAGCAAACCCGTTTCTACGTCCAATGATTGAGCTATACAGCCCTCGTGGATTTGAGATTCCACCTGTCCCAACTTATCTTTTTCTCCTCAAATGGAAATCAACCAACCCAACCTGATTTTAACGACTCAGCAAATGGAGCAATCGTACGTGTGAGAGAGAGAGAGACACGATCGGGTACGGTTTGGTTAAGAGGGACGGGACGGCCTGTCCGATAGCACCAGGTGTGTGGCTCCAGTTCAATTAGCGGTCACCAACACCCCCACAAAACGAGCCTCACCGATCGAGGACCCGAGAGAAAACCTTGGACTGATCATTTGGCTTTTATCTCTACGAAAATCTTTGGAAAACCGGATCCCGGGCCCCCCTCTAGATTACGAATTCAAGATGAGTTGTGCCTTTCGCCCTTTTGGAAATCTCCGAGTGGGCAGTGGATTTCCCTTCCAAGCCGAGCATCTAAGCCACAGACCATCAACAGGCCCAAAAGTTCTTGTTCGATCCGCGCCTGTCCCGAGCCAAAAGGGTCGTTGCCTGCCCAAATCCACCCATTTCATCCTTCGAGTCGACCGATCCATGGAAGGCCCATCAGGCCTCCCGTGCAATGACCGGGTCTGATCTAACGATGCACCTTAATCCTTCAAGCGAGGAGCTAAAGAGTAATGCGGGTGCCGATATGCATGCCTGCGTTGTCAACCGCGAGTGCTGAAAGGAAGACTTCAAGGCCTAGTGTAGATTCTGGGATGATGAGACGGATGAGCAGACTCTTCGATGGAAAGGGAACGAAAACGATGATGGGTTTGGTTAGGCATTGGGCTAAGAAACACTCTTGCCCAGGTCCACTCAAGATTTCCCGACCAACATGCCCGAAACAATAGCTCTTCTAGGGCCTACCCATTTGGAACAACCACGGGCCTAGTCCCCTGCGGCCGGCTTTTCGTCCTCTGCATATTCACATTCCTGACTCGGTCCCAACCTTACGCCGGCACACGGCTGCTGACCCGATCAACGAATACCAAGGTCTAGAGAGAGAAAAAATGAGGATTTTCTGAAGTCGTCTCAACGCGGTGCGAACACAAGATCAGCAACGGCACGACCAGAACAAGAACCCGCCAATCGATCTTGAACGCCATCTCGAATTTAGCGTCCAAGTCCAAATCCAACATAGCAAACTTTTGCTAATTGGGAGATCATTAGGTTCAATAAAAAGGGGGGACCCGATTAGCTGGCGACGTTCCATTGGCGACAGCTCAACGACTCCCCCCTCCTGACAGCAAAGTATATGCCCCCTGAACACCCCCTAAAACATAATTAACTGATAAAATCATTAAAATTTCCGAACGAAGGGCCATGCGAGAACCCGAAACTTTGGATGTTCCGTCCCACGAATAGCGGCAAGGGGACCCGATTATCTCGAAGTCTTCACATGCAAACCCCCCAAACCCCTCCCAAATTTTTTATTTTTTTTTTATGCATTATTCTTACTGGCCACTCAACCCCCACATTCGAGCTGAGGAAAATGCACAATAAAGAAGAAAAACCCAATATCGAGAAACAGAGCAACTCCCCAAAACAAACAGAGAAAAGAGAGAGAGAGAAGGGAAAAAGCTCGCGTCTTTCTGATTCGTGGACTTCAAATTCTTGAAAATCTCCATCTTGGTCCGGTCGGCCGTAGTGGGTCGCTCGGTTTTTGGCTCCTCCTTGGGTGGTTTCTGCGGTTTCGAGACGGCGTTGCTCTGGAGCTGCGAGTGATGGGCGACGAGAAATCGCCGATGGCGATGGGGAGCAGGGAAAGGGGGGAGAGAGATCGGGAGCTGCTCATCCCGGTGGCCGATGCCGGGGGCGGCGAGTCGTCGTCGTCCTCCGCCAAGCCATCTCCTTCGTCTTCGTCTCTGCACCAGACGGGCCGCGAGGTGCGATGGTTTCTGCTCGATTGATTCGTTCGGGGGTAGTTTTGTGAGTCCCAGTGGTTTGATTTGGTGCGAAGATTAGAGGGAATTGAGGGGAAAGTTGTGAGTTTGGTGGGGCTTTGAAAAGATGGGTGTTTTGAGAATCTGGTTTTGTTGCTTTGTGCTGTCTATTGGAGCTTGTATTTGGTGCTTTGGGTTCTTGTTTGACGTGCTTTCGTAGTTTTTCATGGATGATCTGTGTAGCTAGGTTAAATTAGTTTTTCATAGTTTTTCCTGGATGATCTGGATGATCTGTGTAGCTAGTTTTCTTCGGTTTTGAGCTTGGTTTTTGGATGATTTTGATGCCATATGGTTGGCGAAAGTAAGAATTGCTGTGAGATTTGGGGGAGTCTTTGCTAGGCAAAATTATTGTCACTATTTTGATTTCATGCCAATTTTCCATGTAGTTCTATATTCTGCGGCATTCAGAAATTTGATGTAGTGGATGGACATGATACATATTGGAATTCTTCAATTAACAGAAATTGAAAACTTAGTAGTTTTTCTAAGCCTATTAGTGAGGGAGATCCCTTTTCCAAGCCTAAGCGTAGCATGAACACTTGTACAATTGCTCTTATGTGTCGGAAGCTACACAGTGTGATGGAACCGTGTGCTTGTGCTACCATCTGATTCCTACAGTTCTCCTCGTTCGGGTAATCTTGCTCGATTTTTGTCTAAGACTGTTACCCTTCTTGTATTCATTGGGAATTTTTCGTTAGGTTCTGTTAGTATCATGTAGGGCGACAGCTGAAAAGTCACCAGTCTCTGATCCTCTTCTTGCCCGCATGATGTGGTGTTGGAATACTACCTGCCCAGTTCTTGAATAGCTGACAACATGAGATATTGGATTAATCCAATGGAGCTTGTGATTGTTTTCCAATTTAGCTTCATTATGCAGCAAGTTCCCCTGGGGGCGGAAACATACTAGACAATGTTGTATGGTACTTAATGAATGGACTTATGACTGTAAAGATACCTCCATGTGATGTGCACGTACAACTTCATCATAATCTTGACAGAGTTTGGACTTTTTTTTCCCCTTGTGTAATTCCTTTTTTGTGTTGTTGATTTGATGTACTTTCTTCCAAATATCATCTGATGGTGACATAAATTTATCTTCTCAATGCAGACATTATACAAAGTTGTTAGGAGTTGGGCTTCGAAAAAGTTTATGACTGGATGGTATGTAATTTCCATAATCATATCTTAGCTCCTTCATTCCTACTTGCTGTTCATCTCTCCTTGAATAAGTCAATATGCCTATCTATTGAATAAATTGTGACAGGTATCCTGCACACTAGTTCATACAGTGAAGTTTATGGTGTCTTAAGCTTTTAGCCATAGCATGGATGTTTGACTTTAGTCATGGCATTTATTCAATATAGTATAATAAAGTCATAAGTCATCATTCGTATGGTTCTCTATTTTGGGGCAAAAGATTTATAAACAAGAGTAATGTATAATCCTACTATTCCCACTTTACTAGGTAATTTTGACAATTTGCATGTTTAATTTTTGTTAAAAATCAAACGCATATTCGCAAAGCTGTTTCTTTTCTTTTTTTTTTTTTTTTTTTGGGGGGGGGAGGTGGGGACATATTTTTCTCTTGCCTTCTACTGGTTGAGTGTTTATTGGCCTTTCAATCATGGATGGAAGTTGGTGAAAAGGTAAAATTATCTGTGGGAGGATAAGTCATCCAGAACAACCCCTATGATTTAACCTTAAAGGAGGTTATACAGGAAGTGTAGTTTTTAAATCTCATGAACTTGAACTACTTGGTGAGTTCTCAGTTAGGCACAATCATCGGGTCATTCATTAATTGTAACATGGATACCCTATGATCAGTGGATATTGCTTGCCAATTCATGATGGTATTGACCCAATAGGCAAGCACAGTTCTCTCACACAAACTTGACAGTGCCCATGCAGAGCCTTCTATTAATGATAATGTGGATGTAAAAATTAAAATAATCATGTTGTCCAACTATGTTCACAGTAGCACTTTTGTTTTAATTTTAATATTTTTGACCCTTGGATCTGATCATATGCTTTCTTTTATCTTTCTGGCATCCTGCAGTGTCATCCTCTTTCCAATTATAATCACATTCTACGTGACATGGTGGTTCATACACTTTGTTGATAGCTTCTTCTCTCCAATTTATAAACAACTTGGGATTGATCTATTCGGTGAGGTTTTTTGTTTCTTTCAGCATAACAGCTATTGCTATAAACAGTTTGATATCTGTATATTTTGTTTTTATGTTGCTATTAATGAATAAAATATGTGGGTTTACTCTACTTCATGTTTTTCTTTTTCTTTAATTGTGCTTTTCAACAATTCTGTCTGTGTATTGGAGTTGGTTTTTCTTGTTTCTTATGCCTTTTAGTTATTACTATGAACCTTTTCAATCAAACCCTGGTTTCGTTTACCTCCTCATTTATGCTCCCTTTGTGTCTTTAGTTTTGTAGCATGAAACCTTCTTTTCATAAACTGTGTTTTTGACTGTTCATATGTTAGCTCTTAGATGACGGCATCATTTGACACATAAATGGTTATTGATCTGCATGTTGAAGATTGAGTAGAGGCTTTTTTTCTATAACGAGTTTCGTGGAGTGACATTTATGTTTTTTCTTCTTCAATAAAAGTTTATCTGCAGACGTTAAACAGTTTGGCTCTAGAATGCTTTAGTCATTGTCATAGAATGAAAAGTATTTTATTTACCTTGATTCATCTGTTAAACTTTGATCAAATGCAGAATTTTATGATTGTATAAAAGGTATGTTCATGAGGCCTATTTGACATGTCCAGTTAATTGAACCATCTATTTTTTGTTAGGTCTTGGATTTGTCACGTCCATAACTTTCATCTTCTTCATTGGGGTGTTCATGTCATCATGGTTGGGTGCATCTGTCCTCAGCCTTGGAGAGTGGTTCATTAAACGTATGCCATTTGTTCGTCACATCTACAATGCCTCCAAGCAAATTAGTGCTGCAATATCACCAGGTTTGAGTTGGGGCTTATTTCTTTTGCCATTCACATTTCAGCTGATCTAGGTAGTGTTCATTGATTTTCCTGCCTCTTGTCCCACATTCCAGATCAAAACAGTCAGGCATTCAAAGAGGTGGCTATCATAAGGCATCCTCGAATCGGTGAATATGCATTTGGATTCATCACTTCATGCCTTGTTTTGCAGGTATGGAACTGATGCTGATGTCATGCAGTTATCAATGCATTATACATGGCATAGCATTACCTAATTTTCTGCATTTGTCGTTGCTTACTAGCTCAAGTTGTAAGCTGTTGGTTTTCTTCTTAATGTTAATCTTGCATTTTAGGACTAAAAATTTTATCACTTTTTTAGTGGTATTGCCAACTTTAATTCTTGCCTTTACAGTGCCCACTGATGATGTTAAGTTTCAACATTTATTTTTTTGGTGTTTGGTAGTGATTTACGTTTGGGGATGGAGAAGGGAATGGGTTGTGGGTTGATGCTGATGTATTCTGATAATCTAGCTTGGTCAATTTCGGTTGATCATTGTGGGGTTCATTTTGAAACTGTACTTTCGAGGCCTTTTCTTTTCTGACATTCTAGCTACTGTGTTGACGTCTCAGAGTTTTAAGGCTCGGTGTTGTTAAGGGCTTGTTTGTCTGCTTCCTGTCAAAATTTAAAATGTTACTTCAATTTCATGAAATTATGAAAAAATTGTATGTTAATCTACTTGTTGATGTTTATGCATTTTAAAGGCTTCAGATGGTTCAGATTAAACAAAAGTTAAAATGCATGGGCTACAAGATTTTGATTAAGCAAAAAGTAAAAGCTCATCCATTTTGTTTGTATTCCTTTTATGGGATAAGTTATCATTACAGGAAACATTGCATATCTTGTCTTTGATTTGATCGTCACAAGTGACTCAAAAGAAGTTCAGAATCTTGCTGCATGACTCCTGAATAAAAGCTCATCCATTTTGTCTGTATTTCTATTTGAAAATTTTTCCAGTCTTACTTTTGATATTATGCTTAGGCAATTCTTTAATTTAATCTTCTTGCCATTTCATGAATTAGTACAGTATTTCAAGTCGATTGCCTGCTGTCTTATTCATGCAGAATTATTCTGGGGAGGAAGAGTTGTGCTGTGTTTATGTCCCCACGAATCATCTTTACATTGGTGATATTTTCCTCGTTAATTCCAAGGACGTCATCAGACCAAATCTCTCCGTCCGTGAAGGGATTGGTAAGGATTCATGCATAACTTCCCCAGTTGTCATAGCAAGTCTCCTTTCTGTGCCTTGCTTGAGAGATGTTCTATTGACTTAGCTTGCCTTGAAAGTACTTCGGTAACTGCTTTTATTGAGATAGCGGATCCATTTGAATCGCTTGATTTGGGGATATTACCATGTGCCAAGTTTGAATAATCAGCACCATAACAAGAACGCAATGGTGACGACCTTATAATTTGGAGGAATCTTAATGTCCAATACACATTTAGATAGGTAATACTTGGATCGTCTAACGTTTTGCCCTCTTCAGCATGATGATGAGGTTTCCTCATTGAAGAATATGTGCACTTTAACCAAATCATTACATTTATGATGTTGTCTGGTTAATCTAATTTTTTTTTTTTAAAAAAGGCAACTTTTCTGTGACTGCTGCTCTCCGCAACAAATACTGGCAATGGGTTTTGAAATCTAATATTGGCTTTTTTGTTAAATTTCAGAAATTGTTGTCTCCGGAGGAATGTCAATGCCTCAGATCCTCTCTACACTGGACTCACGCATTATGCCAATCGAAAGAAGTAGACCTAACAGAAGCCAGCTCTAGTTGTGAACGATTTCTTTCTTCTGTAATTTGCCATCTTTCTCATCCAATTGGGTTTGGCACATCGATTGATTCGCACTGTTAGGGGTCAACTCAGATATGAAGAGTTCAGGGCGTTTCTCGTGGTCGAGGCGACAAGAGTTGGATGGCATACAAAACACCAGTTTCCATTTAGGGTGCAGAATTAGTGTTCTATCGAGATATAGTGAGGGATAATTGTAGAGGTGAATTGCTCTTTCGGGTTTTTGATTTGATTGTTTATGCTTGCGATTAGTGTTTGGTTTGGTGGAAGATCTCTCTGGATTATACTAGTGAACTATGTGGTGCTGTATTGCTGCACTCATTTGACTTAGATAACCAACAATGTAGATAGAAAGGTGAACTTGTTTGTTCTAAGTTCCTGCACGGTTCTTGGAGTCCTACGCTGAAAGTTTTTTGTCCAAATTGATGTTTATGCTTGGTCAAAACTGGGTATCATCTCAGCTCCATAGAAGGTCACAGCACAGGATCATAATCACAAGTGCTTGGGCTAATCACATGTGAAATTGGGCAAATGTCGATTTCACGAGTACGTCGGAGTTGTTTGTATGCTTGAATAATCTGATCCGCCACATCAATTGTTGTGCAGAGAGGTAGCCGGTGCACCGGCAGGGGGCCTCCTCCTAAACACTGCGAGGATGGTGAGCCTTTGTCGCCGGTGGTCGGTATCTGCCATTACAACTGCAACAGAGAAAGTTTCCTGGCCTCAGTCACCAGTCGCAATCTCAAGTCAGATCGAGTGGTGATGAGCAGCAAGCAAAGGGTTAATTTGGTCGTTCCATGTTCTCTTTTCCTGACCTTTCATTTACAATTTGGTCATTCGTTTTGCTATATCTACAAGCACAAATGAAGTATCGATTAATGTATGGGATACTGATTTTATAAACGAACCGAGGTGTAATAATTGTGACAATAATGTGCTCGTGTTTTGTCGTTCTAGAAAATCAAACACTGTCCATGCAAAACCTTAAAAAGAGGGGTAAAAAGCAAAATTTTCCAGAAAGAAAATCCAAATATTTAATCAATAGATGGTATGGCTTGGAAAGTACCTTTAATCGGCTTTTAAAAGATTTTCTAAATCTCGTCTTGGAATTCATATCTTTGCCCATTGGATTCGATAGATAATTGCAATTCTTCAAGCAATTGACATGACCTTTAATGGAATTAATTTTGGAAAATTTTGAGAAATTAGCTTGATGGTCTCTTACAGATTGATTCTCTTGATTTTGACTCGAAGTCGAGTTTGCCAGTACCTAGCTCAACTAGCTAATGGCATGAGTATTTTCTAAAAGTAAGGATTAATGGCATGAGTATTTTCTAATCATTCTTTTTCATTGTTCAATGTGGATCTTGACTTTTTTTTTTCTTGGTTAAATTTAACCCCTGAAATTTCAAAATGTTGCTCAATTCAATCTTACGTGAAGTGTGTCATCATATTAAGTGTGTTTTTTCTAACGTGAACTATCATGTTGGTGTTTGGCATGCCAAAATAATAATTTGAATTGTCATGTCAAATTTTTATCATTCGTTTTGGGATCAAAATAATGGAAGAGAAAAACAGCATGGCAGCCACATCTAAGCTATGTGAATGCCGGCAAGGCAAACATAATAATAAGTTAATAGAAATTGGTCAAATTTCTTAAACGGTATTACAATTTTTAACGAGATGACTAAATTAAGTAGATTTTTGAAATTCAAGGACTAAATTTAATAAAAAATTATTTAGAAACCACATTAAATATTGAAGAAAAGTTCAAGGAATACCCATTTCAATATTCCTGAAAATAAGCTGGAAATACTCAACCTCACATATTGATGCGAGATTTGCAAGCTTATTAATCTTGAATTTGAGTCCATTGGTTGATTATAATCTAGCAAAGTTGAGTATGAGAAGGAATTCTTTAACACTCAATCAAGCTCAACTCAAGCAATGAATATGCGAGATGAGTTGAGCTCAAACTCGACATTCTATAGTTTGAACTCAACTTGGTTATAATTCTAATCGAAATCAAAAGTCTTTTTATTTTATGAAAAATAAACGATTTGAAAATTATGTTCCTAAAGATAATATTATAATTCTTATCACTTATCAAAATGAATAAACCAAACGAAAAATGATTATATATAATTCATTTTCGATAATGAAAATATTTTTTATTAACTAATTATTTCAAGCTACATAAGTGATTATTATTAAAAGAAAATTCTTCACAAAAATTATTCATTCTTCGTGGAATATCGAACGTCCTTGCTTTGCTTTGTCTATCTTACTGCTAGGCTAGATAATGAAAAAAAAAGAGCAAATAGTGCGGGCTCTAGCCATAATGAAATAAAATTTGTTAAACCCTAATACCTAGAAATATTTTATATCTCTAAACCCAAAAAAAATAAAATAAGGAAAGGCTCATCTCCATCCAACGCCGACGTTTCCCTTTCCCCCTCCTTGCGGCCGAGCCCCCGTATCCAGAAGAAACCCTAGACCCCCAAAAATCGCCTATTTATAAGCGCAGTCCCACGATCCCAAACCCAAACCCTAAACCCACCATCTCCCCTTCCCCTCTTCACCGTCGCTGTTTCCCTCTGTTCGATCTCTCTTCGTCTTCTTCTTCATCTCTCTCTCGGGTTTTCTCGATCTGCGCTTCCAATTTCTGGTTCCTGGCTAGGGTTCATCGATTGCCCCTTGTTTCGTTTCTTGTTTTTCTTGTTTTCGATCGGATCGGATGGAAAAAAAATTGGTTCTTTTTTAGGGGACGGTGACGATTGTATCGTGAAAGGTCTCGTTCGTCGTAACTGGCTCCGATTCAGGGGCCTTGCCGACCATCCTGATATATCACCACCCATATTCCGAGTCCCCTTCCATCCCCCCTAAAAAAAAAGCACAAAGTTTCGATTTTTGTCTTTTTTCTTGGTTCTTGAAATTTCGGAGAAAGAAAAAGTTTTGTTCTTTTTTGCTGGTTTGTGAATTTGATTGCAGATGGCCGATGATTATACACTTTTTTAAAGACAAGCATATGTCTGAATTTAACGGTGTTGACACATCTAATCTTCTCTATGAGGCCATCTTTCTTCATTGTCCCTTTATAATTTCTTCTGTCTTTTAGATGTTTGGGTTTTATTTCGTGGTTTTATAGATCTTAGCAAGCTCTCCTGTGAAGTATATTACTTTCGTTATGTTTGAACGTGTTGCCTATGATGAAAGAGATGCTATTTGCGCTTGTGGATGAGAATTCGTGATTTACACAGAAACTCTACTGCCTTCCTTCTGAGGCCTGGAAGTTTTCTTCTTAATTGATTTGCCATTGGCGTTTTCTTTCCTTCTTTTTTTCATGGGTATCACCAGTTTTTAAAATGGGTTTTAATTTTTACAGTTGTGATTTGTTGAGGAGCTGGTCATGTGATGATTAGAAGCATAGTTCAGATGATAATCCCTGTGATTATAACAATTCAATAGTCTTTCGCTCCTATCTGATGACCCAACCTTCTGGAATTAATCTTTTATCTTTGGCAAGACTTGATCGGTCTTGTTGCCTGTCTATTTTACAGTAGATTATTTCGTAGAACTTTGATAGCAATATTCAATTTTTAATCTTTTCCTATGAATTCTTTTTTCTCTCCACAAATCTCATCTCTTCCCTAGTTGAACATATCTCAGCTATTTTTCTTTGACCGACCAAAGAAAACGGACGTGGTGGAGTTTTCTCTGTTGATCTTGTCTCCTCATTGACATAAGAGACACGGATGGTCCTTGAGCAAATTGAACAATGAGCTATGTTGGACCCTAATTTGTTAAAGAGTAAAATAGTGTGTTCAAAGTCTAGATAAGGTAATATTTTAGGGCAAGATCCCCAAGTAAGGGCAACACAAACCATTTTATCTCTACTCATAGAAAGCGGAGAAGTGCCAGTTACTGGAAAACTCAAATTTCTGGAAAACTCAAATTTCACATAAAATAAAACCCAAAACCAAAGTTGGAACTTTATGTGTTATTTTCTCGATAATTCTTCCTCTCCACTTCTAATAGCAGATTTGAGATTTAACCTCATATTTCTACTGCTAATCCCTACCTGGTGTATTGCCAGATGAGAAGATTCCTTGAGAAAAAGCTAAGAAAATTGGAAATGAAAGAAAATCTGATCAACTAATTCCCATGAGTGAGTTCCTGAACAACATGTGATATGACCATGTTCCACCCTGAATGTACTCAAAATCACCCCACTCAACAGCCAGATCGAAAGAAGCTGTGGTAAATTCTAATAGGCTATGAACTGGTCCCCTGAAGATGGGACAGAAAACAACTAACAAATTACAAGCGAGCAAAATTGTAAATGGAATTCTTGATTTCCATCTGCTTGGGTATAATTTTATGAGACTTCATCAGTACAACAGAAGCGCTCATGGGTCGTGGACACATTCACTTTACGCTACTGGGTACAGAAACTTGGAGAGATTAAGTGTCGATACTGCTTCATCTTCAACTTGCCCGGGACATCGTCTTAACTACGAGGCAAAAGGAATTCCAAGATCAATGTCGCTTCCAACTCTATCTAGGTGAAGGGGGGAGACTGAACAATGACCATTGATATGCGCCTTTTTGATATCTTGAAACAAACCTTGTCGTCAAGACAAATTGGACTCTTTCCTTGTAGTATATGGCAAATGCTATTTTATCAACTTCAGTAAGCCAGGGATGGAAATATTTTCTTAATTGATGAAATTTTCCCACATTTGGTTGGCTCCTTCAAGGAAAAGCATCCTTTTTGAGAGACGGACTGCCCAATGTACCAGATGTTAGGTAAGAAGCAAGACGAAATTAAGCAAAAGAACCATCAGATGAATGAGTTATGTCCTCCTCCAAGTGGAACTCTGGGTTGGAATGTGGCTTCAATCTCTAGACAAGGGCAATGCTTGAAAGAAAGACTCTGGAATGGAAACAACCAAATTATCAGAATTTAAGTGACAGAGCATGAATTGGAAATATAAATGAATCAAGAAAAACAAAATATCAATTTCTTAACTTCCGTTATGCTTTTTTGGCTTAATGAGACTTGAGTTTCTCTCGAATTAATGTGACTAAAAGTTAATGTTATTGCATATGGGAGAATGCAATGCACAAAATAATAGGCACTCAAATAAGTTGCAACTGCAAATACAGAAAAAGAATAGGCACTGATCCTAGTAATCTGACTGAGCCCCACATATAATACTGTGGCTTCTTCCCAATACTGCTTCCATATGTTGAAAAAAGCACAGAAAAGTTGGGTAATGAAAGAACATACCGGAATGCTTAGTAGAAGTCCCTGAGAATCAACTAGGACAGGCAAGCTTCTTCTCACGGCAACAGGAATAGGTTTCAACAACTGGAGAACCCTGCCTGCAGATACCCTTGCATAATCAAGACATGAGCTTGCTTTCTCTGCAGCTTGCTCCGTAACACTACTTGAAACAGCATTATCTGGATCAGACTTCACATTTTGAGATTTTGACAACTCAGCGAGATAAAGCCAGTCAGACTCCATCATATGACGTATCTCAGCTACCATATCATGGCCAAGGCTACAAAACGTGCATTTATAGTCCAAGCCTTCTACAACCAAACCACCATTGGAGCTAGTTTCTTCTTGAGAAAACTTCCTGCAAACATCCTCCTTGCATGGTTTCCATGAGATAAAGAATCTATTCATGAAAAAGCCCATTTGTCCAGGCCGAAGACATTGATTGTGAGATGTACCAACAGATTCTGTTGCATACTTTGGTCGATAGTCTGGTGTCACATCAGACTTGAATTTGAAACGATTTGTTTCCTCCTCCTGCAACATGAGAACACTTCTATAGGTGGACTCACTTATGAGGTTTAGTCTTTTGGCTTCGTCTAGAACAGATCCAGATGTTACATTCAAAAAATGCACATCCGATGCATCTGCGGATGACAGATTTGAACTTGTATTTGCATTATCCATGATTTCCTTGAGATCGTATGGGATAACACACTTCTCTTCTGCACTGCTTCCTAAATAAAACAACTCCACTTTTGAGGGCAAAGGACAGTTAACAGAACAGCAAACCAAGATTTTGGTGCCTCTAGATCCAGGAGCTGGGCAAAGGTAACAACCAGCTGCGGTGAGGGAAGTCTGCACGATCGAGAAGAATTATTTAGCTTTTTGAGCTAACTAGAACACAAGATTCCCCAAGGTTGACAAATTAGTGTCTTACCATGCCAAAATGCTTTAAGAAAAGAGGATTGACCTTAAGGAATATACATTTTCTTCAGGACATGGAGAACATATAAGAGAGTTGCTTCCATAGAAGGAAGTAATGAACAGAGATGAAATGCAAGTCGACGAAGCAAATTTACCTTGCACGGAGATGAATGCATATAGCGCAGAAGCAATTTCGACGTGTTACCGCGAATAGGTCTCTGTCTTTGTGAGATGTACTGATGGGTTCAGATCAATATTTGTTAGCAAGTGCATCCACATCAGAATTATATATTAAAGAACCATGAAGATACTGTATTATCCACAAATAATATGCTAAGAATCACATTACCTGTGCAACATGTGCAATGAACTTTGCCAGGCAAATGTCCTCAACTTTTGATGGATTGAGGGTTTTCAAATCTATGACAGCATATCCTTGCTGTAATGAGCAACGAAATTTTAATGTTCACACACAGCATTCGGAAGTCAGAGAAAGAATAAGGTAACATTAGTCAAATAGGCTGCTTACGTCCATAACAGTCACCGCCTCTTGTAACAAGTTTGAACATATTTTGTCTACGTACATGCGTGTTCTTCGGCAAGCAGAAATCAGAGATTGCAATTCAGAGCTAAAGACACCTGAAAATTAGAGCCTCATTTGTTGAATATGTTTAAAAGTTACGAGCAGCAGCAACTCAACCCAAGAAAAATACCTAACCTCACAATATAAAATCAATGATGTTTGAATGTAATAATAAACATTTTATCCCGTCATGAGAAATTAATGAAGAACTAACTCATATGTACAGAAAGCAGTCTAACTCCATGAGATCATGTGAAAGGTTTAGCATCAGTGACAACTCACTTGATGAAAATTTCTGCAAGGACATTCGGATCCGGTTACGGACAAATATGGGACTTCTATTTGAAGGATCTTCCACCCATTTCTGCTCATTCTCTTGACAAATCTGCAGAAAATCAACACTACTAGCGCATAAAAATGGTGAAATAATATCAAATAAGTTTATAGATATTCCCAAGTTTTCTTTTCATCTCACCTTGTACATATCTTTCTTTGAAAAATCCAGAAAAGGTCGCACTAAAAGAATACCACTGCTCATTGGATCTAAACTTTGAGAATATGCGTGTTTGGCAAAAAATTGAGAAGTGAATGCCATGCCAGCAAGTCCAAGCACACCACTGTTGCGTGACAGTCTTATAACCAACAACTCAGCCTGCAAGGTGTATTGGCACTTAATTCAGCACCTAACTCCTTCGAAAGTCTTTGAATTGCAATTTAGTTATTTGGAGTGTCATGGGAGCCCTAAAACAGAAGCTGCTATGCTTATAGTAAGTCCCAGAGAAAGGCACAAATTTTAATGTGAAACGTCTTCATAAACACATTAGCTGTGGATTTCATAACTTGCTACAGACCTGGTCATCAGCATGATGAGCAAGAAGCAGGATGCCAAACTGCTGCTCGATGCAAACTTTATGGAACATCTCGTACCTGTAGTTTGGAAAGACATCAGGCATTTTAATCTGGACAGATGATTTTAATCAGGCTAAAGGCATCTTCTGGGAATTTCAAAGAGGAAGTACTAACAACAAACTTGCCAGAGACATCAATAACAAATTAATTACAGTAAGTTTTACAATATAGAAACCTCATTTCACGTGCTGCTTCTTGCAAGTTTCCTTGCTCCGGCCTCCCATCCTTCCACTCACAATGGCAATCTCACATCTGATACCTATAAAAACGCTATATTAACCATCAATTCCATCAGAACATACTTATGCTTATAACAAAAACACCATGCCTAATGCAATTTGCATAAAAAACGAAAAATGATGAGATGATCAAACATACCCATTTCAGCAACGCGCTCATGCACCATATTTGCTTCCTCTCGGCTCTCCGCACGCAGCCCGTGGTCGACAATAATCGCCAACAGCCCGTCAATAAACCCACTCTCTTTGCCAGCAGAGTCAAGGCCACTGATTTTCCAATCAGCAGCTAGAACACACAGTGCCATGCTATCAGGACCACCGGAGACTCCCAAAGCTGAAATTTTTTCCAAAACCCAACATCCTCAATGTCTTGAGATGGCAGCAAAAAGAGCAGTTTCGGGCGTACTCACGATTAGCATCTCCAAAATGTAGTCTTGAACTACTCATTCAACCACACTCTACAGGAAAAAGGTCGAGCGCAGACATCCGCAAGATAAAGCCCAGCAACGGAATTTGCACCGTCGGACAGAGCAAGACATTTCGACGAACACGGCGCAGACAACGACGAAAGCAGCGAAATTCCCACAACATAAAGCACTCTCATCGTAAAAGAAACCAAGAAACAAAACAAGAAACCAGAAACAAACGACTGACCGATACGGTGGTGGGGTTTGAGACCGGCAAGAGCCATCCGCTTCGAGAAAGTTTCCTCGTACGCTGTCGTGACCGGTACCGGGCGGAGCTCTTGACGAGCGCACTTGCAGAAGAAGCGGGCGAAAGGGCTCGAGGCGCGGAAACCGCGGCGACGGGAGACGAGCGGGACCGAACATGTCGAGAGGGAAGAGAGGAAGATGGTCGAAGTCGATTTGGCCTGCGAAGTGAGCATGAGTCCTCGCGCCATCAGCACAAGCTTCGAGGCCCGTTATCTTCTTCTTCTCGCTGCAGTATTTATATGTAGCGCCTCGGCGTTACCTTGCAGCAGCTGTCTCAAGAACGACGTCGTTTCCATCTCTAGCAGGCGGCAACCGTCTCATGATGTTTGGCTTTCCAATTTCCACTCTTGGAGTGGAAATTTGATGTGGGCTTGGCTAGCGTGTGGAGTTGGGCATTTTCCATTTGCATAGGAATGTCGGTCAATCTCAACATGCCGCTACTATATCTTCTATCGTGTGATCGATACGTGAGTCCGGGTGAGTCTTGTATAAGTAAAGAGTGATAGGAACATATGATCTCGATGAAAATCGATGATTATGATGATGTCACATTCAATCATATATATTCTCTTGCTGAAGATTTGCTTCAAAGTTCACTATCTTTCTGGTAGGAATTCACGAAGATTGGTCACCGGGCTCATTGTTCAGCGGGCCCATTGTGCTTCCTGCAACTCTGAGAACATCTCTGATGCTTCGACATTGCACGGCACTTGTCTATAACTCGCAAGCACCCATTTAGATACAAACGTGTATGTACATAGACAACATATGGACAGATACATCAGTCAGTCCCTAAAGGTCTTCACTATATCTGTAAATTGCAGAGTCTAACAATGGAAGTCGCCTGAATCTGCTGATCAATGCTTCTCTCTCTCTCTCTCTCTCTACTGGAAAAGCTACTCAAACTGTCAGTTCACATACAAGTAAAACAGAACTGAGAACTTTGTGTATAGAGGTTGGACAGATTTTACAAAACAATCAGTGCAGAAAACTGCTTAAAAAATTGGCCAAGCTCCGGCGTCGCTTCTGTACTGTTACCCTCAGTTACTGGGTCAAAAAACCAAAATGACAATTCGAAAGCACAAGGAGAAAAGAATCATGTTAGCCCGTGGAACAGAGGCGTCTTTGCCAGCTTCGTCACATGCCTCTTGCTCGCGATCCAGCATGAGTCATTGCCCCCAAAAGATATAGTGTGCAAAGCTTATGGCAGAGTGTAAATTATAGTCAAGAGCCTCCTTTGAAACCTTGGGTATTTCGCATCATCCTCTGCGTCTCCATCTCTCTGGAGGAATGGGCGTCCCCACTCGAGCCAGATCGGTAAGCGCTGGATTCACCTGTTGATTCACCATACTCACTGCTCGAGTAGTCTTGGTTCCCGAATGCCATTTTTCTGATCTTTCTCAATTCTTCCGAATTTGCATGCACGGTGCTGTGCCCAGGCCTAACCCCCTCATCAATATCTGATAAGGACATCTCGCCTTCTAAAGCACGGACAATCTGAATAGTTTACAGTAATCGATTAACCTCATACCCAATTCTGAAACTCGAGCAGTGTCAAATTGGCCTCTTTCTAGATCAAAAAGCCAGCTAAAATTGACTAAACCAAATTTCTGCTGGACTAACCCCATTGATTTACTAAGTTGGCAAAGTAATAGCAAAGAGCATTAGATTATTTGAACATTACCTGGCTCATTCTTGGTCGACGGCGTGCTGAATGACGTATGCAAGCAGCTGCACAAGAAACCATACGAACCATCTCATTGTGATTGTAGTTATTTTGCAGCCTCGGATCTACCAAAGAGTCGAAGTTTTCATCGTCCAGAGCTCGTGCCAACAGGGGCCTCGCCTGTAATTACACAAGAATATTGTCCTAACAAATATTAATTCCCAGGAAAAGGAATATACTTCTTGACACTGAACCTATTGGATCAACTTCCACGTAAACAGGGTTTAAGACTGAGACTCCGGTCATGTTGAACTTTTAGCTATGGGGCACAGCTGACACAGATGAAAACTACCATGCCTTTGCCAAATGAGTTATATATCAGGCAACATATAACAACAGTGTAGTTGTCTATTACAATATGTTCTGTGAAACAATAGATTCTATAAAGGAAAAGCAGTGTGCAATGTGCATTAGTAAAAAGTAGAGGGTATTCACATTCTCTTTTAACTTGTTCTTTTCCATTTCAACACTTGAAGACCTTCAACAACATCTGTGTCCTGCTAGGAAAGACTGACTGAGACGATCTGTTACTTACCCAGTCAACCAAGCTCTCGTGCAGGTTGGTAGTTGAGTCCACCGGTTTGCGTCCTGTGATCAACTCCAAAAGCATTACTCCAAAGGAGAAGACATCTGATTTATCTGTGAGTTTCCCACTCGATGCATATTCTGGAGCAAGGTAGCTGCAAGTTGCAAGAAATGTAAGCCCTCTTCTTAGTTTCTTTGCTACGTCTACAGTTCCCATGCCAAAAACACTGGATAATGTCCCTGACACTGTCTCAGTATGATCCTATTGTTGTGCAGATTTGTAATGGTCAAGAGACAACAGAAGAACCCAATTTTTAATACATCCACTGCCATTTTTTAGGGCATGAGGTGACATTTTCACATGAATTGTGCTAATCCAGATTAAACAGACAGTCAAGAATATAATTTAGTGGGACAAAGTGGCAAGAAAAGGGTAACTTTTTGAAAGCTGGAGGGTAATCTGAGCAATAAAATGCACAACTACAATTCTTACCCAAATGTTCCCACCACTCTTGTAGAAATGTGAGTGTTTACATCTGAAGAGAACTTCGCAAGTCCAAAATCAGCAACCTGCAGAGCAGTATTCGTATTCAATTTCTAGATGTGATTTTTAGCTTTATACAGAAGAATTTGACCATAGAGCCTTAAAAAATACAGGGTTTAGCACGATTCTCACCTTAGCCTCAAATTTGAAATCCAGCAAGATGTTAGCTGCCTTGATATCACGATGAATGATCCTAGGATGACCTGCAAAAGAATCAACTCCCACATCATAAAGCAAATAATCGCCTTTTCTCTGTGCTAAAGTGAGCATGCACAAAGATGAGAAAGCGGCAGCTTACAGTCCTCCTGAAGATAGGCAAGTCCCCTGGCAGATCCTAAAGCGATTCGCAGTCTTGTCGCCCAATCCATGGTTGGTCTATCTTTTCCTGCAAAAAGGCCATTTACTTCCATCAGATCCTCTTAGCCAGAGCATTGACTGGAATCAAATGTCAATTTGCTGATACGCACACATTTCTGCATTTTCGAAACAGCTTCATTTTTATTACATTGCTAATGACAATTAGACATTCCACATCCACGTGACCACAGGGATTCGTTCTCTTATCTCTGGATGTAACTTGGCGGGCCAAGCGGTGAAAGGGTGCTAATGCAGGGAGGCAAAATAGTACATGGCATTAGATTGATCGATCAGAATGTGAGATACTACGACACTTACATACCATGCAAGTGGAAGTGCAAGCTGTTGTTCGGGAGAAACTCGTAAACGAGCAGTCTCTCAGCCCCCGTTATGCAGTACCCTACCAAGGAGACCAAGTGCCTGTGATGTACTCGGCTGATTATTTCCACCTCGGCCTGGAACTCACGCTCTCCTTGGCCACCCCCAGCTTTAAGCTGCTTCACTGCGACTTCCTTCCCATTTGGAAGGACCCCCTTGTGCACATAACCAAAACCACCCTGTCCGAGAAGGTTTGCATCTGAGAATCCATTTGTGGCCATCCTTAACTCCTCATACGTGAATTTGCTCTTGGAGAAATTTAATTCAATGCCTGGCAATGGAGAAGGATATGGATTTTCAGGGCCTGAATTGGAGCCTGAGCCTCCACTGCTGCTTGTGAATGGTGGTGGCACTGTGCCGCCTACGGGTGAATGCAGTGGATGTGAGTCAAATGCAGGTGGAGTAGTGGGTGGTGGTGCATTCTGTTGCCAATGCCGTGGCGGACCGCCAAGAGGGTCATCTGGTCAAAACAGAAGTTATTGTACGGAATTCAGTGAAGAAATGAAAACGGATACTGAAGCTATCTGGGAATTGAGCTCAAATGCCATTCCAATAGGAAAATCTTGATTGAGAACAGGGCTGGAGAGAAATTAGAGAAAACCACGTTCGGATAATACAAGTTCAATAGCAGGACGAGTGGAAAAGAAATGAAAGAGATGAAAGATGAAAATATTAAATCTCCTCATCCGTCGAGCAACTCCTTCATGACTCCCTCTGCCTTTATACTTTCGGAATTCAGAATCAACACCAAAGTTCTATTGTTTCTTATGGCCATCCCGTCGAGTTTTGGAGACATTCACAGAATTTACACGATACCTTCAACAATCAGCAGCAGAAAAGAAATCCCAGTATCCTACATGGTACTGCTGTACTACACGGATCATGAATTCTCAGAAAGGAGACGAAATATAGAACTCGCCCAAGTTCATACCTTTAGGCTCTGGCGGGAAATGAACAGCACGAGGGTCTCTCCTCCTCTTCTTCCTACAAAACAAGACCACCACAACCAACACCGCGAGCACTACCACCCCGCCAATGGCAATCCCCACTACCAGACCAGTTGACGAGGAGCTCGGCGACGAGGGCGGCGGCGGCGGCGGCGGGGGTCGAGAAGAGGCTGCGGGTGTACCGGGCGGGGGCGGCGACCCACCCGCTTTGCTCGGAGGAGGAGGAGGAGGCGGCGGGGAGCCGCCGGTCACGGGAGGCGGGGGGGCCTCTGCAGGAGAAGTCGGCGGGGGAGGCGGCGGAGAAGCAGGGGAAGCGGGCGGCGCGCCCGGCGGCGGCGCGGAGCGGGGGCCGCCGGGGCCGGAGTCTTGGGCGGAGGCGGAGAAGGGGTCGTGGTCGGGTCGGCGGCGACGGCGGCGGAGACGGAGGAGAGAGCGGGGGCGGGGGCGGGGCGGGGACGGGGACGGGGGCGAGGCGGGCGGCTGAGCAGGCGGGGGGCCACCGGCGGAGGAGGGCAGGGGGCGAGGACGGCGGAGGCGCAGCAGGAGCAGGGGCGGTGGAGTTGGCCGGGGGCGGAGGGGGCTCGGCCGGAGCTGGCGCCGACATCTCCGAGCTTCCGGGGGGCGCCTTCTCCGACGGCTTCGGCGACAACCCAGAAGGAATCAGAACCAGAAAAAGAAAAGGAGAAAGATCACGGAGAGAGAGAGAGAAAGAGACAGTGTGTGAAAGCAGCGGAGGAGGCGGAGGAGGATCGGTTCTTCTTCAGCTGGGGAAAGAGCTGGTGTCAGCGTCGTGCTTTCGTCATCAAAGAGCGTGGTAATTCTCTTCGTTCCTCTGCTCTGCTTCTTCTCTTCTTTCCCGTTCCCTCGGACAGACCGTTCGGGACATCCGCGCACGAGCGGGGCATAATCGCGGGCGTGTCAGCTCCGGACAGAGCACGCAGCTTCGGATCGGCGGGGCCCGCCCGACCCCGCGTTTCTTATCTCTCTCTCTCTCGGACGGAGTCCGACTCCGGATGTGGATTGGATTTCGGGGCATATTTGTTATTAGATTACGGTCAGTCGCCAATGGCCCACCTTTGACTATGCTTTAACAAGAAAAGGGTTGCCCTATTTTTTTTTTTTATTTCTATTGTTCTTATTTAATTTGTTATTTTGGACGCGGGGCTGGATTGGGGAAGATTGGGTTGTTCCTGTGCTCTTGTCGTGAACTATTGGATCGAACGAACCTCACACGGCAACGACACGCCCTTTCGTGTGAGTTTAGGTTCACAAAAGTTGTCGCTCGAGGGCTTAAAAGTGAGGTGTATATTTTACCTAAAGGGGCGCACGTACTAAGATAAGTCCAACGTCTTCAATCGTTATTGCCTTTGTTGGATCATATTGTGAGTAAGGGTGTGCATGCAAGCTGCTCGGAATGGGCTCGAAATTGAAGATTTTCATGAGGATTGGTCCAATTCTTATTTTCAAACGTAGAATCATCCATTCAAACAGGACCAATACACATATATATGTAAATGCAGCCACAATTCAAAATGTTAAGTACTTAAGTATGTTTTATGTCATTTACCAAATAGTTAATACTCCTTAAGTAATTAATTGCCCACTTTATTTAATGTGAAAATGAAATGTGAAAATAAAGTCGTGATGACTTGTATTCGATTCCCTAAATTCTTCTTGCTAACCCGTTAAAAAAATCTTCTCTTTTGATTGTGATGGTTGGAGACACCAACCAATGGAGGAGACCCTGTGTAATGCCAGTAAAGATGGGCATTGCCCACATCTTGACATCTCAACTAATCAATCTTGCTCAAAGTATGTGAGGGATGTGAAAGCATCAGTGAGAGATTGGGGGATTGGGGACCGGTTCCATGAACCCTCTTGGGGAGTAGTTCAGACTAGCAATCTTATTCTTGGGTGAATCCGTAGGACTAATGGGGCCGTTCTCGATTTCAGTTTTTTTGGAATCGGTCATTTATGGGGGGTTTCCTAAAAACTGTACACTCAAATTATGCTCAACCCCCCCGCAAGTGCTTAATTAGTTGGTGGACAGACCATGTGCACATTTCCTAGAAGAGAGTAACATAAACTAAGGATCTTCTTGGATCTTTTTCTTCTTCTACTTTTTCAAATTGATTGACTTCAAAATTGTCGAGAAGTTGTCTCGTCCACAAGCTTTGTTAATCCTATGTCTAACTTAAATTTGAGCGCATTCAATCTCCGGACGTGCATATCATCAACTGGAATCCCCCTCTAAAAAACACCATTAATCTAAGTTAAGGTGGAGAGTTGAAGAATAACATATCGGGTAATGATCATCTTATTAGCAAATTGCCTAGTACCAAAAAGGCAAACTACCTAAACCCCAGTCGTCACGACGTGTGCATCCCATTCATCTCATTTTCTCGATAGTCAACAAGGTTTTATTCGGCTTGAATTGTCATTATATTCATCTTTATCTGAAAGGAACTTGCAAATCTTGTTGGAGACTACTTCAACCATTGCTTGGTAAAGTATGGATTTTGTTAATGAGTGCTTTTGAGGCACTTATCAAGCATATTTATTAAATGTTTCAACTTCTCATGTATTTGTCCTTTCAAATTTGTGAAGAATAAGTATATTGTTCCTGCGCATAATTTCATGAATTTGCTCACAACTGCCATTATACTTGCAAGAATGACTTAGAATAGGAGGCAGAATTATAAATTATTATGGAAAAGTTGTCCAAAAAGTCTTAAACTTATTATTACACTTTTGTCAATTTAGTACTAAATTTTTTTTTTTATATTTTTTCAATTAAGTCATAAACATTTTTACAATTTGCCAATTAAATTTATATTTTATCCATAAATAGTTGACATTGGTAATTTTTAATAATTTTTAATAATTTTTAAATTTTTTATATTCTTCTCTATTTTCTCTAGCCGGTTGCCAACCTTGGCGATGATAAACGACTGGCCAAAGCAAACGCTGGTGAGGTTGATTTTGCCGTGGCTAGGCAAAGGTTGACCTCACTAGCCCCGCAATGGCAAGCCTTGCATGCCATTGGGGAGGCTTGACCTTGCCTAGTAATGATGAGATTGACCTCACTAAGGGTAGGCAAGGCTCGCCCTCACTAGTGGCCATCGGAGGGCAAGCTTCGCCAAAGGCATGTGAGGTCGCCCTCACTGGCCCTTGCCTCTGGCCGATCGTTAAGGCTTGGCGATTGGCTAGAGGAGGAAGAAGGGAAGGATAGGGGTGAGCATGGTTCGGGTTGGATCGGTCCACCCCCTAATCCTAAGACCAACCCGCACGGTGCTGGTCCTCAATTTTTAGGACCGAGAATCGACCCTATTGAGCTTGGGACCAAGGACCGGACCGACCCAATGGGTTCGGTCCAGTTTCAGGGTCAACCTAGGACCAACCGATAATTTTTTATTTCATTTTTTATACTCCTTAAAAAAGCAATTGTTGATCGGACTGACCCAATGGGTTTGGTCCGGTTTTAAGGTCAACCTAGGGCCAACCAATAATTCTTTATTTTATTTTTTGTACTCCTTAAAAGGGCAACTGGGGATTGTACCGACTCAATGGGTTCGATGATGAGCGAGATCAGTTAAGAAAGGCAAGCGATGAGGGTCAAGTGGGGTGAGCGTCGAACAAAATGAGCATCGAATGTTGAGCGGGGAGCAACAAGCCAAGCGAGCATCGAGTGGCGATCGGCACGAGTGACCCAAAGCAAGCGAGGTGAGTGTCAAGTGGCAAGCGGAGAAATTGTTTCTTTCGATTTTGGAAAATTGAAGACTTAGAAGATAAATAAGACAGAAAAGAACGAATACTAAATGAGGATGCCATAAGTTGCCTTTTTGAACGCCGTGAAGACTTCTCATAAAAATATTTTCCTCATTCGTAAATTATGATTATTGACGCCGTAAAAGACATTAAAAACCTAAGTTATTAAAGAACAATGTCAAATTATTTAAACTCCTCACTAAAGAACTGTTTAATATTGTTAATGCCGTTTATTTTAAGATTTTCTCTATATAAAAAAATTATATATATATATAGTCGGGGTTGGTCCGGGTTAGGCCGACCGGAACTCCGGGACCAGAGAATCAACCCGCATAGTCTTTGGTCTAGGAATTCGGCAACCCGATGACCGACCCCCGTCTCCTAGGAGCCGGACCGGGGCCGGCAAGGTTGGGCCGGTCCAAGGTCGATCCGGGGTTGACCCGAGAACGATGCTCACCCCTAGGGAAGGAGAAACAAAATAAGAAAAGAATAGAAAAAGAAAACGAAAAAGGAAAGAAAAATAAAATTTTCATAAAATATTAAAATATTAATAAAAATTATTCACATTAGTATTGATTGCATCACATAAGACGGTTAGCATCTATGTTATGGATTTCCGAACAAAATTAATCACATGGACTCAATAGATAAAATATGAAAATATTTATGACATGATTGATAAAATTAAAAATATTTAAGATTGAATTGATAATAATACAATGAATTTATGATTTTTGAATTATTTTTTCAGATTATTATTATATATATTTGGGATGCTTTAGGAAGGTTTGCCTTGATGGTCTTGGCTATTCTATAACCTTTTTTAGCGGATGGGATAGCGTCGCGCAGAAGTGACACCTACAGATCTTTTGAAGTAATAACGAATCCTATCATTGCACCTTGCCACCTCCTGACAAATATGTTTTTAAGGCGTAAAAATATTGTTGACTTCCATGTTTTTCCCTCCTTCCGCTTGCTTAGCAGAGAAGCCTAGTTTGACTTGACAATTTATACATTGAACTCAGAATATCCACGTAAGACAACATCCGGCACATCTTGTTTGAGCCGTTCGAGGTCATGATAATGAATCCATGGAATTTTCTATGTTCGTGCCTGACCTGTCTTTTCTTCTGGCCATACATAATATATTTCCATGCCTGACCGACCGACTTCTCTTATCTCGTCCTTTTGAGCCCTTTTGATTAATGCCAAGTCCGGCGAGAGCTACAGGACGGTAGCATACCTTTCTTTAAAATGAAAGGGACAAGTGCTCTTAAGTACTTATTAAGCTATAGTTTGTGTGCTTCAGAAATTACAATAGTGATTAGATTTTTATTAATTTGCTAATCCATCCAAATTGATGATGACGATCGTGACTGGTGCAAAAAGATGACAGCTTAAACGAAAATCTTTCATTGATAAATTTAGAGGAATATTGTGGAAAAGTAAAAGATAACGCTAAAATTAGATTTCTACAATTCAATGGCTGGCTATAGAGAACTATCTTAGGGCCCGTCAGGACCTGACGAGGGATCTCGAAACATGTGCATCGTCAGACATCTGGGCCCTCGCTCCAAGAAAACTGAACAGGTTCGACAGTTCATGAGCAAGCAGCCAGGTATACCATTCAGAGAGCAAATGGATGCTGGATTGAAGACAATTACACCAGCTGTATGCATAATCCATATGCTGCCCTTTTGGAATCACTTCTGTTCTTTTGCCGGCTTTCTTGCTGCAATGCTTCGTTAGAGCTCATCACGTGCCTGGAAATGAGCTGCCTGTTCCTGTGGTGGAAAGAATGATGAAGGCGCAAACAACGGAGAGCGAAAAAACCGACACCCAAGTGTTCTCAGTGTACATCTCCATTGCGTCGGTGAAAGAAAACCTAGTGCGATTTTCGGCCCAGTTGCGAAGTCGGTCGGCCTCTGCAGCGTACAATGCCCTCCCCTGCAGCAGCAATAGCGTGCATTAAATTTATCTAGGTCGACAACAGATAAATTAGATGTTATGAGGCTATACCATCAGCAGCCTTCTCCATCAATAATGATGTACTAAATTGTGCAAGTGCGGTTAATACACTGAATGATGCTTGCGTGGTTTTCATAACGAGATTCATCAAGACTGATATTGTCTAGCAGCCACTCTATTCGACACACATCCCACAAACTTAATATCTGCAAAGAGATCGATGGTGCATTCGCAACGATTTCTATTCTTTCTAGGTGATAGGAACATAATTTAGGTAACTGAATTGATGACGCTAAGACAATGTTATTGGTTTCGTAACAGAGGATTTAAAATAAATTATTGCAGTAACAACATAATTTGTAGTTGTCACTATGTGGTGCATCATTCAAACCAATGCTGTCACTGAATAGATTACCTGATCATCGAACCAGCGACCTCGTCGCAACCATGCAGTGATTAAGGCCAGTAGGATTCTAGGAGGGGTTAAATAATTGATCGCCTTGCCCGTCCCTTTTACAACCCGCATCCGAGGAACTAGACTTCTAGCAACCGTTTCAGGAAGCTCGCAAATAATGTTGAACATTTGCTTGTTCTTTGTTGTCGAGCCACTACAAATTACATACCCATCGAAAAGGTTAGACCGTCACTTAATACTGAAAACCATGTCCAAGACAACTAGATAAGAAATGATGCATGTGATGCTTCATTCTCTACTATTAATCTCTGAGAAAAATTTAGCACGATCAGATAAACCACATCCATTGGAGAGCCCAAGAAAAATGCATATAAGACAGCAAATGCATGGTATAGAAGACAAGATTGGATTCGTGATCACCTCAGAAGTAATTCTGTAAGAACCATTCCAGGAGATGCGGTATGAACTCCCACCTTGGACCGCTTGCACTCCTTAAGGAGAGATGACTGAAGTTGCCGCAGACCACACTTTGTTGACCCATAGCTACAGATTAACAGATGAATCGTTACAGTCAGTTCCTGAGAACCCCAGTGATAATAAGACCAGAACAAAGAGTTAAGTTGGTCAGAGTGTGCATATGGGCAAAATTCGACGTTAGATGAAGAATGAAACTTACACAGCTGTCAAAGGAGTACTTGATCCGCCAGATCCTGCCCCATCCATGTTAAATACGTGCCCCCCCTTAGCCTGGTTTTTCATCACGCGCATGGCTTCTCGAGTACAAAGTATTGAGCCAACTAGGTTTGTTGATACAATCTATTACATGTCCACAATGAGAGAGTTTGCATCAAGCTGAATTCATACAACAACATGAGCAAGTAAAGGGTTTTTCTTTGCTTTTCGTTCTCTTGACTTTATTTAAAATGCACGAGATTTTCTGACCATTGGTATCACAGTTGAGTAGGGCCACCTATGAGGGCTAAAGCAAAACCATTTTAGAAAAATGACACCCCGCAACTGTCTAAAAATGATAAATGTAATGGATCGTACATAGATTCTTAAGAGCCACCATTCAACAAATGAAAGTCGAACAGAACTACCTGTCGAATATCTTCATCGGAGAATTGCAGCAACGGTCTAAATCCTTTGTTTATGCCAGCATTGTTTATCTGAAAAGTTGAAATGCACAACATTGATACATCTAGCGCACCACATGGAATTTGTTGAATACAGACTTACAAAGGACAGTGATTATTGTACTGGCATAATTAGTTTTTACATGGCAGATTTTGAGTTCTTAACATGTTAAGCAGACAACAACAGAGAATAGAAAAGTACCACCTGGAAAAACATGGATCTCTTGATTATCAAGAAGTAAACAAGCTGAAGGAAGTCATGATAAGCCAAGAGATTTCCAAGAAGATTAGCTTCACGGGTAAAAGAGAAAAAAGAAAAAGAAAAAGAAATCATCTGTTGCACTTTCCTACTGTGTCATTCCTGAATGGGCTTAGTCATCAAGATTTTTTGGAGGCTGCAATGGGAATGTAAATTTCCAGTGGTGCATTAACAAGAGAAGCCCGCAAAATGTCCCTACTTGGATCGAAATGAGCATCACAAACTAAGAGCACTCACCCAAATGTCTATAGAACCAAGCTCACTAATGGCAAAATTTGCCAAATTCTGCACATTTTCAGGGTTACAAACGTCACACGGTATTCCCACCACTTTTGCATGTGCCAAACTTGTCTTAGATGAGTCACTCGCAGCCTGTTTCACTTCCATTAAGTTCTGTTCGAGCTCTTTGACTGTCATGTCCACAGACTCAGGGCTGCCGTCAAAAGAAGCAAGCTCTAATGAGGACCCCGAGTGACAGTTGAAAGCATAGCATAGGCTATAGAATTGATAGTGGGTGATAAATATTATTGTTTCAAAAGGATCACCTTCTGGAAGCAATGATGACACGGTCACCAGAAAGAAGAAATTCGCGAGCAAGTGCCTTTCCCAGCCCTCTCGTACTGCATCAGCCAGTGATGATGTTTAAAAAGGATGTTAAAAAACAACAGATATTATTGTTTCAGAGATGTCACACATACAGCTACATACAGATCTTTCTTCTGAAAACGGCAGGAACTGGTCTAAAGACCAATGAACCAAAGGTCGCTGATTCATAGAAATCTTATTAAAGAATGCTTGACGATTTTGCCACAGGGACTGCGAATAAACAAAGAGTGAAATCGCCTGCATTGCAGAGAGAGAACTACCTTCCAGTGATGACCACATTACGTGGACCAGCTCGACAATGTTCATCTAACACCATGTTAGCACCAATCATTGTTCCAATTATAACCCCTCCAAGCCAGCTATACCAGATCAACGTATCCAGTTGACTATCTCCACCTTTAAAAGATATGGACAAACAATTAAATATTCACATTACTATACATAGCATCAACTTAAATGATAACCCTACATAAGACATCCATCATGTGTGACAGTCGATGCATTCAGTAAGATGGCAAAAATTGCATTTGGCTAACCTGACATCTGGAAACCAACTGCAAGAATCACTCCAGTGCTCATCATGGTTATGATGTATCTTCCAATTTGAAGAGCAGCCTGAGAGAGAGAGAGGAGAGAGAGAGAGAGAGGATTTTCAATTAGAAAAAGAACTTCATGAATTGAAATCATGCACATAACTGAGTTATAACCGATATAAGCGGATTAAGATGAATAATCATAGCAAGAAATGATTTTTTTTTTTCCCTTTAGAAGCCAAAACAAAAGGACCTGAAAATCTCATCCCCTCCCCCCCCAAAAAAAAAAAAGAAAAAAAAAAGAATTGTTCTGAGGTAGCTGAACAAATTGTGCTTATATTGAGCTACTTCATTCTAAAAAATCTCTAATTCCATCAAATTACCTTATCCAAAAGCATAAAGAGAGCACTCAAATTCAATCGACGAACACTCAATTTACCTTCGAAATCCTACTTCATCCCGATGAGCAATTCATGACAAGCAATTTAAACAACACCAGCATACAAACAAACAGTTCATGCACACTCACAGCGGAAAGTATCTTCTCAAGCTCAGCCACCGATTTGTTGTAATCATCCTTCAATTTCGAACCCAATTGAGAAACACCCACGAAAACAGTCCTCGTCGACTCCAAAACCCCACCTCTCTCGTCCTCCACCTCCACCTCATCGTCCCTCGATTTCTCGCCATCCCTCTCCCTGTCTCCATCTTCCTCGCTCCTGAACGACCGGCACCGATGCCGCACGCACAACCTACTCCGCTTCCCGAACGATTTCGAGCCCGTATGGCAAAAACCGGGCAAGAACACTCGTGGGTTCCCTCTAAGACTAACGAATTGGCGATCAAACCTTCCCGAGCACAAGTGAAGCTCTGTCACCGTGGCCATGGACGAGTGAATGTGTGGGGAAGAACCGGGCGCTCATGCAAAGGGTGCAGTTCCAGCTTTTCCGGGGGCACCGATATTTCTCTCTTCTTTTCCCACCGTTGCCTACCGAATTACGTGAGGTTTTGAAAATATTAATGATTGGGCGGAGAGATCAAAAATATCCCCGCGAAGGAGAAGACGGATACGAGGTGGATCCAGAGACAGGGAGTGGAATGTGACGACCACACGTTGAAGCAAACCCAATCCTGTGCGTGCGCGGGCCACACGTGGCGAAGTGGGTCTGGTTTCTTGGAGTAGCTTCTACGCCTGGTAGAGCGGAAAAAGGAGGCGGGTGAGTGAGTGTACCTGTCAAGCAATCTGTAAGCAGATCGATCCGGGGTTGGAGTGATCGTTAAAAGTAACTGCTAAATGTCTGCAGTTAACCGCTCTGGATAAAACAGAAATAACTACCGGCTCGGCTGGCCAATCAATGCGGGATGAGTGATGTGCCTTTGGTGAAGCGAATCGTGATGCAAGTAGATATCTTTCGTTGTATGTCATTTTTCTTATAGAAGATAAGTTCTGCGACGACCCATAGACAAGAAAATCAATAACTTCAGTTTAAACAAAATAGCAAATATAGTCACTAAGTATACAAATTTTGGTGGAACTTAATCAATAACAGAGTCTAAGAACGTGAGGATGTAACATCAAAATTTAATCCATGACGAGAAGTAAAGATAATTTAATCAACAATGCAAATCTGGAAATTACTATTAACAAACATGCTGTAATATAATCAACGATACAAATTTGAAAACTAACTATTGTGCAGGAATATGAAGATAATTAGAAAAATGACATGTTTGATTGTTTGTGTGCATACACTCTCCAAGAGTTGAGCACTCGTATTTATAGTGCTTGTGTCAAAAACCGCTCAATAGCACTTTCCATGCACTTTTAGCCATACCTCCATATGTTCGACGATCTCAGTTTCATGATCTCACAATGTCATGATCTTGTGTTAAGGTGATTTCTCCTTTAAAATTGCAACTGATCATTCACCCTTGTGGAGTTAACTTCATCTCTTTTCCACAATCTCTAGGAACTTTGTCTCTTTGATGAATGATTTCAAATCAAGATATCACAACTGTTTCTTGGCGCTTCTTAGATATCACTTTCCTATTTGGAGTCTCAATCGTCGATTCTCTTTAATCAGTATCTTTGCTAGCCAACTCTGCTATGATGCTTGTTATCATCAATTATACACCATCGTATATCGACAATAGATTAATGATTGTGAATGTACATCAATATCGGTGACACTTCTTATGGTTGACAACAATGGGCCACCTGTTTAATAATAACTTGTATGCTAGTTGCGTGTCTATTCATATCGAGGATCTTGTTAATTTTTGTGCAAACGCCAACGAAAGAAAAGGAAAAGAGATGGATACAAATGGAAAAAGTAGGCAGAACATGTAGAAATTAGGTGGAATGCATGTGACTTGAGCATATAGGTTGGTAATATTGGAGATTTCGTTTTCGCTTCTTTTCCCACTATGACTTGACCGCTAAAGTTTGTTAGCATAACTTTAATCTCTATGTTACAATTTCACCCCAATCATGCTTCAAAACTTATGTTTAACGATACATATTCTAACGTTTCTACGCAATGTCCCGACAGCAAAAGGAGTTGCTCTTCAAATTGAAGATGCAGCCATTGTGTATTGTTAACTTACGATAGTCGTAAATTAGAGTGCTAGACACCTCAAGTACCAAAAGTGGACATGAGTGGACACTTAAGTACCAAAATTTCTAAAAGGTACACTTAAATACCAAAATCGGAGAAAAAATGGACACTTAAGTATCAACGATGAGAAATTCCAATTAAAATGCTAACGTGGTATTTTCCGACGACTTTTTTTTGCTAGGGTGGCAATTATTTTAAGAAAAATTATTCATGGTGTGTCTCAAAACGATATTATTTTGCCCTCAAAAATTGATTTTTAATATAAGTACTAATTAAATTAAATCTAAAAAAACTATTTTTTTTTTAAAGGGGAGGGGGTGGCATATAGCGAGGGCCTCTATGACCCTTACTGCTACTATTGCCCCACCATCTCCAAAAAGGGCCGACAATGGTGGGGCCTGGGTCGGCCGAGGTCATTGGACTCAAGCTGACCAGCAATGGTCGCCAACCCTCTCTAAGAGGGGCTAAGGGGGAGAGGGGCCAAGGGCCGCCGTTGGCTATGGCAAGGCTGGGCGACCCTGCCCCAGCTAGCGATGGCCCTTGATTTGACTAGGCGAGGGCCGACAACCCTCGCTAGATCTAGAGGAGGGTATGTAGGCCCTCGCCGATGGTCAGCCAGGGTTGCCGGCCATTAGCCAGGGCCTGGTGACCCCGACCAACACTCACCCCATTGTCGCTAGCCCTTTCTGGTGGCGATGGTGGGGCGGCGGCAACAATAAGGGCCATAGAGGCCCTCACTGAATGCTACCCCTCCCCTATTTTTAATTTAATTTAACTAATATTGATATTAAAAATCAATTTTTTGGGCAAAATGGCGTTATTTTGTACATTGATTGCTAAGTAAACAACTCCGACAAGCCACGTAAATCACATTTATTTTTAAAATAAGCCATGTCGGATTTCCAAATATCATCACCAAAGTTGATACTTAAATATCTCAATTTAAAAAAAAAAAAGTGGTACTCAAGTGTTCATTTTTGGAACTTTTGACATCTAAGTATTTATCTGTGTCAAGTTTTGACGCTTGTAGTGTACTTTAGCCTAGTAAATTGCCTTACGAAACTTGGGTTGCCTTGTTTCACCGCTATAGCTACTATTAGAAAAGCTGAACCAAATATTGAATAAATAATTTGAATCGTAGCGCTGTCTTTATCTCTACATCTTAAGAGCAGGTCATTTCGTTTTATGTGAAGGTGTCTGATGCAATAAGTCAATTAGAAGCGGGGTGCATAACACATAACACCAAAAAGGATGAGATTCGCAACACGTTATAAATATGGCGATTGATTAGTTCCGTGGGGCATGGCATGATTATCACCTAATCTATTTCGCATCTTAGATCCTAAATCATAGTGCGCAACCCTTGCACGTCTCAACCTCATACGTAAGACATCTATTGCACGACAAACATATATAAAATACGTTCCTAGAGTAACTAAATGGCCAAATCCAAAAAATGGAAATAATCGCATAGTTATAACCTTAGAACAGAAATGACCCTAGTTTTCAAATGATCCAAAAACAGTGCCCTTGCCAATGCGATAAAAATCAGAAGAAATTACCAAAACAGTTATAAATTTACTCATAAACATTTTTTTTTTTTTGGGCCATTCAGTTTTAAACCTTCTGCAATTGTGTCAATTCAGTCAATCCAGCCAAATTTAGGTAGTAATATGGAGTTTCGATTGCATACAGCCGGCGAGTAAACCTGAGGGGTCCTACCGTGAGAGGATTTGAATTTCTCCCCTTTGTGAGGGGGAGAGTGCCCAAACTATCGCGGCCACCAAGGCGATAGTTAAGCTTCAATGGATATTTATCCTTAACAAATGAGTAAATCATGGTGGAATAATAGATGTGATAATGCAAATCTCTCGGCCAAAATAATATTCAAATGCAATTCCTAAGAAAAGATGATATTGTGCTCATTTCAATGCCAAAACTTTTCGAATAATTACTCGAGTAGCAATTGTTTGAAAAACTATCATTTAAATGCCTCTAGTGACAAATTCTCGACGGAAACGATGCCCTTGTTAAAACTCTCCCTCTCTCTCTCTCTGGGTGAAGCTAAGCACTAAGCAGTGTCCAAGGATTGATGTTTCATATTTCTGAGATCTTGAGCACCGCGACGTAGTCGATGGACAATATATGCACCCAACGGCCCCATCTCCGGCAACCACGGGAAGCTTTACACAATGTATCGCCGCTTGCTCTGCTTCGGGAATCACCTTGAACTAGAACACCAATCGCTCGATTGTTGATTTTTTTTTATTATTGTTATTATTTTTGGCGCAAAAACAAAGGGCGAAGAATAGCATAAACTGCAATTTATTGGTGTTTTTTTTTTTTTTTTTTTAGAGTCTCTACAGAGAGTCATTCAAGATCATTCTCACTAGGAGGAAGAATTTTCGCACAAATCACGCTCGCTCTCGTTATCCATCTCTGCGTCATCTTCCTAGCCCACTCCAAGGTTTCACAACTCCTCTTCTTCAATGACCTCGACTTTGCTTCTTCTTCTTCTGCGGCTCTCGCTCATTCTTCTGGTTTAGGGTTAGGATTTGCTTCTTAGCTCTAATTTAGCCTTAGTTTTGTCAATTTGGGGCGAGAACAAGGGCCGACAAGGTTGGTTTTTTCTTGTGCTAATCGTGTTTGTCTGTGGAATTACGTCTACTGATCTATAATAAATTAAGGCCACATTATCAGGCATAGAAAAATCATTTATGGCACTTAATTAATCGTTTTTGTTTTATCAAGGTGTCATTCAAGTGATCGTTTGAAAAGTGCTGTACAAAAGTTATGATATTTTTTATATCATTACCTAGCATTTTCTTGAAAAAAATAAACGTCATTAGATTCCTGCTTAAAAATAAACAACATTATTGTGCTAATAATTGTCGTTGCAAATGTGCATGAGTTGGCGCTAGATTGTTTAATGAATGTAGGAATAAATCATAAAGAGCCAAGGTCATCTTATGGGATTAAGGATACCTTTATTTCATGAAAAGAAATCAAGGTTTAAAAAATACTTTTTGAAAAAAAATCGCTTACATCATTTTAAAAAAAAAAATCAATGAATGAAATATCATTCACAAATCTAATTAACCATAAGCTATTATCAACAGCATAAACATCTTCCGTTTTCTAAATCTTTTTCTAAGCGATAAAATCAAAACATAGTTTAAATTTTGAAATTTTTGCCCAAACAAACGCAACAAGATGAATTTGACTCAGGTACATGCGCCCTAATCCTTCGAGCCCCTGTAGAAAGCTCAAGTGCCCTTCTTGTCCTAATGACCAAGCTATGACGAGAGCGCAAAAGTGGATCGAGTAGCAATTTACAATTAAGGGAAAGTAAATCACGATCTTCCACTTCTAATACGCACGAATCTTTCTAATAAACTACTCAATTAATCACAATACGCAAGGGACAAAAGTGGCAGCCTGCTGGTGCTGACAGGCGCTGCGGACTTTCCCCAAATCGCAGTTGGCAACAGCTAGATCTTCCCTGCTCTTCACTTCCTCCTGCCTCCATCCCAAGACACAAAATAATTATAAATAAATTAAATTCTTGTCCCATTCTAAGTGCACGGGAATTGGATCCACTCGAGAATTAAATCGAACTAATCGGTTTTAGTCAGTTCCCAATTTCAAATGTGAAATCGAACCACCGAGGCCTATTGGATCAAATTTACACACCAAATTAAGACCGACTGATCCGAGTTCCCATTGCATGGTGGAGGCGCCTCGGTTTGGAAATTGATTACCTCTAATCCCATTAGCACCGCCAAAAAAAAAAAAGTCAATAAATAAATTAGAGAGAGAGAAGGGAAAGTGGCCATGAATGATGAATGATGAATCTTAGGACACAAAAATATATATAACAGACAATGTGTACTGCTCAATTGCCAACGCGAGAGTCGGGAGCGGAGCAGCTTCCGCGTAGCGAATCTTGATTCATTCTTGACCTCCCAGAGACCCTCCCTCCCATGTCCTTTCTCTTTCTCTAATCCTTTCCTTTCTTTTCCTTTCCTTTTCTGGGTCGTGCTTCCGTTTTGAGAAGGCGAATTTGGTCGAAAGAGGTAGAAGAGAAGACAGGCGAGAGAGAAATGCAGAGGCCGCAAGAACAGCAGCGTTCAAGATCTAGGAAATCGAGCGGCACCATCCACGGCTGCGCGCAGTCTGGAGACATCACCGGCCTCCAGAAGCTGCTCAGGGACGACCCGTCTCTCGTCAATGAAAGAAACCCCGTTGTAAGATCTCCTCCCCCTCCCTGAAACGACGCGTTTTCTTGCCTGGATGGGTCGAACACGGGGAAAAAAAGTTCGAACTTGAGCTGCTTGCGAATGGATGGATCGTTGCTTATGCATTTTCTGCAATTGGGTCGTTTAAATTTTGCGAATTTATTGGAAGGTTTCTGTGTTGTTGGGATGTTAGATTTTAGGGTGGAGGAACGACATTACCATACAAAGATTTATGGGCGATGCGAGGTGAAAAGAAAAAGGGTTGGATTTGGATCCGGTGAATGTTTAAGCCAGGCTATTAGTTTCGAATTTTGCGAGTCATTTTGGTGCGGTGACTCTGTTATGATCCTCATAGACACTTTTAGTAGCTCTTTTATGTTTAGGAAGATAGATTGAGCGAAAGGTGTGGCTGGTTTTTTTCGAAAGAAAATGGTTCTTAGCTGATTAAGCTGTGATTGTGAGTGTTGACTGTCTCAAAGAAACTAGAAAGAAGCGGAGATCGAGGTGATCGAAGTGCATTGTGGACCCTTTCAAATATGTGGAGAAATAAGTTGCAACTTGTCTAAATATTTAATTTAATTTTTTTTTGTTATGCATGCTTGTGCTCTTCGACGAAGTGAAGGGCAGGTCTGGATCCTGTTCTCAGCTGCTCACACTTCTATTCCGTAATCTAGTTAAAAATGTAGCTTCTATGTATCAAGTCTTCACCGTTCTATCATCGTGCTGAACATGAGAAGTGTTGAGGATTATAGAAGAACTGTAATTTGCAATGTAGACTGTAAGTCTAAATGCTGGTATGTAAGCTTGAATGTTACTGAAAGTTCTGATATATGGAGTGTGGCTTCTATATGACCAGATGTACGTATAATGGTTGGCAGGAGCCATTTTAAATAAAATTAGTTTAGCCTTGACTATTCATACAGGCGGTTTTGATGAGTTGTTTATATACAGAAAACATCGGTGGGCTAGAGAAGATACAAGTAATGTTCAGTTCTTTTACCTGTTAAACGAAGGATCCATCACTTGCCATGTCCTCAAAGACATCCTTCAATTCTGGCAAAATCACTCAGTATAGATCACCTGTTTTCTGGTTTCACCTTGTAGAATTAATCTTACTGTTAACTTTTCAGTTTCATTGTGTTTTGATAGGTGATTGGAGGGGAAAAGTAGGACTAAAACCAAATAGCTATTTTATCTTTGTATAAGTGGGCCACTACCAGGCCAATTCTTTCCCTTTTCTGCTTTGTAGATTTAGATTGAGGATCACATAGAAGAACGTCTGATATATAGTAATGTGCTGGAGATATAAGGTCAAGCTGATGCTCCCTGTATTCACTTGTGTCTCTGCTTGTTGTATCCTTTTTGATTGGTGTATCATGCTAAAGAAAAATAAGGACTTTCTTTTTAATGCAGATGGCCCAGACACCGCTCCATGTTTCTGCAGGATACAATAGGTCTGATATAGTTAAATTTTTGCTCAACTGGCAAGGACCTGAAAAGGTTGAGATGGAAGCCAAGAACATGGTAAGTTGTATCATATGCCTATCTTCCTCCTGAATTCAGGAATACTCTCCCTCCCTGTGAAACACTTCTCTAAAAGATTTATATCTTCTTGATTTGCTGATATTTTATAGTTTTACCTCATTATTAATAAGCATTGATGTCACACTTTGCAGTATGGAGAAACTCCTCTGCACATGGCTGCCAAGAATGGATGCACTGATGCTGCACGTTTACTTCTTGCTCATGGTGCTTTTATTGAAGCCAAAGCAAATGTCCATATTCTAATGACCTTTTTTTTCTGTTCATTTCATGTAGAATCTGCATAAAAGACCAGGAATTAGCAAGACTACCACCTGATCAGACTTTCTTTTTTCAAATGTTATTGCATGCAGAATGGAATGACACCATTGCATCTAGCTGTTTGGTTCTCACTGCATGCTGAGGACTGCTCAACTGTTGAGATTTTGCTTGAGCATAATGCGGACTGCAGTGCAGAGGATGATGTATGGCATAGTAATCTTTTTCTTTGTCCTGGACCATTTCTAGCTCATTTGGTTTGGGCACATTTTCTTTCTTACTGAATGGATTCTGACATGTCGAGTGTAATAATTAGTCAAAATCCAATGACAGGAGAAGATGACTCCCCTAAATCACCTCTCACGAGGTCCAGCAAGTGAGAAGTTGAGGGAGTTATTATATAGGCATCTTGAAGAGCAGCGACGGAAGAAAGCCCTTCTTGCGTGCAGCGAAACAAAAGCAAAAATGGATGAGCTAGAGAACGAATTATCTAATATTGTAGGTCTGCATGAGCTCAAGGTACAATTACGAAAATGGGCGAAGGGCATGCTTTTGGATGAGAGGCGCCGGGCTCTTGGCCTAAAAGTTGGAGCCAGAAGACCTCCTCACATGGCCTTCCTTGGAAATCCTGGAACAGGTAACAGATGGCTGGTTGCATTTTTACTTCTAGAGCATTACTTGTTATCCCTATGATTTATTCCTCTTATCCCTAGGATTGATGAAGGAACTTAATTAAGCTCTGGAAGAAAACTAGTGTGAGTAAGAGATCAGAGAAAAGTTTTCCTTTGTACAGTCAAATTTCACTAAAATCTCCTTAATGATCTAATCTTATTACTCATAAGTTAGAAGAGGATGAAACGTTCAATTGGTAGATCCCCCGGAAGGTGGACATGTCCATTATATGCCTATTCGCATCTTATTAGTCGATTTGACACTTGGATCGATGACGATATCACAGGTAAGACAATGGTAGCAAGAATCCTTGGCAAATTGCTTCATATGGTGGGAATTTTAGCCACTGATAGGGTAACAGAAGTACAGCGGACGGATTTGGTAGGGGAATTTGTGGGACATACTGGACCGAAGACCCGGAGAAAGGTAAATGCCCTCTCTTCAAGCTCACTTTTGATTGTTCAAAGAATCGTAACATAAAATTTTGGAAGATGAGAGGCATTTCATCAACCCTTTGCTTATGCTACCCTGAATATGCAGATTAAAGAAGCAGAGGGAGGCATTCTCTTTGTAGATGAAGCTTATCGGTTGATACCGATGCAAAAGGAAGATGATAAGGACTACGGATTAGAAGCATTGGAGGAGATAATGTCAGTCATGGACAGCGGGAGCGTTGTTGTCATATTTGCTGGATACAGTGAACCAATGAAGCGTGTGATCAGTTCTAATGAGGGCTTCTGCAGAAGAGTGACCAAGTTTTTCCATTTCAACGACTTTACCTCGGAAGATCTTGCCAAAATTCTTTTCATCAAGATGAACGAACAAGGAGAAGATAGCCTGTTGTATGGATTCAAGTTGCACGCATCATGCAGTGAAGACGCTGTAGCGGCATTGATTCAGACAGAGACGACGGAGAAGCAGCGCCGGGAAATGAATGGAGGTTTAGCAGCAACCATGCTTATAAACGCCAGGGAGAACTTGGACCTTCGGCTCAATTTTGACTGTGTAGACACAGATGAACTAACAACGATCACCTTGGAGGATCTAACAGCGGGCCTTCGGTTGTTGTCCAAATAATGCGGATCTTGTTGGGTTAGAAAAGCTTGTAATATTCTTTCGGCCTGGCCCAGTTACAGATGATGGGTCATGAGATCGATCGAGTTCGCTTAGAGGATAATTTGTCTTGTTAGTAGGAAATGATTTATTCGATTGTTTAGAATCATAGGTTGCGGGCTTGAGATAATAATTCAACGGTGTTCTTTTTCAGAACCTGTGGTTGGGACACATTGATATGCAGTCAGAATTCAGATCGTTCTTCTTGGATGAACCGGTTTTGGTTCTCGAGTCCATTCATGTTCGCGAGCTGTATCGAATCCTTCCCGAATTCTTGACTTAACACAATATGTTTTCTGAAGCCATGTGACGACGAGAATCAGAAAGCGGCTCTGCGTACATCAGATAAAGCTTCACTCAACCTGATCACATGGGCGATGATGTGGTATCAAAATCAACCGTCTAACTACTGAATTTCCCATCAGTTAAAAAAGATCATGACAAGAAAAGGTCTGCATCAGCATTAACCACCCAGTGTCCATTTTGTCCCTAAATTTCTACCGTTTTGCCGGGATGACAACGAGATTGAGTGACTCGCCTTGCACCCTTTTGCGTGCAAGCAAAAATTCAGAATTTTTCGATCGACGACAAGAAAAAAGAAAGGGAGAAAAAGAGCCCAGAAAAAGAAAATAAATTGTATAAGCGATTATAAAGGAATGACATAAGAAAAAACAGAGGAAGAAATCCCACAAACGCTGTGGCTAACAAAGATAACCAGAACCAGAACCAACAAAGTTGGAGGAGCCTCTCTCTCTCTCTCTGCTGTGGAGTGTGGAGAGAATTATGGTGTCTGCTTCTCCATCCATAATCTTTCCAACTCCTTCGTTTCCTTCGAGCTCGAGCAGCAGCGACTCGTCGTCCACATGCGCTTGCGTCAGAATCAGACCCTTCAGCACTTCAAAAGACCGTCCTTTTCGGTTTCGGCGAGCACCCAGTTTAGCTCTGAACCCGCGCGCCTCGGCCTCGAGGCAGTCGGTCGAGGATGGCCCGGCCGACAAGTTCTTGGAGAACAATTCGATAGCAGATTTCATGAGGTTCAAGAGAGGGAGCCACAAGGGCAATGGAGAGCTGCAGACGGCCGTCGTCAGCTACCGAAAGAAGTTCCCTTGGTCTCTTCTCTGGCCTTTTCTTCAGGTGACTTGTGTGTAATTTTGAATTTTGATACGTCAAGCAGAGAGTTTTTCTTTCAGTTCTTTGATTTTCTGAAATGGGTTTTCTTTTTCTGTTCTTTCCCCACCAAATTGTTGCAGGTTGATTTGGTATCGACAATTCACATCGCTGATAAAGAGTATGTACTCTTGTTTATACCCCAGTCTTATTAATTTGGTGTTGCGTAGGCTCTGCTGTGTCCTTCAACTCATTTTGGCGTTAAGAGATTGCTTGGAACACTAACTAATGAAATTCCACCCGAAATTCAACTACTGTTCTTGTGTCAGTCATTGGAACCAAACCAAGTGTTGCTGTAATTTGTATCTCCATGATTTACTGGTTGACGCACCGTATTCGCATAATCCGTTGACATCTGATTCCGAGCAAGAATGACAAGCGCATGAATTTGGTATCCTTCAAGATATTTGGACTAAGATTATGAAACCCTTTTGAAGGTACTTTTCCACTCTTCAGAGAGAACTTGAGCCCTATGACTGTGTGCTTTATGAGATGGTGGCTAGCAGAGAGAGTTTGGAGAACAGAAGAAGCCCTGTAGCCACGAAGAGACTTAGGAGTTCGCGTGGTCGAGGATTTAACATTTTGGGATGCATCCAGCGACAGATGGCGCGGATTTTAATGCTCGATTTCCAGTTGGATTGTCTCGATTATCAAGCTGAGAATTGGTACCATGCAGATCTTGACTTTGAGACCTTCAAGTTACTTCAGGTGTCTTATTAGACGATTCTCCTTTATTTTAGGTATTTGGCATGGTGATTAGACTTTACATGCACGGCGCTTTAGTTGGGGCTTAGATCATGCAGATTCTGGTTTAGTTTCTTAAGATTATGTAGAAATGATCGGATAAAGGCATGCTAATTCAGATTTTTGTATGCGAAATAACTTGCACCGGCATGACCATGCTCTTGGGTTTTCTGTCAAAAGCTTGAGTGCCTCTGCACATTGAACCAGTGATCTGATCTTGAGTTTGCATTTAGACCCACTAATTGACTGATGAAGAAAGAACTATCTAAAGACCTAAAAATTGCTGATGGCATAGTTACATCTCCTGAAAACCAACAGCAAAGTTATGATGATGGATATTCTCAAGTAATATGTACTTACGTATGTAATCAGCACCTCCGAATAAAGTTAGTCGTGCAAGTTGCATGGATTTAAGTTTGGAAACGTTCGCTTTGTCAGATAAATGGCTCGAGAATTAATCAGTTACATTCACTTTCAGGTTGAAAAAGGTGAAAGCTTTTTCACTTTCGCGAGAGATATGACCCTCAGATCAACAAAAGCTCTGGTCCAACCCGCTTCAATTCCCGAAGATCTAGGTCCCTGGAGATCGAAGCTCCTTTGGGCTTCGAGGGTACTACCGATGCCACTCGTTGGACTTCTCATCATTGGAGGTGTCTGTGCAGATGTCGGAAGTCAGGCATCAGAATATCCAGAGCTAGAAGCTCTGTCGAGGCTCGACTTGGGTGCTGCAATGAAGGTTTTCCTGGCTAGGCGGCTGACATCCGAGTGAGTACTTTCGTCAGTTCCTCCTGATATAATAAGTCCGATGATGATGTCCTATCTTCTACTCTACTAAGATGGTTGTTTTGCTTTGTCACGGCTCAAGCCCATCTTTTCACTGTGCATTTTGGCTATTATAGGATATAAATCCATTAGTAAGTTCTTTTGCATGACAAAGTTGGTTCACTCCATTCCTGGACCAAAGTTCTCAGCAAGCGAGGAAATTGATGGAAAGGTCTGTTCTTTTTCAAGGTTCACGCAAGTGACAGCAGACGTGGAGGAAAAGTCCGTCATCATCGGCGAGAGGAACAAAGCAGCGATTGAGGCGCTAACGAGGGCAATCGACGATGGGCACAGACGAATTGCGATACTGTACGGGGGCGGTCACATGCCGGACTTGGGGAGGCGGCTGAGGGAAGAATTCGATCTCGTCCCTAGTCGAGTGCAATGGGTAACCGCCTGGTCCATAAGGAACCGGAACATAGAAAACAGCCCGATTCCGTTCTTGAAGACCATGGCCGAAGTCTCAGGATGGCCGCTGAATCGGTATCAGACCCTGGCTCTGCTGATATTCTCCTCGGTTCTTGCCGTGGATCTGTGGTTCTGGGAGCTATTCTTCGGCACCACAGTTAGCTGGATTTCGGAAGCCGCCACGGAACTCTCTCAGTACATTGACAGTTTACAGGTAATGTAGATACGAGTACCAGGAATTGATTTGGTGAAGTCGAATTGATCAAGAATGGAGGGCTTTGGCTAATGCCATCTGCCCATGTATATACATTGCGCTTCTGTGATCGAATTATTGTTTTTTCAAAGGGCAAACATAGATAAAATTGATGGGTTTCGGCCATTTCATCACATCCCTGAAATTTCTTTGAGCGAATTTGTCGTCATAGCTGCGCAGGTTATATTCGGCTCCAGTGGTAATGGCTTTAATTTCGTTAGGAATAAGTGTTGTAATCTTGGATGGTTCGATACCCTCAGCCATGGCCCGTGCATGGAACCCGCGGCTAGTTAGGCAACATCAAAGAGTAAAAGAGTAAACAGCAACGCCTGATGATGTAACCAAAAAGGGGAGAGAAACGTCTTGAACTGGAACGGACATTTACAGGTTACAGACTCCATAAACTATCTAGGAAAAACAGAACAAAGGCCGGTACGAAAATCATGTCCAGGAATGGCATGCTCCATCGGTTTAGCTGGATTACTTGGCCAGTTTCGACATGCCGGTTCGATTCGACCTTCGTTGAAATCAGTGACTGAGTTTTAAGATGGAGGCCGTGACTCCCTTTCTCCTCGGAGCTGCCTCAATACCTGAAACAACGACGTCCCGGTAGTAATATGATCAAACGAAAGACATGGTGAAAGTGCAGAAGACAAAAGCCATGCGAAATAAACCTTCTCTGAAGTTGGTCTTGAACCGGATGGCGACGTATCTCAGGTACCTCATCCTCCCCGTCCCCGTCGTCCTCCGCCGCTTCGCCTTCTCGCTCCAGTTATCTACCAACACGCACCATATCAGCACGCGTCCCGTTAGCATAAGAAAAATGTTTAAGCTCGAAGAGTCTCACATCGGCGCATGCGGCGGGCAGGGAAGCCACAAGAGGCGCAGCGGCTCTTCTGGAGGTGGAAGCTCCGGCGGCCGCACCGCACGCACAGCGTGTGCGTCTTGTTCCTCCTCTTCCCAAAGCTCGCCTGTCCCCTTCGTCTATGGAAAAAGAAAAAAGGAAAAGAAAACCATACTCATGTCGCTAGCGAATTGGACATAAGAAAAAGAAAAGAAAACCATACTCATGTCGCTAGCAAATTAGACATAAGAATGAACTGAACTGTGAACCGAGAACGATGGTTTTTACCATTGTCCGGGCGGTTGATGAGATGCCCTGCGACGCAGCGTCGTGCGAAGTCCAGGAAGCGAAAGCGAGAGGAAGGTGATGATGGAGTGAATGTTGGATTGTTTATGTAGCGATTACGGTGGCGGATCACCGATCCATGTGTCCTGGGGTGCTTCCAGACACGGCCAAACCAAACCGCTTTAGCCTTCTATCGCCACCGCAATACTTTGTAATCTACACGTCGCTTCCCTCAGGTAAGGATAGGAGTACTAATATGTGACAGTCGTCGATGACGACAGTACTAAGCAATTGGCACGATCAATATTAAATGAACAACGACATGGATAGTTTCTAAACTTTGACTTATTGAGTATTATGATTCCTAAATTTTTAATTTAGGCAATGCGGTCCATGAAATTTACCCAATAAGTAAAGTTGTTTCTGAACTTTTCATTTGTTTAATGTGATTATATACTTTTAGTATATGTTCAAGTTAGTTCATAGACTACACGAAAAATAATGAATGTTATCTTTTATTAATTCAAATTGAGAGACAACACCTAATATTTTCATATAATCTACTCGAACAAATTGAAAGTTTAGGGACAGCATTAGACTAAAATTTATGAATTATATTAAATAAATTAAAAGTTACAAGACTATATTGTATATTGAATCAAAATTTAAAGACTATTCGTGTCATTTTTTCGAAACCAAATCCGGACAGAAACCATAAAGCTGTTGAGAACGAGTCAAGGAAAAGGAACTCTACTCTTGGTTAGCTCCCGTCAGTGTGGGCTTAAGGATGATGGGCTTTAATCTAAATGAAACGTTCTTACATCGTCTGATCCATCATGCTCTTTGAGCCCAAGCCCAATACAGAGATACAAGAGATCGACTAATTAGTCAAATGCTCGATTCCAATGCGTCTATGCCTCAAAGTCATCACCCCCGTTAGAATCTTACTCCAAGCGTACATTCATTTCGCAAAAAAATGAATAGATACTTTTTCGAAAATGATTATTTGTATCGTTTATAAAAAATAAAGGGAAAAAACCATCAAAAACCCTAAATTTTGCCAAAAGTGACAAATTTACCCCAAACTTTTTTTGTTGACATGAAAAACCCTAAAATTTGCTAACCGTGACACATTTACCCCGAACTTTCATTTGTGACACAAAAAATCCTGAACTTTCATTTTTGTGACACATTTACTCTAAATCATAAGGACATTTTTGTTTTTTTACTTTTAAAAACTTTTTTACTTTTTTTCTTTTTCTTCTTTCTTCCCTTCGCCGGCTCCGGTGGAGGGAGGCCGGGTCGGGCGAGGGCTACCCTCCGGCGTCGGGCGAGGGCCTCCTCGCCGACCCTCGTTGTCGGGCGAGGGCCTGCTCGACAGGTGAGGGCCCTCGCCGGATCCGGCGAGGGTCCGGCGAGGGAGGCCCTCGCGGACACCGGCGAGGGTGCCCGCCCTCGCGCGTCGGCGAGGGAGGCCCTGCGATGGGGCTGCGTCGGCGAGGGTGCCCTCGCCGGCGTCGCCCCGGCGAGGGTCGCAACCCTCGCCGGGGAGGCCCTCGCCCGACGCCGCGAGGGAGGCCCTCGCCTGCGTCGGGCGAGGTCACCCCTCATCGGCGTCGGCCCAGGCGAGGGCGACCCTCGCCAGGGAGGCCCTCGCCCGACGCCGACGAGGGCCGCCCTCGCCTGCGTCGGGCGAGGGCACCCCTCGCCGGCGTCGGCCCAGGCGAGGGCGACCCTCGCGGCGAGGGTAGCCCTCGCCGGCGCCGGCTTCCCTCCGCCGGGGCGCGGAGAAGAAGAAAAAAATAATTAAAAAAAAGAAATAAAAGAAAAAACAGAAAGAATAAGACGAAAATGCCCTTAATGGGGTAAATGTGTCGCGGTTTTGCAAAGTTTGGGGTTTTTCGTGTCAAAAAAATTTTGGGGTAAATCTGTCACTTTAGGCAAAGTTTGGGGTTTTGGTGGTCTTTTCCCAAAAATAAATGAATGAAATATATTTTCATCATTTACATAAATATTAAATATAAATTATTATTAATAATGAAAACGTTTTTATCAATTAATTATTTCAAATAATATAAACAACCGCACTTTATCAAATCTTCATTTTTTCGCAAAACAAACATGCGCCTGAACACAATACTTGCCATGTGTACACACATCATATTAGACGCATGATAGGTGTAAATTCTAATTTAATCGAGTATATGTCTGCAGGTGATGAATACCGTAAATCGAATAATTGTTTAACAGTCTATTTATTCAAAAGAAAAATGTATCATAAAATTATTTTTCAGCTTTCCAAAAATGTAATCAATATACGAAGAAAGAAAATTTATGAAAATCAACCCACTAGTGGGCAGTTGAGTTAATTGGGCTTTAGGTACTTTGCTGTAGAAGTCCCTAAGTCGAAACTCCACAACTGTTAATATGTTTTAAGTGAGGGCCATGGGATTGGAGAGCCATGGTGGTGGGGTTCGACCAACATTTCTTAAGTGAGGGCCATGGTAGTGTGGTCTCGAGGTATTGACGCTTGGTCCGAAGCTGCTAACACGTTTTAAGTGGGGCCATGATGGTAGGGTCTCAAGGTATCGACGCTTAGTCCTGAGGTGCACCATGCACTGTACGGGCTGTGGATTAGGCAGGCCTGAAGGATCTTCAATTACAAAATAATAATAATAATAAAAAATCATGAAAATCATTTTGGATTGACCGGGTATCGGATACCTAACCTAAAGACCTGTGAAATCATGACATGGACAGATGATCATTGCAATCTTGCGGGAGGAAAGCACGTGCCGGAAATAGCACGAGCGGGGCCCACCGTCTGAGCTGGGTCTTTTTTGTTTTTGTCAGAAGAGCTGGCTTCACATGCTCGTTATCTCAATGGGATCGGCTTTTTCATCATGTCTCTCTTCTTTTTCCACGCTTTTCTTTTTCTACCAGGAATTTTCTTCTTTTTTTTCATTTTTTTTCATTACAATTAAGAAAAACCCAATATATAATTTTGACCTCTAAATTTTTAATTTTTTAAATATGGCCCATAAATTTTAACTTAATATACAATATGATTTTAAACTTTTAATTTGCTAAATTATACATTAAGCTAAAATTTAGAGACTATTTATATTATTATTCCTACAATCAATAAGCACTCTACTAATGTTCTTTACAATTTTTTCAAGAAAAAATGCACTTTACCACAAATAGCTCAATAAAAATAACATTAAATTTTGTTTTTCTCCAATTTTGAGATTGAAGAAAAGTAATTTTGGGTCTTAAACAATTGTGATGTAAATATTAACGACCCTTCTGGGCGATATTTGTACTTTTTTTTTAAATGAGCTGAAAGTTAAATAGAAATAAGATACGCGTGCTTCACGAGATATATTGAAAAAGGAAAGAAAGAAAAGTACTTCAAACTAAACGGGGCAATGACCAAGAGTGTTCTTTTTCGTTTTCCTTCTTCCGAATGGTCCAAAATCAAGACTGCTCAAGATTCCGAATATGCATAGATATCCTTGCCTTAAAAACCTGGCAGAAGTTCCAGCCCAAAAAAGAAGAAAGGCTGGCAAAAGCAAAGTTTGGACATGCCCGAGATTCTTGTCGATTTTATCAAAGATGATTACGTGATCTTTGAGATTATAAATGGGTTGCAATATTTAATAAAGACACATTCGTGATCTTTAATTTCCGAAATGTCATAGATTTCATTAACACGTTTTGCATATTTTTAGAAATATTTTGATAACTTTCCCTTTTATCAATATATTTTATAATTTTTTTTTTATTTTATTTTATTTTTTATCAATATCTTTCTTTAATTTTTTTATTTGATTTTAGTTATTTGGTTATTTTTTAGACGACGGCCTCCTTATAAATAGGCACATAATATATTATAATATGTACTTCTTTATTCAAAATAAGCACTATATTTTGGAATCATTTCCAAGCATAACTTTTGGTCGGTCACCTGTTTTATCAGAGAAAGGGTGTTTTCTTTTCTTTTTTGATAAAAAAAGAATTTTAGGAAAATGAGAAATTGAATGAAAAGCATGATGAGATAAAATTAGAAAAAGTTTCGTAATAAAAAAGTTAAAGGGGTTCCTTTTATTTTTCTAAGTCAAGCAAGACATTGGATGCTCAAGGCTAAGGTATTGGAGTCCAATTTCATTTTTTCTTTGGTTTAGTGGGTCTTTTCCTAAATTATCCCTTTGTAGTTCGAGTTTCTTTATTTGGTACTAGTACAGCTGTAAAAAGAACTCAGTTATTAAGAGGAAAAAAAAAGGGACAAAAGAAAAGACCCTATTTGATTAATAACTCTATTAAGCGTGTTAAATTTTTTCATTTTAAGCATAAGGGGACTTGCTAACGCTAAATCCCAAGTACTTTTATTAATGCTTCTTCTTTGTTGTAGAAATATAACATTTAGTACAAATACATCTTTTGCCCACTTGATCGAAAAGTGTAATTAAGTTCTTCTATTGTCCAGTTTGAGAATGGCAAAAAAATGCTTATGTGACTTTTCTAAATACTTTTTCGAGATCACCTGATACTATCTTATGCAAAGTGAGCACCATGTGAATGAAAATCTCAAAAGATAATTGAAATCGAAAATAAAACCAAAAAAGAAAAAAAAGTAAAACAACAGTGATTCTAGTTGGATTGCTTGAATGGGGAGAAGACAAGGGCCGTCTAACCCAAGCCTAGCATTGGCAAGAGCCAACGATCCTTGCCCACCATAGGTGTCTTGACAAAGACTTGCAGGTCCTTTCATGTCGGTGGTGCCATTGAAGTCACCATAGCACAAGGGTTAGTCGACCCTCGCTTGCTCACCTCGAGGAATGTGGCCCCTCGCCAAGGCCCCAGCGAGGGTCACCTACAACAATGGGGTGGCAGTGCTGGTCCAACCCCATTAAAACATTGCTTGCTTTCCTTTATATTTTTTCACCGGCCTCAAAAAATTTCCAAAACATGATGTTAGCATTTTTTATTGCTCAAATTGAACGGAACTAAAAAAAGCATATGATGGTATATATTAAAATTTTTGAGACATATTTATATTTTTGTTACAAATTTTAAGACTTTCATCCTATATCAATCGCCTCATAATTTATTGCTTCTTCTTATACATGCATCTTAGCCTCATCTTCGCTTCGATGCTGAACAATAATTGAACCTCTCATCGAAATTATTGCATAAGTAGATGTAGACCATCATAGAACGCAATTTATCTTTTCATTTTCAGCACTTAATAACTGTTCAATGAAAAAAAAATCAAAATATGAAATTTTGTGTTTACTTTACAATTTTACTTAATCCAGGAATTTGGTTAGATATGGGAAAAATCGAAATCCATCCTCCTCCTACTAATTTTTGTGGACCTACAATAAAATGCATGCACCTTATCATGATACCTATACAGGGAATTGATAACTCTATAAAAATAGAGTTATTTTACCTATTTTAGACAACAATTAATGTAATATCTATGAGAAAATATTTAAATTTCCTTATGATTATTTGAATTTTCCTTGTTTATGCAGAATAATGAAATATGAAGAATATAAGGAAAATAATAACAAAAAAAAAAAATCAGGAATTCAAATCAAGAAGCAGTGGAAGATAGATATCAAATCAGAATCATTTGATTTACTTCCTGATTTTTTGCGCAATTGCTTGGAGCTTGGATATATCCTCTAAATGGGAGAACATTGAGAGCCAGAGAGAATCGTTTTTTATTCTTCTAAGAGTTTTTCAAGTATTTTGAAGAGAAGACCCAAGTGGTGACAGAATTCTTATTTTTTGATTCAAGATGCTGGGTTTGATATATATATATCATATATTTTTGATTCAAGATATATATATGGGTTTGATATATATTTGTATTTGTACTTTTTCTTCTATTATATTCTAATTTTCTTTTGTTAGGGTTATGCTATAGCATAATCATGATGATGTGAATTTTATGATTTTTATGTTTTACAATTGATTTCATTCATGTAAGTTATATATTATTGTGATTAATGCTTTGAGTGATTGGCAAACCATTTGAATAATCTGATATGCATGTTTGAGACTGAGAAGTGATAATATGCAATTGCTCATTATAATATATAACCATGAATTAAACGTGGCTAGAAATATACTGCGATAAGGTGATCCAAAAAGACACATTGTAAGTCGGGAATCTTTTTAATGCACTTATGTTCATTTTAATTCACATAGAGATATAATGGATTAATAAACTGAATAGGTTTGCTATATCTAGAGATAGAATAGTAAATTGATTAGGAAATTCTGTTATCACATGTTTGATATCGTTTTTGTACCCACAACAATTTGAAATTCATATCTAGTGGTTATGGTGAAATCGGATGTTCTAACATATTTATTTGATTGATTTACTGCATTTAGTCTTCCAATTTTATTTTTAATTTATTTTAAATTATATTTTGATCTGTTAGATAAATTTTAGAATTAATTTATTTTAATATTTAATTAGTTTATTAATCATCGATCTCCGTGGGATGATATTTTTCTTATCATTATATTATTTGTTCAACACGTTCACTTGCGTTTATAATTTTACGAACATGAATACATTGCTTGTTCATCCAAATTAATTACCTCTTTATCGCTATCACTTTGTTTGAAAAAAAATCCTTATCCGGACACTAATGAAAGTTAGTGCGTGTCTCGAGAAAGCTACGCAAAAATTTCCCATTTACCTTTTCGGAAGACCCAAATCATTAAGTCAAACTCATTAATTCAATTCACATGCCTTCATTGCAGTCTGCGATGTCAAAATGAGGCTGACGAGAGAGGCGTGTGGACACCACATTCTTCCCTTTTTCCAGGGACTGGAAGAGGCTTTTTAAAAAGGCAAAGCGAGGACAGGCGGGCAGCATCACGCTCTAAAGCACATGGTGCTTTCACGCCTTGCCCTTCTTTTTAACGTTTTCATGATTTGCATCGACCTAAATACAGCGACAGCCATCGATTAATTAAGCCGCCACGCGAACGATTTCCGTGCTGGCATCGTCATCTCTTTGCTGGAGTGAGTCTTCCCAGTCACCGCAAGGGAATTCCATCTTTTAATCGGAGACAACTGTTCCGTCATGTCGTTTCGCCTTTGTTTTTACGTGCAATTGATATTTAAAAAGGTTAAGTTTAGCTCGATTAAGCAGGCGCAGTTAAGGAATTGTCTTTTAGGTTGGAAAAACAATTATGATTATGCAGATATCCGCATATGCGAAATGGGCAACTCGAGTTGTTCCAATCCAAGACATCATTTACCTTATAATAAAAGATGACTTAAGGAGCAACTGGACAAAACAATAATTGCCAAGACAAAGGATGAGTTTCCAGGTCATACTCTTGTTGATTCATCGCATATTCCTGGGATTACCTTCTCCATTCGAACCTGTCTTTTCCTCGTTTCTGTGACATCGCTTGGTTCTTGTAGCCCGAAAAGGTCTCGTTCTTTTCCCACCCCCTCATGCAAGAACTAGACAAGAGCCTCCACGACCCTTTAATCCAGTCGCGTCGGGGTGATCTGAAAGATGAGGGAAAACAGGAGACCTTGCTCGGGAAACGACCCGTCAAGGTTGGATTCCAAGAAAACGAGCCCGGAAGCGATGCTGCTGCCTGCCCATGGAAGTGGCCGGTTCAACAGATACGCCCTCGCCGGGGCCATCCTGGCCTCCACCAACTCCATCCTCTTGGGATACGGTGAGTCTTGAAAGGTTCCCGGCATTGATCTTCTCTTTGAGAATCGACCTGTCCGCGATGAGCGCATTGATTTCCGAAAGAGCAAGTAGAAGGAGAGAGAACCCTTTTCTTTTTGCTCGATTTGCGAAGTTGGGTTGGTCATTAAATTGGGTTTTCTTTTCTGCGAATTTGATTGAATGAATGCATGTGTGTTTGCTGGTTCGGTTTCTGCAGATATCGGGGTGATGAGCGGCGCGGCGTTGTTCATCGAGAGGACCTCAAGATCACGTCAACACAAGTTGAGATCTTGGTGGGCTCTCTCAACGTGGTGTCGCTGTTCGGGTCCCTGGCCTCCGGCCGGACCTCCGATTGGATTGGTCGCCGGTGGACCATCGTCCTCGCCGCCTGCACCTTCCTGGTCGGCGCGCTCCTGATGGGCCTCGCCCCTTCGTTCTCGTTCCTCATGGCCGGGAGGGTAGTCGCCGGGGTCGGGGTCGGGTTCTCCCTAATGATTGCGCCGGTCTACGTGGCCGAGCTCTCGCCGGCAATGACCCGAGGCTTCCTGTCGTCGCTCCCCGAGGTCTTCATCAACATCGGCATCCTCCTCGGATACATATCCAACTACGCCTTGTCAGGCCTCCCGCCTGACGTAAATTGGAGGCTCATGCTGGGCCTGGCCGCGCTGCCGGCCGTTGCGATCGGGTTGGGGGTGATGGCGATGCCGGAGTCGCCAAGGTGGCTCGTCCTGGAAGGGAGGCTGGAAGAGGCGAGGCAAGTCCTGGTCAGGACATCGGAAACCGTGGAAGAGGCGGAATTGAGGCTTGGCGAGATGGTCGAAGCCGCTTCCCTAAATCCTGGCCCAGCTCATTGGAACGGGCAGGGCGTATGGAGGGAGCTCCTGTGGTGCCCGTCCCGGCCCGTCAGGAGGATACTCGTCGCCGCGATCGGGCTCAACTTCTTCATGCAGGCATCCGGGAACGACGCCGTCGTGTACTACAGCCCGGAGGTGTTCCGAGATGCTGGAATCAGCAACCAGCGGCTGCTCATGGGGGTCACGGTGATCATGGGCTTTGCGAAGACGTTCTTTGTGTTCGTATCGGCCCTTTTCTTGGACCGGTTTGGGCGGAGGCCCCTCCTGCTGCTGGGCTCCGCCGGGATGGCGATGTCCCTGGCCGGGCTTGGGATGGGCTCCATGTTCCTCGAGAGCTCGGGGAGCAAGCCCACATGGGCCATCGTGCTGTGTGTGGTGGCCCTCTGCGCCGACGTCTCGTTCTTTTCGATTGGGCTCGGGCCCATCACGTGGGTCTACTCGACTGAGGTGTTCCCGACAAGGCTGCGGGCCCAGGGCACGAGCCTGGCCATCGCGGTGAACCGGCTGGTGAGTGGGGCAGTGGCGATGTCGTTCCTGAGCATCTCCAGGGAGATGACCTTCGGGGGGATGTTTCTCATGCTTGCTGGGGTGATGGGGCTGGCGACTGTGTTCTTCTACTTCTTTTTGCCCGAGACGAAAGGTAAGAGTTTGGAGGAGATTGAGGCTTTATTTGAGGATAAAGATTGATCAATAGATGAAAGAGATAGAGCCAATGAAGAGCATAAAAATGTTGAGTTGATGACCAATTGTATCGTATCTTGGGCAAGAGGGGGTGGTCGAATTGTATTCTTTGCGACAGATCGAGGGTGCAGGAACTCAGTTCTCTCTTATTTTTCGTATGGGATCGATCGTGTTGTGGTGATGAAATCAAGCTCAAACTTTTCCATTTTGGTGTTATTGTCAATCATGGGGGTTTTTCCTTAGGCTTGGGCTGACAAAGTGGGCCGTGGGCCTTGGGCCTCCTCTTCTCTTCTGATGAGCTCTTCCTGCATGTTCTCAACGAGGCTTTGAAAATTCAAAGCTAGATTCTGCAGCAGCTCATTTTGACATGAAGAGGAGCCTCAAATCAATGCATCGCCGAGCGGCTTACGACCTGAGGCTTCCCTCGAGCGGGACTTGTTCAGTTTTTTTCTTTTTCGTCGAAAAACACTCGTCATATTCTCATTCAAATGAAATATGAGACGACAATGTACAGGCTTTAGAACAGTGCAATTCCAGAAGACAAGTAGGGGATAAGCGATCCAATTAACCAGTAAACAATTATTGCGGCGGGTTTTGGCAACCCAATCCGCGACATGGTCACTTCTTCTTTGACAGTTAGCCATCTTTAAATTGCTGAATAACTTTGCACGCGCCCGAATTTCAGTGAAAAGTGCATAAGCTTCCCAACTCCCTTGATCTGCTCCCTCGCTTATCATCTCCACTAGATCAGTTCTATCTGTCTCCAACACGATCTTTAGTTCGCTTTTGGCTTCAAAGTGTTTTGAGGGTCTCAAGCACCGCAGCTGCCTCCGCCTAGATCGCCAACGAGACCCTCATAAATCAAGCAAACCCATCTAGTAAGATACCCTGGCTGTCTCAGCATATGCACACGATGGCCCCTTCCCTCGTTTCTGCTACAAAAGACCCATCAACGTTAGTTTTAATCACCCCAGGGGGAGGAGGGGTCCAGTCTTTCTGTGGTTGTAGATTTCCATTCATTTTCTCTGGCCATCCCCGTGGTGATTGCTGAGGTTCATGTGCTGGGAATTTGACTACTGAGCTCTGACCACCAAGTCCTTTTGAGATTTCCAGATCTGCCATAATAACAAAGCAAGGAGATCGAAGAATATTGAGTTATGTCTAAAATTCAGCAGCCATCCCTCTATTTGAGTCACTAAGGGCACGAATGCTAACCATTTTGACAATAAATTAATTTTTTAATTTTATTCTTGGATAAGTTTATGAATAAAAATACACATTTAATAACTATACAAAATTTCTATTTTCAAAATAGAAATTCATTTAATATCAACACAAAATTTCTTCTTTTAGGACAACAACAAACAATAGGGAGTGGTGGTGCCGACAATCGACAATGGTCACAATCGGTGACCGGCGGTGATCGGAGAGGGGGGGGGTGGCAGCGGTGGATGGGGGCGATGATCGGTAGTAGCGGAGGGCAAGTGGTAGCGATGAGTAGGCGGTTGACTAGTAACGATGATGAGTGATGAGAAGAAATTTTATTTCTCATTTATGTTTTAAATCTATTTCTAAACTAAAAATTTGTTCTTGAGAAATAAAAATGAAATTGCGTTGCCAAATGAATTTCTATTTCAAAAACAAGTATGGAACAAAAAAATAGTTCTGAAATAGAAATAGAATGATTACTATTCACGTCCTGTCCTAAGTAACTATCAACTATAATATTTACTAATGAGTTGTTCCATATTTGCCAAGTCTAGGGGCATAGAAGAAATAGATGCTTGATGGTTTCTGGATGCTGCTGACATATGAAACAAGTGGCTTCAGGTATTATCAATCTTCGAATCGAATTCTTCTCAATTGCTAAGGCATTTTGACAAATTTGCCAGAGAAAAAAAAAATGATTTTGAGTTGTAAGTTTGCTGTGACACCCCAAATTTTCTGATCCTCTAATTAGGAATGGATTGATATAGGCTTGAAATTTGGAACGTTGGACTGAGCAACAGGCTTGATGGGCTGTGCTAGGGCCCCGAGCGTGGGCTTAATGGGCTAAGTGATGGGTCATAAATTGGGCTTGACATGGGATGAGTCGCGAAATGGGGCTCGGTAGAGCTGTGTTTTAGGCCCATTAGGCCATTAATTGGGCCCAGCAAATCAATGGTGCGTATGTGAGGCCCGGGTTTGGGCAGAAAGGACTCTACTTCTATGACATAAGATTTTAGATTGATTGTGCACGAATTTGACTTAGGATCTAATTGAATTACGCATGACCATGATCCCTTGAAAACTAACCTTAATATTTTTATTATGATTCCTTCCTTGCTTTCGATCCTAGAATAATGTTGAGACATCAATGTGTTATTTAGGCTCATATAGACTAATAGACCCTTGCCATTTTGTGAGAGCCGAAATTTGTTGGGTTAGGGACGAAACCAAGTGAAATTATTAGAGACTAACGGTTTAATCATGCAAAAGATTAGGGCTTAACCCCAATTTTCCTCTGTGGACGCCAAGTGTAGTGCATAAAGGAAATTCCATGCAAGAAGTAGTTTGCCCCCTCTTCTCAAGGCCTCCCTTAGTTGCCGAAAATCTGCATGGGGATCACAACACCATCATTGTCTTCTATCATCATGAGTTACATGGGGTCTCATGAAAATCCAAGAACATTCTCAGCAATCATTATTTTCTTCTCTACCCTCACACCTCCTCCAACCCCCACACACACACTCCCAGACATTCTCTCTCTCTCTCTCTCTCTCTTCTTCTTCTTCTTCTTCTTCTTCTTCTTCTTCTATTGTTCGGTTTGTTTGTGATGAATCTCTGGTGATCAATGCTTGTTTAGGTGCTGTGTATGTCCGGTCGAAGCTTCAATGAGGTTTGCATGAAAGCTAAGGGTGCGCATGACAAAATTTAAAACGTAAATTGATTTCGAGAAATTGATTTCTCAATTTCTATTTCAGAAATTGAGAAGCTAAAAATTTTAGCTTCTGATTTCTTCTTCAAATCTATTTCTGGAATAGAAATCTGTTTTAGAAATAGAGAAATTAAATTGCGTTACCAAACGGTTTTTCCAAACCTGTTCCTAGGGAACAGAGAAACGAAGAAATCAAGAAACGAAATTTTATCACGCAGCTAAATAGGTAGGAGAGGTCGAGTGCAGATATTTAAATCCACTGGTGGTCTTTTCGGGATAGAGGTTTACCAAGTTCGCTGGTTTGTCAATCTTCCGCCATCAAACACGTTAAGATTTGGACGAACTTTGCTTCTTCAAAGTTATTCTAAGGATCTTGAACTACAACATACAATTTTTGCGGAATTTTCTGAAATGAATTGGTTGGTGTATGAGCGTGCACTTGTATAACGTTTCTGCTGTCCTGGATTGCACGTCTGAAGTTTCGCGTTTTTGTGATCTTCCTTTCTATTATGAATTTAGTCTTCTTTCCTTCATGTAAATTGTAATAAATTGTGCATACCATGTTATATGTTTTCCTTAGATTTCCTGGAATTAATGCAAGTTGTGTAAGTATATTTTCCTTCTGTGGTAGTAGACTGTCCATGCGTGAATACAGGAGGACATTAGTGCATTTTGTGATCCTTATGAAATTTTTTGGACATATTTAGGTCTTGCTCATTTCATGGAACTCATAAGGCACATTCATGTGGATAACATATTAAAATTTGAAGGCAAACGATCGAATTTTGGGTGGAGAGATGCCTTCTCTTCCATGTGTGATATTTCTGGAAAATTTCACAGATTCAGGAGTTAATTCAGTGACTTGCTGCCCTTTGTACAGTGAGAAACAGGTCTCGCTTTCTTCAGAGAAAATGTTTATCAATGTCCTTTCTATAATGTGTTAAAATTTCACGATTTTTCGAAATAATTTACTATGATTTTGACTCCGATGTTCCAAACTGCACAAATCTATTTACTTTCTATCTTAGTCCAATTTTTACAAATACTTGTAGAAAATTTGTTTGGACCTTTTGGCGACCCTTCAGTGATCATACGGCCTCTTATACATTGTCGCATGATATATTTTTCCTTTACATGTGATGAGGTGTCATTGAATTGGGGATAGTCGAGAGTCTATGTGATGGATGGGTGTTCCCTCAGACCTCATATGTGTCTATTTAAGGATTGAATTATAGAGTGATTTGGTGCACTAAATTAATGGGCATGCTGCTGTGGTGTGATTATTCTAAGGTGTGATGCACAAAATGTATGGAATAAGCTAAATATAAAAGATCTCTATTAGCTCTGTGATACTAATGATGCCCCAAGGAGTGGGATGCCCTTGTTGTGTGATCATGGATGCCTTAACTTTGTGACATCAAGATGCCTCAAAGTGAGATGCTGCTGTTGTGTGACTAGGATGCCTTAGCTATGTGATACTGAGATGCCTTGAAGTGATATGCTCATAGGAGGGGGGATTCCATGGAAGTTTGGATTATTGATCCGGAAGTGACTCGATCGGACTGATGAGTGACACGGTGTAAATTTGATTTGAGGGTGGATGTTGTAAACATACGATGAATTAAAATATTTTTGACATGTTAGTTTGAATGTGGTTTGCATGCTATTCTGACTCGGGCAATTAGATGAGAACCATGTATTGTGATTAGTGTGCCTAGCTTAGGGTGTGTCTGATAATGGACATTTGCGACATTGTAGTAAGTCATATGATAGTCTATGTTTTTACCCATGTGTGCATGTTATTCCTTAATGATCATGCATTTTTCTTAGTGACTAATGGATTACCTAACTTAGAACCCTATTATTTCTTTGTTGGGCATTACTCATTCATTTATCTTTTTTTTTCCGGATTGTTAGAATGGACATCCCTTCTGTTGCATAGTACAGGTTTATTGCTCATATCAACGTGTCCTTCTACGAGTTTTCGACCTTGACACTGATTTGACTTACGTGCAATATGAAGCCATCCTATGGATGGATGATGGGCATGCTAAATGGATGCCTATGTGATCCTTGGGATGGTTCGTTAACCAAGAGGGAGAACTATTTGGGCCTCTTTGGTTCGGAGATGATGGACCTGGAGCAAGAGTGGGCAGTGCTTAAAGCACCTAGATTGTGTGGAAGCTGTTGTTATTTTGTTTTTTCGCGTGACATGGGTTAATTTACGGGGTAATGAAGTTAGGCTCCTTTTGACCCTCTTCCTAGGCTTTCGACACATACGCTTTTGGTTATAACTTGTAAATATTCCTATATGAACGTGTAGTACAATATAAACTTCCCATGTCAATGTAAGACAGGACATGAGATTAAGTAATGGAAATGGCGCCCACTTTTTTTGATGAATTGTCTATGCTTGAATAGAATAAAGGTAGGAGAAATGTAATGATGTGACCGCATCTTAGAAGATTCCATTTTCTTGTGATATTCATTATATATATATATATTTATCATGGAGAGTGGAATACCTCTTGCATATTTGCTGTTTAAACCTGGTCCTGTTAATGTACTATCATTTAGTTTTTGCTTGCATTTAGTATGTAATGCTATCTGGATGTCACATTTGCCTTTCAAATTTTATTCCATAATTCTCGAGGGGTTTGGTATGACATTAATGCTTGATTTTGATCCGGTGTTTCTTTTTGTGCCCTAAGGTTGTTTTTGGCACTCTTCACTATGAATTGCCTTGTTTTGGTTGGTTTCCACATCAATTTGTCCTCTAGAAGTTGGGGTTTAATGGGAGTGGGTAAAATTCCCCGGGTTGTTTCGTAGTCAAACAACTCTCTCACCCTATTTTCATTACATTTAACTTCCTCTACCTGAGTTGGATCCTCTATGTTTGTTTGCAAGGCCTCCAATCAAACCTCTCGGTAACCACTGATATGCTCTTATGTTGATTTTCTCATCATTTCCAACCATCCATCGAATCAACTGACTAATGACATTGCCGCCGGGAAAAGTGCCAAAAAAGTCCTAAACCTTTTGCCTTTGTGCCAATTTAGTCATAAACCTTTTTTTGGTGCCGATTCAGTCCTAAACCTTTTAAGTTGTGCCAATTCAGTCCTTTCCGGCCAATTTTAGCCGGATTTTGCTGACCTGGACGCCGGCGGTGACGTGGCATGATCGGCGCGACGTGAACAACTTTTAATAATATTTTAAATACTTTTAATATTTTTTTTATTTTTTTATTTTTTTATTTTTCCTCCGGCCGGTCGCCGAGGTCCGCGACCGGCTAGAAGCGACCGCCGGCGAGGGCGAGGGCCGGCGGCGAGCCTCGCCCATGGCCGCCTCGCCGGATCGGGCCATGGGCGAGGCTCGACCTCGCCGGATCTAGCGAGGTCGAGGCTCGCCGGGCGATCTCGGCGAGGCGGCCATGGGCGAGGCGGCCATGGGCGAGGCTCGCCCTCGCCGGATCTCGGGCGAGGTCGGGCGAGGGCGGCGAGGCTCGACCTCGCCCGGATCGGCGAGGCGAGCCTCGCCCATCGCCCATGGCCGAATCCGCGAGGCGGCCATGGGCGAGGCTCGCCCTCGCCGGCGAGTCGCTTTTGGTCGGTCGCCGAGACCTCGGCGGCCGGCTGGAGGAAAAAGACAAAAATAAAAAAAATAAAAAATATTTAAAAATATTTAAAAAATAAAAAATAAAAAATATTATTAAAAGTTGTCCACGTCGGCGCCGATCAGGCCCACGTCGGCCGGGCGGTCCGTCATCAGCAAAATCCGGTCAAAATTACCGGAAAGGACTGAATTGGCACAACTTAAAAAGGTTTAGGACTGAATCGGCACCAAAAAAAGGTTTAGGACTAAATTGGCACAAAGGCAAAAGGTTTAGGACTTTTTTGGCACTTTTCCCCATTGCCGCCTATAAGCAAGCTCTGCCATCCCTAGGAGGGACGTGAGCCTTTTTTCTGCATGCAATTAATCTGTATGAGGGTAATATAACCCTTTAAAAAGTCGACTCCAAAGAGAGTACGGATTTTGGATTAGTCCCCATGCCCGTTGCCACAAGATTGCCTTATCAAATGTAATTAAGTCTTGAAAACCCAGGCCACCTTCATCCTTTCTTACTTTAAGAGTATCCCCGTTTTTCCATGCAATCCCATCTTGTTTTCAGCATTTTTCCACCAAAAAGCCGCAATTTTCTTTCAATAGTTTGACAAATGAATAGGGGAATTTTAAAGATGGACATTGCATACTCAATAATGCTTGCACTATTGTTTTAAGGAAGATTTCTTTCCCTGGCTTAGACAAAATAAATAAATAAATTCCAACCTTCTAATTTCATGTTGACTCTATCAATGATCCAAACAAACATTTGTTTTTTTTAGCAACCCCAGTCAGATGGTATTCCTAGATACTACCATGTCTTCTCTATCTCGAGAACTCTCATATCATGTGTCGTATTTTTCCTTAATTCACTTGGGGCAGTCTTTGCTGAAAAACATACTTGATTCATTCAAATTTATGGCTTGTTTGGATACAAAAAAATATTAATTCAGAGTTCATTGCCACATTTTGACTTTCAAAAATCTTTCCTTCAAGAAAGAGTATTAAATCATTCGCAAAACGTAGATGAGATAAAGTTGGGTAGAATTGATTTAATTTGATTCCTTTAATACTTCCATTCTCCAAACTTTCTTTAGCAAAACAGATAGCACATTAACCATAATAATAAAGAGGTAGGGAGAAAGGGTATCATTTTGTCTTATGCCTCGAGTAGGCTGAAAGTAAGGCAAAGGTCCCCCATTTACTTTTACACAGTAATGTGGAGACACATTTCAAAATTCAAGAGACCCATATTTTGCGAAATCCCATTTTTAGAGGGAAAATAACATTTCAAATACCATAACTTTCGTATGACGCTCACTTGATGGCCCTAACTTTTTTCTCCGACCTAAGTGTTATATCGAAGTGAAATCAATAATTTAAGTTCCATTTCCGACAAATCATCCTATATGGATTTTTTCAATTTTTTAAATATTTGAAATTTTTTATTTTGTTTTTGTTTTTGTTTTCCTTTTTTTAGGGCCAACAAATGTCACTAGTGACCCTTGCCCCGGCCAAAAGGCCCTCATTAGATTTGGGTAAGGCGACCTCACCTGTGGCTAGTGAGGTTGCTTAGGCATTCGCCAGCTCTGGGTGGCCCCAACATGGCCACCACACCCAACTTTAGCAAGGGCCTTCGTGGTTGAGGGCAAGGGTTTTGCAACCAGTGACTCTCGCCGACTCTAAACAGAAAGGGAAATAAAAAATAAAATAAAAATTCAAAAAAATAATTAACGATATTTAAAAAAATTATCTTTTTTAGCATCGATGAAACTATGTAGGACAATTGGCACCGACATTGGATTTTCCGATGAGGAAAGTTGCATATAATACTCAAGTGATTGATTTTTCAAATTTGTAACAATTAAATTGGCAAAAAAAAAAAAAAAAGTTATGACACTTGAATAAACGTCGTACATAAGTTATAGACTTGCGTTGTTTTTACCCTCATTCTTAGCATACTCACTTCAAGAAAATTCCATTCCACTTGATAGTACACCTTTTTCATGTCTAATATGAGCACTGCATGGAACTTGTTTTTCCCTTTCAAATTCGTAACTGATGGAGTATCTCATGTACTATTAATTTATTGTCTTGAATTTGTCGCTCACTGGTGAAGGCACTTTGCTCCTTAGCTCTACTCGGTCAGTTAGATTACCGCAAACTTGCTGCAAAATCCTGGCTCCATTCTTTTGTCTTCGTCCATTCTTTCAGACACTCGAAGACGAGCAAAGTCGAATTCCAATGATCTTAACCTCCTCTAATCTCGACGTAAGTCAACGTGGAAACATCCAGCATTTCCACACTAACATTAATATTTATTCCGTAAAAAATCACGATTTAGCTAGCTGGGAAAAGAGCAGGAGAGGTCCGAAATTTTCAGAGCCATGGAAAGTCGGAATCACGACCGAGAAGTGCGCAAAAAGCTTGAAGATGAAAAGGGTTCTCGAGATAAGGGCGGGTCAAGAAATCTACGTGGAGGAGGAGGAGGGGGAGGAGATGGGTTGTAACAGGGGGAGGAGATGGGTTGTAACAAGAGCATGGATCCTCTTGTCGGGAAGCCGAAGTTCAACTTGGAAAGCTGAGTGAGTCTTGTCTGATCTGGTTGGGAGCGTCTGACGGGAGACTTTTGAATCTCCGGAGAAAGGAGATTGTGTTTTCCACCTCTTTCGTCCGTTGTTTTGTTGTTGGAAGCTTCTTCCGACTCTGAGATTCTCTCCTCCACGCACGGACGCATTGATTGATTGAGAGAGAGGCGTCGGCTTGGTTATGTAGTTCGGACTTCCAAATAGTTAACTAACTTCTCTTTTCCTTTTCTTTTTTTCTTTTTTTTTTTGCAAAAAAATCGAAATAGAATGCTTTTATTGAAACTCAAGAGATATAAAAACCAAAACTCAACGCAGGGGCGTCAAAACATAATAACTCCCGTAAAGGTTGTGGGGAAGGGCCACGAGAAAGGGAGAGGTAAGGCGTTCCTAAGAAACCCATTTTCTCAAGGTAGTGAAATATTTGGGGATAATTGTCTAGAATAAAAAATGCCAAATTCAGTTCAAAACTTTTCAATTGTAATAATTCGATCATAAACCTTTTGACAATTTATGGATATAATCCTAAACATCTTCACAATTTGCCAATAGAGTCATTCCGGCCAACTTTGGTCTATTAATGTAAATGATTTTTACAATTTTTTTTTTTTTTAAATCTTGTGATTTTTTTAAATTTTTTTTATTTCTTTTCTCTTTTTTTAAAAAAAAATCTTTTTTGCCCTATTTCCCTCCCTCGGTTGTCGGGCCTTAGAAATGGTCAATAGAGGTCGTCAGCTACCTTTGAGGGTCGCCCGGATCTAGTGAGGGCAACCCCAATGTCAATGAGATATCTTGCTCTGGCGAGAGAGAGAGGACAGCAATTGGTGGAGGCCGTGACGGGGGGCAGCAACGGTGGCTAGGAGAAGGTGGCGTGATCATTGGGGGCGGTGGACCGATGGAAACATTGCCTCGGAGGAGATGGAGAAGAGAATGGGCAAGCTAGGATGTGTGTGAGGGAGTGGAGGTGAATGGACATGTGTCTTAAAATGGAAAGTACCTTTAGCTTTTGTAATGTGCAGATGCACCAAACTTTTTTTTTCCCATGTAAAAAGGATATAGATTGTTCAGGGGCCTTACACATAAATACTAAGTGAGGAATCGAAATAGATCAAAGAGATATATGCTATATCCATAGAAAAATGATAAAATATAGTATATTTTTAAAGCAGTAAAAGAAGACAACGTCATTCATCAGCAATTCGATCGTTTGCTTATGTATTTCATATCATGTGCATGCATTGATCCGCATGAGGGATGACGAAGGAATTATTTTATGACCTATCAAAAAGGCCCCAATGGTCAAAACAACATCACTAGCACGAAGTATCCAACAATCGAGGAATCAAGCGTATGAGGAGGAATTATATCTAGATAAGATATATCCCCCATTGCTTGACTATCGAGTATGTATGCTTTTCATATACATCCACTCTTCCTCTATCTATAAGTTTAAGCTTTTAAATTGGACCTTCTTATATGGCATCAAAGCTAGATTTCATCTCAATTTATGTTGAGTACGAGTCCACCCCGTTTGTCCAGTTTTATGTGTTATTTCTAATCTGGCTTACACGTGATAGGGAGTTTTGGAATATATCATTTGACTTTGGATTTATATCCCTATCATATCTCATCTAATTGGCAAAGGCCATACATGTATTGGTCTTCAAATCTATTTCACCACCGTAAATTGTAAGACCACCGTATGTCACTAGTTCTTGTCGGAGTGCGAAGCATATTTAATAATGGCCATTTGTCCATGCATGTTGCCAAGTGACATCAGAAACCAGTGTTATCAACCTCGACCCGACAGCCCATTAAGCAGAGGTGTGGCCGATTTGGCAGTTCGCGAGTTGTGCATCGACAAGGGATATTCTTTTACGGGCTTAAATTATTGCCAGATGAATAGCCTTTTAAAATCATTTGTGGAGAGCTTCTTTAATGCAGGTGTCTTTTCTTGCAGCTCATTATTCATGTGTACTATAAACATGCACATGTCATGAAATTACTTCATCTAAATTCTGAGGTGTAACATTTGAAATGAAGGAAGAAAAACTTTTACTTCAATTAAGAAGGATAGAGCGTATAAATATCGACACGTTAAAGTAAGAAACACATACAAATTGGATTTCGGGTTATCAAAGTACGATTGAAAGCACTTGTCAGAAACTTGTTTCTTACTGATTAGACATATGCTTCGTATAGTATTTAAATCCGACACATCTAATCAACATTCCTTAATTTTAGACATTATCCAGAGCACGTGTTACCAACCTCGACCCAACAGCCCATCGAGCAGAGGTTTGGCCGATTCGGCAATTCCCGAGTTGTGCATAGACAAGGGATATTCTTTTACGGGCTTAAATTACTGCCAGATGAATAGCCTGTTAAAATCAAATATGGAGAGCTTCTTAAATGCGGGTGTCTTTTCTTGCAGCTCATTATTCATGTGTACTAGCACTCGGATAGATGTCCCTTCTTAGAAGGTTGCAAGTCAAAGTAATCGTTCTGGACGTACAATAATTCCATTTTCTTGGTCCCCCACGGCTCGCTCTGCAGATGGATACATCAGCTTACTCTGAAAGGTAAGCAAAGGATTTTCTTGAGTTACTGCATATGTATGTACATAATAGAAAGAGAGTAGTTTTCGGCATGAGAACCTCCATCTCGTACAGTGCTCCTTTTGATGTCTCAATAAATACCGGCCACTGATGATATCCATATCAAAATGAAATATGCCGTAAAACATTTTTCAAAGGAAGTTATCTTCAAAGAATGGTTTGATTTTTTTTTTTTTTTTGGATTTGGTTGTTGTTTGTAAATAAGATAGGAGCCATTCTTATGATTTTAAGGAAAAGACATGAATGCAACACCCGATATACGGTCCGAGCACCCGAAACCAAGTCCGATAAGGACTTCAGTTAGGCCTTCAGGCATCCGGGGTCCTATGTTTGAGCTGCATGGACTCTAGTCCAAGCGCCAATGACCTCGAGTCTAGGCAGCAAGGACTTATTCTAAGCCTTGATACCCTAATTAGGTGCTAAGGTCCGAGTCTACTGATGAATACATGCTCGCGGTGGTAGAAGTCAAGTTGTATTCTAAAAAATAACTTCTAAAATTCAGATAGAAAAAGGGCTTATTCTTATATAATTAAACTCGTTCCCGCGGCATTTCCAAGCCAATCGAATCACCAAAGGTGAAATGAAAATATTTTCGGCCTGGTTAATTTTATGGCCGACAATTCACTTTCTCCTAGGTATCAAGCTTTTGACAGAAGTCTTATAAGATGGTGGCGAACCGGTACGGGGCACAGTCATTAGTCATTTACGAGAAACGCGGTCGCGTCGTCCCAAGCAAGCCTCGCAAGTCAGCCGTGGCGTGGCTTGTCTTTCAATCTCCCCCGTCACCCCAACCCCCACCAAAAGAGGTTTTTTTTTCCGAATCCAGACAAATCGCACGACGACGAAAAGCGATCCAAAACACCACCGAATCGCCGTCGCCCCCCTTCAAAATCGAAATATATAATCATTGCCTCAATCACTTCCTCCTCCTCCTCATTCTCCTCCCTTTCAAAATCCTCCCAACTAAACCAGAATCCAGCCCTTCCTCCATAGATCTCATCTCTCTCTCTCTGTGTCTTTCTCTCTGTCTTTCTGAAATGGAGAACCGCCTGAAGCTTCGCATCTCCCGCATGTTCCACTCCTCCTTCGCCTCCTGCAAGCCCCGGCCCGACCCCGCCGCCTCCGCCGCATCCTCCGACGTCGTCGAGAGCTCCCGCTTCGCTTCCACGGAGCCGCTCTTGCCCCGCAAGCCTCGCCCTCCCTCCCTCTGCGGACCCCAGGAGAACCGCCCCGCCGCCGCCGCCGCCGCCGCCGCCGTCGACGACGCCTGCATTGTCCCCGCCAAGGCCGCCCGCGATCGCCCCCGGCAGAAGTTATCGGGCCGGGACGTCCGCAACGGCCGCTTCTGCCCCCCGACCTCCCCCGTCTCGCCTCTGAGCCGGATGTTCACCGGCGGGTTCAGGGACGAGTATTACCATTGGCAGCCTCATCTCCATCGCCACGGTCGCGGCGGGTTCGAAGAGTGTCGCAAGAAAAACGTGGCCAAGAAGAGCAAGAGCAAAAGCAAGAAGAGCAGCGGCAATGCTGCGCGCCCTCTGAGCTTCAGCTCGTCCTCGCAGAGCACCTACTACGACGGCGACCTGTTCAGCAGCGACGACGAGCGCGAGGACGACGAGACGGAGACCCTGTTCTCTTCCCGGAGCCTCTCCTCCGACTCCTCCGAGTCCCAGCGCCGCCGCCGCCCCGTCCGGGGGCCCAGCTCTCGCCGGAGGAGGAGGAGGAGAGCGGCGGCCGCGGACGTCATGCCCCTGGGCGAGGACGACGGCGGCAACATGGAGGGGAGCTTCGCGGTCGTGAAGCGGTCGAGCGACCCGTACGGTGACTTCAGGACGTCGATGGTGGAGATGATCGTGGAGAGGCAGATGTTCTCGGCCAAGGACCTGGAGCGGCTCCTGAACTGCTTCCTCTCCCTCAACTCCCACCACCATCACAAGACCATCGTCCAAGTCTTCACCGAGATTTACGAGGCTCTATTTTCAAACTGGTGTTGAGAAAAAAAAACCGACTGCCTTGCGCTGTTTTTCTTCTCTTTCGTTTTTTCCCCCTTTCTCCCCCTGCAGTTCTCTGCTAGTTTAGTGTTGTTATTAGCGTTAGACGCTCCTAACTGAAATTGACCGAACTAATGAAATGAATGATCCCTTTTTCATGCTTTCCATCGTCGCCATGCATCATGTTTTTCTGATATTTCGATGCTCTGTTCTTGAGAGCCATGTATGTGGATGGAGCGAAGTGCATTGCTGTGCTTTTTTGCTCTGTTTGCTGCGCGATGCATGTGATTATACAGTTACGAGGAGGAGCTGTTGGAGATAGAAAAAAAGAAAAAGAAAAAGAAAAGAAGAAGGTGGTGATGACATCAATTTGACGGTCCGTGAATGGATCAAAGGGCTCTACCTATTTTTTTTCTTGCATTTCTCCTCTTTGTATTCTCGACGAGAAATCCGTGGCAGGTTTTTGGTTGGGAGTCCGAGAACTTTTGAAAAGGATTGGTGAAAGAAGAGGTAAATAAATGCAAAGGATAGTGTCATCACCTCACGTCATTTTCGCTTATTTACAGCATTTTATATATTCCTTAATCCTTATATATATATATGCATGATTTCTCTTTATCTATTAGTTTAATTTTATCTTTATTTTGCTAAGCTTTGTAACAGATATGTTATGTTTCCATTAATCTTTTTTCTAGAAAAGTAAGCCTAGAGATATTAAGATTCATATACTAAATGGGTTTATTAAATAATGTGTTATCTCCTGCATTATTCTTTTTTTTTTTTAAAATATGTCTGTTTGATTTTGGAATTTAGAGCTGAAGTTGGAGGAACAAGAGGATACAATGGATCTTTTGCATGGTTGGGCTTTTTTGGAGTTTCTTTTTCATGCAAATGGCACAAAAATAATGGGGAAAAAGGTGTGACATTTCTGAAAGGTGGGGGAGCTCATTGTCATATGGTAAAACAAAAGAAAGTCACTTTTTGAAAGTTTCTGCTATCGGATTGTCAAATGGAGTAGAAAAAGATGGGAAAAAGGTTTCAATTTGAACCTCGGGATGAGAAAAAAGACAGTAAATTGACCAAATCCTGCGTCTGTGAAGCTATTGTCTTGTTTGAACCGCTAAGCATTCGACTTAATTAACCTCAATTCTATTTGGTGTGATTCGAGTTTCAACCCTTGATAATCATTGCATTGAAAAATTCAAAGAATTTTTCTATGTTGGTTGCTTGACAAGTCCTCATGTAGCACCTAACGAAAAACATTCTCTAATAGTATGCCAAAAGTTCAAAATTGATGGACGGTTGTTGAGCAAACCATGCAATGCAACGTGTTCAATTTCTGTCGGTCCCATGTGTTGCCCTCATACGACAATGCTCTCTCACAAGAACGACATAGAACGAGCCTTTGAAACTAAATTTGACAACGATGAAACACATGCAACGACCGACAAGCACAAGACAATCTTATTCAATCAAGGTGCGGATTAATGTACTCGAACTAAATTACCCCATCGCTCACTTGGCTTTTGCAAGTTAATTTTCCTTGAGAAACTAGAAATCTATGCATCATTCAAATGATTCAGCAACCCGATTGGCATAATCCAAGAGGACAAGGAGGACCCGGATTTTTTTTTTTTTTTGGTTGATTTTTTCGAAGCACTGGCTCCAAATAAGAGACAAGTACGATCTTATGTGTTAGGTGTATCTTATTTTGTAGCATTGCGAAACTATATCTTAATTTAGTAGTACAACTCCTCTTGGAACAACACTCAGCATCGAGCAGAGCTTTTTGGCTTTTGTAAGACAGATAGGTTTCCCTGCATTTTCCATCATTTTTCAATAAGGCAGAACCCTTTTGTCTTCACCACTAACCGCACCACTAATAGACAATCAGAATATGACTGAAAGTATAATTCTTTTATCCTTTTCTCTATTTCCTGTCGTCTTTTTTTTTTATTAATCTTTTTATTTGCAGTTTGTGTCCATGATTGGGCACAGGTTTTCATGTGGGGAAGAGAAGTGAAAATGCATGTGGGTCAAAAGGTCCCCCACCCAAAATATAAAAATAAGTTCTTTGCTAGTTCAAACTCAAAAGGGTCCATTTCGTGTTTGAATCCCAATTTTTTTAAAAAAATTTCTCCCTTTTCTTTATTTATTAATATATTTGTCTCCACAACGTTTGATTTTTTTTCTATCACAGAGCCTTTTTTTCCTCCTTGAATCTGACAATGTTGTGCCGCTTATTAAGCATAAACAAATGTTGGAAAAATTAATCTAAAAGTTATAAAGTATATTTGACTTTTCCATGTGCATCGCTCTTTCACTTTGAGTTTTCGAAAAAATGTCGAAAGCATGGGAAATGCACTGTGTTAGGTACGTTCAGGACACTTGTTATTAATGACGTAGGACTTCCTAGTACTAGAAAATGAATCACTCCTCGATTTTCTGTCTTTCAAATCTTGCATTTACCCACAGGGTAAAAAGGACAACATAATCCTGTTTGTTACTCAAGAAGCAACCGCACATGACGATTCCGGCCAATAATTCACGAAAGATAATCATGTCAAGCTTCAATTCAAACCTTGGGATATATAGCTACATCTCAGTTGTATGAGTGATTGCAGTGCTTGTCATTTACTATAATAACTCTAGTGAATATCGTTCGATTTAACTGTACAAATGGTTGGCAAGTCTAATTTCGACATTTCCAAAAACTAATTTCAAGTCTAGATTAAGCATTCTCCACAAAACTCCTGCAGAAACGCCCCCGGAAAAAAGATTTTGAAAAAGAGAAACCAGCGAGACGTCCGTTTCGGAAAGCTGCAGCGAAAGGGAAGACACACGACGGAATGAGGAAAAAGGAAGGAAGAGGAAGGAAGAGAACAGGGGAACAGATAAGGGAAAAGAAAAGTCAAAAGAGGGTCCCCAGGAATAGGTAATGCGCACAAAACTGAGAGGCTCTACGGGAAGCGATGCCAGCAACGCAGTGGGGCGCTCCTAACAGAATGAAGCTTTTCGCTGCGACCCTCTGAGCCCTGCGACAGCAATATTACATGAACGCATTATAGAAGGTCAGGCCCTGATGCGCTGCCGTGTCTCCTCCTTTCTGTCCTGTGCGCGATCGATACGATGCAGGGTAAGCAGCGAAGGTTTTCTCCTTTTTTGGGGAAATCTCTTCTTCTGCGATTCTTTTTGTGGGAATCTAGGACGACTCTTTCGAATTGATGACGAAGTGGAGTGGAGAGAGAGAAAAAATGGCTTTTTTTATTTGCAACAAATGGGATTTTGCTTGATTAAAGAATGTCCGTGGAGGTAGGCCGTAAATGGGGAGAGAGGTAGGGGATTTAAGGCTTTGTTACGTTCTCATTAATGGTCGCATTCTTTTGGGTTGTCGAGCCTCTCCTTTGTGCAATCAAATCTCCGCTGCTGCTGTTTTTCTTCTCATTAATGGGTTTGGCATTCTCTTGGGGCTCGAGCATACCCGGCCTCCGTTGTGCAAATCGACCTCTGCTGGTGCTCTGTTGTCTATTGCAATCTCTCGGGTCTCGAGAATACCCCCCCCTTCTCTCTCTCTCTCTCTCTCTCTCTCTCTCTCTGTGTGTTTCTCTGTGTTTCTCTGTGTTTCACGTGCGTTCTGTAGGGTGTAGCTTGGGCTCTTTTCGAAGGCTTTTTCCTCTCTTTTTTTATTAGGTTTTGGGCTTTGCTAATCCCCTCCATCTATCCACTAAGCAAAGACTAGTTGTCAATTTAGAGTCTTCATTACCCGGCCCGACCCATTATCTAGTCCGAAGGGTGATCAATTTGGGGTTTTTTTTGGAGGCCTATGGAGGAAGCACATAGGCTGGCTAGACCACCAATATCAGTAAATGGGTTGAAGCGATCTTACTGGCGAATGGCGTGTTTATCATTCGTGTATAAATGGGTCAACCTTATATAACAAGGATGATAAATAGATGTTGTTGATAACTGCTAGAGTTAATGCTAGAGGTGGTTAGTTAGGCGACTCGAAATTAGGGATTTGTGAGTCTGGCAATACGTTGTACTTGTGTTTGTAATTAGTGCTGATTTGAGTTTGTATCATTTTAATTTTAAGCAAGGAAAAAAAACTTGAGCTTGGATTCTGTTAATGACCTTTATTTAACATACAAAATGATTAACTTACTAAGGAAGACATGTCAATGCTATTATCTTCATGCTAGTCAAGCATGAGCAAAATTGTGTGCCTGAATTTGCTAGCCATGTTTGAAAACATATCTTCCAATGTGTGAAACCAGGTCACTTCATTAAAATTGCGTTGTCTGGTTGTACCAGATCAAACCAACTAAAAACTAGTTCGGTTCTCTATTCTAGCTATATTTAATAGTGAAAATGATGCAATTTTCGTAAGTGAGAGATATTATTTACTTACAAAAGCAACTTATTAAAAAAGTTAGAGATGATATATAGGTTCTGGTAACCCTAGGCCCTTACTGCTCGTGGCCCCTACGTAGAGATCTTTTTCTAGCCAACCTATGTTGGCCAAAATTGAAAGGCCTATATGATAACAACGTCTGGACCACAAACACATTAGACTAGTGCAAATGTGCTCCACCGAAATGACAGGAAGACAGACTAGTGCACATGCATCGATAAGATCATTGTCTAGAAGAATCATATTAAACGAGGCAATTAACTTTTTGTAAGAAAAAAATTACAATCTAAGTATGAAAATGGCGCCCTGCACATGCGTTGGGTACGAAGTATTTTGGGACATTTTTAGAGATTAGTCGAACCAAAAATTCAGGTATTTTTATTATCTAGAAGAAATGGGAAAAAAAAAAACAATAGATATAGATCATTTAGGTTAAGCTGCATTTGTTTGATTAATGTTCATAAGATTGAGGGTTCACCACATTAATGATTAATTAATGGTCCTAAACTTTGGGCATCGTGTCAAAGTACGGATGCGAACTTACCTCTCTGTGGTCCAAATAACTTAGGTAGCCGAAGCCCACGGTGTTGAATGCACACATTTTGTTGGGGAGAAAAAACACAAATGATAAACATGACAACTCTCTGTTACTGACGTGTTAAAAGAGTTGGATAAGACCTAATTTCATGCCGTTTGGACCCTTGTTCACAAGTTCAAATCCCCTCGGTCGCAACCACGATCTCATGAAATCCAAGTTCATCTATGGTGTAGATTCAACCTGTTCACTAGACATAGGATAATCCTGATTGCATTTTAGCCTGTATTTGGTGGTGCAATGGTGATGGTCGGCTCAAATTGAGGCTGAGTATTGCTCAAAATCGTACAATCCAACCATAAGTATGGGACTCCAATTGTAACACATAGAACGATTGTCAGTATTGATCATCCATTCCTACTCTCTTGCTTGTAGAGAAAACACGACCTCTCTCTCTCTCTCTCTCTATCTCTCTCTCGACAAAAAAGTTATTGTTAAATAAATTAATCGCAGTCTCAATTAAGTACCTAATTGATCTCATGAATTAGATAAAATGCGAGCGAAATCCACAGTTGATAGGCGACAATGGCAGAGTTAAAATCTTTTACTAGTAGGGGCAACGCGACAGAATATTATTTTAACACAAGATAGAGTTATGTATATTAAATAGATTAATCACAGTCTCGATTAAGTACCAAAGTAATCTCATGAATATGGTAAAATAATATTATGTATGGAGTTACAATTTTCGGCCTGTGGGGGCAATTTAGTGGAATATTATTGTAGCGTAAGAAAAACTGCGCATGCAGCACTCTAAAGTTCGACGATGTTTGCAATTCAATTATCAATCTTGAAACTTTGAAAGTTCAATCCTTAGACTTTTATCTATTAAGTAATCCAGCTTTATCCCTGAAGCAAATAAACAATTGAGAAAATAACCAAATTAGTCTTAAACTTAATGTGTAGATGTCAACTCAGTCACAAACTTTTTAATTTTGCTAATTTAATCATAAATCATTGTGTGAAATTCCCATATAGTCTTTAGGGTTAATTTTTGCCGAAAATAGCTAGAGTGGCGGTCCAGTCATTGCTAGTTGACATGCGATTTCTGAAAAATTAACTGGAAAAATTACATCGGAATTTTGCAAAAATATTTATGATTAAATTTGCAAAATTGAATAATTTACGACTAAGTTGATATCCATACAATAGGCTCAGGATCTATTGGACAATTTTCCCAACAAACAATATATCGAGAAATTAGGAGATGCGCCAAGGATTTAGCTCGAATGACATGCAAATAAGGGGAAAAGTGCCAAAAAAGTCCTAAACCTTTTGGCTTTGTGCCGATTTAGTCATAAACCTTTTTTTGGTGCCGATTTAATCCTAAACCTTTTTACGTTGTGCCAATTCAGTCCTTTCAGGCCAATTTTGATCGGATTTTCTTGTTGGGCCGCCGGGCGGCGTGGCGTGGCTTTCTCGGCGTGATGTGTACAACTTTTAATAGTATTTTAATATTTTTGAAATTTTATTTTTATTTTTATTCTTTTTCTTTTTTTTTTTTTTTCTGCTCATCTTCTTCCTCCGGCCGGTCGCCGGAGCTCGGCGACCGGCTAGAGGCGACGGCCGGCGAGGTCGAGACCTCGCCGGCCACCTCGCCCGGTGGCCCGAGGGCGGCCTCGCGCCGGGCGGGCGAGGCTCGCCCTCGCCGGATCGGCGAGGGTCGAGCCTCGCCCACGGCCGGCGAGGCTCGACCTCGCCGGATCCGGCGCGAGGAGGAGCTGGCGGGGCTCGCCCTCGCCGCCCGGGCCTCGAGGGCGGCCTCGCGCGGGCGGGCGAGGCTCGCCCTCGCCGGATCGGCGAGGGTCGAGCCTCGCCCAAGGCCGGCGAGGCTCGACCTCGCCAGATCCGCGCGAGGAGGAGCTGGCGGGGCTCGCCCTCGCCGCCCGGGTCTCGAGGGCGGCCTCCCGCCCGGCGGGTGAGGCTCGCCCTCGCCGATCTGGCGAGGGTCGAGCCTCGCCCACGAGGCCGGCGAGGCTCGACCTCGCCGGCTCCGGCGCGAGGAGGAGCTGGCGGGGCTCGCCCTCGCCGCCCTCGCGCCCCGGCGAGGTGGCCGGTCGCCGAGCCGGCGACCGGCTGGAGGAAGAAGATGAGCAGAAAAAAAGAAAAAGAATAAAAAGAAAAAAGAAAAAAATTAAAAATATTTGAAAATATTTAAAAATATTAAAATATTATTAAAAATTGTACACGTCGCGCCGATCGGCCACGTCGCCCGCCCGGCCGTCATCAAGCAAAATCCGGTCAAAATTGGCCGAAAAGGACTTAATTGGCACAACGTAAAAGGTTTAGGACTAAATCGGCACCAAAAAAAGGTTTAGGACTAAATCGGCACAAAGCCAAAAGGTTTAGAACTTTTTTGGCACTTTTCCCTGCAAATAAGTGTGGAGAAACTATAGTCACATAAACCATAGGTCACATTTCTTGCACGGGATTAAACTAATGTCCTATTGCAATCATGTAGTTGAAAAAGCAATTCAAAGTATCTTTAATATGGGTCGCGTACAAGAATAGATATTCAAATTTAAATTGAGAGTTAAGGAATATGATTACGTGAAAATGAAAGTTCGTAGGCTAGAAGCCTCATTTTTCAATCATTCCCATTTCTTCTTTAAGCCTTTTGATAGCTGAGTGGCTTTATCATTTGTATACTTTTCTTCATGATTTGGACTTATTAAGTTTCATTTGGGCCCGATTCATCATTGAAAATTTTTAACGAGTCAAAACTTACAAAATATTACATTTATAAATACTCAAAACATCGATAGATACAAGTAAATAAATTAAAAGTGTCGAGTCACCCCCTCAGCTACTTGTGGCACTATCGTTGGTAGACGAGATACGACATTGCTTGCATCTAATAATTTAACGAGATATTAAACTTCTATAGCATACAAAATCCATGCCCGACATTTTTCGCTATCAACAAGTCCTCATCTTAGTGCAATTTCCCTCTTCTTTTTTCTTCTTAGGTTACGCATAAATAAATTCTACCTAAAATTTGAGAATTTAGATCTCTAAGAATTAAAACTAATTTCTGGGCAATTTATGTTATCACTGAAGTGAATGGGAAGTTATTGTCGTTCGGACAACTCCGATTGCACGAGCTTTTCACGTTCGAACACCTGGGGCGTGGGGAGAGGAGAGAGTAACCTTAGGGAGCACGGAGGGGAGTCCCTGGAGACTTGCTGGAGCCGCCAATCACCCGCGCGCTTCCCGCTTCGGAGAGGGACGAGGCTCCGAACGTGCGAGACGTGGCGAGCTGTCAATGGCCAAGCGTGCGTTCATCAAGCGAACTGTCACGGTCGAGTTAGATCGGGCGGTTCTCCGGTCGGGATCACCAGCTGCCAGCGCGTTCCCCGCATTGTGCTTCATCATTTTTGGCAATGCTCAGGGGCATGTGTGTGCCAAAAGATATGCCAAAAGATATGAAAAATTATTAAAAAACTTGACGCTCATAAGATTTCGATCCTATTATGAAATATTAAAATTATTAACTAATGGAAGAAACTATTGTCAATATGTGAACAGATTGCATATGTTTAAGCGAAGAAAGAGAAAATATTGCAAGATTTGAATTCATGTTTTGCATGATTGTGCGCGAGATTGAAAAATAAAATTTTGGAATTGGAATATGTAAATAATCAAGACTTGTTGATAAATGAAATATCTATAAAATAATCAATTGAAGATACTATGGGAAGGAAAAAAGGTTTGTAATCCCTCGAGAGTAGGAAGTTCTCTTTGCTTTATATAATATTTTGATAATAAAATGCAGTTATCTTGTTAGGAATTATTTTATGACATTTCAATAAATACCATCTTAGATTTATTAGATATGGAGCCTATCATTTGAGCAAGGTACAACACCTATATTAATCTCATCACTTGTTTCCATTTTATTGACCGTCACAATCCTACCGTTGCAACAGTCCAACGCCAACCTATGAGAAAAATCCTAAGCATTCATCCTACTCCCGTTGCTACCCCTTCTATTCTGCCTTGCCTTAACTCGTGCCATCTCCGCTACCACCAGTTGACTCGATTCCGCTATATTCGGTGAAACCATCACTAGACTCCACATCGACTAAGCCATAGCCTCAATCTCTCTATTTCTTCCCTCCCTTATCTCTCGTGGCTCGGGTTTGCAAGCCCGACTACCCTTGATGTTGGCGGCAGTCTTTATCCTTAAAAAAAAAAAAAAAAAAAAAAAAAAAAAAAACAACAACAACAACAACAACCTATGGCTGTCATCGACCCCGATCAACCTTGGCTGGGGCCCAACACAACAAGATTGAGATCCAAGACTAGCGCTCCACCTGAGCGTCAATCTTTGAGCCGGGGCTCCTGGAATTCTTCATAAATCGCTAGAAAGCATGAAAGAAAGAAAAAGAAATTTCGAATTGAAGAAAATTTCAAACATTCTCACAAATTAAAGTGTGACCGTTCGAAGTTGGGATCCAATGATACATATAATCAATCACTTTACTCAATTTCTCCTTGCATCCCAATTACATAAGTTCTTGGGACCAGGTATGCCTCATTAAATAATTCGTCTTTGGTGACATGGAGGAGGCAAAGCTTATTCTATGGAAAAAGATGGCCAAAGAAATCAACTTTCGAAAAAGGAAATCTCAACGTTTATGAGCAAAAGTCATGGTCTCGGGAAAAGGAGAAGACAAGGAGGAAAACATGCCACTATGCTCAGAAAATGAACTTTATCTATTCACAAGACTTTTTCAAAGAGCATGTGTACATACACTTCATGCATCCTGGCAAAAGCGGACCTTTCGCCCCCCTTATTTTATCTCCAGCTACATTAGCTTTTGGTCCATCAATCCATCTCCGTGAGTCCATCCAGTCAGTGCAGCTTCAGGGACTGCGCGATTTGCGGGATGATTGCATTATAATGTGGGCAGCCCCGGAATCCCATTATCGCCCCCAATTTTCGTAGCTCATGCTTCTGTCGGATCCGGAAAATAATCATTCGCTCACTACTCGGTGGGGACCAGATGATCATCGTCTATTGGAGACTTCTCTAATCTTGGTTTCCCTTCAATTTATGTTGTGTTTGAATTCTGTTGCCAATTTGGTTTGATTCTTTGGCTTGAGAATGCCCAATTGATCGTGCACATGACTGAAAAAAAAGGCTGAATAGCTACGAAACCCCTCATATTTTCTTGTCTTTCAAATTTTTATCATCAGTTTACTCAAAAGAAAAGAAAAATCCATCTTTCGAAATCATATTTATGTCCATCCCAAGACTAGACTTCATCCAAAAATTGATTTTGGTTATACATATATATATATATATATATATTTTTTCCATTTTCACCTTAAGTATTTATAGCATTACAATTAACACTACAATTTTTTGAAGAACCTAATTTTTCCTTTCCTCTTCATACCAAAAGGTTCAAAAATATTTTGTATAAATAAAAAAAAAAATTGACTGATATGACCTACAATAATCTCCCTTGAATTATGCATATGTTTAATTATTCTCCCTTGAATATACTTCCTTGAATAATAAACCTAGATAAATCTTCTCTCCTTAGGGGCAAAATTGGAATTTTGGAGGGACTTATTCCCTCTCACAGACAAGACGTTTACAGGACCGGGCATAGATTTAAAACAAATTCAAAATATTAGGTACCTTTTTGATAGGATTAAAAGGTTAGAATGAAATTGAAAACCCTTAAAAAGTTGAAATTGCCATTGTCATTTGGCTCTAGAACGAAAAAGGTGCTCATTACAATCGAAATATGTCACCATTGAGGAAAGCCGGTTATCTTTTCATTGACGTTCACTTCGCGGCACTCTTGCATCATGAAGATTAGTCAGCTTCTATAGTTGCTACTCGATGTTTATCTACTTAGCTTTTTCAGTACCAACTTGGGCGGGAGTACCTGTCAAATAAGACCTTCACGAAGGATCAACCCCCTACGGACTAGGTGGGTGCAGGTTCCTAGTTGTGCCGGGAATTTGCCCTGCCCGGAAACCTATTTTATATTGATTGATTTAAAAAATTTAAAACATGGAATAGCGAAATCAATCTTATAAACCTTAATATTCATCTTAAAATCTATCTGATCATGTTAATTATATAGGTTCTCCTGCACATTCCTATCACTATTTTATCTTCACGATAAGTTATATAGTTATAATAGAAACAATATGTACTTTTAGGGAATTGAATTTGTACCACAATAATGAAAAAGTGAATGGAAAGTAGTGATCTGAGAGATTCAATTCAACCACCCACCAGCAACACCCGCTCCCTCCTTTTCTCCTAAAGGGGCTACACACCAACTCCATCTTCCAAAGTGAAAGTAAAGGAAAGCCTTTCTCCATTTTGATTAAACGGTCACAACCTTTTTCACTTCTCTCTCTCTCTCTCTCTCTCTTCTCTCTCGCCTCTTCATTCGTATGGCCGGAGAAATTATTAATGAAGTGGGGACAAAGAGAAGAGAAGAAGAAGAGGAGGAGGAGCGTGTCCAGACAAAAGAACCGAAATGAAATGGAAGCCGAAGAAGGAGGTACAAGAACTACTTTCAGTTTTGTCCCTATAAAGAAACCCTTCACCACCAGCTAAACAGCATATCAGAGATAGACAGAGCGAGAGGGCATATTGGAGAATTTTTCTATCTCCCTTCTTCTTTCTAGTTTTCTGCAGGCGCAAGGGAAGGGTCGTATCTCACTTAGACAGGCACCGAATCCGCCATTAAAGGCAAGGGCATCGATAATATGCTGCTCAGGAACTCCCTTTCCAACACCAGGAAGTTCTTCCAGAGAACCCTAAAGAGCTTCAAGTCCTTCATCTCCGGCGGCGATTACCAAAAGCTGCCGAAAGCACCGAACCCCTTCGTCAACCCTTATTCCAACGCCAGTGGAAGCACTGTGTACCCTCCTCCCTCCAAGGACTTGGACCAATTCTATGCCGACTTCACCGACCGATGGGACTCCAACAACGGCAACCATCATAAGGCAAAGAAGGGAGGCAAGGACAGGGCCGCCACGTTCATGGACACAGTTCAAGAAAAGGCGAACCATGAAGAGAATCCTCCTACGAAGATGTCCTTGTCCAAGCCAACGACTCCATCGAAGAATGATCACAGAGAGAGGAGAGAATTCCCAGGCAAGAAGATGGTGAGAAGCAGCTCTTCCTATGACAAGAGGAGAGAAGGCTCATCACGTTCCAAAAGTGTGAGGGAGGCGAGGAGTGGCTTGATTGCACAGAAGCTGAAGGAGCTGGAGAAGATGGACATGAGCAACATCGATCACGTGCTAGACATCGAAGAGGTCCTTCACTATTACTCACTCCTCACTTGCCCGGCATATGTCGAGATCGTTGACAAGTTCTTCACTGAGATGTACAGCGAGTTCTTCGGGGTGCTGACGCCGACAGCTCAGGTAGGCCAAGTCCGCAACAGATGATGCCTCTTAACTTTCACCTTTCGGTCCCATCAGAATACATGGCAAAGATGACGAAGAAAGGGGAAATGAACTGGGGTTGGTCATGTTGTTGCCATGGCTCTTTCACTTGAGGTTCACATATTCTCATCAACAGCTAGCCTCAATTCCTGGTCGAGAAATTGCATGTCCTCAAATTCTTTCTGGAGTCTTTTCTCCTGAATGTGGTTGTACATCGTAATTTTACTGATCTGTTCATATAGATTTGCCTCCATAGCGTGGGCGGTTTCTTTGGAGTCCGCCACTAGACAAGCGTTCTCTACGCACGCAATAAGATACGGGATTTTACTACGTAATTTGGTGAAAACCACATTGGAATAAATTGGAATGGATTGACCAAGTGATATAAAAGCTAGCTGCAACAATATTCAAATTGTTTCTCTTTGCAATGCCACCGATGTTACATATACGTGCGTCGTATACGCATTCATTCCTAGCGTATGTGTATGTAGATTTGAAAAGCGACCATACATCAATTAAATCGATCATAGAGAGTTAATCATGGGCGCGGCAGCCCTTCAAATCCTCAGAGCAAACGGGCAAGTCAAGCTTGGTGATCTACTTCCTTCTTGGCACGGCTCGCCCAGCCAGGGCCGCTGAGGTTCGATCATTTCTGTGAGGAATGCTTTATACCATTTTGACGGGTCAGGATAAGGATTTTCAGGATTATCACCTATCAATGAGAGAGAGTATGGGGTCCATCTACGACACTCTCGGAATGTCCTTAAGACTTTATTCTCCTAGACAAAAAGCACGGTTGCGAACTATACATATGACTAAAGCAATGGCATTATGCTTAGAATAGATTATTATATCCACATGGTTCACATATTCAAATGCATTTGGAACATTCAATCTATCGGTCCACCAAACTCATGATCCTTGTTCAAAAAGTTTTACACCTATTGTACAATGGTCAATTTAGTCATAAATTTTTTAATTTTGTCAATGAAGACTCAAATCTTTTGACAATTTGCTAATTAGTTATTTCGACCAATTAGTCAAATAATTCTAACATAGTTGCTGACCACTACATGGCACAACCAAGATTGATGTGAACTTTTTTTTTTTTTTTTGCAATTTTAAAAAAATATTTTTCTGAATATATATAATTTTTTTAATAAAAAAATTGTGAAAATTATCCACATCAACTTTGATCATGCGAAGTAGGCTAGCTAATCGCCACGTCGGTGATTTCCATCCAAGTTTAACCAGAAGGAGTATGTTGGCAAATCGTTAAAAGGTTGAAAATTAAATTGACCAAATTGAAAATTTTAAACCCAATTAGCCTTCATGCAATAGAAGAGAATTACCAAAAAGGCCTAAATCTATTGTAATCCTATCAATTTAGTCATAAACCTTTTTTTTTTTTTTTCCATTCAATCTTAAATCTTTTTTTTGTCAATTCAGCCTTAAACCTTTTTCATTTGTGGCAATTTAGTCCATCCGGCATATTTTGGCTAGCAAGCGTTGACATGGACTTTTTTTAAACAATATTTCAATAATTTTAAAATTCTTTTAAATTTTTTTCTTTTTTCTTTTCTTTTCTTTAGTTTTTCTCCTCTTTACTCAAGGCTGGTTGTCAGTTGACTATCATCAGCTACAGGCGACGGTGTCACGGCTCTTGCTTAGCTAGATCTTATGAGGGCATCATGATCCTCACTCAGAGCTAACAAGTGCCGCAACACGCTCGCCCAGTGTCAGCAAGGGTGTCCTAGCCCCAAATGGAGGGGAAAAAATTAAAGAAAAGATTTTTTTTTTAATTAAATATTTAAAATATTATTAAAAAAGTCCACGTCAATGTTGGTTGGCCATTATTATGCTTAACGTCATTATCGTCATAAGACCATATGTTGTATATATATAAATATCTTTGATGTATTTGCTAATAATATTTGTTGCAAATGACTTTTATATTTTCCATTGTGTTTGGTTATATACATTTTATTTTGGAGGAAAAGAAAAGGAAGCAATATAACGGGTTGGTCAAATTTTAATTGACCGAATGGGTTGTGAAATTGAAATAATGCCATCGTTGTATTTGGTGCAAGGAACAATATTTTTTTCCCCAAAAGGTACAATTCTTAGAAACAATTTTGGTCCAAAAGGTATGATGCATCGAAGAGATTCTCCCTTTGACTTTTTGGGGAAATTCAATACTTGAAGTTATCCCAAATTTTAACGCACCCATTCACTTTGTTAAATGTCTGAATGGAAAAGGCTTAAAAAATACAATGGCAAATCCAAATATGTGAACTTTCTTCTTCTCCTCCACCAAATCATTATCTCTTGAATTTATGCATTTGAGTTCGTGGTTGAATAACATAAGTTCAAGAGATATATGATATGGTGGAGGAGAAGAAGAAAGTTGCAATACTTGAAGTTATCCAAAATTAACACACCCATTTACTTTGTTAGGTGTTTAAATAGATAAAAAAGGAAGGCTGAAAAAATACAGTGGCAAATCCATATATGTGAACTTTCTTCTTCTCCTCCACCATATCATATATCTCTTGAACTTATGGGTTTGAGTTCGTGGTTGAAGAGCACTTTGAAGAGCATTGATTTTGCGTTCTCATTAGAGACACCGTATTATTGAGCCAATACATCTATCGAAACCATTTGCTCGTACCGGAAAAATAACTACCTTGAAGAAAGCTTTTTAAAAGTGCCTTGCCTCAATCTATATTTCTCTGCTTCCTTTTTTCTTCTTGATTTTCTCCATTTTCTAATTTAGTTTTATGTGCATTTTTTAATTTGTAGACTTGTTCTACAACACTATATATAATATGTACACAGATTTCTCGCTGCTGGCTCCAAAACTCTTGCCTGGGCCCAACAATATAGATAACGGGCCTAATGCCCGTCCGAACTTGTGAACAACATCTGAGGACTCAAGTAGTGAGATTACTTATGTGAGGCCTATTGCACAAAGAGCCCATTTCTCTTCTTTTATTTTATTTTTTTTGAGGAAAAATTTAAGCTTCATTTCTCTTCTTTTTCATTTTCCTTTTTTGGGGTCAGGACACTTATAAGTGAATTCTCCTTGTTCCCTTTGTATTCGGCTTAAATAAAAAAGACTGTTGGAAGGTTGGAACTTTCCGCACATCATGTCCTTATTCGAATCATGCTGCTAACAGTCCATTTTGATGGGTGATTTGATCCATTATAAGACCTTCTAAGCCCGTAGTACGGCTTGTTCTTGGCATGGGGTAGCCTCCCATCCTCCTAAACTTATTCATACCGAAAAGAAAATAAAAGAAAAAGATTGCCTCCTTTTTAAGTTTGTAATAGGTATTGTTAGATTTGCATGATGGTACGTCAAGGAACAAACAGTTAAGTCTCTTAGAAATCGAAGTATCAGTGTGATCACTTAAATCCTTCTATTTCATAATCGATGATGGCAATCTCCTGAAAAAATGGGGGTTCTTCGCAAACTTATTAGGGAAAAACACTATCTGATATCAGCATGATCACGACAACATTCTCTTTTCTTCATATATAAATGATCATGTTCTTAGGCTCATCAATGAAGTATCTGAAATGCAACTAATGGCATAATTGATCATGCTTGCCGATGTGGTCTTTGTGCATAGCCATAAAGATTGTTTACATTTATAAAAATTAGGGTTAATATCCTGAAAAATCCCAAATTGGTATACATGTGACAAATTTATCAAAAATTAATTTTTTTACCATAAAAAATCCTAAACTGGTACACATTTGACAAATTTACCACAAACTGGTACACTTAAAACAAATTGATCATATATTAGTTTCCGTTAATTTTACTGTCAAATTATTAAGTTGAATGATACGTGACAGTTGATCGGTGTATTAGTTTGGGATTTTACTCTCCATTTGTCACAATTATACAATTTTTGTGATTTTTTGTGGTATTAATTCAATTTAACAGAGTATATATTTATCACAAATGTATCAATTTGGGGTTTTTTGCGAGCAAATAAATTAGTTTGGGATAAATTTGTCACAAGTGTACCAGTTTAGAGTTTTTTATGGTCAAATTAGGGTAAATTTGTCACAAGTGTATCAATTTGGGGTTTTTATGGTTAAAAAATAGTCTGTGGTAAATTTATCACACGTATACTAATTTTGGATTTTTCAAGTTATTAACCCAATAAATTAAGCAATTTTATGTTCTAAAAACAAAATTTGAAATTTTACACAAATTTCAAAAAAATTATTAAAAAATAATATGTTAATTCAGTATCAATATTTGTGTCTTGCAAAACTTTCGGGAGCTTTAGATTTAAAAAAAAAAGAAGTCAAAGTACACGAGCCCCGTGATTCATATTAAACAAGAAGTAAAAAGCAATAAGTAGAATTCAATTTAAACAGACCAGTAAATTTTGCAATCACTGGCATGGCCTAAATTATTTTTCTAAATCACTTCATATTTGTGATTCTCCGCGTATATAAAATATTTGCTTTTCACTTTTGAGAAGGTGTAAGTGTGAACTAGGCTATCAATGCCTTGTGATAGGATGAATATGTTAATCTATTGGGTTGATCATGACAAGTTTTTGGACTCAAGGAAGCATTTGTTTCATTAAAAATTTCATGATAAAAGAAATTATTTTTCATGAATATCATATTTTTAGGAAAATGGTTATTTTTCACTTATTTGATGGTTTAGAGAAAGTGATTTTGTTCTTGCCAAAAAAGAATGTTGTTTTCTCCTAATTTAAATTTGTTATTTTGAGTCAATGTAAAATGTTTTATGTAGATCAATAAGTTTCCCGTTATCCAAATACCGGAAAGTCGGAAAATAAATTTTTGGAAACAGTTTTTTCAAACAAATAGATCCTAGGATTCATACTTGAAGATTCGACTTCTCTCAGCCCATGTTCTCGAGAAAGTCCCTCAAGTCAAATCCAAAGAGGCTTCATCACCAACACAACACGACTCGACGACACGCGGAACAAATCCTGTTAAAGGTGAAGGGGATGATGGCCTAGCCGAGTTAGAGAAAGAGAACTTGATTTTATCCAATCAATGTGGATGTAGTGAGCCCAAATGGGAGGAGATTTCGTAGCTGACGGATCCTAGAGTATGGAAAATATTGCCTATTGGGGCATCTTTTCTCGAAATGGATCGCTAGGATGATGATAAAACCCATTTGAGATTAACGAGGAATCTTGGAAAGGCCTCAAAGTCTTCTTCCCCAAATGGACTTAACTGCGACGTTTTCAAAGCATATATCCCGAGAGAAGATGCCCTCGATATTCCTTTGAAATTCCAGCAGCTAAACGACAATTTCCACCCTTGAAGTCACCGAAATCTTCTGTGCGATCCAGGTCTTTGTCCATCAATCATAGGATGCTTTCCCAAAAATTTCAGTGCTGATCCTCTGTGTCTACGCTCTGAGATGGTTGAATTCCGACTAATGATTGAGCCGGAGAGTATGATACGTGATGGCCTTTTGTTGTGGACTTCCGCGTAGCAAGCTTATCTACTTTGAAATAAGTGAGTACCAATAAGGAGTGATGTAATTATTTTGCCATCCCATCTATTTCTGATCTACTTTGAAATAAGTGAGTACTAATAGGGAGTTATGTAATTATTTCGCCATCACATCTATTTCTAATAAGAGGCATTTTTTGAATCAATCAATTTTCTAATTGATTGGTCACAGACGTGGACATCATTCATACATTTTTTTTTTTTTTGGTAAAGACATCATTCATACTATATTTCATTTACACAAAGTTCCAAACTATATCGTTTTTAAGTACTTGATCCCTTTTTTACCCTCACTTTAATCGGAACATATAAGGAATACCCCCCAATGAAATGATTTCTGTGTTTTGTTGTGCACTCAGTAGGGAGGTCTTTCTTTTTGTCAGATTCCAGCCTTTGGTTCGTGGACCAATAAAGATATAAAACCACTATGCTCTATAAGCTGCATCTCAGATCACATCGCCTCTCTTTTTCGCTCAATAGTACCAAGATTCCTGCAGTCTCCAAGAGCTAGATCGGATGTTGCTGCACGAGAGGAGAGAAAGAAAAGGAGAAGAGTATCGTCCCCGAGATCTTTCGGACTTCTATGAGAGACTCCCCAACACGTGGAGGGAAAGATATTCATATGATTGATGAAAGACGAGTCGCCCAAGTGGGTGGTCCATAGGTTGAAAACGAAAAGTCATGGAGGGTACGGTATGAGGCCGCACTAAAGACCCCCGGTTGATAGATTGGTCCTTGAATCACCTAATTCACTCTATACCGTCCGGTGACATTACCGACCACATTAGTACTATGTCGGTACACAGCAGCTTCCGCTTGCGTGATGGATTATACAACGGCTTCTAATGGCTAATATATTGGCGGTCCGAGGATCGATGTAACTTTTTTTTCTTCCTTGGGGTTCATGCGGAATGCTTTGCAAGATCCGAATCAAAGTGTAAGGTGAATCTTCTGAACGGGCGATGCGCTCTCTCTCTCTCTCTCCCACCCTCTTTAAGGAGTAGTCATCTTCATGACTGGAGAAGAATCTCGCGCCTGCATGAGTTGCCCTTGTCAATACCACGTAATAAAGTCGCACTTCCTCTTTGTACTTACCCCCTTCGTCGTTTTCCCATTGTGGCAACGATTAGATAACTCTTGGTTGAATTACCGAATGCTTCCCTAATTTCGCTCAAAGATAAACGGAAGTGGTTTCACACGTAATTACTAATTATGTGATTAGCCCTGCCGTCAAAAGGATGACAAAGTTGGCTTCTGTCTAAATGTAGAAATTTAATGGATTGTGATTAGCCGGTGGATGCAAGATAACTTATCCCTTGAAATATGCAAGACACATTACCAATATGTGCTAAATATGACTCAACTCATTAAGTGACATGAATGACTCCTTAGGTTTATCCGAGGGGGACTCGCCGTGATTAAAACATGAAATATACTTCATCTGTACCACCAAGCACTTGATCATTTAGACAACCTCTTGGGAGTTTAGTGAGCGTGTGAAGAGTGCATAAATTATTAGTAAATGACTTACAACTTACATCTATTATATTTATTAGTACTCCCCTTGGCATTTGATCCCGCACATTGAAAAGTACCATGGAAACATTGCCACATTAATAAGATACCCTTGAAAAATATAGGAGTAACAAGCGGGATAAATTTAAGAGGTGTGTTGTGCCACATTGATTTGATAAACGATTTTGTGGAGATATACTTGTGAGGGTATTAAGTGTTAGGGTACACGTATGAATGAGTTATGTTAGAGAAATCCTATATTGGAAAATTAATGTGGTGTAAAATAGTTAACATATCATAGTTGACCCATAATTTATTGGCTTAAGCTTATGAGTGAAGGTGGGTCCAAGTGGACATATTGACGGACTGGGATTTGGGCTCCTTCTTGGCCATACATTGGAAGAAGGTATCCGGCTTCTACTACGCACTCCTAACAAAATGGTATTAGAGCTGATGGTTACAACTTCTGGGTAGGTGAGTGTTGTGGTGTGGAAACGGAGGCCCATAAGTTGATGCATAATGATACCTCAATTAAAGGGGAGCGGGCCTAACACTATAACTCCTTGGTAAGCTTTTAAGTGAATATGGGTTCAATTGGACATATTGATGGGCATGAATTTGGACTCCCTCTCTGCGATCTCCTCGGAAAAAGGCACTAGATTTCTAGCTCGTGCTCCTAACATTAAGCATAAGAAAGACATGTTAGTGTAAGGTCAAACAATTGATATATTCAAGTTGGAACATAACTCATCATTTAAGCTTTTGAGAAGAAGATAGGGGTCCATTGGATGAGTTTTTTTTTTTTTTTTTTTTTGCCTTTTTTATCGAACCACTAGATGAGTTAATGAGTTAAGAATTAAGCTTCTTTTTTATAATCTCACCCTAGGAAGGTATTGGACTTCCACTCCATATTCCAATAGATTTGAACTCTTATACCAGTCAGGCTACTACTTCTCATAAAACCTGAATTTAAAACAAAATGAATCCCATTATTTATCTAGATATTTTAAGATGTAATATATTATAGCTAAAGTTAAGGAAATATTTGGTTATCTCTCTGGTTGCTACCTAAAATAAACTCTCATTTTGATCTAAGCACATGTGCTCGATCTAGTTAAAGACAAATCATCCATGATGAGAACAACGACTCCACATGGAACTTCCTCAAGTTTTGGCATTAATAAACGAGACCAACTAAGAATCAAATATGAGACCTTACCCTTTATTTAGGCTTAAAATCCAAAATGCTTTACCCAGTAAACTTAACTCCATGGAATTAGATATAATCATAATGATTGCGTGTCAGATATGAATATGTAGGGCGACATCAGCTCCAAAAGATCATGATGATGGTGATATAAGACCAAATCTCTCGCATGGTTTCTATTAAATGGTGATTGTTACTTCGATGGTTGGTCAGTCTTCAAGTCCACCTACTTGATAGATGGGTCCAAACGTGATTAATAGAAATGCCAATTCATGCTAAGACCACTATCCTTTACTACAGTCGGTGGAAAATATCCCATAGTCGATCTTGCATTTATTAACCTCAATAAACATGTTTGCTTTCTTAATAAGTAGTTTCTTCATAATAAATAGATTCTATCTAAAATTGAGGGGGAAATTATCAAAAAAAATTTAAACTTATTGCACTTGTCCCGATTCAGTCCTAAATCTTTGACAATTTGTCAATTTAGTCATTCTGGTCAATTTTGACTAGAAAATACTAACGAGACGATCCGGTCAATGCCAACTGTACTATGTGACAAGGCCGGCATGGACGTAGACAAATTTTTGTCTTTTTTTTTTTTTTTTTTTTTAATTTCTGAATTTTTTAAATTAGTTTTCCTTTTCTTTTTTTCTTTTTTCTTTTACATTTTTTTTCCAACTCTTGGCCGGCAAGGGTGTCAAACCTCACCTTGATCCAAGCCAGGGTTGTGACCCTCACTTAAACCAAGTGAGGGTCACAAGTCCTCACCTATGGCTAGCGAGGGTTGGCCAACAACCTTCAAACCCTTGTCGGCTAAGAGTTGAAAAAGAGAAATGGAAAGAAAAAAGAAAAAGGAATATATATATATATATTCAGAAAAAAGTTTTAAAAATGAAAAAAATTATCCACGTTATACCGACAATGTCACGTAAGACAGTCGACACTGATTAAATCGCAATATTAGTATTTTCTGACCCAAATTGATCCTAATGTATTAATTGGCAAATCGTCAAAAGATTTCAGAGTAAATTAACATAATTGAATAATTTAGGATTGAAAATTGTCAAATTGGCACAATTAAAAGATTTAGGATTGAATTGGCACAATTGTAAAGTTTAGGATTGAATTGACACAATTGTAAAATTTGGGACTAATTTGACACAAATGCAATGAATTTATGATTTTTTTTTTTTTTGGTAATTTTCTCTATAATTGAGTGCGTATACTTCATGATTCCGGTGATCTTGCGCAGGGAAAAGAAACCCTAAAGCCATGTCGTGTCATTGACTTGCCGAAATTTAACAAAAATAATATATACGAAAAAACTAAATTAACAAATCGTCAAAAGGTTTAGGATCAAATGGACACAATTGAAAGATTTACAATTGAATTGATACAATTAAAAAGTTTGTGACAGAATTGGCACGCATGCTATAAATTAAGAATTTTTTTGGTAATTTTCTCTAAAATTGAGATTATATGGCAATCCTAAGCAGGGGAAAGAAAACCCTAAAGCCATATCATGTCACTGACTTGCCGACATTCAACAAAAAGAATATGCAAAGAGAATATAGAGAGTTCACATCGTCCATCTCGACGTCAAGCTCATGAGGCGACGCATTTAATGTGCAGTAGCAGGGAATGGTCCAGCGCGGAAATTATAGAAAACCCCCAAGATTGGTATGACTAACCGTATAACCCTAATAAATTCCCCTGTTGGACCACATTGAATAAAAACACCTCGTGTAAACCCATCAACATATCGGGATGGGACCAAAGGGGAGCTGGGGACGAGCATGAAGGCCATATGCGCACTCGCCTTAAGCCCTCCAGGCCAATGCAGAGCCAGGGTTTCGACATGCAATGGCGCCAAGGACGGTCACGTGCCTCTGGACCATGCAGCACACATCTTTTGTAGGGCTAAGAGAGAGAGAGAGAGAGAGAGAGAGAGAGCGAAGGGGGTTGCTTTCTATATCAGGGGACAGCTATGGCGTTTTCAAGCGTTTTTCGACGAAATATACACTTGGCTTATAGAACAGATGAACCAACAACTCTTACCTCAATCGCTCGTTGGGCATTTCGGTGACTGCAATTGGTGGAGGCGGCACCCACTATGAAAGACACAGCTTGTTTTAAGCTCGAGCTCGCTTTCTTGAGTCCAGATGATGTTTCAAGACTTCAGAAAAAGAGTCCAGACTGAGTAGTTTCCTAAATCGCATGTATGATCCATCTGCTATTCATGAGCTATCACTTGAGACTTTCGGATCCGCCCAGTAGTAAGCATGCCAAAACAACAAAACCCACGAAATCGTAACATGACAACATTTAAATAGGGTGATAACTTGAGATCATCTACATAGGCTGTCCTACCTTTCGATGACAAATTCTGGACTGTATGAAATTATGTACTTATTTTTGCTCTAAAAGCACATCAATTAGTGCAGTTCACAGTATCTTGAGTCATCTGATTGATGGTTTTTCGTCGCATCTTGAAGTCTCATCTAGCGAGCCTAGAAGGAAAAAAAAAAAAAAAAAAAAAAAATCGATTGAAAAGTGAGGAAGAAATTAGTGTTAGACGGTAGTAGCTGATGAAGCCGTGGACCCAAAAGATATCTTATGGGGCAGGCAATAATTAGTAGGACCCATTTTTTGGTCCTAAAATAATGGGATTTTCCAAGAAGAAGCTCTTTGACGTTGATGGTCTCAATCTCTCTCTCCCCTTCCTAGGCTTGAGTTGCTTTCATCTCATCTCGAGCCAATCCAATGATTAGCCATACTTGACTTTGGTAGGGATATAACTCCCAACGACAAACCTCTCTCAGCTCACTCTCAGCTCTCCTCAGTTTAGCAATTAGCCAAACCAATGCAATAATGGACCGTCCACTCATTTTGATCTACTTCACTAGTCAACCATTTCAGTCAACAAAAATGGAAATGATTTGTGAAAGGTGTGTATATCAACTCATTCTAAAGATTTAAACAGTGATATGGAGAAGGACATGATATTTATTTTTCTTTTAAATGTCAACAATATTTCAAAGAAGGTGCCAACTATTTGCGGCGCTGTATCATCAATTAGGACCCCTCTCTATCATTTTTGAATGCACGCTTGTTGACAACAGTATCTATGAAAACAACCGATTTCCTTGTTGATATGCCTTCTTATAAAAAGAGGATGTCCTTTAGCTTTTGTGAAAGGTTGTATGCATTTGTTATAAAGTTTTTTTTATGTGTATCCCCTCCTAAACAGTTAATATATAAGGTATATTGCCTGTGTAAAACAATATTTGTCCAAAAAGCAATGACATTGAAACTTTCACTTATTAGTGACTTGAATTTATTTACAATTATTAAAAACTATCTACGCATTATCAGCCAAAATCCTATTTCTAAGATGATTATTTCTACTGCCAATGTTTAGAATAATAATCCATGTAATCTTCTCTTTTAAGGGAGTTATATTTGCTACTTGAATGGCTTTGATAATTCATCAACCTCGCTTTCTTAGTTCCTTCCGACTTTCACCATATAACAAATAACTTCTACATGACGTTGAGGTATTCTCTCTAATAAGGACCTTGTTCCCATGTATCCATAGAGAACTAATTGAGTTAATTAAAGTAGGGACAAAAAAAAAAAAAAAAAAAACACTACATCAAGACATTTTGAAAATTAGAAAAGTGCACGATTTGAAAAGATTAAGTATTTCAGGTGTTATATTACAATATCTTAAGTCATTGGTCGCATAATATAAAGATGACTGGTGCATAAAAAACTGCAAAAAAAAAAAAAAAAAAAATCTTAATTGATTGCCGAGCAAGTGTCACTAAGATACTAGTTAAGAAGATCATTACGACAAAATGTTGTTACGAAATTCTTTTAATTTTTGTTTTAATGGTCGGCAAATTCTTGGCATGAGAGTTTGCATTCATATTTCAAAGTCTCCCTTTGGTGCACAAGTGCACCGTCACCATCAATCCAATTTGTGGTGACCTGCTTTTGAAAACCTACTTCTTATTTATTTTTATTTTAAAAAAAAAAAATCTTCGGGTTTATATCCAAATGAGTCCTGCAGGGACTAAATAAAAACAAAAGAAGATCTTAAATTTCAAATCAACATGACGTACGTCCCGAAAAATTTAAATGATTGAAAATTCTATCCTTTCTTCATACTTCTGACAAAATCCTACTTGAAGTTACGTACATTAATATGTACAAAATCGAATATACTTTCATAGCTAAGGGTAGGCTCATTATTTTTCAATTTGCCATTTAGTATCACATGGTATAATAGAAGATGAGGCGTGAATAACATGAAGGTTTTTAAGACCATCAAAAATTGAAATAATTGAAAGCAAAAATAGAGAGAGATTAGACCAATAAAAGAAAACAAAAAAAAAAAAAAAAAAAGTAAGTGAGGGGAAAAAAAAAGATGATGAGGGTGAGCATCCGAAAGGTAGCTGTTAATTGTATTTGAATTTTTGTGTGTCCACCTAATTTGCGTACCGATGTGATGATTTTTATGATGATCTGATATGCATTGAAAAATTTTGTGATGATAGTTTTAATAGTTTTCTTAGGATTTAGTTTGTAATGTTTGTATTTGGATTTAGGGTTTTGAGTGACTTTTCTCTTTCATTGTACTTTGAGTTTAAGTGGCGAATGTCTTCTCCTCCTTTGCCTGTGAACGTTGGCCAACAACCAAATTCCCCTCTATTGGCTAGATTTGGATCCCCTAAATGTGAACTTCCGTGGTTGGTGTGTTTGATTTGGATGTAAGGAAATTTTCAACTCGAGAACTGAAAGTTGGCTGTTCGAACCCCACCAAATACATGCGGACAATTCTGGATCAAGGCCACCTATGCAGACTACAACCCTTGAAGTTAAGCGGTTCATATGACTTGCAGAGTGATTTATTGATCTCCAGAAACTTGGCCCTCCATGCTCGTACCTTGCGTTATGAAACACCTGTTAAATCTGAAGCACTCGGAATTAGAGATTCTCTTTTATCAGTAGAATGTAAAAAGTGAAATGATATGAAAGATGAATGACATTCCTTTACTTATACGTAAGTCTAGTGCTGAAAATTATCTGAGGGCCACGTACTCCTTCGGGACAGTTGCCCGACTCCTAATCGTTTTTCCTCGCCTTCCGAATGACGCTTTCACGTTCGGTTCCATCAGAAGATGATATACGGATGGTCCCTGAGGGTATGACCAATGATCTCTAATTCATATAAAATACGCAAAATGTTCTAGGTGGGACAAAAAGCACCAATCATAAGAAGTCTAAGCCTCGCACACGTGGCATGAAGAAGCTTCCAGATCGTATTTCATACGCTGTACACATGTGCTTATACGTATAACATAAGTATACTGATCATTATATTTATGTTTATGGCGGAAGCCCGACCTGATAGAAGTCCGGCTGGTATTTTAGATGTCGTCGAAGTCCATGGTGGAGCTTGTTCTTGGATTAAAAAGGTAAAAAAATTACGAAAACCAAGGTTTCCAAGTTTGAATCAGCAAGCCGCACATGAACATATAAAAATGAAATCTTTCTTTGTGTGGGTGGGTTCTCGGTTCGACCAAAATAAAGTGGCTTCTCTTCATATTTTACACACAGTTTCCATTAGAGTGTTCAGTATCTCTCTTGAAATTCTATTGAAGATATCACTATTAGAGATTATGAATAAACATAATTGAGAATCTTTTGAGTGTAATTTAGGGTTTGAAAACACACAAACTATTGAGTGATTGTAAGCTCTATAGTTCTCCAGATTCATGGTAATCTTCTTGGCAGCTGATTCTCTTGGTGAATGAGGCATCGGCACCGAATCGAATCACGTAAATCTATGGTGTCCATATATTTCTTTTTTATTGCTCTGTAATTTCATTCTCTCGCATTTGATATTTCAAACATGTAGAAATAGTTCCAGGCACTAGAATTGATGCGCACATGTTGATGACAAAGACCCATATTATGCAAAATAAGATCATCTATATAAATGGACATTGCTGTACATACATTGCTCTCAAATGCACTGTGGAAGAGAAAAGTACTTAAGCAAGAATGACCATCTAATTCAACTTCTACAGAAATTTCTAGCACTAACACCCAAGCTTTCATTACCATCTGTGATGAGTATATCTAACTAAACAAAGGACAGTAAACTTACAACAATTTACACATATACAAATTTCAGAAATCTAATCTCCTTCACTTCTTTTTTTTCCCCCGAAATGCTCTTCGGTTCACCTATCCGGCCACCAAAGAAAATGACCTTCATGTCACTAACTTAATCAATTCTTGTAAAATTCTCTCACTCACTCTCTCTCCCTTTTCTAGTCTTTTTCTTTTCCCACTTAAATCAGCAACATGTCGCTGCTTCCGATCCTAATTGATGAAATCAAGGATCTATAATTCCAACTGTTTAGGGATGTAGAGGTGTTGCATGAGACAAAGCCCTGAAATGCATGCCTTCAACATCTAAACGCCACAGTTGCCCAATGTCTTGAGAAATGCTTCTCGCATCCATGGAAGCACCGAGGAGGCCGCGTTTGGTGAATCCCACGGAGTACAGCCCGTTCTTGCCTTTCCATCCATTTGGGAATGGCCTCTTTGGGAACCCATCTTCCTCAGAGAACATGTCTCCCTCCTAATTATGAGAAAAAAAAGAAAAAAGAAAAAGGAATTGCTCTTTCAATGGTCTTTTGTCATTCTGGTAGGAAAAAAATAGTTAATTTCTAGATTTTGATTTTCGATTGATGGATAGAAAGAAGAGGAAAGAGAGAGAAAGAGCATGTACCGACCTTCAACCACGAGGGCACATTACTTCTATACCCTGTCGCGAGGATAATAGCATCGAAGGTCTCTGATTTCCCATCAACAAACTCCACGGCATGGCGTCGTATTCTCTTTATTCCACGGAAAACCTACACAATTGCAACCCGCACCAGATCAATAATCTTTTCGCGTCTCTCATCAAAAGTAGAATTGATATTGCAAATGAATGCTAATTGGAGATACTAATTAGGACTTTGAGGATAACAATTGGATTTGCTTATCACATCGATGATAGAGATCGAAAGAAGGAAGTAGGGAACCCGACCTTGATATGTCCACTTTTGATTTTTGCAAGCGTGCCCACGTCCAACACCGGCGTCTTGCCAGACATGCTCTTGAGCTGGAGAGGGCCGACCTTCGGGCGATTAAGGCCGTAGCTAGTGGTGTTGCCGAGGATAAAATACGACATCAATAGTAGAAACCAATCCACTAGGCTGATGGGGAGCCACTTGAGCAACCACATGGACAAGCCAAAAGTCGATGTTCCGAGCATCTCTTGAGGTAAGACGTGCACCTGCAAACACTCCAGAAAGAAAAAGTCGCTTAAAAAGCATAAAAAACCAATGGTCCAAAAAGATGAGATCACATATATATTATGATGAGCTTGTAAAAGATCCAGGGCACGACGCTCGCATATTACATTTATTCACCCCTAACTTTACTGCAACCTCTGAAAGCTGAACCCTTTTTTTTCCTGGCCATGCGGTCCATCTTGCGCATGCAAAGCAAACTTCAAGAAAGTCTGTATTTAACACACTTTTTTAATGGAAGATCATACCACACTAAATAACAGTTTGATTGTTTGTCAGTGATTAAAAGAATACTACTTTGAAAACCCAATATAGCTGAAAGAAGGCACTTCGTAATCAGTTTCTTTTTATGCTTATGGATTGCGGGGTCAAACAGCAATGGCTGAAGTGATGCCTCTTTTACAGCGGTGACAATGAACTTCGTTTCTTATCGAATTGTTTACCCTAGTCATTGGGGAGTAAACACAAGCTTTACTAAAGAAAGAGAGAGTTCTTGTTTTGAACTTGAAGAAGTTATGTGATGCAAATAATTGGTTGGAATAAAATTTGGTAGAAATGATGCAAATCCAAAATACCCAGAAAAGGGAAAACTCTTTTTCTCATTGTATATATTAAGGGTATACAAATTTGCTAGGTTTTCACAGGAACAGAGAGCCCGATTAGTGCTTACCGAATCTCTAACAGCAAGAGATGGACAGGCATTGAAATTGCAAAGATCCAAGCTCACTTCCATGCCCGAATTCCCGCATCCAATCACCAATACTCTCTTCCCACAAAAAATCTCACCACTCTTGTAAGAGCTTGTGTGCAGAATCTGCCCTCCAAAGTCGCTCATCCCTTCAAATTGTGGGACAAGCTCCTCGGCATTCTCCCCGGTCGCCACAATCAGCCACCGGCTCAAGTATTCGGTCTCTTCCCCCTTATGACCCGAGCTCTTGACTCGCCAGCACCGTGAACTTTGATCAAACTCCGCACTCGTGACTGTTTGATTGAAAACCGGCCTCAGGTCGAAGCGTTTGGTGTACAAATACAAGTAGGCAAGGAATTGTTGCTTTGTCGGGTAGGTTGGGAAGTCTTTGGGGAATGGCATATGGGGAAGCTCGCAGAATTGCTTCGGGAGGTGAAGGCGAAGGCGGTCATAGGTCTTGTGTTCCCACAAAGATCCTATGCAATTAGTCCTTTCGAGGATCAAGCTCCGCACACCTCGTTCTTTTAGGCAAGCAGCAGTGGCGAGCCCCGACGGGCCAGCGCCAACTATCAAAGGCCCATTTAGCCATTCGCAGGTTGCAGGTTTCTTCATGTTAGCTACAAGAGGATCTTGAACTCGCTTAACTTCCATTTCTCTAAGATAGTCCATTAACATGTGCTCTGAGAGGTCAAAGGGAGTACATAGAAGAGATTGCTATGCTTCAACAATGATTGGAGGGAGCGTGATGTGGAAAACTAAGGCACGCTTTACACTGGCAGTGAGATTTCGAGAAGATAATTTCTTTGTCGCCTAAGAAAATCGAGGCATGTTATGGGGCATTTTTCTTGGAATTCTGGGGTTGGATTGACTGAAAAGGGCTGGTGAGTCTTATCCTCTCCTCTAAATTCAAACGAAAGGTGTGCGCCCTATGTTTTGTGCTCCCTAGGAGAAGAAAAGAGAGAACGATGTAAGATAGACCTAAGAAGCGTAGAATGAGAGAGAGAGAGAGAGAGAGGCAGAAAGGTGTAATCGAGGATGAAGAGAACAGGGTTTCGAATATATATACGAGTTTGGTGAGTGTCAAGTGATTATATAATTAGTGGGGCAACTCCATTGAAGCAATTAACTTCCATGAACCACCAACAACCACCATCGTCTTGAACTCGGCGACACCACAGGGCAAAACGCACAACAATGTACCTAAGAGACTCAGAAAGAACATTCTTTGGCCAAAATAAAGTAAATTAAAAAATTAGGACGAGCATACACTTTTCTTTTCTTTTCTTTTTCTTTTTCTTCTTTGCTTTTTTTCTTTTTTTTTACAGTGACTGGAATATAGCTAATGCCAGAATCTTATTATTGGTGAAAGGAAACTACTTACAAAAACGGATGGCAAAGATGAAATTGAAAGGTCAACCATTTAATGTTCGAGATGCGGACGTTTTTTTTATTAGGGTTTTCTTGAGAGATCTCGAATTGGAAGACGATGGTCCACTAGTTCTTTGGTTTCCAGCAAGGAGAGAGAATCCATTGAAGAGAAGAAGCGAAGCCTCGCGTGATCCCCCAAAGACGGTTCCACAGTTGCAAACCGTTCGATTTAAAGGCTTTCTCTAGAGCAGCCATCATGTGATTTTTAACCACGTAGCCCCTGTTCCTTCGAATTTTGAAGGTCACAAGGACTCGCCAAATTATTACCAACAAAGATATAACGCCATGGAAAGGGAAATTGTTTCAAAGATTAGTAATTAAGAACGTGTGGGAGGAAGGATTTGCTTATGAATTTGATTACTTAGACAATAATATAAATCGATCATGTTCTGAAAAGGAGTTGGTGCTCACACATGAAGTGGAACATAAAAAGTAATTAAATTAAAAACTCGAAGATGTGTTTAGGAGAGCGAAGTCCCCAATCGGGTAATCTATGAGGGTTGGAGAGGTTAACTCATTTAACTTGACCCATATAATTCGTTATATATATATTGGTGAATATATAATTCGTTATATTAACCGCTTCTTAGGTCAAATTTTCAATACGGGACTCATTCCGAAGAATCCAAGGACATAAATTCAGTCCTATAAAAAGTATGTAGGCTCTTTGAAAAGCTTCGAGTTACTTTTAAAACTATTTATAGTAAGTGGATTAAGTTTACCGCAATACTCCATCTTGACGTTAGCAATCGACGTTATAGTTATCTAACCAATGTCTCCAATGCAAATGCATTGTTTACTAACTTTAATGAGTGCAACGGTACGTCGAAACTTTTGTGACGTCAAGTTTTAACTTTGATGAAGAGGTTAGTTGATGTATACATATGATTTCTCCATAAACTAGCAATAAACTTCCCTATGCACGCATGCCATTTCTTTATTTTGGCAGAACTTTCCAAGCAATTTAACTTTTCCTAAGACTTGAAAATCGGAGAAATTGTCCAATTAGTCCTAAATCTATCATACGAATACCAATTTAATCTTAAACTTCCAAATTTTACCAATTTTGCCATAAATATTTGTATGAAATTTCAATATAATTTTTCTAACCAATTTTTAGCATAAGTCATTGACGTGGTGGCATGCCACATAAACCGGCCGAGGATGATTGAACTATCATGTCAGTGACTTCTAGTGAAATTCGACAAGAAAGACTACATTGGAATTTCGTACAAATATTTAGGACTATAATGGTAAAATCAAAAAATTTAAGACTAAATTGACATTCATACAATAAATTTAGGATTAGGTTGGGTGATATTCCCAAAATGGAGGTGTAGCCGTCTCGTTTTTCTTGTGAAAAATTTATAAAAAGTCGTACGTGACTTGTGTTATCTAACTCAAATCTCAAGCATCTATGAAAAATCATTGATCAACATCAAAGAAGCCTTGAAGTGAACTTCATTTCATCTTCGATGTACTTTTTTTGGACACTTAATCCAATGAATCGGGAGGATCACTGTGAATAGTTTCATCGCATGCATGTGAAAGATAAGATGCGATGCCACCAAGCATGTATGTGCATACACTTGGCTAAACCTTATGAAAGAGACGAACGCGCGCAGATATAATTCCCTTTTCACCGAATTGTTCAATATGGTCGTATCATATTGTGTTCCATCCCAAGATCCTTTTAGAATGGGGTAACTTGCGATTTCTCACGGCATTCCGATTCCCGAGATTCCAATCCCATGTGATCCGGATCCTCCCAAATTAGGTTGGCAATATGAGTGGGGCGAAAAATTGAAAACCGAAGGATCTTAAATTTAGGCCACGAATACCCTGTTTTCTTCCATCCGCAGTGCCACTTTTTACTTCCCCCGGAGGCAGAGAAACAAACAAGTACTCCTCCACCAACTTCGGAGAACATGCCCCCCTTTCGAGTTCTTTCTTGTTTTGTGCTTCGAATATACTGTGACATGATGGAACGCGACGAGTCTCTTTCAATCGAATGATCATGAGTACTCGGAAAGAAAATCGATGAAACGCTGGTCCCCTTAGCTACGTTTAAACCGATTGATAATATGTCTCATATATGAGACATAAGGCAAGATACTCTTCCGCAAGGAAAAGTATTAGAAAAGTCATAAACCTATTTTATTGAAACAAATTTAGTCTCAAACCTTTCAATAGTTCCAATTTAATCCTTAATATTTTAACCTAGAGCCAATTCTATCTTTCCGACTAATTTTGATTGAATATTGCTAACATGAACGCCGGCTAGCCTACGTGGCACGACCGATGCCAACATAGACAATTTTTAATAATATTTTAATAATTTTCTGTTTTTTTAGTTCCTTTTTCTTTCTTCTTTTTTTCCCTTCCCCTTCCTCTAGCCGATCACTAAACCCCAGTGACCAACCAAAGGCGACGGACCTCATTGACCTCTGGCCAACTCATCCAATCTGATGAGGTCATGCCTCGCCCAACCCCCGATGAGGCTCAAGCCCCGGTGAGAGGCCACAAGGGTAGCCACGCACTGGGCTAGCAAGGCTCACCCTTGCTAAATCTGGCAAGGGTAGAGCCTCACCCAGCCATGGTGAGGCTTGCCCTCGTCTGCCCTTGCCTTTGGCCGATTGCCAAGGTCCAGCAACCAACTAGAGGAAGGGGAAGGGTAAAAAGAAAAGAAAAAGAAAGAAAAGAATAAATAAATATCTTCAAAATATTATTAAAGTTATTTACATTAGTATTGACCGTGCCATGTAAGCTGGGCTGACCGTGCCATGTAGGCTGGTCAGCGTCCACGACAACAGTATCTAACCAAAAGTAGCCGGAATGATCAAATTGACACTATTAAAAAGTTCATAATTAAATTGGTATCATAGGTCAATGGCTTTTCTAACACTTTTCTCCTCGTTTGCATGTAGGGACACCTCCAAAGCAGCTATTTTACAGACCAATCCGCCATGTTTCTACTTGTGCCTTCTTGCCATTGACTATTTCATTATTTAACCTCACTTTTGTATCCACTAATCTCGGCGCAATGATTTCGTGAATCTCGCATGTTATGCTTGACTAATGATTTCGGCAATGATTCTTGCGAGGTCGATACCATGAAAAAAAGAGTTGAACGTGATTGGATGTTTCGAATGTAGGTGGGAGTGTTCAGCAGTCAACTTCTAGAGGTGGGGATTATTACTTAGAGTACACACGAAGCGTCATATTGAAGTAACTGTTCTTCGAGTGATTTACAGTTAGCGGACGTTTTCCACCATCGATCGTGGCCATTGGGAACATGAAAGCTAGGGGCTCCAAAAGCATATGGAATAAAGAGATCTTCATAAACAACTAATAGACTTGATGGATGCCATCTTCCCTTCTTATATATGTTACCCATCGTTTTCAAATACAGTAGAAGTTTTGAAGGTGCAACCTAAAAGCTTGAGCTGATAGATAACGAGAGACCTAATATGTAAAGAATTTATAAATCTCATAAGCGAGTGATACAAGATACTTCAATGACCCCTTCCACATGCAAGCCAGATCAGGAACAATATGTGGAGTTTGACAAACGAAGGGCCGCACAAACGAAATAAGCTAGGATAGAACTTGACTATGATATCAAGTTAGAATGTTTGATTAAAAGCTTAAGCCGATCGATGGAGAGGGACTATATGTGTATAAAAAAGTATATAAATCCCATGGACAAGTCATGTGTGATATTTGTTGAGGTTATCTCATATCAATTATGGAAGAGACCAATAGTCGGTTTATAAGTGTAAAAGAAAATCTCCCCCTTTTTTGAGCTAGTTTTTGGGATCAAAGAGATCTAAAAACTAACCGATACTGATATCAGAGCCCATGTCACCAACAAGTCTGAATCCAACAATCACATGGAAGAGTTGCAAATTCTATCAATCATCATTTGAGTTAGTTTTTAGGGTGAGAGAAGCCGAGAGCCCCCATCAATGAGTTTGACCTAATAATGCATGCATGATCCCCAAGAGCACCCATCAATACTTTTACCTGAAAGAATAATTTTGACCTAATAATGCATGCATGATTGCAAATGCTTTGAAGGGAATGCAATCCTTAATGATTGAGCTTTTTCTCCCCAATTTCTTCCTCTAGAATAATATATTTTTCCCCTTTTTTAGTTGCCATGCTTAAAAGTTAGGTCGATGATTAGTGCATAATGAAGGGTTCACTAAGATAAAAAGTTGTGAGCTTTTAGCTAGTGAGAACCTAAGTCGCTTCCCATGAAAAAGAGAGAAGATTGGTTTCTGTTATTCTTGTCCAGCATGTTCCGTACATGATTAGCGGAGAGCATCGAGAGAACAGTGACGAGACGTGTGCATGATGCAATATTTGCGCAAATGCGTTGTGTGTGTGTGTGAGAGAGAGAGAGAGAGAGAGAGAGAGAGGAGCGAGAGGGAGGTAAAAAGCAAGAATTTGGGCCAGTTGCAACGTACGTCCATCATCTTCAAGTGTTTACAATTTGTCAATCATAACTTTAGATTTTAACCATTTAAACCCCTCAAGCATTTAAGGTGAGCGAATTCGTAGGTATGATTGTAGGAAAAAAATTACACTTTGCATCCTACGTAAAATGTGTAATAGGCGTAGGATTAGTATCCTCTAAGATCAGCATACTAAATATTTGAGTTTGAAATTATGTGCTTCATGTATTATTTGGAGATAAGTATGCTAAAAATACCAAAAGCTGTGTATGATGCTCGTTTTAGTACCAAATATTTTCGCCGACTCACTTAAGTGCCAAATCAGAAAAAAAAAAAAAACGATCACTTAAGTGGTAACGGCTAGAAATTCCTACTAAATTAATTACGTGGCATTTATGATTAAAATTATAATATGAATTGACAAAATTTTAAGAAAGTCCAGTCTGCGTGGCATTTTTACGCGGTGTGCTTGACACTGAAGTGATCTGTTTTTTAATAATGATTGATACTAAAGTGATCACTTTAAATAAAATCTGGCATTCAAATTATCATTATTTATAACTTTTAGATAACGTCGTTTAGAAGTTATATGCTAACTAGGCACACTGTGAGCCACATACAATTGGGAAATTAATAAGATATAACCACGTTGGATTTTCGGCGACTCAAATCAAAATTTACGTTTAAGTGATTGTTTTTTCAAAAAATTATCACTTAAGTGATCCGCTTGGTACTAAATTGAGCATCATACACAACTTTTTGTGCTCCTAGTATACTTATCTAATTACCTTGAGAAAGGAGGATTGAATAAAAAAGAGAGAGCCCTTCATTTTAAAAATGTGAAGAGGACTCACTCAGCTCTTTAAAATGAAGATGGTATTCGATTCCAGTGAAAATTCACACGCAAGCTCGAATGGTGACACATATGTTGACTTTGATCCCAAAACCTTCTTTCATTGCATTAGAAGATGGATCTACTATAGCTACGTTGTGTTTGTGAAGACTATACGAGGAAAATTGTCTAAAAAGTCATGTTGCACTTTTGCCAATTTAGTCCTAAATTTTTTAATTTTGCCAATTGATTTCAAACATTTTTACTTTTTACCAATTGAGCCATCTAATCAATTTTAGTTGGAATTCGTTAGTTATATGACACGGCTAGCGCTCATGTAGACATTTATTTTATTTTATTTTATTTTATTACTTTTTTTTTTGTTTTTCTTTGTTTTTTTTTTTTTTTTTAATGTTTTTGAAGAGAGGGATGACAAGAGTTGCTAGCCGACCCTTGCTAGCCATAGGCGGGGGCCAGCTGATCTTCACTGGCTCTAGGTGAAGGCGTTGCCTCCCTCACCAAGTTTGGGGTATGGCCTCAATGCCCTCATGCAAATCCGGCGAGGGCCGTGACGCCTTTGCCAAATCTAGCCAGGCGAGGGCTTCGCAGCCCTCGCCCAAAGTTATGGCCCTCTCCTAGAGCTGGTGAGGGAGACGATGCCCTCTCCCAGAGCCAATGAGAGAGACGATACCCTCTCCCAAGTCCAGCAAGGGTTGCCAATGACACCGTCTCCTAGAGCCGATAAGGATCGGCCGACAACCCTCGCCAGCCCTCTCTCCAAAACCTTTAAAAAAAAAGAAAAAAGAAACAAATCATAAAATTTTTAAAAAATTATGAAAAATGTCTGCATTAGCAATTTCTGGCCAATTTTGGTCGAGATGGACTCAACTAGTAAAAAATGAAAAAATTTAGAACTTAATTGGTAAAATCGAAAGGTTTAGAATTGAATTGGCAAAAATGACAGTAGATTTATGACTTTTTGGATAATTTTTCGACTTTATATTTTATCTGTATAATGGAAACAAAATCAGAAAGCTTAAGAGGATGATCAATGGTCAAGCATTTAGTTCGAATGTAGTACATCTCGTCTTCCACTTAGAATAATCTTAAGGGCTGCGTTCTCTACCTTGCGGATAAAACCACTAGCGCACATAGGAAGCTGGCCCCAGCCAGGTGAGCCAAAGAAATTTCCCCAATTATAGAGGGAAACTTTTTTTTCGAAAATAGAAATTTATGATAATTCAATACGAAAAACTTTATCTCGACCCCACAACCTCAAATTCGATTAGCCATGGGGCAAAACTTTACCTAATGCATGTAACCAAGACGGTTGACGTGCATTCGTGGGGAGTGATAGTTCGCAAAAGAAAAGGTATACATAGATTAATGCTATCTCTCGATTGCTGACTAGAAACGCAAAAAGTTAAAGTAATAGTGCAAAATAAAGTTCATTTGGAGTTCAGCTTGTTTGGCATCTGCCAATAGGAGAGGTCTACGAACGAATAAGTAAGTGGAAACATTAAAGAAGCTAATGCTCTCCAAGTTTATAGGTAAGGGCGACAACATTAAAGAAGCTAATGCTCTTCAAACTTGCCAAATTCGACATAAGACCTCCCTTTAATGCGCTAGGAGCGTTTGCGCATACTAGCATGTGCTGTTTCAATATGAATATGTGGATGCACCAACTTTTTATTTATCTATGGCGTTTAAGACAATATGGTTATGTGTCTCACGTAACCTTTCGTTATATATAATGCTCGATGACTTAGGTTGTCCAATTGCAAATAAGAGCGTGCATGAGAAAACTGAAGAATGTGCAAACCCTGCAAAATGGGTGTGGTTGGGTAGGTTTCAAAGTGGATATTAGAGTTCATAGAGTGGGTTTCATGGTTTGAAAGCAATGAGTTCAAGGTAAGCTATAGGGTTTGTGGTCATACTCCCATGTACTCGTGCTATATGCTGTTAGGTTTCAAAGTGGATATTAGAGTTCATAAGGTGGGTTTCATGTTTCAAAACCAATGAGTTTAACATAAGCTCTAGGGTTTGTGGTCGTACCCCATGTACTCCTGTTGTACGCTGTCCTAGATGCTTTGTAAAAAGATGGAAGTGAGTCGTGACCCTGTCTATGATTTCTTTAGTAAGTATATCATATATGTTAGTAATTTATGATTTTCTCTTTTAGAATTTGTTAACTTTAAAAGTGTGAAAGTCCTAATCAATAGCAATCTCCAACCCCATGAGGAAAAAACTAATATCCATGTACCTGTGCTTGCGACGAGCTTGGCAAATCTAGGACGAAACCTTTTAGTTTTAGGTTTCCATGTAAACTCATTTATATGGGTATAAGTTGATTTATTTTGTCGTCTTTTACTTCGACGTTATTATCATTTTGGAATTGTGTTACTATTAGACACGAACAAGTATTTTGTCCTGTTACTCTTTTATGTTAAGCAATGACCATTTAAAGAGTTAATAATTGAAACTGCAAGAATTTTTTATTCAAAAGAAAAGTTTTAAAAAATACAGTATGTCCTAGAACCTTGGGGTTCTAAATTTCAAGGTAGTTGAATGAGCCTATAAGATAGGTTCCAAGTTTCAAAGTTGGAGGAAAAAAAAATCCAAATTCCAAGGTGGTTCCATGAGTCTGTAAGATAGGTTTTAGGTTCAACATTAAAAACCATACCTATAGGGTAGATTCCAAGTTACGTTGAATACCCTTTCCTCCTTGGAACCTAAAGACCCTTAATTGCAAATATCTATCATCTTTTTTGGGCCCTCTTAGGGTCTTTTGACGAGTTGTTCCAATTTTATTGTGCAGATTTGTTCGCTAAGATATGTTTAATATTCTGAACAAATGTGGAGTTTACATAAAGGTTGCACAAATTTTAATCTTATTAGCAAACTTATGCGCAGTATAGTGAAAAACAAATAATTATATAGTTTTTGAATGGGTTAATCAAAGTAATCCAAGTCATCATGGATAAACTAAAACCCTGTATATTAAAGTTACTAACTTAGCTAATGTGACAAATTCCCGATGGTTGCTTGATTGCGCCAACTCGCTTAAATAATTACTAACAGACCGCTACGTCACTTAGTGAACTAATTTGCTAGATGAATTCTTAATATTTCTAGCATCATTCAAATAATGCACGGATTGACATGAGGCAATCTAATTTAACCTGACTCAATTTGACTTGTGAAGAATGCATACACTCATTTGGCTCGCATCTCGCTTAATTCATAAAGTTAGTGGAGAATTTTATGCATGGACGCGAGGGTCCACCTACGAGGTAGGTTTCTTGTCCGATCAAAGAAAAGGCAATGTCAACTTATTATAACACTTGTTGGCTCTCGCTTTTCATAAAATAAACCGTCTGGACTCGGAAGAGGTTAATTGAAGGCAGTGTCAACTTGCTGGACAGTATAATTGTAGTTTAGCTTATTGCTGAAATGCTTTGTGTGGTGTCGACGAAGATGGCATGACTTCATCTTCCCGGAAGGATCTTGTGCTATTCCAGGCTTTTGCATTATTTCCTTTATACAATAGTTGGAGTGGTACTGGGAACACGCATGAAGACAGGTAAGGTTAGAATGAAATTGGTGGGGCACGAGGGTTGACATTGTGGAGCCGTGGCGTTGGAGAAAGCACCGAAAAAATTCAACACTTCCATAACGAGGAGATCCATCTAGCTGGATCGACTAGGTAGTATCAATTGATTCTATGAGTTCTATACATTCAATGTGTAGCTTCTTTATATCAGACCACTCGCATGCGTGCTCAACATTCCCTCCCTGCATAGGTGGGTATCTACCACCTTGCGCTAGCTCCCTCAATCCAAGCCCGTTGTTCTTCGGTAGCAATAAATCTCAATTTGAATCTTCAACTATCCCTCAAACATGTCTTTCACCCATGATCCTTTCCTAGACCAAACTGTGATGCCAAACTGCATACGACAATTGTCAAGATCCTTAAGACTCCTCACTAAGTCTAGGATACCAATACACAGTGCCCATCAATCAACCTTTGATACACCACTGTTGGGGAAATTACTGCAAAAATCCAATGTCTTCATAACGGGAAGATCGAAGAGAGATCTCAAAAGTTGAATTAATCAATATACCTAATTGTACCTATATTCACTTAAAAGTATCTCACTTCACTTAAGCGTTTTATATGTTTTTTATATGCATGTAGTAACTTTCGGTCAATTGAACTAAGTATTTAAGTTGGCCATTCTAAAGAGATATCAGAGTAAGATTGAAATATTAGGTTAGATATTCTAACAATGAGCTCCGAATTGAAATTCATGAGCTCATGCTGAGGATGCTCAGGATGGGGAAGCCCCAAGGAGAAGTCTCGGGAAAAGTTCGTCGGATTCTCATCATATAGGTTTTAAAAAATGGAAAAGGAGATTCCAATATCGAGGTTTCGAATTTAATATTACATTATTGCCAATCCATGTACTACAGGACACCCACGACCCACAGACAAACTGGAGAGTGGATATTAAAATGAAAAGAAACAGCAGCAAATGAAGGACACACAGACCCATAAACACTCATAAATCGTAATTGAGCTTCTGGAATCCATGTCGACCCACCTAAAACTAAATATCTAACTATACCTTTTACTGAATTAAATAACCCTTGTTGCTCTCAAGTGAGTTTTCTCCGCATTCACACATCATTAACACAACCTAAATCATACCAAACTAAGGCATGCTTCTCAGATACACACGTCCACATCAATAAATCTCTCTCTCCCTCTCCTGTCCAAGTTGGTAACTCATCATGGAGAGATCACTGAACGGTAGACTCTATTACTCAAAAACTTAAGTCATTGATAAGCTATGCGCCGAGTGCCTATCTTGATTGCTTGAGAACATGCAAGTTATTTGACTTGAGATGCTATTTCATTAACACCCTCCATATATATCAAACATATTCCTCAATACTTCCATAAGACCAAGCAGATGCAATATATAAGATGTTAAAAAGAACAACACATAAAAGGAAAAGAAAATCCACAGGAGTGTTTTCCGCACTCAAATTTGGTATAATAAATTTTAAACTAGTCCAATGTGATCTTCCATAGGAGCAGTAGTCTACGCTCAAGGGAAATCCAACTGGTAATCGAACTAGAAGCCATAATATCACATTCCACATGGGCGGTGATCTGCACTCAAGGGACATCCAATTAACACACGCACCACGTTACTCCATAGAGACGACTAGAATATAATGTGCAGTATCAATTAGGTAGCTAAGGCAGGAACTCGCACACATAGAAAACATCTAGAATATCTTTTATTGGACAGAGTGTGAAAAAACTCCTTTGTTTTTCTAAATCACATCCCTGAGTTCTTGGATAGAAGTAAAGTCATGATCATCCAAAGGTTGTTAAAAGGTATGATCAAAGACTGCAACATCATGCATTTCGTCGGGGCTTTAGATGTCTGGTGTAATATTAGGGATTTACAACAGGTTTGGGTGGGCTTTTCATCTACTTCAAAATTTCGTGGATGACTTTCCCTTTGAAATTGGAAATTCAAAAAAAAAAAAAAATGTATATATTTTAAGTTTTTAAGAATCATAAAAAAATTTACAAACAATTGTGTACATGTCAATTTTTAAAATATTTTAAAAGATTGCAATTGTTTTATGTGAAATAAAGGTCAAAGTTCGAGTGTCACAAAATCTATAGAAAGTAAAAGAGTTAAAATAAAGTCACTCCAAACATAAACTGACATAAAAATGTATATTTTTCTTAACAATACGGCCAATTTTTAAACTCCAACTATATACGCTACGAAAAATCAGAAAAGCTATAGCTTCTTTTCTCCATTTCTTCCCCATTTAGGTCCCATATAGAAGTAAATAAACTTCATAATTTTAAAAGAGGTTCCAAAATGCTTCCCCTATACTAAAGGTGGTCATTGGGCGGCTTGGGTTTGGCCCAGCTCGAAAGCTGAGCCTAATGTATTGCCCAAACCCCATCACAAATTATTAGTTTAGTAATTTTCTGACCGGGGTGGGGCGAGTCAAAGTTGGGCGGGGCGAGCTTTCTCATGTAATAGCATTACTTAAGCCCGTCCATTTATCTTTCGAGCTTGGATAAGCCGCTTGCCTATTGATCACCTCTACTCTATAAATATAATCGGGGAATGGTCCCCGCCCTTGGATGGAACTAGTATCAAAGAAAAATGGAAGAAAGAGAAAAATCCTCCAAAATTATCATTTTTTTTTTGTAAAGGTAATATATAAATAAAGAAAATGCCAAATGTACAAAAGATGAAGGCATCAAAACTTGAACTCAAGATGAGAATTCATTATGAGCAAAAGGATGTCATGATAAAAAAGCCGCACCTGCGGCGTCCCAACACAGGGATGTAACTATACAAAAACAGCAAGCACGGCAGAAATAAACAATCGGCTAATCACAAACACCTCGGCAAGGGAGAAAAAACCATCCAGCTTCCATCAAAACCTTTCACGGCCTCCAAAATTATCATAGTATTTACAAAAGGTAAAAAATTGTTGCTCCAATAAAACATGGAATTTAGAGCATACATTGTCAAGATACAGAAAACTTTAGACGGGTGATCTTATCCACCATTAGTTAAAGGGCTTAATTTAAGGGTTATTGAGAAAGTAGGTTTTTATCACACTTAAATTAATGGGGAACAATGTCATTGTCAGCTAAGTAAAATTCTTTTTACACCGCTGGTGTATGACAATACTTACTCATAAAACATCTAGTGGTCGTTTTGTTACGGTTTTTTCATAAACAATTCTTTTTAAAAGCCAGAAAAAAGTTTTATCATATGAAAAAACTGTTTGAATGGCTAACTATAAAATTGGTAATATCAAAACAACGTCGTTTTCTCAAGGCCATCCACTTAGGACGGCAAAACGACGTCGTTTTTTATAAGGAGAATGGAAAACAACGCCGTTTAAAGGCCTTGTCAATTTTTTTTTTAAATATAAAAGACACGTAATCAATTTGGTCGGAATCTCTCGCTGGTGGCACAAAAGTGATTGTTTTTCCTCCGATTTAGCACTTAAGTGATCCAACGGAAACTTTTGGCACTAAAGTGAGTGCCGTACACAACTTATAGCACTGATAGTGTACTTCTCCCGTTTATTTTTTACTAAGTAGACTTTGCTTAAGTAGGCTAAACAATAATGTTATTGTTTTGAAGTGAGAAATATGATTAGTTTTTTGTCTTAATATCATCAAATATGTGTGTTGCTTCGGTTTTTTTTTCTTTTTTTTTTAAAAATTAGTTGATATATACTTTAATAATACAGATTATAAGTAAAAAGCAACCGGGACCAACAGAATAAAGAAAGCATAAGTAATCACTGGACACATGACAGATATGTTTACTGGAAATGATATTAAATTAACACTTATGATTAGATGTAGCTGGACATTATATTTAACGAAGAAACGTTCAAATAAACAAAAATAAAAGGACAAGTTGGACGGTTTTGTTGTTTGTAAATGAAAACAAAAATAAATAAACGTAACGAAAAGGCACCCTACTTATCTAATCGGCTAGCCTGTCGAGGAAGGAAGCATGGAACTTGCCTTGATCTATTTAAAACAAAAGAAAGAAAGAAAAATTAGAATTGAACACGTGGGAGACATTACTATCCCCACGAAAAAGGATTAAAAAAGACCAAAGGGGAAATTGTAGCGTTATGATTGTTAAAAGGGTAGGCAAGCATTAGCCTTAAAGCAGGTCATTACGGGATGTACGGCAAAGCGAAGTATTTTTTTTTTTTTTTTTTTGTTGGGTCAAAGCAAAGCGAAGCATTGAAGTGTATCTATTGATCGGTCGTGTTGTAGCGATCCGTCCTGTTCATCCAATTGCTTCGTGTACCTAACTTTCGCTCTTGCCGGTGATTTTATATGTAATTTAAACAAAATGTTGGTACGAATAATGGGAAATTAGGCCTCGTGGAATCTGTCTAAAGCAAGTGAGTTTTTAAAAATAAAATGGCGGCAAATTATTCTCTTTACATTCCAAGCAGCAAAGGAAATCATGAAAAGGCGAGATGTCAATATGGAAAGGCGATTTTCGGGATGCTTTTATTCCCACTAAAAGAATGACCCTTATTTCAAGAATAACCAAAAGATTTCTGAGGGATCGATCTTTGTGGTTTGATCACATGATTGGTAGAGAAAGGAAAAGTCATGAGATGGTTAGGCAAAGACAAGACACTAAATCAATGTTGATTCGCTTTTAAGGCCCCTTCCCCCCCCGCCCCTTTTTTTTTTTTTTTTAAAGAATGATTTGTAAAATAATTTTCCAAAAAATGATTGCTCGCATCACTAGAAATAATTAGTTGATTAAAAAGATTCACCATCAACAATAATTATTGTCCAAACATTTTCGTGACTAATGAAAATAAATTTGAGTAATCAGTTCCCGATTTAGTTCCTAAAAATCAAAACAGGGAACAAGATCGAACCATCAGTTCCAGTTCAGTCTAATGAAACTGATCACTTATTTTTTTCCCACTAATTTTTTCCCATTACTTTTTCTCATTGCTTGGAATCAGACCGAGATAGTATTTAATTCACATTTTACTTTTTTAAAGAAATAAAAAAAAGTGTATTTAGTCAATCCGGTCCAGCTCATCCTTAGAATCGGGAATTAAACCGTTCAGACAGGTTCCATTTTTAGGAACCGGAAACCGGATTGATACTCCTTGGAATCGGATCAACCGGCCGGTCTGGTCCAATCCGAGCAATTCCTTATTCAAGCGACCCGTTTTGGACACTCATAATTTATATATAAAAGTGATTATTTTTAAGAAAATGATTTTCAAATAATCTATTTTTAGAGAAACAAGCGCACACTTAGTTTTAGAAGTCTCAATTTTCATTTTTAAATAAAGAGCAGAGATTACCATTCACCTGCCACCCAAATAGAAAAAGTAATCACTCATTTTGCATTATGGGCTCTGGAATTGTGGATTTGATTTGTAGTGGTAATGGGCCGTGCAAGTCACTCGCATTCATTGGACCCATTACATAGTTGTCGAGCTGGGCACACTCCCAGTCCACTCGAATTGATCCAAAAAACTGGCCCATTTGCGAATGTCCAATTTCGAACCGGGTTTCATTCTTTTTATTTCGACTTGACTCGAACGTGCAAGAATCCATGCTCGGTCGAAACAGGGCCGAGCATCACTTTTCAAGCTTGAGTTCGAGCTCGAAGCCTGCAGAACGCAATTGTTCAACAGTTTTTCCAATTTTATTTTTTTTATCTATAAATGCATACGCATTCAAATGTAGAAAATACAATTATCGCAATACACTCACGAGCTGCTGAAGTCGAGTATTTTCAAACTCGAGCTCGACCGAGTTAAGTACTCGAGCTATCAAAATCTCGGGGGAAAAAAACGACCTTAAGCTAAGTCTGGGTAATCTGCTAGTCGAACTCGAGTAGTTCACTAGTAACTTGAGTCACTCACCATCTCTTCTAAAAATAAAAGTAACTAAATATGAGTAGCAGCTCCATACATGTAGTCACATACCTGATATATGATCGATACCCGATACATGATCGATTTACATGCGATACTCACATCACATGAACAAAAAGGAAGCCTACCATTATGGAAAAATTATTAGCTTCACTCGAAACATATTGGTCTAATGCATGTCGTCTGTTTAATCATCTGATCCCCACATGGGATCTACGGATCTCGTGATGGGGCCAAACCGATCTAGGGTGCACGATATGAATTTTCACCATTTTTCCATCGGCTGTTCGAGCCAACATGACAAATGCTTGATTGGATGCGAATGTTGTTCAAGGGCACAGGTTCCGAAAGGTGAATGATCATTTTTATTGCAATATGACATAAATAGAAATAACAGATGAAAAAAATTAAAACCTGTTTTTCTTGTCACCTTAAAACAAATATATATGTAAAGAACGTGGTTATCAATATGACAGTTTAACGTTGTCAAAAAAAGAATGCGATCACCGATGATGCCGATCTAATTAGTGGAAAAGTCACGAATTTATTGATGAGAAAACAGTAACAACTTGGATAATATTGGATTAACGCAGGGGAATAAAATAATTCCTCCTCTTATATAAACCTAATAGGAACTAGGGGTGTGCACCAGGAATTGCCCGAACCGGGAATTGCCTAGACCAGACCGAACTGGACCGACCAGACCGACCAGTTTTGGGCAATTTCCAAAGAGGGCGGTCCGGTTTCCAGTTCCTGCTTTTGGAACCAATGGCCGATTGGTTCGGTTCCCAGTTCCAAGGTGGGAATCGGATCCACCGGACCAACCGAATTAAACCAATTAATTAATTAATTAATTATATAATATTTTAAATTTCTTTTTAAAAAATCCTAATTTCTCCAAATTTCTCTCATTTTTCATTTTATTTTTGACCCAAAATAGTAAATTCACCTATTCCACAAGACCGGTCGATCCAGTTCCCGGTCCCAAAATTTGGGAACCGGTCCTCTCGGTTCCACCTCAGAACCGAACCAGATCAAAAATCAATTAGTCCTAATAAGAATTGATATAGTATAGCAAAATAAATATCAAGCACGCAAACATAAAATGATTTTTTACATGGAAAATCTTTTTGATGTTAGGAGATAAAAAATCACGGGACCGGAGTGCACTCAAAAATCTTCACTATCAACAAAATTGGGTGAATAAAGTTCTTCTCTAGTAAATACTAGAGGTACATAGTAGCAAAAATCTCAAGAACATCATTATTGGCAATGCCCTTAAATTTTACAATAGATCAAGGATAAATCTAACCAAAAAAAGCAAGTTTTGATCGATTCACGAAAAATTTGATATAGAGAGTTTCAAACAAAAATCAAACCATCCAAATCCAAGAAGAGTGCACCACGAAAATTTCAGCTCAATCGGACCATGAATTGACCTCTGATGCCAACTTGATGTAAATCAGACTGATCCCTAAACCCTAGATTTTCTACTTTTTCTTTTTCTCTTATTATTGTGTCTCTAATAACTTTTTTGCAACTACCACTTAAAGATAGTGAGAAACCTTATTTCTCCATATGACTTATCATATGGACTCAAATTCTTTTGGGCTTGCAATTCATTGGGCTTTCTCCACATAGAAGTGAACCCAGCTAACAAATCTCCCTCTCACAATGATGCGGAGGGATTCATCATCTCTACTATCAATCGGCAATGTTCAAGCTTGTTATCATATCATAACCATTATAGTCCGTATGAATTTTCTCAAGTTATAATGACTTCTTATCTAGAACATCATTTATCCAATGATATTTAACATCAATGTGTTTCGATCTAGAATGAAAAGATGAATTCTTACCAAGATGAATCGTGCTTTGATTGTCACAAAATAACACATGCCTCTTTTAGTTGAACCCGAGTTATTCCAAAAACTTCTTTAGCCATAACATCTCTTTACTAACTTTACTCGTTGCAATAAATTCAGCTTTTGTTGTGGAAAGCGCAACACATTTATGCAATCTTAACTTCCATGAAACAACCCCACCGGCAAAAGAAATCAAATAACCAGAAGTAGATTTACGAGTATTAATATCTCTTGACAAGTCAGAATTTGTGTATCCAACTAACTCAAGTTTCCTGGTCCCAAAACTGAGTTTCAAACTGGAAGTTCCCTAAAGATACCTCATGATCTACTTTACTACATTCTAGTGCTCTCTATATGGATTTGACAAATAACGATTAACAATGCCAATTGCATGTGCTAAGTCTGGACGTGTACATACCATCGCATACATTAAGCTCTCTATTGCTGAAACATATGGAACACTTTCCATGTCCTTTACCTCTTTATCAGTCATAGGACTTTGCTTTGCATTTAACTTAAAAGTGGGCAGCAAAATGAGTACTAACCACTTTAATCTTATTCATGTAAAAATTTCTGAATAATCTTCTCAATGTACTTCTCTTACAATAGGAACAACTTCTTAGCATCTCTATCTCGGCTAATTTTTAATGCCAAGAATTTGCTTTGCTACGCCTAAGTCTTTCATGGCAAAAGACTTATTCAATTGCTTCTTTAACAACTCAATTCATGAAGCATTCCTGTCAATAATCAACATATCATTAACATAAAGTAAGAGAATAATAAAATCATCATCAGAAAATTTTGGATAGACATACAGTTATCCGACAAAGTCTTTATGTAGCCCTATTCCGTCATAACTATACCACTGTCTCGGTACTTACTTTAGGCCATAGAGACTCTTCTTTAGTTTCCACACATAGTCATCTTTCCCTTTTACTTTGAAAACTTCTGGTTGTTCCATATATATCACTTCCTCCAAGTCACCATGTAGAAAGGCTATCTTGACATCCATCTACTCAATCTCCAAGTCCAAGCTAGCTGCCAAACCTAGTATCTTACGGATAGAAGACATTTTCACCACAAGAGAAAATATACCATGAAAGTCAATGCCATTTTCTCTAGCTGAATCCCTTAACAACTAATCTAGCTTTATATCGCAGTTGTGAAGTCTATTCATCTTGTTTTAGCATGTACACTCACTTATTCTTCAAAGTTTTTTTTGCCTTTAGGCAATTTCACCAGTTCAAAAGTATGATTATCATAAAGTAATTGCATTTCATCTTACATAGCATCAAGCCATTTACTTTTGCACTCATCTTCTATTGCATAATACTCTGGTTCACTTGCATCAGTTAGTAATACATACTCATCTTTAAAATATCTGATGGAAGGTCATCGGTCTCCAACAGATCTTCAGATTGGAATATCCAGTGGAACATCTAATAGAGCTTCTGGTGCAAGAATAATGTTATCTATTTCAACATGTTCAGGAACATGTCCATTATCTGGAATGTTCACTTCTTGATGTTCATCATCAACCTGTGCAGAAATATGTGTGAGAGGAATTGGATCCAAGTCAACTAAGTCATCACCAACTTATGACACTGAAATCATCTCTGATTTCTCAATATCATGTATTATTTGATCTTCCATAAATACAACATCTCTACTTCTTACAATTTTCTTCTCGGCTAGATCATAAAATTTGTAACCAAACATATCATATCCATAGTCAATAAATATGCATTGTTGTATTTCCACATCAAGTTTAGACCTCTCATTTTTGGAGATATGCAAGAATGTCTTGCACCCAATGGCATACAAATAGTCATAAGAAACATCTTTGTCTGTCCAAACTCTACGGGGAACATCAAACTCTAGAGGAACGCATGAAGTAAGATTTAGTACATGTGCAACTATACTTAAAGCCTCACTCTAAAAAAATCCTGGCAATTTTGACTATGAAAGTAAACATCTTACCATTTCAACTAGTGTCAAATTCATTCTTTCAGCTAAGTCATTTAACTAAAGTTTCATTGGAGGTGTCTTTTAATGTCGAATACTCTATTGTTTGCAATAGTCATCAAAAGGTCCTATATACTCTCTACCATTATCAGTTCAAATGCATTTCAACTTTTTTTCAGTTTGTCTCTCTATTGAAGCTTGAACTTATGGCACTAAAATCATCTCTGATTTCTCAATATCAGGTATTATATGATCTTCCATAAACACAACATCTCTACTTCTTACAATTTTCTTCTCAACTAGATCATAAAATTTGTAACCAAACATATCATATCCATAGTCAATAAATATGCATTGTTGTATTTCCACATCAAGTTTAGACCTCTCATTTTTGGAGATATGCAAGAATGTCTTGCACCCAATGGCATACAAATAGTCATAAGAAAAAAAATCTTAGCAGTTTTGACTATGAAAGTAAACATCTTACCCTTTCAACTAGTGTCATATTCATTCTTTCAGCTAAGTCATTTAACTAAAGTGTCACTGGAGGTGTCTTTTAATGTCGAATACTCTATTGTTTGCAATATTCATCAAAATGTCCAATATATTCTCTACCATTATCAGTTCAAATGCATTTCAACTTTTTTTCAGTTTTTCTCTCTATTGAAGCTTGAACTGCATAAAAGTATATAATACAAGGTATAAACCCATATTTTTCTTAAATAATCATCTATGAAAGTAACAAAATGAATAGATTTTGTCTTCATAAGACCACAAGTATCTAAATGCACTAAATCAAGCTTGAAGGAAGGAAGTCTTTGAATGCAACTTTATTTTGTTTTCTTACTAAATAGTGAGCACACCTCTTCAACTCTAAACTTTTCTTACCTGAAAGAAGTTTTTTCTTGGCCAATATTGACAAACCCTCCTCACTAATGTAACTGATTCTCTTGTGCCTAGTGCATTAATTTTGTCTGTGGACAACTTTGTCTGCATAATGTACAACGGAAAATATTTTTCACATCTAGTCATAATTAAAGAACTTTTGGTAAGCTTTCATCAACCATCATTGAAAGTGCTGCAATACCATTCATCATCTAGCTTGCCTGTGGATATCAAATTCAAATAAATATCAGGTTTATGCTTAACATTATTCGATACTAATCTTGTGCCATTATTGGTTTGTAAGCACACATCACCAATGCCTATAATTTTAGCGAGCCCATTATTTCTCATTTTCACAGATTTAAAGATACCTGACCTGTATAATGTAAAGAAATCCCTACGAAATGTAGCCTAAAGAATGCACCACTATCAATTACCCAATTGGTTTCATGACATACAAGATTTACCGTATCACCATAAAAAAACAATGAGAAAATCTTCTTTCAGTGCAACAACACGATTGTTATCACTGTCATTATTACTTTTCTTCTCTTTACCTTTCTCTTTTTGTTTATCCCTTAGCAAAAGCTCTAAATATGTCCCTTCCGATGTCTATAATGGCACTTAACATTAGCAAATTCATTGTATTTGCCTCTACTTTTATCTCTATTTCTCGGGTCTCGAGATTCACTTTTTCCCCTTTTCTCAACAACTAAGGCGTCATCATGTGAAGATGATGATCCCCGTGTCTTTCTTCTCATCTCTTCATTAAAAATACTAGTCTTGTCTAAATCCACAGTAATCATACTATCCGAGGTAGAACTAGACAAAGACATTCGAAACGTCTCCCACGAGTTTGACAAAGTACCAAGTAATCATAACACTTGTATCTTATTATTAAATTTAATTCACATCGCAGCTAATTGATTAATAATTCCTTAAAAAGAATTTAAATGATCAGTCAAATAAGTATTATATTGATATTTTAAAGTCATCATCTGTTTTATTATAAATAACTTATTATTCCCAGTTTTTTATGCATATAACTGTTCGAGCTTATCCTTCAAATTGTGTGCATCAATTTCCTCAATAATATTGCTCAAAACATTATCATTCACCCACTTCCTAATATAACCACACACTTGATGATGAAATATAGACCATTCAACATCAGTTTTATTCTATAGTCTTCAACAAATACAGGCAAATAATAATCCTTCATATATAAAAGGTCTTCCATCTTTCCTTTCCAAATATGATAATTTGAACCATTCAATATAACTATTCTTCTTGTATTCGTTTCCATTGTTTAACACAAAGGCAACAAAATCAAGCAATAACCAAAGCTCTGATACCACTTTGATGGGAGAATAGTAACAACCGGGACAATATCGAATTAACACAACATAATAAAATAATTCCCCCTTTTATATAAACCTAATAGAAAATGATATAGCAGAGCAAAATAAATATCAAATATGCAAACACAAGACGATTTTTTACTTGGAAAACCTCCTCAGTATGAGGAGTTAAAAAACCACAGGACTGGAATCCACCCAAAAATCTTCACTATCAACAAAATTGGATGAACAAAATTCTTTTTTAGTAAATACTAGAGGTATATAGCAACAAAGACTTCAAGAACATCATTCTGACAACACTTAAATTTTACAAGAGATCAAGGATAAATTTGACCAAAAACGCAAGTTTTAATCAATTCACGAAAAACCTAATGTAAGGAGCTTCAAATGAAAGTCAAATCGTCTAGATTCAAGAAGAGTGCACCACGAACACACTGACAAAATTTCAATTCAATCAAACTACGAATCAACCTCCGATGCCAGCTTGATATAAATCAAATTGATCCATAAACATCATATTTTCTGTTTTTTTTTTCTCTTGTTATTGCGTCTCTAATAATTTTTTTGTGGTTACCATTTAAAAGATAGTAAAAAACCATATTTCTTCATATGATTTATTAGATGAGCTTAAGCCCTTTTGAGCTTGCTATTTATTAGGCTTCCTCTACAAGAAAGTGAACCCAGCTAACACTTATTTCTCCATCATTAACGGCAAAAATATGTTATTTTCAAATACTCAAACGCATTTTATATGTAAAAGGGAAATGTCTGTATCATTAGAGTCGAGACTCTCCAGGGACAACTAAAAAACATAGAATCTCCACTTGCTGAATAAAAAAATAGTTTTTTTAAGCTCTTTTGGGCAAATTTGGAGAAATGATGGAGAACACGATGTGACTCGGCCCCCATTCACCTCGAAAAACTAAAATCACCATCGGAAGATAAAAAAGAGTTAATAACGTTAATAATCTCTATAAATTTGATCTAACGTGTAATGTAATTTATAAATTATAACTCAATATATAATGTAATCTATCTAGTCCATAGATTTTCAATTTGTTCATTCTACTCCTGAACTACTTAGGAAGAAGTGCCTCCAAATGATTTAATTCGTCTGATGAAAAATAATGTCCTACAATCGATTCAAGCACGAAAAAAAAGAAGTAAAGCTCCATTCAGATATTTCGATTGAACTACTGAGTGACTTATCTTGAACTATAATGAAATGAGAACATTAAATATTTTCATATAAAAAGTAAAGAATCGAACCAATTGAAAATTTAGGGGTATGTTAAGCATTAAATTACAATTTAAAAATCACTTCGAATACAAAAAGGAGTTACGATCTGTCGCGATTCGTACAATCTGACCCTCGATTGTAGTACAGTCCCCGCTGTATTCGATGACTGCGGTGGACACACTACCTAGTGGACACGTCGCCAACCCCACGCCCCACGTGCTAAGACTACTTTCCTGGTCTAATCACGTGTCTTGCTCCATTTTAAGGGAAAAAAAAGAAGAGAAGACGAAGCATTTCTTTTTAAGCCCACGATACGTGGGTCATCTCTGCACCACGTCTTAATATTTTTAAAACAATTGTCGACGGAGAGAATGTGTTAAAAAAAAAAAAAAAAAAGGGAACAGCATCGGGCCTTAATACACGGTCCGGATTTTACCACTAATCGATGACGGCCCTCGGGAGCGCATCCCGGGACAGGTGTCGCCCTCCCTTTTCCCCCCACCTTTCGCGTCCCGCTTTCCTCCACCGATTTCACCCACTAAACAAATGAATAAAATAATAAAAAATAATAATGGGGGCGAAAAAGGTTGGGAGTATATTCTTCGTCACTCGTTACCCAATATAGCCATGATGAATAATAAAATTAATTGACAAAATGAATTATGTGCGAGGCATATTTGGAGTGGGGGAGGAGAGTGATGGACCCGCCACGAATCTCTGCGCGATCAACCATTATATTGATTGCCCCCACGCACCAATAATGCCGCCCGTTCTTCTTCGTTAGGGAGGAGCTGGTGGCGCTGGTGGCGAAATAAAAAGCAATTTGTGCGCATCGTGATGCTAATGCATCCATCATCACGCGCGAAAGCAAAAACCTCCTTTTTTTTTTGCCACAAATATCACATGACGCACGAGCTGCACCAGGCTCGATCCCACCTTGGGAAAGGAACCCTCTCACGCCTTGGTGAGGTCATGGCCTTGATGGCGCATCTCGTGTTATTGATATGGGATCATGCCGCCGAATATTTTTCCTCTATCGTAGCAATTTTTTTTTTTTGTCAAGCTCTATCGAAGCATTTTGAAAATTCATAATAATTCGACTGGAGTTGATATCGTTTGGGAAGATTCGAATTCGAGACTTTTTAATTTTGATATATTGTGAAATTTGATCAAATCAGTGTTGATAATTTAAAAAATTTAGATTATTGAGTGAGTGAGTAATTTATTATTTAAATTTTCTGACATGAGGACAGCTGCGGAAAAATTTAACTTCATGTGAACGCTAGGATGAGGACAAAAGAGGGGGAAAGGACGGGGCGACGCATTGGGAAGTCGACACGTAATCCGTACGAAAGAGAGCCCCCACGTGGTCGCCCTACACGGCGGACTGGTCCCCACCCCCCCGGAGAAAAAAGCGAAAAGGACCGGATGCTTTTGTCCCCACATCCTCCCTCCTTTTTCTATGATATATATATATCTGTATGTATGTATGTATGTATGTATGTATGTATGTCTATACTTATTTATTTATTTTGTTTTTTTTTGTGTGGCAAAAAAGTACAGAGAGATTTGCTTACTTGCTTCCTTCTAATTGGCTAGCGCATGTTCTCCCGACACGCGTCCCGTCGACGCCAAAAGAGCGGGGCCCACGTGATCGCCCTTTCTCCCTTCCTCTCGTCACCTACGATCCCGACGCCCGGCGAAGGGGCCCTTCTCCCTCGCTCGGCTTTCCAATGGTCAAATAAAACCATAATTTAGCTCCAAAGCTTTTCCTAGCCAAAGGTCTATGGTTTACCCAATGGGAGTCATTCAACTCGTGCCTGACTGCGTGGTTCTTAGGATAACCCGAGGCTTCGGTGGCAGCTGAGACTCGGCGCCCCGTGACCCGGTCGGATTGGTCGATCTCTCGATGCAATTGGCCGCGTTGAGGTATAGTTGTCGTCGGTCGGTTTGGATTATAATTACTTTGCAGAGGAGGTCGATGGAGGATGTGGCCTATAGTAGTCCTCATAAAGGCCCACTTCCCCGCCCGAGGGGGCGTTCCGATTGGAGAGTTTTGCGTGGTCCCCAAGAGCCTCTCCGAGCGGACGTTTTCTTTCCCTTTTGGTCCACTGTTTTCTTTTTTTTGTCCTTCTTCTGCTCACCGCCACTATTTGTTTAGCCTTTTTCAGAGGAGAGAAGGGTAGTTTTATCTGTAGCTGTTCTAGTGATGCTCAACTATACATACCTATCTCAAAAAAGAAGATTAAAAAAAGAAATAGGAAAAGGAAAGGGTCGTGCATTTATCGGATGGAGTACGCCAAAATTGATTTTTGGGCCACCCAAAAAGTCAATCACCAGGGCTTTGGCGAATTTAGCCTCAAGTTTTGACTTCACTACGCCTTTGACGAGGTAGCCCCGATGCATAATTTGTCAAATTTCAGTCCATATTCAGATTGGGACCGGGTTAAGATTAGACTACAAAAATTTTAATCTAGCTTTAAACCATGTGTTCCGTAAATGATGTTTTCGTTAATAAATTGAGAATTCACTTTTCTGTAAAATAATCACAAAATTACGTTCTTGAGTTCACTCGGGGGGTTCAACGAGCAATTTAATAGCCAAATGGAAAAAAATGGGCAAATAGAAAAATGGAGAAAACCCTAAAGCTTTCCTAACATTCAACGTCACAACGAGTACACAGTTGCTCGATTCTTGCTTCTAATTGTAGTCATGCTTATTCTTGCTTATAAAAAAGAACATCATTTTCCTCGAATAGAATCACCTAACTTTGCTAATCCGCCGGAAGTAGTAAATTGAACACGTAATCGATCCTTCTTCTTCTTCTTCTTCTTCTTTTTTTTTTTTGCTGTTTACAAGGGGAATTATTGACCAAGAAGGGAGAAATATAAAGAAAATAGAAGGAATTAATACAGGGGATAAGATGAAAGATAATATTCGTGATAAGGCAACTAAAAGCCACCTCCCAAGAGGGAAAAAGGATAAGGCGGCGTCGGCGGACCGGCCTCCCCTCCGGCCACCGCCATTTCCGTGAAGTACCCGAATTGATTGTTCGCCACGCCGCCGTATTCACCCACGTCGTTGTAGGTTGGCGAGAGGGGCATTTGCCTGCCGATCCCGCCATCGATCGAAGCCGAAGACGACGAGGTCGGAACCGCGGTGAAGTCGCAGAAGCGGCCGATGTCCAGATTCCCCTCGACCTCGGGCGAGGACATGACCCCGAAGTTGGTGCCCTCGTCGTCGTCCTCGCTCTTGATCGAGCTCGAGACCCCCATGCCCGACGAGGAGGAGGAGGACACCGCGGCGGACGAGATCATGAGCCGCTGCCTCTTGTCGCCGCTCGCCACCGCCAACCGCTTGTTCCTGTCCCTCTCCCCCATCATCCGAGGCAGCAGCTCCGGGTCTTCGATGACCTTGTAGAGGAAGGCCATCATCTGCTGAGGGCGCCGCTCGGTCGCCTCCAGGCGCTTGCTCATGCCCCGAATCTCCTCCTCGAGGGCCCTCTGCTCTTGCCTCAGCCTCGCTATCTCGCTAGCCAGCTCCTCCTCGTCCATGTCGGCGTCGCCGCCGCCCTTCGACTGCGAGTAGGCGCCCTTGCTGTGCTTCCTCCGCACGATGTTCCTCAGCAGATGCTTCTGGCCTCGGAGGAACCACTGGTTCGCGAACTCCCATCGGTCCGGATCGACCTTCCTGAAACCCTAGCAAAGATAAAACCACACATCGAGAAATCAGTCCCGTCGCTGTACAACTCGCAGCTTCAACAACAATCAACACACTCTCCAAATACATCCACGTATGCCCGACGGACAACGAGGATCGAACGATGGGGAGGAGGGCTTACATAGGTGTTGAGCTGGCGGACGAAGCTGGAGAAGTTGTTGTGCTTGAAGTAGGCGGGCAGCAGGCGCTGGGAGAAGTCCAGGGGTTCGACGACGATGAAGCTGTTGTTGGCCTTGCCCCAGGCGATGAGGTTGTCCGTCGCCGGGTCGCTGACCATCTGGTAGGTCTTCATGACGAACGGCGCGATGGCGTCGCCGTTGGCGGCCGCCGCCGCCGCCTCCATCCCATGCACGCTGGTATACATTTCTCAGAGACCCTGTCACGCTCTCTCTCTCTCTCTCTCTCTGGGGACGATAGCTCTTCTCGTGAAAATGGGATTTGAGGAGAGAGTGCTTTTCTTGGGGTTGAGAGAGAATTGGCAAAAGCTGAGCTACCTTTTTCTCTTTGGCGAGGTTAAATTCAAAGGACAAGATGGACTTTGGATATATATATATGGAGCAAAATAGGCAAGAGATGGGACTCGACAGTAGCCACCACCGAGGGGGGCTCGTAGCTAACGTGGCACCAATCGGGATGGGCAGTGATACTTGGAGAGGGGGCGAGGGTGGGCCCCACCCCGCGCTCCCCATTCATCATGTTACAGGTCAGAGCCCCGACAAGGTTTCTTAGATATTTGCGAGGGCAGGTGTGGTTCTTCCCCCACGCGCGGGGCGGGAGTCGTCGATCTTAATCGTCGTCGACATCGTCAATTTTTAGAGAGGGGAAAAAGGGAACTGAGAACGGTGGTTGACAGAATTGGAAAGTTTTATGAGAGAGCAAGATTGTCGTGTTTACTTCTATTACTACTCGAGATTTCAAGGGTCTGTCATGCTAAGGAGAAATTACAGTGTTTGGTATTCATCGATTATTCTGTTTCAACGCTTATCACGACATGATATCACTTGCCGTCGATGATTTTTTTGATAGCTTAATCAATCGACTCTTGAACTCCTCATAAGGGCTCTTGTTAATTGCGCTCTGCAATTATATTGCCAACCTTCTTCACCGACAACTTGTATCTCTTCAATCTTCTTGTTCATTGCTTTCTTGACCAAACTCTGTTCATGTCGGCCAAACCCTAGTTATCGATTGATTGTAACTTGAAAATTGTCATTTTTCGGTATCAACACTTCCACCTACTAAAGTAAGCCTTGATGTGATAGGTCTTTTGCATTATCGACCATAATCATCTCTTTATACTAGTTTATTCTTTCTTAGGTTTAATATGCGATGGTCGGCATTTCTTGTGACGAGGATGCTTACCCATTCGCCAACGACGATGTCCTTCACGAAAATAATTACAAGTCGCATGCCGAAGGAGGCTCCTTAGAACTTCTGTGACCTACCATCCCCCTTCGTTAAAAGAAAAAAAAAAAAAAAAAAAAGGGAGCCGAGGGGTGGAGCTTCCCATTTCCAATGCGGCTCCATTTTTCGCAATAAGAAAAACGAACGGTGTTGTCGCCCCAGCTAATGCAGCTTTAGCGACGTGGAGATCGATCAGTAGCTGCGACCGGTAGCAACTCCCATGTTATCATTCCAAACCAAGACGTCGAAGAATATGATAATCGAAAGCAGAGGGGCGAAACCCTAGAATTCGAGTGTAAAGAAAGGTTTTTCTTTTTTTCTATATATGGACATTGCTAATCCACATGTATTCCGATATTAGTGGGCATCTCGTTGGACCGTGGACATGCTGACTTTAGTAATAGGAAATTACCTTTTGTACTTGGAAGTTCAATGGGCGGGGGGAATATATATTTTAGTTTAATATGTGTTGATAGCGAAAAAAGGAAAAAGGGGAGTACTTTTGACGCGTGTAATCCCACCTTGTCAGCACCAAAATAGTAATTGATTTCATCACCGTGACGATATTATGCACGGAGATGATGCTGAGTGTCGTCTTGTATACGCATCACGTGATTTTTGAATATTTGGACTAAACGTTTCCGGGTATTTTTCGAGTCGGTATTTGTATCACCGAAGGTGTCAAGTTCGATTCTGTACAATCCCCTTCATCCATTTATCGATTCCTTTCTTTAAATGCCTTGGATCTATAGAATCGTCTGTACATGGATCTCACTAGAGGTGTGCAAAATGAACCCAATCAGGAGTTGCCCAAACAAAACCGAACTGGTTGGTTGGGTTCGGCTTTCAAGAGTGTCTGCTTGGTTTATAGTTCCTAAAAATGGAATCGGTGTTTAGGTAATATGATTCCCAGTTTCAAGAGAGAATCGGACCAGCTACATATCTTTTCTTTATTATTTTTAGTTCTTCAAAAAAATAGTGGGTAATTTATTATATCCAAGGAAATAGGAGTCTATAATTGGACAATAAGATATCTAGGAAAAAAAAATAATAACTAGTTCAATTGGACCAAATTGGATCACTAATTCTCGATTCCCAATTTTGAGAACTAGAACAGGTGTTAGAATGCATGTATAAGTGAATTGTATAAAAGAAATCCAACATTGAAGAATTGATGTAATGTATAGCAGTTAATATATCATAATTGACCCATAACTCATTGATTTAAACTTTTAAGTGAAAATAAATATTAACAAGCTCAGATTTGGGCTCTCTTTAGGCAATCTCCCTCCTTAGGTGAATGAATCAAACTTCTTATATGCACTCCCAACAAATTGTAGTAGAGCCCATGGTTGCAGTTTCCGGGCATGTGAACCTTATGGTGTGGCAACACAGGCCTAAAAGGATGCCTAAATTAAAGGGAACAAACCTAACATTGAACTCATACGTGAGGGAGAGATGATTAGAATGTATGTGTGAGTAAGTTGTATTAGAGAAATCCCCATTGAAAAATTGATGAGATGTAGAGTAGTTAATATATCATAGTTAGCTCATAACCCATTGGTTTAAGCTTTTGAGTGAATGTGAGTCAATTGAATATATTGATGAGCTTGGATTTGAACTCCTTCTCGATGATCTTCTTAGGTGAAGGTATCGATTTTCTTGTGCGCTCTCTTGGGAACTAATCACCCCTATGCCTCACACATCAAGATCTATGCTCGAGACATTCAATAACAATTGGCCCTCACTTATGGGGAGTATTATTAGGATATAAAGTGCTAATAGTTTAGATATTTGGAGTACCCAATTGCGGATATATTTTAAGTAGGGTAAAAGTCACAAAAAAATCTCAAACTATGCTTACTATGACACATTTATTTCAAACTTTTTTTTTCTTTTGTAATATCGAAAATCCCAAATTATACCTATTGCTAGGAGTGTGAAAAAAAAACCGAAACCGCCTAAAGCTAGACCGAACCAATCCACATCTGACGGTTCTTGGTTCCAATAATGGAACTAGCGAGTATTGGTTCGTTTCCAAATTCTAAGAGTGGAACCGCTTACTAAGATTGGACCATTACATACAAATATATATTTATATATAATTTTTTTTTAAAAATAAGTTTTAACGTTTCATATCAAAATCCTAGTTTTTTCTTTGTTTCTCTTTGTTTATTGTCTCACTCATTTCATGACTTCACCTCCATCTCTCCATCTTGTAGCCTCACCTGGTGGCCTATAGCCTCATTGATCCCTTTCTCACTCTTGCTTTGGGTTGCCTTCGATCACACTCACTCTCGATTGCCTCCAACCTTGTCGCTTGCTCTTGGGTCTCATGCCTTTTCCGAAGTGAGGATATTTCAATCGAAAATTGGACTGGCTATCCAGTTCCTAGCTAAGTCCATGGAACTAACAGGCAATTTTCAATTCCAATTTTTTAGAACTGATCTTTAGTAGGCAATTTTTGATTTTAAGGTGAGGGTGAGAATCACCCACCTTAGAACCGATCGCCTTTATTCATTGTCGACACATTTATATTCAACTTTTTAGTTAAAACAACATTGTTTTTATTTAACTTTAGTCAACATTATTTGCATTTGGGGTTGTAGGCAAACTTTTATAGGCAAATTTTAACGAATCTCATTAACAAAACTTTGACATAAGATGACATGTAGGTATAAGTTTGAGATATTTTGTGTTATAAAAAAATTAGAATAAATGTGTCAAAATTAATATAATTGAGGATTCTTGGTAGCTGTTGCCTTTTTAAGTATTATGAGAGCTCAATGTTACTATGAATATCATTTCAAAGGATGTGAGATTACATGGTTGCATTCGAACAGGAGACAAATTCAATGCTTCAACAAACCTTTCCGCTTATTTACATGCATGACTATAAGGAGGACAATTTTTCGGTCAAAGAGAAGAAATCATGATTAGGACAACTTTTTCACAACCAACCAATGAGGAGTCGCCAAACAGTCTGGCTCACACGTGAGAACACCATTTCTTTTCTTTTTTGGGTTAACATAATATGATGTCACTTTCAGTAGACAGTAGGCCTAACACCTAGACCTAAACATGAAGCTAATATCTCAAATCAAGCTAGAGCAATAAACTTAGCTCGCAAATCTCACTCAATAGAAGGCACAAATAAATTGGTCCATCGAATCAATACAATTGACATTTAAAACCGAGCATTTAAATTTTTTTTTAATGAAGTTTGAACTTTAAATCTGAATTTGATTAAATTTCTTAATTCCAATATTTGCCTTCGATTAGAAAAGCTTTTTAGTTGTCTCTTAATAAACTGTTTAATTTCTTTACACGCTTTGTTAGATTTCCATAGAGAAGTTTTTGTTCAAGTTCAGCCCGCCCTTTTACATCTCAACTTGAGCCGTCGCCACTCTGCTCTGTTTGTCTTCTTCTTCTTTTTAATTTGTTCTTAATTTTTTAAATACTAATTTTATTTTTTAACATCCGTTATTGCTAAATTCCTTGTCTTCTTCCCTAAATTCCACGTGGGATGCAATGTTGGCGTTCAACGGTTAATTTCAGCATTTCCCTCTCTATTTTTCATAAAAGAACCAATTCAAAAAAAAAAAAAAAAAAAGCATACATTTTAGTGGGCCGAGTTGGTGGACTAAATTTTCCTATAATTTTTCTTTTTCTGTTTTGCTTTTATTTTAGACTCCATTGTTTGACAAAAAAGTAAATTATTTGAAAAATATTTTCTTAAAAATAATCATTTATATCACTTAAAATAATTAATCAATTCATTATTGATAATAATTTATGTCGAAATATTTTCGTTGATTCATTTTTGTAACAGGTAATTGTTCTTAAGAAAATATTTTCTAAATTATTTTTTTCACAAAACTCTATTTGTTTTGCAAAAAATATGAGAAATGTCTTTAAGGAAAATAATAATATTTTTCTGATGTTTGGTTAAAATTTAAAAATGAACTGGAAATTATTTTCCATCATTTGGTAAGGAAAAGTCTAATTTAATTTTTCTAAATAGACATATACTATTTCAAGTGCTAGTGACTTGCACATGATAGTAGGAGAATCGTGTGTGGGCACTAGCGTCCTAGGTCCAACCTTGATGGACCATGACTCGGGCGTGAAGGACTCGAGCACAAGCATAAGAATCAATTTAGGGTCCATAAAAACTAAGCCCAAGAACCTACTATCAATGCCCGACTCCCTAGTGCTCCATCTCAAGTCCATAGTGGCCAAGCCCAAAGACCTAGTGCCTATGCCTGAATCTTAGCACCCGAGCTTGAGTCCATAAAGGGTAAATGCAGGACCTCAGTGCCCGTGTTTAGGTCCTCGGCACTTGAGCTTGAGCCTAGTCCCAACACCTAGGTTCTAGGCTCAATGGATCTGAGCGCAAACGTCAAGGACCCTAACACGAGCATTAGGAGTCTTGGATTTGGCCACAATAAACATGAGCCTGGATGTCGAGGACCTAAGCAATGACATCAAGGTCTTGAGCTCGGCCTTGATTAACCTAGATCGAGTGTTGGGGATATGGGCATTGGTGTTGGGGTCTAGGGCTCAGCCTTGATGGATTAAAGCGCGAGTGCCAAGAGCCTCAACCTCAATTAACTTGGCTCGGGCATCGGGGACATAGGCATAAGTCTCGAGGTCTTAAGAACAAGCACCGAGGTTACACTTGCTTGGCATTAGGGATCCAAACCAGAGCATCAATGCGCAAGATCCAGGCATGGATACTTGGATTTTGCACTCGGCCTTTATTGAACCAGGCCAAGCCTCGATGGATATGGGTACTCGTATTGGGATCGTAGGCCCAATCTCATTGGACTCAATCTCGGGCGGCGAGACTCAATCCTGAAAGTCAGGGACCCGAGAACTAACGTAGATATTCTTATGTGCAACTGTAAAGTTTCAAGTTTAAGCGTTGAATTGGAAAATGATTTTCAATTTATTAAAGAAATAATAATTTTTCTGAAATTCAGTATAGATTTTCAGTTGATTAGGAAAAAATTTTTATGTCGACTAATTTTCTTACGGAGCCTTACTTACATTTTTCCGTTCATTTTCCTTTTCTGGAGGTATAAAAGGAGAGCGTACACGCGTCTCCTAGATCCGGGACATGGACAGGGGAGATGAGAAGATTAGTACGACCCGAGCCAGGGGGGATGCAATGGCAGAACGGAGGAGAGCGGTCCACGGTTCTCCCAACAGTGGCGCTGGGGCGCCGGCCCCTGGCTGGACCATCGACCCCCCTTGTACGTCGGCCATCGGCTCGGCCACGTGTAGGCTTCTCGCTTTTTTTCTTTCTCGTAATTCGAATTAAATAGTTTTGTTTTTGGGTGCTACTGCTAGGGGCGTGGGGAGCAATTTGTCGGCCACGTGTAGGCCTCTCGCTCTCCAAGAGTCCGTGGTTGTCTATATATGATAGGCCTCCACGCAATTTGTCGGCCGTTTCATAGTAAAATGTCGAGCTCATCCGTGGCGTGCGATGGCAAACTTTGTGCTTGCCCATATTTCCTCTTTCGATTATAACTTTGTTTATAGCACGTTCAATATTTAAGAGGTGGACGAAGCGGAAGTTAGAATGTCAGCTCGAGTTAAGCAAACATGACACTAGGATCCAATGCCCCGGAAACTTTAAGAGCCTCTTCTTTACTGTGTTTTAATGAAATGTCATAAATGATTCTCGTAGGTTGAGCGTCCTTTTCTAGGAAAATGTAGAATATGACAAAAAAAATTTAAAGGAGCGCGTGAAGAAACAAATTTAGGTTGGTCAGAAATTCGTGAGGGGGAAAAACTAGGGGCGTCCTCTCTTCATGTTCTTCTCCCACGTTGCTTTCAAGCGTAGCATTGAGGCCTCACTATTGCAAGGCCTTCTTTGGCTACGGCTTCACTCGCCGTCTCGGCCTCCTCTCTGTCATCGGCGGCAAAAGGAGGTCGTGGGGGAGGACGCTTCCGGTGCTTCCATAGCAAGATGCTCGAGAGCTCCATGTACGAGGGAGGGCAGCTGAGGATGTCTCCGGAGAGGATCAGGATGGCGGTGGGAGGGGAAAGGTTGGAGGATGTGTTCGGGAGGAGCCAGGAAGAGGAGATGTCGGTGTTTGAGGATAGTGCGTTCCGAATTGCCAAGGGAGAGTGGCGGCAAGTTGGGGTTTGGGAGAGGGAAGAGTCTCGTGAGCCATGATTTCCTTGCCGGATCCGGCGAGGTGGAGAGTCTCGCCTGAGGCTGGTCGTTGGTTGTTGTCGTGGCCCGACGATCGGCCAAGGGAGAAGGAAAAAATAAAAATAAATAAAGAAAAAAATAGTTAAAATTTTGAATTGTTTTGTTAAATTTCCTTGGGATGATCAAATCAGATTTTTCATATTAAATGACTGAAAATATTTTCCTATTCATTTTTAAGTTTTAGTCAAACACTGTCGTTTTCCTGAAAAAGTTACTTTCTAAAAAATATGTCTAATTTTTCATGAAATAAATAAAGTTCCGAAGTCATTAAAATACATGTATATTTTTACAATAATCATTAATGAAAATGGAATACTTCTCTTTTTCTTTTTTGTTTTGATGAAAAAGAGAAGTAACATAACAATTCTATTGGCTTATAGGGCAAAAAGGACGATCGATGGAATGAAAAGAATGACCAAATAGGGAATGTCAATTCGGACCTCCAAAGAAAGGACCCAAAAAAAAAAAAAAAAAAAACAAATGTGGACCCACTACTTCCCACTCTGATCGCTTGCTACAGGAATTGCGACGACTGGAAAGACATGACCCAAGAGGATAGCTACCGCTTGCTTCTCCGTCATGACATGAGAATTGTCCGACCACCTAAAGCCGAATTGAAACCAATGAAATTCGAGAGTGTTTTTCCTTTTTAACTCCTATTTTTTTTATTGGTTTTATTGACTTGGCTTAGGTTCGAAGGGAAAAGCGAAGTCCACTAATTCGACTCCGTCTTGGTTCCTCCTTAGAAAGGACAACGATGTCTGGAGACTTCTTCATCATGTGCGACAAGGGCACGAGCAAAGATGTGGTTTCCATGTCTAGTGGAATTCATTCTCGACCGTCGATTATATGTCGTGACGAAGACTGTTAATGGTTATTACATTTACCATCACGCCATGAGTCTCATGCTAAGTCAATTAGAGAATCTTGGCAGTTAGATTGTTTAGAAGTATGCAACCAAATAAGCCGGTTTTGGATAACCAAGTCGAAACTGTTCGAAGATCCTAAAAAGATAGAGTTAATAGGGAAATTCTAAAAAGAATGTGATTACCACGATCTCTTTGCCTCTATTATTAATTTGCCCATTCGAGTTCATAATAGATCGATACTCTAGAAATTCAAGTCGACATGGAAAAATGGAACGCGTCCAAAAATGAAAACATAAACAATGGTATTATTCAGAAGTCGCGTTGCACGTGAATCTGCAGAATCTAGTTGTTGGAATTGTTGTTTTGAGTTGTTTATCAAACACACTTAACGACGACCATAATACTACTGGCTAATTGGAATAAAGTCAAGTATGGATATGAACATTTGAGGAACTTGACAAAGATTAGAAGGGTCTCGATGCCATATGCGAGTGTGAATGGAGCAAGAAAATTTGGTACTGTTTTGACGGTCCAAATTGAGATCAAGTGTGATGCTAGAAGATGCTGCTTGAAATCTCATGATCTCGGGGAGCATGAAATGACAGGTATAAAGGGGAGTTGGAAAAGGGTTTTGATTGCGAGCCACTTTTGATTTTGCGTTCTCTGGATTTTGCTCGACGGCTGAAAGATCTATCTTGAACGTTAGTTCGGAGACTGGACAAACTACAAATCGAGTTCTACTTGTGCATCTTCCATTCGAGGACGCCCCAGATTTTAGTAAAGATTCTGGTCAGATCATGATTTAGGGTTTGCTTATACAATGAGCTGAATGAAGATGAGTTTTGTGGTGTGGTGATGCCAAGAATAAGCAGGACTTAGGAACCTAACAAGGAGAACTCAAAGTTGCTGCTCATATAATACGGTAGGCGAACCATCAATTTGAGCTGAAACTTGAAGGGACTGCTCGAACATGAAATCACTGTATTTGGCATCGTAGAGAATCGAATTTGTGCTGTTGCACTCGATCCTATGTATCTAACTTTAAATTTGTTTTTGAGATAAGTGTATTAAAAGTTCTAAAACGTGTTATGAAAGTGTAATTAAATCTTCAAATTTTCAAAAATTGCAATTAAATTTTAAAACTTGTTAAGAATATGTAATTGAGTCCTAAAATTTTCAAAAAATGCAATCACGTCCTAAAACTTGTTATGAAATTGTAACTGAGTCTTAAAATTTTCAAAAAATGCTATCAATAAAATGACTTGATTTGATTAATTTGACAAGTTTTAGAACTTGATTGCACTTTCTGAAAGTTTTATGATTAGATTGCATTTTTTGAAAATTTCAACATTCGATTGCACTTCCATGACAAGTTTTAGGACTTAATTGCACTTTTTTGGAAGTTTTAAAACTAAATTGCTTTGTTAACAAGTTTTAAAATTTTCAATGCACTTATTCCTTTTATTTATTTATTTATCTTTTTTGGTTTTTGCAACCTAATGGGGTCAACACCTACTGCTCGCGGCTTGAGGGTTTAGTCATATGATCACCCTAGTTATTATTATCTTTTTGGGTTAATACCATGAAGAACCCCAAATTGGTACACTAATAATAAATTTACCAAAACTAATTTTTAACTATCAAAAACCCTAAATTAGTACATTTGTGACAAATTTACCTTCCATTGGTTTCGTTAATTTAGATTAATATTATGGAAAATCACAAACTAATTACACTTATGACAAACTAGGTATAAAACCCTAAACTGATACACCTGTTAACTGCTACATGTCATCCAACTTAACAATTTGATGATAAAATTTAAAAGAAATTAACAGATGGTAAATTTATCATAGGTATACCAATTATGGTTTTTGTTAGTCAAAAAATTAGTTTGGAGTAAATTTGTCATAAGTATACCAGTTTAAGGTTTTTCATAGTATTAATCCAAGAAGATAATAATAACTAGGGTGATTGTATGACTGAACCCTCGAGCCACGAGCAACGGGTGTTGACCCCATTAGGTTGCAAAAACTTAAAGAAGAAGAAGAAGAAGAAGAAGAAGAAGAAGAAGAAGTGATAAGTATATTGAAAGTTTTAAAAAGTTTTTAAATTTTCAAAAAGAGCAATTAATTTTTAAAACTTGTCATAAAAGGGCAATCGAGTCCTAAAACTTTTAAAAAATATAATCAAGTTCTAAAACTTTCAAAAATGCAATCAAATCCTAAAATTTGTCAAGTTGATCGAATCAAGTTCTTTTGTTCATAGCATTTTTTGAAAATTTTAGAATTCGACTATACTTTCACGACAAGTTTTAGAATTTAATTGCAATTTTTGAAAGTTTTAGGACTCGATTGCATCTTCATGACAAGTTTTAAAACTTAATTCCAAATTTTGAAAATTTTAGGACTTAACTGCACTTTCATAATAAGTTTTAGGACTTTTAATGTATTTATCTAAAAAAAAATTAAAGTTAGATACATAGGATCGAGTGCAACAAGACAAATTCGATTCTCTATGATGCCAAATACAATGATTTCATGCTTGAGCGGTCCTTTCGAGTTTCGGCTCAAATCGATGGTTTTTTTTTTTTTTTTTTGGTCAGAAACAAAGAACTAAATTTAAGTAGTGAAACCATTACATCCGGCAGCAATAGCATCCGCGTAAAGGAGATCTACCAAATGAAAAGGGGGAAAAATAGTCCAACATTAGACAGAGGAAAAACGGTTATGGGCCTTTGCAGCCCAATCAGCAGCAACATTGGCCTCCCTTCGGCAGTGCCCTAGCGAGAGATTAGGGAAATTGGAGAGCAAGGAGGCGGCTTCGAGGAAGAGGGACCGAGCTTCCCATGGCGGCTTACGGCGACATTGGAGGACCTCAACCACAATTAGGCTATCAGATTCAAAAACAATCGGAGCGTCTGATAAGCCATGGCGTTGTAGATGGTGTAGGGAGAAAGACACCGCTTGGATCTCGGCTTGAAGGGCAGAAGATGCAGGAAAGTGTCTAGAAAAACCATCAGTAAGTCTTCCTTGATGATCTCTGCATATACAGGCCATTGTGCCTTCTCGCGAGCCAAGCTGATACGACCCATCTACATTAACCTTCAAGGAACCAAGATCTGGAGGCCTCCAAAGTGATCCCCTGTTCAGTAAGGAGCGACCCTTTTGAGTTAACGACGAAGCCATCAGACGAGTGACATGGGAATCAGCTAGTGCAGCGTCAGCCACCCGAGACGGCCGAAGGCGTTCTTGCCGGAAGATGAAGCCATTCCGGGCGCGCCAGATCTGCCAAAGAACAGAGGCCAAAGTCTCCAAACCAGGTAAGAAAGATCGAGATTTTACTAGCTGGACTATCCAGGCATCGATTCTGTGAAGTTGCATAGGAGAGATTTGAATATTAAGTCTAGGGTGCGCCCAGATCTTCTTAGTCCACGGACATAACAAAAATAAATGTTCAAGGGTTTCAGGGGTGTCTTGATCACAGAGTAGACAGCACGGGTTAATGATAATATGTCTCTGAAATAAATTAGCCCTTGTAGCAAGGGCATTCTGACAAAGCGACCATAGGAAAGCTCAAATTTTTGGGGGGGAATGCATTTTCCAGATTCTGTTCCATAACCAGCTGGGATTCTGATAAGATGAGGAAGTGTTACTTACTGGCTGTTGTGTTGCTATTGTTGTGAAAGAATGATAGGCAGATTTAACAGAGAAATGACCATCTTTAGTGGCAGTCCAAATAATCTGATCATTGGTAGATAACGGTCGGAGAGGGATACAGGTGATCTGCTCTATAACCGGATTGTCAAAAAACCTATTATATTATATGAGAAGCATCTTTGAGTTCTCCTCGTTAAGTTCCTAAGTCCTGCTCAATCTTGGCATCACCACACCACAAAACTCATCTTCATTCAGCTCATTCTACAAGCAAACTCTAAATTATGATCTGATCAGAAACTTTACTAAAATCTGTGGCGTCCTCAAATGGAAGATGGACAAGTAGAACTCGATTTGCAGTTTGTCCAGTCTTCGAATTGAGGCTCAAGACAGACCTCTCAGCCGTCGAGCAAAATCCGGAGAATGCAAAATCGAAAGTGGTTCGCAATCAAAACCCTTTTCCAACTCCCCTTTATGCCTGTCCTTTCATGCTTCCTAAGATCATGACGTTTCAAGCAGCATCTTCTAGCGTCAAACTTGGGATCTCAATATGGACCGTCACGATAGTGTCAAATTTTCTTGCTCCATTCACACTTTGCATATGATGTCGAGACCCTTCTAAATCATTTTCAATTTACTCGAATGTTCATATCTATACGGTCATCATTAAGCGCGTTTGATAAACAACTCGGAATAACAACTCTAACCACTGGATTCTGCGGATCTATGCGCACCGCAACTTTTGAACGATACCATTCTTTATGTTTTCTTTTTTGGACGCTCTCCATTTTTCCGTGTCGACTCGGTTCTTGGTGTACCGACCTGTTATGAACTCGAATGGATAAACTAATAATAAAGGCAAAGAGATCGGGGTAATCATGTTCATTTTGGAATTTCCCTATTAGAGTTATGGCAGTAAAATTCTCTATTATTCGTTCAAGTTAGTGACGTGAGATACTGAGCGGATGCTAGCACTTGGGGATGTTCTGTTATGGCCGTGCACTCGAAAACAAACATAGTGATTTCCTACTCACGTTTCGCTCGTAGTTGTAGCGACTGGTTGAGCTACCTAGATTCTTTGCTTCTCTGTTATTACCGTGTTAGTCGAAAACAAGCATTGTAAGTTTCTACTCACACTTTGCCTACAATAACAGCTAGTAGTCAAGTTACTTAGATTTTGCACCGATTCTCTGTTATCCAATGGACGTCCGTTGGGCCATTTTTTCCTTAACAACCATATCCAATCTGCGATTTGTGAATACTAAGGAACTTGTCGAAACCTAATTTCCCTCTGATGAAAGGCAATTACGCCATCATTCTCCCTTCATTCTCAGGCCCGTTGGTTGGTTGAACATGGGTGTGCTAGAGACAAGCGTATGTGGAAAGCCGAAAAGGACAAGAATGTACTAGAAACTAGAAAGGGGAAAGGTATCCCAAAAGTCAGAAAGCCACGACTAAAGGCGAAATAATTTCGATCGATTTCCGCCGGATTTAGGCGTGGATTAGGAAGTCTAATCGGTAGGAAAAAGCTTGATTGGACTGAAATGATTTGGGGCTCGAGCCGACTTGGAGAATCTGCTGGATGCCACCCCCGTTGCAAATCTAGCAGCTATTCAGGATTAAAGCATCTCTTGATTAGGATTAGGAGTGTCTAGAGTTCCTCGTATTGTCTTAGGATTAGAGGGTGATTTTGACTTGAAGGAACAGTCATTTGCACATTGCCATCTCATTTCACCTAAAAGTCTATGGACCCTCCAAGTAGCTTCATTAATGTGGATTTATCTCCATATTCTAGAGAATCCTTCTATTATCTACATTCACACTTGGATCATGACGACGACAATTTCGAGAACGTTAGTAGAAATTCGTTGCCATCTCCCCCATCAAATTAGACTGGATGACATAAAGGTTGATTAGATTTCTAGTTCCGTTGTTGTATATAAGAATTGGACAGGCTTTCATTTTGATTGTCACAAATGTACGCATCGAGGATACATTCCTACAAATTCCCCCCAAAATAAGCAAAGCAAAATTAACTGTAAACACATAACCCTTGATCTTTAATAGTTGAGCGAATTAAAGGACAAAGTCAAGTTTGCATGTGGCATGATTAACAATTTTGATGCAAAAGCTTGGATAGGTAGACAAAATAAGTAACTCTCGGATTATGTTCACAATTAATTGGGAGTACCTTGACACGTTCAGGTGGTTAACATTTACAAAGAAATGAAAGACCAACAATGGTATATTTTTCCGCCCACGGTGGCGCAGCTGGCTTTGGGCTATTTTCCCCTCACGAAGGGGAGGAGTTCAAATCCCAGAGGCGTCACATTCGCGCGACTCACCCGCGGCCGGTAGTGCAGTGGTGGTGGCTCGCCCGCCCGAGTTTATCGCGCCACGGCCATTTGCCACTGCATTTGTACGGTGGTTCTCGGATCACAAAAAAAAAAAAAAAAAACAATGGTATATTTCATTGTGGATCGCCCTTCATAACTTGTCCCTCCAATCAGTTGGATCCACCTATGTGACATGATATGACCCAAAGATTGTGATGTGACCATGATGACATAATCTCAATCACCTCGGGACAAAAGTCATTGCACAATGATAATTGGAGGATTATTAGGTTATGTCCGGTCAATTGGACTTTTTATGGAATTTGGATTTATCTAATTAGAAATGGCGAATATCTTTTTATTATTATTATCATTTGATAAAACCCCAAAAAGTGTCGATTGATATGATGCCACAAAGGCTTGCTATTCCTAGCCACGGGATAGCTGGACCCAATTTCTTTAAGTAGTAGCGATTTGATTGGAGGAGGAAGCAGGCGAGGTTTGCTCGATACATCATACGGTGGTGAGTCACATCCACGAGTCCTAGACCCCGGTGAAGTGTCGAAACTTGCTTCGAAGTTGAAGATCAAGTAAATGCGTTTTGACATTGACAATAGAGAGGAAGGATGGGGTAGCAAGCAATCGGCAAGAAAGAGCCATGACTTATGTTAGCTTGGAGGTCAGGGTGAAACACGGTTGACGGCAGTTGGTCGTTGGACCGGGGGCAGCACGTTTATGTCGTAGCTGACACGGCAAGTTTTGGTTATGCGTCGATTCGGATTTAATTGTAAAACTCAAACAGTATAATTGATTATGCAAACGGTGATGTCATATGCTCAATAGATCTATTCCTAAATGAATTGCAATTAACAAGGATTAAAGTTGTTCGGATGCCTTCTTGTGAGAAAATGTATTGCAATGTTTTGTGATTTGAAATCGTAGATTGGTACTAATAAGTTCAGTGTGTTTATGTGTCCTTAAATGTTTTTCATATTTATGAAGTGTTCACTTTAAATTATGGTAGAATATCAAATGGTGAGAAAAAAATATCTAATTCTAAATAAATATTAATTTTTTTCCGAACCACTCCAAGATATCACGTGATGGCAATTCTAGACCGATCATGCCTTGCCAATTCAATCATTATCCAATGTTTGTTATTTGTTGCTAGGGCAGCACTTTTAGAGAAATCTATTATGAGGAACGCCGTCAGCATGTCCTTTTCTAGGGGGTTACGAAGTTAATTCTCATTCAAAATGCTTAAGTTTGAGCATACATAATAAAAGTTTCAAAACAAATAAGAGCTTAAAAGGCTTGAGTGGGGTGGGAAGCCCAATTTGAAGGAAGGACATTTTATCTTTGGGCTTTGACTACCCAATCAGCGATTTGGTTTGCTTCACGGTTGCGATGGGCCCGATTAAGATCAGAGAAAAACCTTATTCGAGCCTGGGCCTCATAGATATAGCCTAATCAGTGCTTGACACCCCTCTTATCAGATTAGTGTGGTCTGATTTTAATTCCATGCACTTGTCAGATAGTGCTTGAAGGCGTATTATGGTTTCCAGAAGGGCAATTGCTTCGATTTGAGTTGCAAACGACGCCCTTGCGTTCCTCCCAAATTCCCCGTCTAAGAGACCAGAACGATCATCGAATGACCGAGGGCTATGGCAACCTCCTTTTGTCCCCCTCCGAGGGTACGATCCATCTGTGTTTACCTTTCAAAGCGCCCTGTTCCGACGGCCTCCAATTCCGAGACCGGCCGATCCGATGCTCCCCCTTTTCGTTTTGTTGTTGATGCCCGCCGAGTGATGCTCTTTCGTCCATGGGCTCTTTCTGATTCTATTTCCTTGACTTGCTAATGTTTGCTACAAACCATCGGGTGCTCTTTTGTTCATGGGCCCGGGCATTAGGGTTGTGGACTCAGGCGCGGGAGTACGGTCCTGATGTTGGGGACCCCACGAACCAATGTTGGGAATTTTGTACTTAAGTATAAAGTTTCTGATTTAAGTGCCGAGTTTTAATCATATTATAGAAAAATTACTTTCAATTTGCTAATGATAAAATCGTTTTTTCTGAATTTAAATAAAAATATTCCATTGATTAAGAAAATATTTTGTATTGACTCATTTTTCTAAGCAATACAAACGTCAACAACTAGGAAAATGTGAAACAAACAGAGCTTTAGTTGCATTTTTTTTCCAAATATTTTCCTTTCCTCCTAGAATCGGGACGTGGACATTGGACAGGGAGATGAGAAGATTAGTACGACCCAAACAAGGGGGATGCAATTGCAAAATGGAGAAGAGTCCAACAATAGGGATAAGCGGTTTTAGGTTCCGCACAAGTTTCACTTGGAACCTAAAACTAACCCGTTGAAACAGATTCCTTATTTTTAGGAACTTAGAACCTATCCTATATATCTTGGAACTTAGATCCTATATCTCATTACAAGTTTCAGGATTGATTCCAAAGTCTGCGAAGGTTCAACTTTTATTATTAATTGAATAATTGCAGTAAATTATTACCTTTAATTGAACCTAGAACCTACCCGTTAGGGTTTAATATGCGATGGTTGACATTTTTTATAACGGGCATGCTTTCCCATTAGCCAATGGCGATGTCCCTTGTGAAAATAATTATGAGTCGCATGTCGAAGAAGGCTCCTTGGAACTCCTGTGACCTACCATCCCCTTCATTGGAAAAAAAAAAAAAAAATTGAGCCAAGGGGTGGAGCTTCTTATTTCCGATGACGACACAGCTCCGTCTTTCACATTAAGAAAAGCGGACGTTGTCACCCCAGCGACAAAGTTTTAGCAACATAGAGATCGATCGGTAGCTACGACTGTCAGCTGTAACAATTTTCGTAATGTGGCCTATATTTAGAGGTGAGCACGCTGAACCGCCCAAATCGGAAACCGCCCGGACCGGACCAAACTAGAGGGATTGGTCCATTTCTCGGTTCCATAAAAATGGAATCGGTGATTGTCGGTTTGGTTCCGAGTTCCGAGGAGAACTGGAGCGGACCAGACCAATCGAAGCGACCCTTTTTAAAATATATATATTTATTAATTTCTTAAAAATAGTAATAAAACTTAAAAATAGTAACAATTCTTGTGTTTTTCTTAATATATATATATATATATATATATATATATATATATATATATATATATATATATATTGCAAAGTAATTGGTTCCATGGGATCGGTCTGGTCCGATTCTTGGTCCAAAGTCAGTCCGTCTAGTTCCCGATCTCAAAAATTGGGAACCGATTCTCCTAGTCTGGTTCTTGATTCTTAGGTGGAACCAAATTGAACCAGGAACTGATCATCCCTACCTACATTAATTGATCTAGTAATTTATCATTTTACGAGATTAGTCTAAAATGAAATAGAATTATTCTTAATTAGTCTAATATGTGGCTAACTAGTATAAGTCGAGTCGAGTCTGACCCGTAATAAGAAGGCATGACCGAAAACTCTATAAATAATGCTCAGGTCTCTCATCTAACCCTCACAATTATGCTTACAAAGGAGCATTTCCTAAGTGTTAAGGGTGAGGGATTGTCTCGTTGAGTCAATGATACAAAGGATTATAGAGGAAAAACACTTATGCTTGAATTGTCACACTTTTGAATATTTGGAGTGAACAGTTCTGGATATTTTTCGAGTCATATTTGTATCGAAGGTCTCGAGTTTGGTTCCGTACAATCCCCCTCACCCATTTATCGGTTCCTTTCTTTATATGGCTTAAATATATATATATATATATATATATATATATATATATATATATATATATATATATATAATCATCTATATAAGGGCCTCATTAGGGGTGTGCAAAATGGATCACTCGAACCAGGAATCATTTGAACTAGACCGAATTGCCTGGTTGAGTCCAATTATTAGGAATGTCGGTCTCGTTTCTAATTCCTAAAAAATGAAATCGGTGTTTGAATGGTCTGGTTCCCGGTTCCAAGGTGAAATTGAACTAGATTGGACTGGACAGATTACTTATACTTTTATTATTATTTTTATTTCTTCAAAAAAATTAGTGGGTTAAATTTATTGTTTCCAAGGAAATAGGAGCTTATTATTGGACAACAAGATATCTGGATAAAAACATGAAAAAAAAAAAAATAGTAACTGATTCCATTGGACTGGACCAAGAGTTAGCATGTACTTGTGAGTAAATTGTGTTAGAAAAATCCCACATTAGAGAATTAATGTGGTATAAAACAGTTAATATATTCCAATTGGAGCATAAATCTTTGGTTTAAGTTTTTAAGTGAAAATGGGTTCAATTAAAAATATTGACGAACTCGGAATTAGGCTCCCTTTAGGCAATCTTCTTAGGTGAAGCTATTGGACTTTTGCTACGTGCTCTCAACAAATGGTAGTAGAATCCATGATTGCAGTTTTTGGGCATGTGAGCATTGTGATGTAGCAATGTAGGCCCATAGGTAAATTCATGCAAATGGATGCCTGAATTAAGGGGAAGCAGACTTAACACTGTACTCACACGTGATGAGGAGATTGTTAGAATGCACTTGTGAGTGATTTAAGTTATAGAAATCCCACATTGGATAATTAATATGGTGTAGAGTAGTTAATATATCTTAATTTGCTCATAACTCATTGACTTAAGCTTTAGAGTGAATGTGTGTTTAACTAGATATATTAACGAGCTTGGATTTGGGCTTCCCCTTGGCAATCTCCTTGGATGAAGGTATTAGATTTTTGCTGCGCTCCCAACATCAGAAACTGATCACCCCTAAGCCTCACCCATTACGATCTATGCTCGAGACATTGGAAAGCAAATCGGCCTTCGCTTGAGGGGAGTATTATTGGGATATAAAAGGTATTCAACGTCTAATGCTAATAGTTTAGATATTTATAGTAACCAATTGCAGATAAATTTTAAGTTGAGTAAAAGTCACAAAAAAATCTTAAAACTATGCCTACCGCAGCACATTTATTTGTACTTTCTTTTATAACATCAAAAATCTCAAATTATGTCCATCATTAGGAGTTTGCAAAAGAATCGAAACCGCCTGAAATTAGACCAAACTGGCCCAAAAGTGATAGTTCTCGATTCCAATAATTGGAACCAGTGAGTGCGGTTCATTTCTAGATTTTAAGTGTGGAATCGCCCATCCAAATCAAACTAATACATACAAATATATATTCATATATAATTTTTTAAAAATTTGAAGTTTTAACTTTTCGTATCAAAATTTTAGTTTTTTCTTCATTTCTCTCCGTTTCTTGTCTCACTCATCTCGCAGCTTCACCTCTGTCTCTCCATCTTGTGGCCTCGTCAATCCCTTTCTCTCTCTCGCTCTAGATCACCTTCAGGCTCGTCACTCCTCTATCACTCTCACTCTCGATTGCCTTTAACCTGATCGCTTGCCCTCAAGTTTCACACCTTTTCCGAAGTGAGGACATTTCAACTGGGAACTAGACTAGCGATCTAGTTGCCAACTAGGTCAATAGAGCCAACATTATTTCACATGATTTCGTTAGATAATTTCACATTTCAACTGGGAACTAAACTTGTATCAATGTGACACATTTACCGTCCGTCATGATTTCGTTAGATAATTTTTCAATTAAAACAACGTCGTTTTTATTTCACATAAGTCAACATTATTTGCATCTGGGGTCCATGCAGGCAAATTTTTAACGAATCTCATTAGCAAAACTTTGATGGAAGGTAAATATATTATAAATATATAAGTTTGAGATTTTTGGTGTTACTAAAAAAAGTTTAAGATAAATGTAGCAAAGTGAATATAATTGAGGATCTTTGGTCGTGGTTGCCTTTCTAAGTATTATGAGAGTTAAATGTTATTATGAATATTATCTTGAAGGACGGGAGATTACATGGTTGCATTTGAACATGAGAGAAATTGAATGTTTCATGCAAGCCTATCCGCTTATTTACATGCGTGACTATAAGGAAGACAATTTTTTGGTCAAAGAGAAAATTATGATTAGGACAATATTTTCATAACTACCCAATGACGAGCGCCAAATAGTCTAGCTTACTAGTGAGAACACCTTTTTTTCCTTTCCTAATTACACAATATAATGTCACTTTCATTAGACACCATGCCTAAAATCTAGACCTAAACATGAAGAAGCCAATAACTCAAATCAAGCTATGCAAGAAACTTAACTCACAAATCTCGCTCAATATATGGCCTTAAGAAATTTGTCAATCATGAAAATCGCATTAATACAATTGGCCAATAAAACTGAGCATTTAAAATAAATTTTGATGAAGTTTGAACATTAAAGTTGAATTTTATTAGATTTCTTAATGCCAATACTTGTCTTTGATTAGAAAAGCTTTTTCAGTTGTGTCTTAATAAACTATTTACTTTCTTTACGCACTTTGTTAGATTTCCATAGAGGAGTTTTTGTTCAAAGTTAAGCTTGCCTTTTACATATCAATTTCTGCCATCGCCACTCTCCTCTGTTTATCTGACAGAAAATAAGGAGGAATGGAGAGGGTGAATTTTCTATATATTGATATATTATGGACAATTATAACAATCCACTTATGGTGTAAGAATGAAAAGAAAATTAGGAGATAATATACAAAGAATCATAATTTCTTATTCACTAATTCAATTACAAATCCACTGAATCAATTAGAATTGGCACCACAATTAGGGTCTTCAATTATATCTTCAACACTCCCTCTCAAGCAGTTGGCTTGTATATGTCAAGGACACCTAGTTTGCTCAGCAAGTACGCATGTTGTCTCTGACATAGTGGCTTAGTGAAGATATTTGCTGGTTGATTGACAATTCTAATTCCCTTTTGTTACAAGAACTCCCTTTGTAATCTTATCTCAAGTGAAATGACAATTAACTTCTATATGTTTTGCTCTTTCGTGAAATACTAGATTTGCCGCCAATTTAAGTGTAGCATCGTTTTCACAAAACAATTTAGTTGGTCAATTGACCCGTAATCCAAGGTCTAACAGTAATTGTCGTATTTACACTACTTCGCAGGTAGTTTTTGCCATGGCTTGATACTCCGATTCGACTGATGACAATGATACAATTAACCGCTTCTTCGTTTTCCATGAGATTAACAAACCTCCCAATTCGATGCGGAAACTAGTAATAGATCTTCTGGTCATCGAGCAAGTAGCATAATCTGCATCGCAAAAGGCATGTTGCAGTCACGAGATAAGAATATTCCAAGTCCTAGACACCTTTTAGATATTTCACAACTTTCAAGGCTGCATTCATATGAGATTTTTTTGGACTAATTTGCATGAATTAACAAGTATTTGCACTGCATAACATATATCAAGTCTTGTTATGATAAGATATATCAATTTCCCAACAAGTCGTTGATATCTTGATGGATCTTTGAGCAATGGATCCTCAATAGATGAAGAGGGACTCATAACATGCTCATGAGTAGTCAACTTGCTATTCTCTTCAATTGGTATGATAGCTGGCTTACACTTGACAATCTTGCTTTTGAAATAATTTCTAGGATGAATTTCCCCAGGTTAAGACTGATAGCTCTATCAAATTGAGCAATCTCAATACCAAAAAATAATTTGGGAGGTCCCAAATCCTTGATATGAAAGGTAGAGTGCAGATATACCCATCACAAGTATATCATCAACGTATATCAATAAGTAAATTGATGAAGTACCTGCATTCTATATAAATAGGGCATAGTCATGTTTAGAATGCTGAAATCCTGCACTGTTTAGTGCAGCATCTAGATGCTTATTTCAATCCATATATGGATTTGCATAGACGAAATACCCATGACTCTCCCTGTTTGTGTAATCCCTATGAAAACTCCAAATATATTTTTTCATCTAGATCACCATGAAAATAGGCATTGTGGACATCCATTTAGTGCAGCGACCAATTACGAATGGTGGCAATGGATAAGAAGGACCGAACAGTGACTTCTTTTGCAACGGGAGAGAATGTCTTGTGACAATCAAAACATTCTCTTTGTGTAAATCCCTTGGCCACCAACCAAGCTTTGTAATTTTTAATAGAACCATCCGCCTTAAGCTTGATTTTATATACTTATTTACATCCGATCAATCTTTGTGTGGGGGCAGTGGAACAATGTCCCAAGTATGGTTCTTCATTAGCACATTAAGTTCTGATTCAATTGCTCATTGCTATCGAGAATCCTATGATGCTTCATGCAAAGAGGATGATTCCTATTCTTTTGAGAGAAGGCTAATGCAACACATACATTCTAGTGACAGCTGATTAAAGGAGACAAATGAGGAGACAAGATATTTTGTACCTGGAGAACGCAATGCTGAGCAAATGTAGTCCTTAGTCCATGTAAGTAGGCAAGTTTGTCGTCCAGAACACCGGGTTGATCAACTACTATTTGTTAAGGTGCTGGAGAAGTTACTATATGGTCAAGTGAAGCACATGGCTGGGATAATTCTGGGGACTCAACTTCAAATGATGCTGGAGAAGCACATGGCTCTTGTGGAATTGGCATGGATTGTTTCGAGGCAACAAATAGGTATTGCAAAGCCATTGATAAGTCTTCTTCACATAGCAAAAGGTGGCAGCCTTCTGATGATGGAATTGTAAAAGATATTAATTTTTGAATGGGAATATATCCTCATAAAATATGACATCTTTGCTTATAAAGAAGTGCCCTATAGAGATTTCCATAACTCTATATCCCTTCTGAAGTAGAGGGTATCCCATGAAGACACATTGAGTAGCACAATGACCCATTTTATCCATGGGACCCACATTTTTCGCATAACATAAACAATCAAATACTCAAAGGTGATTATTTTTTGGTTGTTTGTTGTATAGCATCTCAAAAAGAGTTTTACCACCAAAGATTCTAGTTGGCATAAGATTAATCAAATAAGTAGCTATTACTACATACTCTCCCTAAAAAGCTTCAAGAATAGAGACTTGGTGTTTTAATGCATGAGCTACTTTTAGGAGATGTTTAGGCTACATGAACTTTCATGAAGTATCCCATGTGAAGACAAAAACTTGATGCAATCAAAATTAAAGAATTCACGCCCATTATCTGTACAAATTCGTTACACAGATTGATCGAATTGATTCTTGACTAAAGAAATGAATTTCGATAGATGAGCAAAAGTTTGACTTTTTGATTGCAGAGATAGGCCCAAGTGCCCCGTGTATAATCATTACCAATCGTAAGAAAGAAACGGGAGCCATCATGATGAGTGCTATTATAAGGATCCTAGATATCCATATGAAGTAGTGAAAAAGGTTTGTCGGCTCGAGAAGTACTTATAGGAAAGGATGCTTGGGATTGTATAGCTAAAGGACATGCTGGACATTTACGATGTGGAAAACATGCACTATGACCCAATATTCGATGAAAAAGGAGATTTTTATTTCTACTGATAGCATTACACAAAATGCTTTTATTTAATTATTCTAAATCTCTTGGAGAATCAATTTAGAAATATAGCCCTTGTGCAACACTACTCAAGCCCATCAGTTTGCTTGTCAAATGGTCTTAAAAGAAACAATTGTCAAAACTGAATAGAGCACGACATGAATTATCCATGCAAACTTTTGAAACATAGAGTAGGTCGAGTTCAAAATTGAGAATGTATAGGACATTCTTGAGGACAAAGCTCGGACCAAGATGAACAGTTCTGATCTTGGTAACATGGATGACGTTTTTATTTGAAAGACGTACTGATATGGGAGATTGTGATTCTTTATCCACATGAGAAAGTAAATGCTTATTGCAAATTATGGGGTCACTAGCTCCCGTATCAATTATCCATGCATCAATTGAAAAATAATTCTCCTTATGAAGAAAGGTACATGAGAACCTTGCGCTTTTGTCGTTGGTTTTATATTGATTCAGGATTTGGACAGTATGTTGATATTGATCTTGAGTAATTGTTTATTGTGCCCCATTAGTCCTATTTGTGGAAACATGATAAGCTAAGGATTCTTTTTTGTTTTTATCAGTAGGCTTCCAATGCAGTTTCCAACATGTCTTAATAGTATGATGCGGGCATTTACAATAATCGCAATATTTATTTTTGAATTTACCATTTTGCCTACTGACCTTTCCTAATGACGTGGCCTGATGTGAGCCATAGGATCTCTTGTAAGTAGGAGTAGATGTGGCCTAATAAGGGCCCTCCGATCCGAGCAAGTTGATGGGCGATCTTGAGCCGTCCATCACCTTGTGCGATTTGGAGCCATCCACCACCGCATGCTGACCCTAGCCACTTGTCCCCATCTTCTGATTCAGGTTGTCCGTTGTCAAGCAATGATCCCAGCCGTCCACGCGAAAAACCCTAGGGTTCTCTATGATTCTTCTTCTCGTTGCACCAACAGAACCCATTTTTGGGTATCTGGTGACTTCAAGAGATTCACCACCTCCTCCAATAGCCTTCTCATTGAAGCCAACACTAAAAGAAAGGGCCATGAGACTCATGCATTCTCCACCTCGAGTGTGCTCAACTGCGACGAGCCGCTGATTTTCTTCCTGGACAGCCAACTAATATATGCGGCTGAGTGGCAGCGGAGGGTCCATCACAAGAATCTAGGATCGAAACATCAAATAGGACTCATTGAAGATGAATAAGAATCTTGTAGCTTTCTCTCTTTCTTTGATTTCCTTACACTGCCTCAGTGTGCTCTCGGGTCCTTATAGGCATTCTTTGGCCTCCTTGAGTTCATTCCATAAGGTAGAGAAGCGGTTGAAGCAAGCAATAACTGAGAGGTTCCCTTACTTCAACTCCATTAATGCTTAGGTGATTATGAAAAGTTTTGCTTGGTCTAGACGCCCATACATCTCTCGAATGCTATCCCAAAACCACTTCGCCTCTTCAATTGGTGGGAGCCCAGCCGCAATGTTGAGGGTGAGATAGTCACCAATCCATGTACGCACTAACCGGTTGCATCTTCACCAATGCCTCTAGTTACATTCATCGGCCGAGAAGAGGACAGCTCTATTAAGGAAGCTGTCCTTATATTTGGTGATAGGTGCCTATTGGAGATCCCATGTCCAAGTAGTACAATCATTTGATCTGGTGAGCTAGAGGTTTAATAAGGCAAAGTTTTAGTCTATTGGCCAACGAAGTATAGAGGGGATTGCTTGGTTCAGGGCGGCCGCTGCCGCCAATAGGGAAGGCATACAACATGAATCCGAGCAAGGAGACCGTGTAGGGATTCGTCCCTTGAACCAGCATGTATTCGGGTCTGTGACCCGGATTCGGCTGACCTAAATCATCAGTCGGGTCATTCTCATCTGATAGAAGAACTAGCTAATTTCTATTAGGCTAACTTGTAAAGCCCAAATAACTTGCTTCTTCATATGGATGTTGGGCCCACACTTGTCCTGGCCTAGTGCCCCACTAGGCTTGGACAGGGTACCAATGAACTGGTTGAAAAATGGGAGGGCACTGAATGGGCCCAAGGATTTGGTTGGAAGTAGGAAATTGCTTTCGGACGGATGGTCATTCCTCTTCGGGTAGGATGGTAAACATTCGACGGCAATGAAGTTTGATTTTGGGGAGTCTCCTCTATTAGGGAGCTCTCAATGTCCTTATATATATATTATTCTTGATCGCTTTGCTGGTTTGTTTTGTAGGATGAAGGACTATAGTAACACCTTAAAAAAAAAAGACAAAGGCAGTTCTTGGAATTTGTGGAAGCTAGGCCAAGATGAAGGGCTGCTCTAACACTATAATAGAAAATAAGGAAGAATGGAGAGGGAGAATTTTCTGTATATTGATGTATTGTGTACAATTACAACGATCCACTTATAGTGTAAGAATGAAAAGGAAATTAAGTAATAATATACAAAGAATCATAATTTCCTATTCACTAAATCCATTATAAATCCACTGAATCAATTAGAATTGACGCCATTGTCAGGATCTTCAATTATATCTTCAACATTGTCTTTCTTTCTTCTTCTTTTTTGCGATTTCCTTTTTTTTCTTAATTTTTTAACTACAAAATTCATTTTCTTATTCCTTAAATTCCACGTGGGATGCAATGTCGGCGTTGAACAACTAATATCAGCATTTCACTCTCTATTTTTCACAAAAAAAAAATAATAATTCAAAAAAGAAAGAAAAAAAGCATACATTTTAAGGGCCCAATTGTCCAAAAAAGAGAGTAGGTGGACTAAATTTTCCCATGATTTTTCTTTTCTTGTTTTACTTTTATTTTAGACTCCATTAGTTTTACAAAAAATATTTTCTTTAAAAAATGATTACCACATTCATTCATTTTTGTAAGTGATACAAATGATCATTTTAAGAAAATATTTCTAATCATTTATTTTTCATGAGACTGTTTATTTCGCGGAATATGTAAAAAATGTCTTCCATGAAATCTTTTAGGAAAATGAAAATATTTTTTGGTATTTGGCTAAAACCTAAAAATGAATTGGAAAATATTTTCTACCATTTAGTAAGGAAATTCTAATTTGATTTTTTTGAAAAGACATATACTATTCGAATGCTAGTGACTTGTGTATGGGCAATCGGAGAATCGAGTGTTGGCACCAGGGTATTATGTTTAGCCTCAATGGACCTCGACCCAAGTATTGAAGACCTGGGCACGAGCACAGGCATCAATCCCAAGTCCATAAAAGTCAAGCTCAAGAACCTATTACCCGTGCTCGGAACTCAACACCGAAGCTAGAGTCCCTAAACCCTGGTGACTAGGCCTAGTCCCCAGCGCTCGAGCTTGAGCAAACCTTGGTACATTAAGGCTAGGCTCAGGCACACCATCAAGGTTTCAGGTCTAGCATTGATGGACCCAAGCCTAACTCTCAATGGACTTGGGTGTTGCGTGTCGAGATTCTAGACCACCTTAATGGATCCAAGCATAGATGTCGAGGACCCAAGAATAGGCACTAAGGGGTCTTGAATCCGATCACGATAGACATGGATCTAAGTGTCGAAGACCCAAGCACTGACACCAAGCACTTGAGCCAAGCCTTGATGGACCTGGAGCAAGTGTTGGGGATACGACCGTGAGTGCTAGGGCCTAGGGCTCGGCCTTAATGGATTAGGGCAGGAGCGCCAGGATCTCGAGCCTTGGCCTTGATTGACATTAGTTCGAGCACCATGGACCCAAGCATAGACACTAGGGTCTTAAGCCTTGGGCTTGATATACACTAGCTTGAGCAACGGGGACCGAAGCCTAAGCATTGGTGCTCAAGACCTAAATATGGGTATCAGGATCCTACACTCAGTCGTTGCGGAACCAGGCCTAGCCTCAATGTATTTGAGCATAGGCTTCAGGCCCATGGGCTTGGCCTTAATGGACTTGGGCTCGGGGGTAGGGGAGCCCGTCCTTGAACGTCAAGGACCCAAGAAACCAACGCTAGGGTTCTTGTACCCAAATATAAATTTTATGTTTTAAGCGTGAAATTCTAGTCATATTATGGAAAAATGATTTTCGATTTGTTTAAAAGGAAATCATTTTCCTAAATTTAAACATAAATATTCTGTTAATTAAGAAAATATTTTATATTGACTTATTTTTCCAATAGATCTAAACGTTGAAAATGAAAAAAAAAATGCAAAAAAGAAAAAGAAACCTTAGTTACTTTTTTTCCAATCCTTTTCCTTTTCTCGAGGTATAAAAAGGAGAGTGTACACGCGCCCGAAAGGCGCGTCCGAGACCCGGGACGTGGATTGGGGAGAGGAGAAGTACGACCCCCGCGGTGGCACTGGCGCCCCTTGCAATTAGATTCGACCTTCGATATGCCTGCCCCCCTTTCCCACCTCGCATTTGGCCTAAGTGTGCTCTCCCGTGCGTTGGCTACTCTTACGTGTCAGCCCTTGGCTCGGTCACGTGTAAGCCCCAGCCTTTTTTTCATCGTAATTCGGATTGAATAATTTTGTTTTTGGGCGCTAAAGCCAGGGACGTGGGGAGAAAAATATGAATAAACACTCGCAGCCGTTGAGCGAAATCCAGAGAAACGACAAAATCGAGATTGGCTCAGAATCAAAAACCCTTTTCCCAACTCCCATTTCTACCTGTCCTTTCTTTTTTTTTTCTTTTTTTTTTTTTTGGTCAATAACGGAAACACTTCATTAAGTACTGGAATATGAGAGGCCCAATAAATGGGCGTCATTACAAAGAAGATCCAACAAAGTTTGTGGAGGGGATGAGACCCAATTTAAAGATAAGTAATTGTTCCGGTGGGCTTTGGCTACCCAATCTGCAACAAAATTGGCCTGTCTTGAACAATGGGCTATTTGAACTTTTGTGAAGGCCTGCAATTTTTCCTTGCACTTGCTGATTATAGGCTGAACATCCCAACTTACCTGCTGTGAGTTGTTCATGGCTTTGACTAGTTGCGAACCTATCGACTCAAAAAGAAGTACTTGGTGTCGTATAGGGAAGAAAAAGGTGAGGGCTTCCCACAAAGCTAGAGTTTCTGCCATTAAGGGGGAAGAGGCTCTTATTTGTTTAGCAACTCCTCCCAACAACCTCCCCTCCGAATCGCGGCTGATGCAAGCTATGGAATTCTTCAGCGAACCAGGTACATACGTTCCATCTATATTGATCTTTAACACTCCTACTTGCGGTGGAATCCATTTCGAGGAATTTTACTTTCGGGTTTGCATATCTCGTTGAGTTCGTGGGTTGTCCATACTGCAGCTTTTCGGATCTCGGGATCGATTATGGATTGTGGTCGCAGCAATCCCCTTCGAGCTGTCCTCCATAGATCGGCGAAGCTTTCTTCTTCCGGCACATGGTATTTTTGCGTCCGCTCATCACCCTTCGGAAGACACGGATCCTTCGGGAAGACACGGCCCTCCGTCCGGCTCGCTTGCACTCCTCCCGAAGAATCGTCTTCTCCCGATTCCTCTCGCTCGAGATCGGGTTTGCAGCACACCGTGCGGTCTCGGGTCTCGAGATCCGCCCTCTGCAGTTCCTCTAGTTTCGGATCTGCAGATTTCGTTTGGTCTCCGATCTTCCACTACTGCCTCTCGAGTTTCGGATCTATTAATTGCGTGGGTTCTTAGATCATCGGCTTGGTGGGTCTCGGCGGGTCCTCTAATTTCGTGTATTTGCTGTCCATCGGCTTCGGGAGTCTCGGTTTGCATCTCACTGTTCCACAAATCAACAAAGCAGCCGCTTGCTTGAGCAGACCCACCGTTTGGCTCGCCTACACCTGCTCTGGGTTCGATTTCGAGCTGCCCATTCGACCTCGGAACGCCGGATCTACCCGCTGCCCACCCTTCTTCACCGGTATTTCGAAGTTCGGGGGTGCGTGCGACGATGATGCATCTCTTCTTCTTACTCTTTTTTGGTTCGCTCCGCTGTTGGTGTTTCTCTATGTCTCGGGTTCCACGCACCACTCAACCTTGGTGGCCGTTTTCGTCTCCATTCAGCAACACTATGTTGATTTTCAGGTTGTAACTTTTCCCCTAATTCTCTGTTCCCTGTCTTGGTTCTTCGGTTATTTCTCTAACCCCGTTTGTATTGCTTGAGTTGCGATCTTTCGACTTCGCTATTATTTGGACCTCCCTTCCTTGGATTCCACTGTTATAGCTTTTCAAGACCGTTAATGCCGAGTCGATGATAGCCGATGGCTCTGGTTCTATACCCCGAAAGACGGCCTGATTTCGGGCCTTCCACATATTCCACGGCGTAATGTGACCACAAAGTGCGGGTTTGTAGGATTTGGTGTCTGTTTGAGGTTGTTAAACCATTCCTCTATCCTTGTCAATCCCGACTGGATATTTTAATGTTCAGCTCAGTATTATCCCATATTTGTCTTGTCCACGGACACGGCGGGAAGAGATGTTCGACCGTTTCTCTCTCATAGTGGCATAATGGACACATTGGATCGGTAATACTTTCCTTCAAAACAGATTATCTCTTGTTGGAAGAGCATTTTGACACAGATTCCACATAAAAATTCTTATCTTGGGCGGAGTGTGCAAATTCCATATGTCTTTCCAAAGTGAGGGGGAAGGTTGAAACGAAGATGAGGCCCGATTGCCCCGACCGCTTTCGTATCGTCTTTGATGAAGTTATATGCACTTTTTTGTGTATTTGCCTTCTTGAGTCCCAGTCCATACCAACCGATCGGTTTACGTCTCGGGTTTAATAGGGATGGTCAGAATTTCTTCCACTAACTGTTCATCAAAGTGTAGTCCTATTGTCATTTCATCCCATCTCCCTGTTCTTTATCTATAAGTTCAGAGACAAAGAAAGGTTCATTAATATTCACTGGACCCTCAATGATACCCCTCTGCAGCCATTTATCTTCTCTAATTTTAATCATAGAGCCATCTCCTACCTTCCACTGAACTTTGGGAGCGATAGAATCTCTACCTAAGACAAGGCTTCTCCATCCCCATGATGGTCGTAGGCCCGATGCTTGCATGCCAAAAGTCGTATGAGGATAATATAATCCCTTAAATAATCTGCCCCATAGAGAATTTGGTTGGTGTATGAGCCGCCAAGCCTGCTTCCTAACATCGCTTTATTGAAAGATATAAGATCTCTAAAACCCATTCCTCCTCGATCTTTCCTTTTTTCAATATATCCCATTTCTTCCAATGAATGCCTGCTTTTTTTTCATTGGTCTTCCACCAAAATGAAGCGACTTTTGTTCGATAGCCTTGCAAATGGAGACTCGGTATTTTAAAAACAGACATGGCATGCGAGGAAGAGCTTGAATCACCGTTTTCAACAAGATTTCTTTTCCAGCCTTTGAGAGCAGTTTCTCCTTCCAGCTTTCCAATTTTGAACTTATGCGCCCAATAATCCATGCAAACATTTGTTTTTTCGACTCTCCCCAGTCTGAAGGAATGCCTAGGTATTTGCCAGTTTTATCAATAATAGGAACCCTCAATTCTTTTGCCATATTTTCTTTCAAAGATTGAGGGCAACCCTTGCTGAAGAAAATGCCTGATTTATTCAAGTTTATCTCCTGACCAGCCCCTAGAGAATACTGATTTAATATCATGGCCAGATTTTGGCATTCTAGAATTGAACCCTTCATGAAAAAAATGGAGTCATCGGCAAATAGTAGGTGAGAAAGCGTAGGACATCTTCGATTAAGCCTAATGCCCTTAATACTGCCATTCTCCACAGCTTGCTTCATCAAAGAGGATAATACATTTGCAACAATAATAAAGAGATAAGGTGATGCGCCCCGAATCATGACATTTCAATTTTCAAGCAGCATCTTCTAGCATCATACTTGGGATCTCAATTTGGACCGTCGCGGCAGTGCCAAATTTTCTTGCTCCATTTACACTTCTCATGTGACATTGAGACCCTTCTAAATCTTTATGAATTTCATCGAATGCTCATTTAGCCAATAACATTATAATCATCATTAAGTGTGTTTGATAAACAACTCAGAAACAACGACTCCAATCACTGAATTCTGCAAATCCACATGAAACATGACTTTTGAATGCGGTCATTGTTTATGCTTTCCTTTTTGGCCGTGTTCCATTTTTCCATATCAACTTGAGTTTCCGAAGCATCAACCTATTATCAACTCAACTAGGTAAATTAATAATAAAGGCAAAGAGATCGTGTGTTTTTTGGAATTTTCCTGTTGGACTAATGGCCGTACATTCTCTCTTATCCATCTAAATTAATGATGTGAGATATTGAGTGGATCCTAGCACTTGGGGATTTTCTGTTATGGCTGTGTACTTGAAAACAAACATAGTAAGTTCTCGCCCACATTTTGCTCGTAGTTGTAGCTACTAGCCGAGTTACCTAGATTCTTCGCTTCTCTGTTATTACCGTGTTAGTCAAAAGCAAGCATAGTGAGTATCTATTCATGCTTTTGCTTACGATTGCAGCTAGTAGCCGAGCTACCTAGATTCTGCACCGATTCTCTGTTATCCATTAATTGTCCGTCGGGCCATTTTTTTCCTACCAACCATAACCTGACCCTTGAATAATTCCCCATTTCTGAATACTTAAGGGACTTGTCGAAACCTAATTTCCCTCTGATGAAAGGCGATTACACCATCATTCTTCTTTCATTCTCAGGAACGTCGGTTGGTTTAACATGGATGTGCTCAAGACGGCGTACGTGGAAAGCCGAAAAGGACAAGAATGTATCAGAAAGGGCAAAAGAATCCAAAAATCAGAAAGTGACGAATAAAGGTCAAATAATTTCGATTGATTTCCGCCGGATTTAGACGTGGATTACGAACTCTAATTGGTAAGGAAAAAAGTCTGATTGGACTGAAGTGATTTGTGGCTCGAGCCGACTTAGGAGAATCTGCTGGATGCCACCCCGGTTGCAAATCTAGAAGTAATTCGGATTAAAGCATCTCTTAATTAGGATTAGGAGGGTCTAGAGTTCCTCGTATTGTCTTAGAATTAGAGGGTGATTTTGACTTGAAGGAACAGTCGTTTGTACATTTTTTTTTTTTTTTTGGTCGAAAACTACCATATATTAAGCACATATCAAAGAGTTTACAGGCAGTTCGGATAATACAAGATCTTGCAAGAAAATAGGTAATTGTGAGACCCAATTCGGCGGAAGTAAAGAGGCCCGATGGGCCTTTGCAAGACAGTCCGCTAAAGCATTTGCTCCTCTATGACAGTGAATGATCTGGAGATTAGGGCACCGAAGCTTCAGTTTGAGAGTTTCATCGAGGATGGGGCGAAGCTCCCATGGGCGTTTTTCAGGGTCACAAATTGCTTCCACACAAACCAAGCTATCCGACTCCACGATGATCCGATCCGTCTGAAGACCTCGCTGGAGAAGAAACTTCAACGCAGAGTTTAAGGCGATCGCCTCGGCTTGCAGGGCTGAGGAGGCACGAATCGAGGAGGCAAATCCATCAATCAAATGGCCCGTCGAGTCCCGACACACTCCAGCTACCGAAGCTTCGTCAGTCGGTGAAAGGTAAGACGCATCAACGTTGAGTTTCATTGCTCCAGGGTTTGGTGGACGCCATCGATGATTGACAGTATGTAGATGTGAAACAGGGCATGGCTGCAAGGAAGAGCACGGCTTCGAGGAGATAAAAATATGTCTGGAATGGGTCTCCATGATCGCCATCAACACAACTCGTTCAGCATTCAACTGCTTATGACGAAATAGAGCATCATTGCGGGCTTTCCAGATCTGCCAGAGAACAATCGCAACTGCACCCAAGTCCGGTAAGTCCTTCTTTCTGCCAATAAACTGCAATAGCCAGTCTTCAATGCGATGAGCCGCTGATGTAGAAAATTTAATAGTTAGAGCTGGATTTCTCCACACATCATAGGTCCAAGGACATAATAAGAAAAGGTGTTCTAGGGTTTCAGGTACATGGTGTTCACATAGATGACATGTTGGCTCTGTCAAAATATGGCGCTTGTAGAGGTTTTCTCTAGTTGCTAATGCATTGTTACTAATAGACCAGAGAAATGCCCTTATTTTAGGCATAGTTTGGATTTTCCAAATTGCATTCCATAGTCTGCGGGGTGGCTGAAAGGAGGATGAGGCCTGGTTAGAATTAGAATTGTATTGCTGTGTTCGGAGTTGATTGTAGCAGTTTTTGACTGTGAAAATACCATCCTGCCTTCCTCTCCAGATTAATTTATCGTGGGTGCAAATAGGTCGAATAGGAATGGATAGAATTTCCTAGTCGTTTGTACATTGGCATCTTATTTCACCTAAGAGTCTATGAACCCACCAAGTAGCTTTATTAATTTGGGCATATCTTCATATTCTAGAGCACCCTTCTCCTATCCATATTCACAGTTGTATCATGACAACGATCATTTTGCGAACTTCAGTAGAATTTGTTGCCATCTTGTCAATCAAATTGGAGCGAAAAATATAGAGGTTGATTAGATTTTTAGTTCTATTACTATGCATAAGAATTGGACAGGTTTTTTGCTTCAATTGCTACAAGCATACACATCAAACCTATGGTCTGAAAAATTCCCCCCAAAGTAAGCAAAGCAAATTAACGGTAAACACGTAACCCTTGATCTTTGACAGCTGAGCAAATTAAAGGACAATGTCAAGTTTGCATGTGGTGCGATCTTAAAAATTTTGATGCAAAAGCTTGAATAGGTAGACAAAACAAGCAAATCTCACATTATGTTCGTGATCCATTTGGAGTACTTGACGAATTCAAGTGGTGAACATCTAAAAAGAAACGAAAGACCAACTAGGGATCATTCTTTATTACTCGTCCCTCTAATCAATTCAAGGACACGACTCAAAGATTGTGATGTCACTGTGACAACATCAATCTCAACCGCCTTGGCAGACAAAAGTCATTGTACATGTACATTTGGAGAATTATTGGGTGATGTTTGGTCAATTGGACCTTTTATGAAATTTTGATTTTTCTCATTAGAAAAAGCGAATATCTTAACTATTATTTCTATTAATAGATAAAGCCCAAAAAAGTGTCGATTGATATGATGCCACAAAGGCCTGCTATTCCTACCCAAGCGATGGTTAAACCCAACTTCTTTAAGTAGTAAGCGATCTTGATTGGAGGAGAAAAGTGGGCGAGGCTTGTGCGATACATCATACGGGTCACATCCACGAGTCCTAGACCCCAGTGATGTGTCGAAATTAGGTTCGAAGTTGAAGATCAAGTAAATGCATCTTGATGTTGACAGTAGAGAGGAAGGATAGTGTGGCAAGCAATTGGCAAGAAAGAGCCACGACTCATGTTAGCTTAGAGATTAAGGTGAAACACGGTCAATGGCGGTTGGTCGTTGGACCAGGGGCACAATTTTTGTGTCGCAGCTGACGGGGCAGTTTCTGATTATGCTACGATTCGAATTTAATTGAAAACTTAAATGATGTAATAGGTAATTTAAACGGTGCCCTCTCACAGTCATTAGATCTGTTCCTAAATGAATTGTGATCAACAAAGATTAACGGTGCTCGAAAATCTATTGCAACATTTTGTGACGTGAAATCATAGATTGGTTTGCTTCTCTTTTGATTGGACCGGCGGATTGAATCGCCAAGACCCATAAAAGGAAGAATCTTCATTGTAATTGGACTACTAATCCTCTTTAAGTTCTTTGGGACCTTATTTATTTGAAGGCCCAAGTATCTTATAACGAAGGTTTCACTTAACTTAATGAAAGGAGAATTTTTTCTGACCTAAAAAGAAAATCATAAATTGGTATTAATAGGGTCGATGTGTTTATGTGTCCTTAAATGTTGATATGCATATTTTTATATATCAAATTATTCACTTTAAATTATGGTAGAATATTGAATGGCAAGAAGAAATATCTAATTCTAGATACTAAATTTTGTCTAAGCCATTCCAAAATATCACGTGACGGTAATTCTAGACCGATCATGCCGGCAAATTCAATCATCATCCAATTTTCATTATTTGTTGCTAGGGCGGCACTTTTAGAGAAATCTTTTATGAGGAACACCATCAACATAATGTCCATTTTCTTTGGGTTATAAAGTTAATTCTCATTCAAAATGCTTAAATTTGATTCACGGTTGTGATGGGCTGGATTAAAATCAGAGAAAAACCTTATTCGATCCCGAGCCTCATTGATAAGCACACTTGCGTCCCACCTCGCTTGATCTGTGCTCAACACCCCTCTTATCAGATCGGAGTGGTCTGACTCCAACTCCGTACACTCGTCAAATCGCGCTCGAAGGTGAAGTAGGGTTTCCGGAAGGGCAATTGCTTCGATTCGAGCTGCAATTCCGAGACGAGTCGATCCGATGCCTCCCCCTTTTTGTTTTGCCGTTGATGCCCACCGAGTGATGCTCTTTCGTTCACGGGCTCTTGCCGTTTTTATGTCCACCGACTTGCCAACGTTCGCAACAAAGTATCGGGTGCTCTCGATGTCTTCGCGTACCGTCAATTTTGCACAGGTGGGGCTAAAGACCCATGTACAGTCGAACGGAACTGGGCCTATATTTAAACTGAGAGTCACTTTTGCGCAGAAGAGCTGAGTCAAGATGATCTTTACTTTCAATTAGGCCCATGAAATTGCTACGAGTTGCCCGGTCTGATGGAATTATTCTCTATTAAATTTCCTTAATTATGTGCTTGGCAGATGCCTAAGGGGCACTCTTTTTAACGAAATCTTCAATTACCATTATCATCATCGTCAGATCTACTGATAGTGATGGTTGTCATTAGGATGGTTGTCTTTGCAATGTTCTATATTTATTTATTTCTAAGAGTGACCCTATCAGTAACGTTGAGATGGCCGAGTTGGTCTAAGGCGCCAGATTAAGGTTCTGGTCCGAAAGGGCGTGGGTTCAAATCCCACTCTCAACACCCAAATTTTTTGCTTTTTATTTTTAAAATTTTCCTTTATCATTTATTTTTTATTTTTTCAAGCGTGCACGTGCTTAAAAATTCTACTTTTAATTTGGCTTATTTTTTAAATTTTCCTTTATCATTTCTTTTTATTTTTTCAAGCATGCATATGCTTAAAAATTCTACTTTTAATTTGGCTCAGCTTGGTTAAGCTTCTAATAGATTAGTCTTTCACCGGTTGTGTTTTCCTTGAATGAAGCACGGACGCCACTAGCATAAATTTATATAGCTCGCCAATATGGCGAAGTTGGATGCTGTGGACAGACCTTCCGACCTCCAATGAGTCATCGAAGGCCAGGTCGGCTGGTCGCCGCCACTGCCACCGCCGCTGCCGGCTGGCCGCCACCGCTGCTGTGCAGTCAAGGGGGAGAGGTTGGGAGCTAGTCAAAAAGGCGAGGCTATCCGCAAAAAAGATTCTTGAATATTCATCACTCATCAGCAAAGCTGATTGATGCAGAATTTCTTCTTTTCTTTCCCCCCTTCGGGTCCTACCACTACCAGAGCCACCTTTCTCTTTTCGGTCTCCTTCTCATCGACCCACCAACGATTCCTTGCCTTTGAAAATAGGTTATTCGTGTGTCGGCGAGATCCATACAAAATAGGGTAAAGAAGATTCAAAATGATATGCATTTGATATGTCAGACGCATGTACAAAATAAATCGCCCCCTCCAACGTGGCTTACAGTCTATTTTTTTAGCCCGCAAGCACCGTGTCCTTGATTCTGAACTACCCTTCAACATTGCGTTTGAACCGCAGTTGTCTGCTATATGGACAAATTGCTGCAGCAAGGCCAGCAGCGGATCGCAAAGCCTTTGACTCGACGTACGTGCCCATGGATGGACGGGTAGGTCTGAACAACCGCTGAAGATCTATAGATAGAGACTAAAGTCAAATTTACTCATGACTACCTTTCTAAAATCTCTCTCTCTCTCTCCTCTCTCTCTCTCTCTCTCTCTCGTGCAGACTCCATTGCTAATCATCTCCTTCTGGGCCTGCTCTTCATTTCAGCCATGGTATGTACATGCATTCTTTTGCTCTGATGCCCGTTTCAATCGTGTGTAATCATGGAAAAATTATGGGTTTTGGTTTTTTTGTGATCTAAGTTTTGAATCATGAGCAAAAGAGAGGCCAGTACATGTTGAAAAATGTGTTTTTTCATTGGTGTTTTTGCAGTCTCTAACGACTTTGATGTTCCGATCACTGCTCAGGCTAGTGACGTCGCTCGTTGGTGACCCCGCCGCCTCCGTGACCACCATCCTGTACTATAGCGCCCTGCTGCCTCAGAGCGTCGTCCTGGAGAGGCTGGTCCGGCACGAGCTGCTCGACCGTGAGAATTACCTGTTCCATTTTCTCGTCAATTTCTTGAGGTGTTTTTGGTGATATAGGGGTTTTTGGGATTCGCTTGTTCTTTCTTTTCAGTCAATGCCCCTTGAAAGATTCATTTTCCTTACCAGAGATGGATAGTACCCATTCATTAATTGGTGAATGTATGGGTGATTGTAATTGGATCGTCATCTACGACGAACATTTTAATCTATTAACTCGAAATCAAATACCAAAATCGTGCCTCACAAAGTCGAATCTGCGTTCAAATAGGATAAAAGCTAAAAGCTTTTTAGTTTATGTAAGTCTCCAGTTTTATTTTCCGCATTGAGAAGTGATTGAAAAGTGCGAAAGATTACAAAAGGAAACTGCTTTTTCAAGGCCCAACTATTTCAAAAAAATCAAAAAAGGATTCCTGGATGGGCCAGCTATTTGGGCCTAAAAAATGAACCGATCCGATCAGTTCATGGGGTTCATGATCGACCCTGTTATGAAAAGCAACACCAGAGGCGATTAGAGATAAGCAGATCTCAAACAATCTTAATTTGCAGTCTTCCCCTAATCACCCACGCGGATCGATAGATGGTAGGGGTGATCGGTTTCGAAATATTGGACCACCCATTAAGGACCAATTCTAAAAAAATAGAATTGGGACCGTCCATCGATTCCATGGAATGGATTGAAATGTCCTAGCAAATTTATGCAATTTATCTGTTCAAAGCTGAGCAATTCACCTTCCTTTTATTATGATCTGTTCCACCGCTTGACCCTTTTAGATCATCAAAGATGAAAGTCGATTCGAGAGAGGCATTTGGATTGTGAGAATGTGGCTAGTCAAAAGTCACAATCGATGCTCCTTGTTGACATCTAAATTTTGGCGATCTGTTTAGTTATTTATTGCATTAAAAAATCAGGGATTGATTTTATCCCTGAAAAAATATTAATTACATAGCATATAGATTTATGTGCATTTATTTTGTATTTATTTATTAGACCGGTGGCAGATGGGTTCGAATTGATGATCTAAGCTTTAAATTGACAGGACGGACTGAACCCACAAAGCAAGCAAATTAGCCCAAGTTCGTATCCTCGTGGAGATTTTACGGATTAAAAAATCCTATTGCAATAAGAGAATATTTATTATTTTTTTTTACAAAGGAAATTTAAAAGAGATATGAAAAGGAAAAAGTAATATTGCGTGCGGAAAAGAAATCTCCACGGATATTGATTTAAAATGGAAATTGAAACCCTAATTCCTTCCCTATAAAAGGACCGTGCGCGTATGTTTTAAAGGGGGGCCACACATTAAACATACGGCCACACGTTGAGAGAATAGATAGAGTGGAGGATCCAGTAGAGAATAAAAACCGAAGTTCTTTCTGCTCTTTGGGTCCCAATTCTGAGATCGCTCCATCACCGCCTCCGAGATCCACTAGCCATCATTGTTGCTGCTAGACATCCACGCTATACCTGCACCGCGACGGCCCCCTCTTGGCCGAGCTCTTCCCTTTCACTACAGCGAATCTCATTCTGTTTTGCAGGTTCTCGAATGAGCAGCACCGAGTTTTTACCGTGCTGTGAGCCGCGACATCGCTGCCGTTGTCGAGCAGAGACCAGTCAGTTTGGTGCCTTCCCGCAACAAAATCGTTCTCCATTTTGCAAGGTTCGCTGTGAGACTATCTCGGTGAACATCTGAGCATCCTCCTCACCGTCAGCCCATGCTTGTGCGTGGTCACCACCTCCATCGAGAAGTCCACCTAGTGAGTTGCTCCTTCCCTGGCCGAGAATTATTGAACCGGCAGGCTTCACCAAGCAGCCCGTACTGAGAGTCCCACCGTCGGTCCATACGTGACACCACCACCACCACGGACTCCCCATGGACGAAGCTACTGCCGTGCTGATCTCGATCCTCTAGCCTCCCCGCAGCTCGGATATTTAATCCTCCATTGACGCGATCTATTTGAGATTGTTTCTCTGATGATTTAGCTTGAACGTTGGTATCTGAAGTCAAAGTTCTGCTCCTCAATCAAATTTACCAGCATATGTTCGACAAGAAATTCTTAAAACTGGAATTGGCATAGATTTGTATCTGATTGTTGGATTATTTTGAGTGCACATTGATTGCTGACCACGATTTCAGTCAAATTTCGTTGTTGCCAAGATTGAATCTGCCCATATCTTTTTTGTTTTGTTTCCACCCTATGAAATCAAATTTCGTTGTTGCCGAGATTTAATCTGCCCATATCTTTTTTGTTTTGTTTCCACCCTATGTTGGCGTGTCTTCCCGCTGCGTTCGATGTGGGTCGCCGAAGAGGTCGGAGAGGAGACCGAGCTGCAAGTGAAGTCAAGCGTTCCTGACCCTCATACCAGAAGATCCAGCGAGTTTCCCGCAACGAGCGACTTTGGTCTGGTCACATCAATTTGCGACAACATGTTTGGTTCCATACAATGGAGACCGATCCTGTGAAGTCCTGATTTTTATTGTTCCTATAGGATTCTTTTGGTCGGCAACTAAGTCTTCCCATGCATAATACACACACGAGAGAATTAGAGAGATAGAGAGGGAAGGTCTCAATCGACCCTTGGCGGGACCTTGCCAAACACTACTCGAGTTTCGACGTGGGTCACCTTCCCAACGACGTTGCTGCTAATCCATCGCAACGAGCTGCTCTTTGTATGGTGCCGATCACTCAACTGCTGCCCGGCGACACGTCTTGGTCTGCTGACCCACTCGCTATCGTTTGTGTCGCTGCAGAGGTTTGACCAGTTCTGAATCCACTGATGGTCGAGTTTGCTTTGCTTTCCTCTTCATTGGATCCAACGAAGTCAACAAAATTCGTTGGGTCCAATTTGGATTATTTGCAGAGTTCTTTAATTTTGTTGAGAAGTACAAAGTTCCTAGAGCCAGAATTCATCGACGGTGGACGTCCATCGTCATTATTCATCGCAAGCTAACCCACTGATCTACCACCCGTTAATTGTGGTTCACAGGTTGCCAAATTTGAAAGCTGATATTTGAATTAGAGCCCATTGTGACGATCCACCGCTGAATGCAGCACGGTCTTCCAGTCCCAAGCGTTAGCTAACAAGTTTCCAATGTCCTCGGCGAGTCTCCCTGAAGGTTAGGGGTTCCTGTCGAAGTTGCCATTGTCCTGTGGTTTGTGGTCCTATCCAACCACCATCCAACGCGTTCTAACTTGGAAGCATTATCCCCCTGATATTGTGAATTAGGTAAGAATTTTGATTAATTCGTTATTGTTGCCCAATCCGTAGAATTGTGATGTGGTTTGAATATTTGATCAATATTGCCACATCCAAGAGATTTCTTGATCCTAGGAAATTTTCCTAATTTTGCAACGTGCATATAATTGATAGTCCCATTCAACTGCAATCGCATGGAAAAATTGCCAATCCGATCTCACGCTCGAGATATGATTCGCGATTTTATTTGAAATTGGCGAATCCGATCTCATGCACGAGATACAATTCGTCAATTTATTTTCAAAATGGACATGGATGATATCTTATTTTGATTGCTCCCGTAAAAGAAAAAAAAAATTCAAAAAATATATTAGAGTTAGATTATATTCATGTTAGAATATTGCGTGTTCTAGGATTATTTTGCATGTTTAGAATATGAAATTTATTTATTTCGAATTTCTTAAATAAAAATACCAAAAACATTGATTTAGAGTGTTAGATTTTTGTTTCATTAATTTAAATTGCACGTTTAATTATTTGACAATTTTAATTTCGAATTTCATAAAAAAAAAAAAAGGAAAAAAGAACTAGAATTAGAGCACTCTTTGCACATCATTGCATATTAGGATAAGATTGCATGTTTAATTTTATTTTCTAATTAATTATAAGTTAGATAAATTTTTTTAGATAGATCACATTTTAGGTTAGGGATTACTAAGCTAAGATAACATTCTAGTTTAAATTAAGATTTGGCCTAACATAATTCTTAATATAAGTTAGATGATTTCTTAACCTGCATAAATAATTTTTGCATTTTTTTAATTTCGAATTTCATGGAAAATACCAAAAAAACTGTATTTAGAATAAATCAATTTCATTCTTTAGTATAGACTGCATTTTATTTATGTCATATAGGTAGATCATATTGCCATGTCATATCATTTCATGTTAAATCAATAGCATGTATTGCATGACTCTCATTGAACAAGTGAAAACAAAAAAAGAAATTACGTGTTAATTAGAAATCATATCTATGACTGTTGATATGAATTCTGATCTAACAACGCAGATGTTTCCATTACTATGAGGTAAGTCTTGCAATTTATTCATTGCTTTTCTTGGATGTTAAATTGGTAGTTTGCGCACCCGCATGAACACCTCACATGTTAGGGAGATAAATTAAAATCAATTCAAGCTGCAAACATTTTTTTCAAAATAAAAGAGAAATGTACCGAAAGGGCGTTAGAGAAATCTAACGTAACTAAGTCCCCAAACTCACAGTCTCTGGCTCGTAGAAGTAAAATAATTCTCACATTATTTTACTTAGGTGTCTAATCGACCTACTAAAAATAGATTAGTAGCGAATCCTAATTGAAAATCAATAGCATGTTAAGAACTTGGACCTAAGTTGCGAATTGGTATGGATTTGAGAGAGCCCGAGCTAAGTAAGACTTAATAATCCATTAGCCTAATTTTAGGTGGTACACCTGAAATTTTGATCGCGACACTCCTGTTAATAACTGTGCGGAAGTAAAACCAAATAGTTAGATTGTCTCATATGTTTTAATGACAAGAGCCACAGGGAATGTGAGAGAAGGAGCAAACTTGGAGAAGCCAACAAAGGGAAATTGCTATAGAATGTCGGCAAAAAATATAGTGAAGGTGAATCTCTTCTTTAGAAATCTCAAACCTTCATATAATGGAGTCTTAAGAGTTTAGCATCTCCTACATTGTGTTGAGACTCGAAAGCGAATTAAGCAAAGGAAATTACTTGATACATGCAAAGACCAAATAGAAGGCTGATAATTATATAAAAATATGGGGAAATTCTAAATAAGAACCTCAAGTAAGCTCATTTTTTCAAATAAGGAGTAGAAGTGGACATTATTTCAAATGAATGCCTGAAGTGCTTTCATTTTCTTAAATAAAGGTTTGAAGTGGATATTATTTCAAATAAAGGCTTAAAGTGGCTATATTAATATCAAATAAGGGCATAAACTTATTGTTTGGTGAAAGGCAATTTCATCTTTTAAATTTTTTTCTTTTCTCTTTCTTTTTTCTGTTTTTTCTTTCCAAACTCAATCCCCAGCAATGGTGCCAAAAACTTGTTCAACATGTTCATCACATTTAGAATTTCACAAACAAAGGCCCGATCCCTAAAGTAGGAAAATGGGTTCTCGTCCTCCATAGGACATCATCGGGTTTTAGGATTTCTATTGAGATCATAGAAGTAACGCTAAGGGGGCTATGTCGCCTGAGGGGTTGGCACAGTCTTTCTCCTCAGCGGCGGACCAAGCTGCTTCATCTTCGTGAACGCCAAGTATAGACAAAGAACGAGAGAGAAGCAAAGCGTGGGGATAAAATGACGTGAGGTGGGGAACGGCTCGTGTGGAACAAGTCAAAGCTCCCTTCCTCGTCGGCCACAAATGGACTCCCAGAATTGCGCAACCACCTATCCCTCGCTACCTATTTATTAAGTCTTTGAAAGAGTACAAGCGACACACCACAAACATCAAGAAGAATGGCATCTTCCGACAACTCCAGCCTGAGCCCAAGGAGGCGACTCTCCAGCTCTAGCCCGAGCCCTCTCCAGTCGCCGCCTCCTAGGGGCCACCGTAAGGGACAACCTGATGCTGACCTAGGCGATAGCCTGGCCCGACAAGAATAAAGCGTTAGTGCGGGCGAAGGCCATAAAGAGCGTCCCAAAAAAGAGAATAAAAACTATCAATGCGACTGTCTTGCGACGGCCGATCCTGTTGGCAATCCGCCCGACCATTGCTGCTCCGATGAACGAGAAAAAATTCAACGTGGCGGCCTGTACATCAATGAACTGGTGCAAGATCTGTTTTTCTTTTTTAATGAACGCAGGTGCCTCGTTAAATGCTCCAACAACTAACAATAAGAATTAAAAAGAAAACAAGAAAATATCATTTGTCAGTCATAACAATATGAATGGAATCGAGATAGGAAGAGAAGAACTCACGAAAACCCAAAAATATGAGGGTCAAATCTTCTCTTCCTGTCTCGATTCCATTCATATTGTTATGACTGACAAATAATATTTTCTTGTTTTCTTTTTAATTCTTATTGTTAGTTGTTGGAGCATTTAGCGAGGCGCCCGCGTTCATTAAAAGAGAAAAACGGATCTTTCACCAATTCATTGATGTACAGGCCACCACGTTGAATTTTTTCTCGTTCATCAGAGCAGCAATGGCCGAGCGGATTGCCGACAGGATCGGCCACCACAAGACGGTCGCATTGATGGGTTTTATTCTCTTCTTTGGGACGCTCTTTATGGCCTTCGCCCACACTAACGCTTTATTCCTATTGAGCCGGGCTATCGTTCAGGTCAGCATCAGGTTGTCCATCACGGTGGCCCCTAGGAGGCAGCGACAAGAGAGGGCTCGGGCTCGGGCTAGAGCTAGAGCATCGCCTCCTTGCGCTTGGGCTGGAGTTGCCGAAAGATGCCAATCTTCTTGGTGTTTGTGGTGTGTTGCTTGTACACTGTTGGGGACTTAATAAATAAGCGGTGAGGGATAGGTGGTTGCGCAATTCCGGGAGTCCGTTTGCGGCCGACGAGGAAGGGAGCTTTGACCTGTTCCAATAGCCGTTCCCCACCTCACGTCATTTCGTCCCCACGCTTTGCTTCCCTCCCGTTCTTTGTCTACACCTGGCGTTCACGAAGATGAAGCAGCCCTAGTCCGCCGCTGAGGAGAAAGACTGTGCCAACCCCTCAGGCGACATGGCCCCCTCAGCGTTACTTCTATGATCTCAATAGAAATCCTAAAACCCGATGATGTCCTCTAGAGGATGAGAACCCATTTAGAATTTTTTATTTAAAAATCAAATTTTTGATTATTTTTATTTTAAATTTCCTTTTTCTTTCTATTTTTTCTTTCCCCCTTCTTCTTCTTTGGTTGGTCCACAGCAATAGCTAGCAATCGGCCAAAGGCAAGCTCGACGTTCGTTGGCCTCGGGCCTTGCTAGATTGGTGAGTCAAAGGGTCATGTTCACCAGAAAATTCAGCAAACATTTCTTGAAAATTGTTTTTTATAAAATGAATCAAAGAACGAAGAAAAATGTTTCTTTTTTTAAGAATTTTAGCGAGTATTTAATTAAGTGGATATGCAGTGGGTAGTTATTAAGAACGTGCAAATTGAATGATTATATGCTGAAGAGGATTTGTCAGATTTGGTAGTAGAGGAGAAAATTCAGGGGGTGGGTGGTTTTTTTTTTTCTTTTTCCTCACTATTTGAGTGGGTGGTTATTGAAAGTGGAGCAATGGCAAGGGAAAATGTCACAAATAGTTCTTGAACTTTCACCTAATGTTCAATTTCATCATTGAGCTTTCGATTTGCTCAATTTGGTCCTTGAATTTTAATCTAATGTTCAATTTCATGCTTGAACTTTCGATTTGCTCAATTTGGTCCCTGAACTTTTATCTACTGTTCAATCTAGTCCCTAACTATTTGAAAATTGACCAATTTCCATTTTTTTAAAATACCAAACTATTTATAAAAAATAAAAACCCAGTTTGGTATTTCTTTTTTGTATATGCAAATTACTTGAATAATGTACCACATTTATGCAAAGTGATAAAAATCAATATTTCTTTCCTTTCTCCATATTAAAAACAAATGGAAAAATGGACACTAATAATAAACAAACGTAAATCTTGCATTTTGATTTCTTTTTTGTATATGCAAATTATTTGAATAATGTATAAAAGCCCATCAATCGATTTTTCCCTTTTCGGTGAAGTCCATAAAAAAAAAAAATCGATTGATAGGCTTTTGTACATTATTCAAGTAATTTGCATATATAAAAAGAAATTAAAATATAAGATTCACCTTTATTTATTATTATTGTCCCTTTTTCCATTTGTTTTTAATATGGAGAAATGAAAGAAATATTGACATTTATTACTTTGCATAAATGTGGTATTTTTTCGACCAAAAAAAAAACCCAGTTTGGTATTAAAAAAAAAGGAAAATTAGTCAATTTTCAAATAGTTATGGACTAAATGGAACATTAGATGAAAGTTCATGGACTAAATTAAGCAAATCAAAAGCTCATGGATAAAATTGAATATTAGATGAAAATTCATGCATCAAATTGAGTAAATCAAAAGCTCAGGGATGAAATTGAGCATTAGATGAAAGTTCAAGACCGTTTGTGACATTTTATCCAATGGCAAAGAAGGTAGTGGGTGATTCATGAATGTGTCTGATTAATGATTACTCAACTAACCTTTATTTAGTTAAGCAATCACTAACCTTTATTTTTCGAATAAAAAAAATCATTATTTGTACCATTCTTCTTAAAAGATGAACCGGACCGGACTTCTTTTAGTGGGCAACGTTTGAGTTGGCCAAATATGGTAGGTGCAAAAAATTAAAGATGTTCGATGCTCTTTGCCACTTTTTCTTTTTTAAAGTTTCTTCGATAGAGGGAAATAATCAATGAAAAACAAAATCGAGTTATGGTTCAACTTTTGCCGTGTTCGATTTTCATGCCTTATATTTTGGTGTATTATGCCGTGTTGTATTATTCGATGGCAAATTAGGTTTGGTGTGCTGCACTCAAAAACTAAAGATTTCGAAATAGTTTTAAAATCCAAAATAAAATTTTAATGAACTTTTTACATATCTAAGAATCATGAAAAATAACGAAACGGAAGAACCAAAATAAAGCAAACAAAGCAAAGCACCTTCAAATAGCTTTGATTTTTACTTGCTTTCGCTTATTAATAGTTTGCCCGATGCAGCAAAAGCCCTAAAATTTAATGTGCGATAAATGTGAATTAATTGAAATCATTTAATTAAGCATGCCTTTTTCTCAATTGTCTTGTCTGATTTAGGATTTAAATTATCCGTGCTCCATCTCCCAATAAAAGAAGCCAAAACAATTAAATTTTTAATTAAAGACCAAAAGTTGACTAAAAGCCCGCTAAATTAGGCGCAAAGATGTGCAGTCCAGCCGAGGAGATTCCTTTCCCGTCCCTATTCCGCCATCATTTTTACGGTTCCACCACCCACATCACCGTCACGATCTCCAGAGTCATCCACTCCCCATTTGACCCGGAAAGTCCCCACATCCAACGGCAACCATCCCTTTCTCTCTACCCAAAATGGCCTTTCGTCCTTTTCCCGTACTACCCTTTTGTCTTTTTTCTTTACAAGGAAAATGACGAAAATGATTTGTGAAATTTTCTTTAATATACAATATCATCAATGAATTTTTAAATTATTTATTATGGTCTCTAAAATTTTGATATCTATTCAATTCAATCCTTGAAATATATAAAGATGTTTAATGTTGTCCATAAACTTGAATTAATGAAAGGACAACATGGGATATTTTCATATAATTCGAGATCTAAATTAAACACGTATTAAAAGTTTTGAAATTTTATTAAACAAATTAAGAGTTTATAGATTATATTACACATTAAGCCAAAATTCAGAATCATTTGTGTCGTCATCCTCTTCTTCTTTTTTTTTTTTTTTTATATGAAGCCCCCTTTCGACTGTTGTTTTCATCTTGGCAAGAGATCACGTCAAAAAATTCAAGCAAAAATCAACTAAGATTACATTAAATTTCCGCATAGAATTTAAGGTTTCGTTCGTTTCGCGGAAAATAATTTTTAGGAAAACATTTTAGGCGTTCATTTAATGGAAAATGAATTCCTTAAGAAAAATGTTTTCCATCAAAAGAAAAAAAGTTTTCTAAAATGGGGGAAAATGTTTTCCACTTTTAAAAAGTGGAAAACATTTTTTTACTTGATCTCTTTTATCTCACATCTCTACAAATCATCACTTCTCCCTCCCTTTTCTTCTTATTCTTTTCTTTTTTCTTTTTTAATTCGAATTTTTTTAATTTCCTTTTTATTTTTTTATTTTTTTATCATTTTTCTTTTCTTTGTTTCCCATCTTCTTCTTTTGGCTAGTCATTTGGGTAAGTGAACCTCAAGCTTGTCGATCTCAAACTCGCGCTCGTCGATCCGGCGAGCCATGAGCTCGACGCTCACGCTCACCCCTAGTGAACGGAAAATATTTTCTTTACTGAACACCGAAAAATATTTTTTTTAATATTTTCAGATTTTAGCTGAATACCAAAAAATATTATCATTTTCCTGGAAAATGACTTTTGAGAAAATACTTTCCGGAAATGGCCTGTTTTCTGCGAAACGAACGGATCCTAAGTATCAAATTAGAATGACCAAAGAGTTTAGAATCACGTCAGAATCGGAATGATATATTTTGGATTGTATTAACATACTTTCCCAAAGCATTAGACTCGATTTGGATGTTGTCCCAACAAGAATATTCTCTAGAAATAAGACTCATAAAAATCATTATTTAAGGCAATAAAAGATTTGAAAAATATTTTCATAAAAATAATATCTTATATCACTTACGAAAATGAATAAACGAAAAATATTTTCATCGAAAATATATTATCAATAATGAATAAATTCTATATAAATTAATTATTTCAATAGCCACAAGCAGTCATTTTAAGAAAATATTTCTAAAATTATTCATTTTTGTGGAACAAAAAGAGCTTAATAATGACCTAAGATTTTTTTCTATATTTGACGATGATAATTTTTGATTGACCACATATCCTTCCAAAAAAATTAAGAACGTTGGGGGGGGGCGAGGTCATTATCGTAACTTCGAGCTCCGCTCGCCGTACCACTCACTGATAAGTTGAGCCCAGTTTTTTTTTAAAAGGCGTGCTCACGTTACCGTGCATTCTCAGTCTCTCTTCCATGGCCGTACTCGATCTGCATCGACGGAGCATGCTGCATTGCTGAGTCGCTCCCGCGCCCCGCGCCCCGCGCCGACTCGCCCCGACTCAGTGATCATCGCTCGCCGAGGAGACGAGCCCCGCGCCGCCACCGCCGGAACGATGCTGGACGGCTTGCTCGGTCGCGGCTTCGCCGCCAAGTGGTGAGCTCCTCAGATCTCCTCCTTCTGTCCGGTTTTTCTCTTTCGCGCGTGCTGTGTGGGGAAAGCTGTTGTTGCTCCGCGCGTCGCGGCCGCGGTGCCGTTTCGGTTGGTGTTCGGGGGCCGTGACTTTTTGTCTGGTGCTTGTTTTGGCAGCAAATCACTGATCAAGCTGACGAGGTCGAGGATCGACGTCATACGGCGGAAGCGGGAGGCGACGCAGAAGTTTTTGAAGAAAGACATGGCCGATCTCCTCGCCAATGGCCTCGACATCAACGCTTATGGCCGGGTAATTGACTCCTATAATTTGCTTTACGTGATTTTCGGTCCTTTTGCGTGGTCTGATTTGTACTAGCTCTGTTTCTATTTTGTTCATGATGTGATGGTCCCCAGTAAAGAAAGACGGTGTGAATGTGGCGAGGAGGTGGCTATGTTTGCAGATTTTTGGAAAAATTTGAATCTTTTTTGGAACTTCTTTGCTTTTGTAAATGGAAGAGAAAAATCGAATGACTATCATGTTAAGTTGTTTTGAGTTACAGAAGTGCAACGATGCAGTTTCATTTAGGGGTAGAATTAGGAGAATGTAAAATGGACAACAGTTGATTTTGCCATAGTTCTTTAGTGGATGTCGATGGCTTTTGGTATTGTGCTTAACATTGGTGTATTCGGTTTCTCTGACTTAAATAAGTAATCTCTGGTGATTGCTGGGGCAGACTGAAGGACTTCTGGTCGAATTGACGCTCTCGTCATGCTATGATGATGTCGATCGGTTTTGCGAGGTCTTGTTGAAGCAAATGTCGACAATGAAAAAGCAGAGGTATGACCTTCAACTCCAAGGATATTGCCCTACGTTAGCAAGTAATTCATGGAAAAATTTCCATCTTTTTTGAGAAGAATTGCACTCCATAGCTCTTTAACTCAACTACTCTTACTTTCCCGTGGAATAGAGATGCGGCTCTTTTCAATTGTGAGGACATATGATGAAGTAGAGTCTGGAGAATTTTAAATCCACATTTGCTAATCATCTCCCGTAAATAAATTTGGTCCCCAAATCCTCATGTTGGTATCTGCAACCATGTCACTTAGTACATAGACCGCAACAATTAAGTTGCTCCAGTCCTGTGGAACGCGCGAGTGATAAAAGACATCAGTTAGGGATGCTCATGAGCAACTGCCGCTGCCATGTAGCAAGTCACTGATGCGTCTGTGCAGATGCTGTTGCTCTTTCCGAAGCAAGCATTCTGATTAACGACCACACCTTTAAGAAGTTCGTGGCATGTGAAATCTGCATTTTTTGTTTTTTTCTAGGTATTGCATTGCAGTTTCTACTGGTGTTTGGCTGCGAAAGACTACATTCTCCTCTGTGTATTTCTTCCTAGCTGTTAAACATCTCTCTTGAGATTTTTTTTTTTTAATATCAACTGAAACTCTAGAAAGAAAAGCACAAGACAAAAAGGGTGACGATTTCCATGGTGTCAAATCTTACCACTGGGATACCGACAATAAAAACCTTATTGTTATTAGTTAAATGTTTTGTTAGGAAGTACCATGCTATGAACTCCGCTAGAGCTTTAGCGTGTTGCTTCTTACACTTCTGACCAAATACCGTTCTTGCTGTTCTACACTAGACTGAAGCATTTTTAGCTAAGATAATTTTTCATTTATCGCATTGTTCCTTTCAGTGGATGCCCAGAGGAATGTCGAGAGGCTGTATCCTGCCTGATGTTTGCTGCTGCAAGATTTTCTGATTTGCCAGAGTTGCGCGACCTTAGGGATAGTTTCCAAAAGAGATATGGAAATTCCTTGGACTGTTTCATAGATCAAGAGGTACCCCCTACCTCAGATAATGCTCGCTAAGCTATTAATGTGCAGCTTTGCTATATATTACTAATTACCTGGAATACTCTTAGTTTTCCAATAAATTTGCCGGAAAGCCTTCTACAGTGGAAAAGAAAGTTAAGCTAATGCAAGACATAGCATCAGAGTTTTCGATAAGGTGGGATGCAAGAGCTTTTGAACAGAGAATGTCCAGAAACTCTTCGACTGTCCAGGTACGCTCTTGCGCTTTTGTTGTATTCGAGTGTTATCCTTACATGAACAGCTAAGATGTATTTTCCAAGTGCATCTATTCATATCCTGACTCTGTTTGTGTGTCTTGCAGGAGCAACCAAAAGATCAAGGACTTCTTTCCCATGCCACGCCAAAGCAAAGTTTTGAAGAAGTGGATGAGGGGCAGAGGTTCCGTAATAACTTGGGAGCCAATGGCTTTAGAAGAAATGACCTCAATCCTGAACCAAAGCTTGAATCAACTGGCAACAAGTGGAATGAGTTTGAGGATGTTATCTCGAGGAAAGATGATCATGATACTCAACAAGGAAGGCCTGGTCTCGCCTCTTATAAAGCTGATGAGGGTACTAGCTTGAAACAAGTTAAATCTGGTGCTTCATCTCATGAAAGACGACATAAGGACACTAATGGTACTCAACGAGGAAGGCTTGGTCACA